>OX463842.1:47154891-47847235 GCA_949825065.1 Odontocerum albicorne
ACTTTAATTTCCCAATTGTTTTCACTTGTGGACCCTTAAGCATTTAGCTAAATTGCTAGGGACCTCCAATTAATATAAATTATCTACGTAAATTTGTTTACATTGTTAATTGAACTTAAAAATAAAATAAATATAATAGTGCACACCGCATATTATAAATAATTAGATGATTTATCTAATCAATTATTATATCTTTTTATTTTCGAAGAATGAAGCCGCGTTTGCTCAATTTAATCATTAATGTCGAGGTCAATGTCTGAAAGTTTAATCCTTAGATCTTCACTTCACCTACAGTAGGTTTCTCTATTTATTTGTATGTAGACGAGGAGCAGGCCATCAATAGAAAAATGTATTCATTCGCGCTTGTTGCGTGCGTGAAGAAGACATTTTCTAGTGTAATTGCATTAATTTCGAAAATAATTAGCGGACCCCCTGGGACACATCGCGGCCCCTCAGGGATCCGAATACCTTAGTTTATTAACCGCTGTCCTAGGTCATTATCAGTTGAAGACATGTTTAATCAATTTTATTTATTTTTATCCTTCGCTTCTGGTACCAGCACGATGCGTTGATCTGTCATACGTTGTACCAAACATCAATCACTCTGTATAGTAATGTGGCGATTGAACCCACGAGACGACCTTTGCACAGCTTCACAATCCGAGACAAGCAATGGACAAAGTCCATGCATCGGTCATTCAACTCGCTATCAACCGAGAGCGCATTCCATGATAAAACGAGAAAGCAACACATCTTTCGCGCCGTTTCCCAAAACAGAATGAATACCTACACGCGACAAGAATCGTATTGTAAACGCAGAGACGAGACAGCGATATATCGCGCGCGCATTCCCGCACACATTCAATAATATTATAAATACCGACGTCTGTCAATAAAATTCCTCTTTACACATTCAGTAATATACTCGTATGTGTATTCCCGGTTCCTTGAGGTATACTCGTATTTTAATCTTTACTACTCGTATATATGTAAATTTATTACTCGTATATATGTAGGCAGAGTCACTATGTCTATTGCCATGTTTACACTAGCTTAGTACTTATCGTTTGTACTAAGCTGCTTAGTGACAAGTGATAATAAATAGTTTACACGTTGATGTTAGGAAGAGGTATTAGTAGCACGACATCCGTCCGGAATGGACAACTACCACAGCCGCCGCCTTGTTTTGAGAAATGTGTTCAAATACCAAAAAAGAACGAACACGTGCGTTCACTTTCCGTTTCAATTTGTCACTACACATTTGCCGCGGCTGTTTAGACAACTCTGCAAGCGAACAGTGCTTAGTTGAATTGTGGTGGGGGTAGCTGCTTGTCGCTTAGTAAATAAGTCGGCCTACTATTCACTTGCACTTGCCAGATTTACTAATGCTTAGTACTAATATGCTTGTTTACACGTGGATACAAGTGCGAGTGAGAAGCACTTATGACAAGTTCTAAGCTCGTGTAAACATCTCGAGAATCAGTAAATGGGTTTCGACTTCATTTACCATTTTATAGGTAATTTCTTGAAGAAGGTTTAGGTATGTCGAAAACAAGCTACCTTATTAGTACTTATATGCCTGTTTACACGTGGATACAAGTGACAAGTGCAAGTGAGAAGCACTAATGACAAGTACTAAGCTCGTGTAAACATGGCATATCTTTATGTATGCATGCGCCAATCTCGAGAATCAGTAAATGGATTTCGACTTCATTTACCATTTTATAGGTAATTTCTTGAAGAAGGTTTAAGTATGTCGAAAACAAGCTACCTTATTAGTACTAATATGCCTGTTTACACGTGGATACAAGTGACAAGTGCGAGTGAGAAGCACTAATGACAAGTACTAAGCTCGTGTAAACATGGCATATCTTTATATATGTATGCGCCATTCTCGAGAATCAGTAAATGGATTTCGACTTCATTTACCATTTTATAGGTAATTTCTTGAAGAAGGTTTAGGTATGTAAAAACCAAGCTACCTTATTAGGAAATTGAGTAGTTGAGAATAAATAGTTTGACTATGAAACGATATTTGCGACTCAATCGAATATTTAAAAATAAACTAAAGAATCATTATTTATCTCAAAACAATCCTCTGCTTGAACTCCCATATAATTCCCACCATAATGCCTATTATCTTAAAAATTTATCTTTTATTTTAGTTTTTGATAGTTTTTTTTTTAAATATTGTTTTCACACACTATTTTAAAGACACGGTCATATGGATACAAATAATTATTATGAAAAAAAAGCTATTTGATTGGAAGAAATTGCTTTAAAGCAATAAATCCACCAGATGTATTTGCATGAAAGTATTAAATACATAAATAAAGTCAAAGAGAAATTGTCGTCGGTGCAGATAAAATGCAACACGCTGTTAACAACTTTAAAGATATGTACACATATATCAAAACAATGGATTTATTATATTCTGCAAAAATGTTCGTGGAATAACTTATTTAAATATCATAGTATAAATAGACCAAAACCTGTACGATGGCTGTCGTCAAAGAAAGAATACGAGAATTGAATTTTGAATACAAGAGAGCGAGAGAGGAATACTTAGATTCTCTGCGAAAGTAATTCGAAATTTGAATCTCGGTGGGTCCGTGATAAAAAAATATACTGAACGAATTTTAAATACCTAGCTAACAGTTTTTGAACCGGTGTAAAAGGGGACGATGTATAAATGATATATATAAACAAATTCTATATTTATGAATATACATTTTCATAAATGTAGAATTTGTTTTACTTCCGTGAATATTTCACGGGTTGCAACCAGTTATACAATATAATAGTTGGTATTGTGAGCCATTGCTTATGCTTAACATATTAATGACCATTTTTTTTAATTTACCTACACATACATACCACCACCACGTCTCGCTGTCGGGTAGGCAGAGAGAAGATAACATTTTCTATATCTATACACCTTCTCATGCAGCTCCAACAATTCTCTGACTTTTTACATTTCCTTCTTTCAAAATGTACACTTGATTTAACCATACTTTCCTTGGTCTTCCTGTACCACGCCTTCCACTCACATTTTCATTTTATATACAATATGTTTTGTTATTCTTTCTCCATTCATTCATTCCACGTGCCCAAACCATCTCAGAGTGCTCTTTTCATTTTATTCAACACATCAGCCTTATTACATTTACTTAACGTATGAATATTGTAATAAATCCTTGAATATTTACAAAAAAATAATCAAACAAGTGCCAAAATCATTTAATAGCCATGAAAAAAACACCTTTAGAGAGGAACAAGGAAATAAAAACAATTCTACGCAATTAAAATGGGTGTAAATTGTGTTACTGTACAAACACGTCTGCAAGTAAAGTAACTTAAATGTTTCCTGATTGAACCTATTGTACTATTTTGACTTAATGCGATATTGGAAAAAGATAATAAACAATAATTATACCGAGGATTCCGCCAGACTTACGAGTACCACTCGTATTAGAAACAAACCGCATGGACAGATATTTAACGTAGCTGGAGATGTTTTCTCACGGACAGCATCACGTATCTCTATCTAGGGATAACCAGAACAAAATCTATTTATTTTCGATCTGCAGTCGAACGTCGAATATTGATTACAAAAAGCATGCCAATAATTTCAAGCCATTATTCGATTATCATCCGGAAATTGTATTTACCTTGTGCCGCACATGACCATAAAAATAGTTGTAAGAATTGTTATCTAGCTATAATATAGTATGTAGGTATTAACTAATTCTAAGAAATTTAATATTAAGACAATTAAAAATAAAATGACATGTAGGAAATTAAAATGAAGTTAGTTCCTAGTTAATAAGATATATATTAGATTAGTTTTTAAGATATACATTTGTATGTAGGTATAGCTTTTGGCAAATATTTATGTTATGGATTACTTTATTAATTAAAAAAAACCAAACGCGGCCATAAACTTACTAACATACATGTCACCAGACATTACTCGGGCGTAACCTATTTTTATTCCGATGAAACCGATTTTTACTCGGATTAAACCTATTTTCACTCAGGCGAAACCGATTTTACTGGGATGAAATCGATTTTTATTAGGACGTAATCGATTTTAATTCGAATGAAACCGAAATTTACTCAAGTAAAGCCAATTTTTACTCGGATGAAATCGATTTTTACTCTGGAACTGATTTTTACTCGGATGAAACCGATTTTTATATTTGTACAAAGGCTGCACTTGGCTTAAAATAAATATTAATTCCACTTCAAATATTCTGTAAGCTCAAATTGATTTAAATTATGGATGAAATATCGTTCAAACGGTAAGTGTAGTAGTTTCAATAAGACGAGACCACGGCCCCCGACTGGTCACGGGAGTTTCAACAGCAAACTTGTTTCGTTTAATCTAGTCTCTGTGGCCTGTTGCAATTTATGTGGCCATCCAGATCAATCGGCAGAACACATTGTGTGGACAGTGAGACGTGAAAGTAGAATCTTTCGAAATAGGGAGGAACTTCATACAGCCTTACATCGGACTACCTTCCACCCGATTGGTACTCGAACCTTGTACCGACCAGAGATAGCCTTACAGCTTTCTCCAATTTTTGTTAATTTGGTAAATCCTCAAATCTATAAACGTCTTCTGCAGTTTAAATGATTTTTTTTTTTATTTTCCCATTTATAATCTCTGTGCATGGTGACTGCCCTTCTGTTTATGCCACCACTATCGTTTTCACATTCCGGTGTCGCAACCGGTAGAGGAGTGGTTCCTACCGGAGAAACAGCTCTTCCCTCTACGTATGACTATATCTAATTTTTTCACGAATGTACGATCGCACTATAAGGGAACCGAATTCGGTCTTAGAGACCGTTTGGGCTGAGGAGGCACAAATGTCCTTGTAAAAAAAGACCATAAAGTTATACTTTTCTGTGGCCCCTTTATATTATAACAACCTCCGTAGCTTAGTTAGTAAGTCTTCTAAACCGGAGGTTGTGGATTTGATTCTCTTTGGTATCCAATTTTTTTATCCGAATACAAATTAAGTAGGATGTCAATTTACATTTGTTTTTCTAAATTCACACTTTATGAATCTATTGTAAAAATTTACATTTTTACGTAATTCCGCTATTGCGCAATACAGTTTGTGAATTTAATGTAACATAGCGTGTTTATCGTTGTAATATCTGTAATGGAGAGAGAAAATATTTTATACCGTTTTTTATTACCGATGTTACGAGCTTTTACACTTTCGCACAATTAATATACGAGTGACCGTGATTTCGAGTAAAAACTTCTTTGAATGTAAAATATATATTGTAGAAACACAATTTGATTAATATTGCATCTATACAAAGCTGTTTTTAAGTACTGCAGGTATGAGGTTTACTTGGTTTTCAGTAGTTTATATGTATATTATTTACTAACATGTATGGTACCCTTCAACTTATCCGAATTGGTGATTCAGACATATTGAAGGGTGTGGCCGAGAGATAACATTATCTTCACCCACATTAATTGAGCTTTAGGGATTAGAACTATTAAGTAAGCAAGGAACTCTTTGTTCTTATTTGAACGTATAAGCGGTACTAACGCGCATGAAAAGGTAATAATACGCCAGACTTTCCTATCTCAACACACATATTTCGCCTCTTTCACATTCATACACCTTCTCATACAAATCCTACGATTCTTTGACTTTTTACATTTCCTTCTTTCAAAATATACACTTGATTCAACCATATTTTCCTTGGTCTTCCCCTACCACGCCTTTCACTCACATTTTCACTTTATATTTGTTTTGTTATTCTTTCTCCATTCATTCATTTCACGTGCGCAAACAATCTCAGAGTGTTCTTTTCATTTACTCCACACATCAGCCTTATTACATTCACTTGATCCAATCACACTTTTCTAGTCTTTCTCTTTCACGTCTTCCACTCACATTTGCATTGTATATTTGTAATAAAACTTTAAACTTCTTAGTAGAAGATAAGTAAGTACTCGACCAATTAGGCTACGTTCAACCAACAAGGCAATCCTTCCAGCGAACTAGCGTTCGTTTAAAAATGTGAAGTGAGTCCCTGACCATTTTTCGAATAAAAATTAAACCAAATGATGGTATTATAAAATACAAATGTCTGGAGAAAACTCGTATTTTTAAGACAATATTTGACCCGTAATGGTAACTGGGCAGAAAAATGCCTATGCTATTCGAGTGCGAATAGTTAGTTATATGTATAGATCATTCAGCCAGAAAACTCATTTTGCAATAGTGTGAGTAACACTCTCTGTATTACACAACTTATGTAGTGGTATTGGTTTTAGAATCCCACACGATTGGTTCGCGCAGAGCGCACGTTTGTATTGTTGTTAAAATACTCGATGATTAGAAAAACACTACCATGTTGAAATTAGGAGCACAATTTTTGTCTAATGTTATGTACATATATATGGTAATTCAAAATTTTTCGAAAGCTTAGAACGTTATAACTTAAAGTTTCCTTGAATTTAGCATCACTCAATCCATTATTATTTGGCATTGTAATTATGATACATTAATACGTTAAATAATCTTACATTCATTTTATTTTTATGTGCTATCTAATTAAAGCTGACGAACATTTTTACTTTATTATACTTGTATGTACTTATATTTAGTTTTAATCTTGAAAATTTTCATCATTGTTATTTAATGTTTCCTAGAATCTGCCATGCCTAATCTATTAATATGTGAAATAAACTTACTTTAATTTTATTTTTATGATTATTACAATTTAAGTGACAGCATTTTTAATTTACAAAACGTGTGTGTTCATTTCAATGTTTGTGTATAAAATTATTTTTATATATTTTTTTGCTTTTTCACTTCATTAAAAAAATAAAGTGACAAGTTTTTGTAAACGCACTGTTACGCATACTATTGCAAAATGAGTCTTCTGGCTGAATGATCTATAGTAGACTGTATACGGGTATAGCACCATTTATAGAGCAAACTCTCCCCAAGGGTACTCGAACTCGAGATTCAAACCCACTAATATTGAAAGATAAAAAATATTACAAAAAATAGACTTTTTAGAAGCGGATTAATATGATAATATTTGTGACTACCATTTATTAGCCTAGCAGCTGCATAGAAAACAAACTGGAGTCTAGAAATTTACGAATTAGGCAAACAATAAAAAAAATTACAATAATTCAGACGCGAATAAGAGTTTTTATTTTGTTGGAAGACATCAACTCTAAAATTATAGAAACCCGAAGACACCGCATTAAACCTAATTCCCTTCGGAATTTGAGATTATTGTCAAGATAGACAGACGTCAATGAATTTGATACTATCTTTAGAAAAATATTAATGCCCATAACTGGTATCAACATGGCAAAACGTGTGCTACTCATACTCGTATATATTTTTGAGGAACTTAATGAATTGTCATCCTACGTTAATTAGTAATTTAAATAATGAGAAGTTTCGTGTAATTTTAAAGGTTTTTTATAATTTATAGGCGGGTGTGACCGTACACGGTAATTAGCATAATTAATTAATAAAGGAAAAAAAAATGTTTGAAATAAAATAGCGTGTCAACGACACGGGAATTAGTGCTTAAATTAAGTAGAATATGGGGACTTAGCGCAGGGCGTTAGTTAAGGCTGACTTACGCGGTATTACGAGTAGCGCAGTACCAAAGTGCTGCGTAAGTTGCTAAGCTAGGTGTTACGTGACTAATATACTAGGTGACTTCATGCTTTGCCACACCAAAGTGCTTCGCACAAATTCATTTGACATTTGGGAGCGGTTGAGTCAACAAACGATGCCATTCTCAAAACTAACCAATTTCATTACAACTTACCATGTTTACCATATTTACTTCCTGTGCAACTTCATTCCAAAGTGATTTTATTACAGGTACATTTTTCTAATAATTTGCTCGATGGGTTCCACAAAGGCTCCCTTTTATACACAGCTGTTATTAAAACTTCCTCCATCTTGTAAAATCACTCGGTGACACAATAAAATTAACCAACACGTCTGTTCGCTAGGAGATTCACTCGGTGACTAATCGTCATGTAGCGTGGCACGAAGCGTGCAGTGTGGCCATTGCGATAGGATGCGGTGCGTTGGTTCGCTAGGATATGTCACCTAACTCGCAGCGTAGCTCAAGCATCAAGCGAGGCTCCTACATGTGTGGCCTCGGCCTTATACCCAGTGTGCGGTTATCTACTCGTATCAACCAGTCATCTCAGCTTTCAATACTAATTAGCACAATATAATTTCGAAGTGGATCGAGTTAATCAGAAAAAAATACAAATAGTAGTTATCGGTGGAGTAATTTGGTTCGTTTGTTCTCGGTCAGAAGGTAATTGGGGTATCTTATCGCAGCTATGGAAATATATCATAATTATATTGTTTCATTGTATTTCCGAGGTGTGGGTGGCGTTTGCTCATTAAAAAAATATTAATCATTTGAATTTATTTTTCCCTGCCACAGTTGGTTGATCATGGCGCCTGCACCTGATATGTTGTTTTTGTTTGTTGTTAATTGATCTAAAGATATTAAACATGACAGCAGGAAGGGGTGAAATAAATGGTTATGACAAGAGCGCGTCATATTGTACCGGATGGTGTGTCGGACACACCAAGAGAGCGTAATGACACGGATATTTGTATTTTCACAAAAAACCATGTAAACAATCGGTCACAGAGGGGCCATACTCATTTGCGTCACGTTAATTCAATAATTTGGGAACTTCTAATCATATGAAGTGGGAAATACACAGAATTATCCTTATAGAAATACACAGAATTATCCTTATAGAAATAACTAACTATTCGTACGAATTTCAAAAGCCTGATTTTCATTTTTTTTTATCCGTTCTTATATTTACGCTATTTCCCTGTCGGCGTGGCCAGAGAGGGCAGAGCGCTAGACTTTTCTATATCGACACACACTCATACAACTCCCACGATTTCTCACTTTGGAATGAAGTTGCACAGGAAGTAAATAAAGACGGTAAGCTGTAATGAAATTGGTTAGTTTTGAGAGTAGCATCGTTTGTTGACTCAACCGCTCCCAAATATTAAATGAATTTGTGCGAAGTCCTTTGGTGTGGCCAAGCATGAAGTCACCAAGTCTATTAGTCACTTAGCACCTAGCTTATCACCTGGCGAAGCACTTTGGTGTGGCATTAGCCTTACGATAACTTCTCTATTTCGAAATTAATCGGCTAATATTGTACAGTGAAGTCTTACATTACCTCGATTGGAGAATGATCGATGAATCTTCCTACAAAAGCCTGAGGGCACAACACGGAAATGAACAGTCGGGACCATGGTCTGAAAGTAGATTAGAATTCTGTAGTTGTATTTCTTTCTGCGTACGTGCCTGTAAAGCAGAATGCCTTAGTGAGTTTCGCGTATCGCAGTTCGGCCCACGTGGAGTTATTTTATATCATTATCAGTGTTTCTTAATCTGTAGTAGGGGCTAACTGTAGTAGTAATATAACTATTCTATTTATTTAATTAAAAACATATTTTGCTAAGGTAACAATTATTCTAAATAATCAGTATTTTATAATCAATACATTTTTTTTACTAATGTCCGTGTCATCATCATTATCGTCAGCCCTACAACTCAGAATGACTCTTGCTGCCTACATGATTATCTGCATTTTATTTCTCTCAGCAACATCCCTCCTCCAACAGGTTGTACCCAGTGTGCGATAGTCCTCTATTACACCATCCAGCTATCTCAGTTTTTAACTCATTGGTTTGGGAACATTAGTTTAAATTTCTTGAAGGTGTTAATGTACAGAATGACACTTGTTGCCTTCATGATTATCTCCATTTTATTTATCTCAGCAACATCCCTCCTCCAACAGGTTGCACCCAGTGTGCGATAGTCCTCTATTACACCATCCAGCTATCTCAGTTTTGACCTCATTGGTTTGGGAACATTAGTTTAAATTTCTTGAAGGTGTTAATATACAGAATGACACTTGTTGCCTTCATGATTATCTCCTTTTTATTTCTCTCAGCAACATCCCTCCTCCAACAGGTTGTACCCAGTGTGCGATAGTCCTCTATTACACCATCCAGCTATCTCAGTTTTTAACTCATTGGTTTGGGAACATTAGTTTAAATTTCTTGAAGGTGTTAATGTACAGAATGACACTTGTTGCCTTCATGATTATCTGCATTTTATTTATCTCAGCAACATCCCTCCTCCAACAGGTTGCACTCAGTGTGCGATAGTCCTCTATTACACCATCCAGCTATCTCAGTTTTGACCTCATTGGTTTGGGAACATTAGTTTAAATTTCTTGAAGGTGTTAATGTACAGAATGACACTTGTTGCCTTCATGATTATCTGCATTTTATTTATCTCAGCAACATCCCTCCTCCAACAGGTTGCACTCAGTGTGCGATAGTCCTCTATTACACCATCCAGCTATCTCAGTTTTGACCTCATTGGTTTGGGAACATTAGTTTAAATTTCTTGAAGGCGTTAATGTACAGAATGACACTTGTTGCCTTCATGATTATCTGCATTTTATTTCTCTCAGCAACATCCCTCCTCCAACAGGTTGTACCCAGTGTGCGATAGTCCTCTATTACACCATCCAGCTATCTCAGTTTTGACCTCATTGGTTTGGGAACATTAGTTTAAATTTCTTGAAGGTGTTAATGTACAGAATGACACTTGTTGCCTTCATGATTATCTCCATTTTATTTATCTCAGCAACATCCCTCCTCCAACAGGTTGCACCCAGTGTGCGATAGTCCTCTATTACACCATCCAGCTATCTCAGTTTTTAACTCATTGGTTTGGGAACATTAGTTTAAATTTCTTGAAGGTGTTAATGTACAGAATGACACTTGTTGCCTTCATGATTATCTGCATTTTATTTATCTCAGCAACATCCCTCCTCCAACAGGTTGCACTCAGTGTGCGATAGTCCTCTATTACACCATCCAGCTATCTCAGTTTTTAACTCATTGGTTTGGGAACATTAGTTTAAATTTCTTGAAGGTGTTAATGTACAGAATGACACTTGTTGCCTTCATGATTATCTGCATTTTATTTATCTCAGCAACATCCCTCTTCCCACAGGTTGCACTCAGTGTGCGATAGTCCTCTATTACACCATCCAGCTATCTCAGTTTTGACCTCATTAGTTTGGGAACATTAGTTTAAATTTCTTGAAGGCGTTAATGTACAGAATGACACTTGTTGCCTTCATGATTATCTGCATTTTATTTCTCTCAGCAACATCCCTCCTCCAACAGGTTGTACCCAGTGTGCGATAGTCCTCTATTACACCATCCAGCTATCTCAGTTTTGACCTCATTAGTTTGGGAACATTAGTTTAAATTTCTTGAAGGCGTTAATGTACAGAATGACACTTGTTGCCTTCATGATTATCTGCATTTTATTTCTCTCAGCAACATCCCTCCTCCAACAGGTTGTACCCAGTGTGCGATAGTCCTCTATTACACCATCCAGCTAGCTCAGTTTTGACCTCACTGGATTGGGGAACATTAGTTTGAATTTCTTGACGATGTTAATGTATAAAAATATTTATTTTAATACTTCATTTTGAGAATCATTATAGTCAACAGTACCAGTGGCGTAGTTGGTAGGCCGTTTACCTTCGAACCTGGGGGTTACGGGTGCCATTCGCGTTTGTACTCATTTTTTTAAAGATTTTATTCTGGTTTTCATTTAAGGCTTGTTGAAATATTTTTTTCGTTGGTTAGAAGAGATTACTACATAACATTAGACTCGCCAGGTTCCATCAAATTGTAATACTATACAATACAAAAATAAAAAGTGACCATTTATTATATATATTTTCTTGGCATCTTTAGTAAAAAAATATTTGTTTGATCGTTTAACAGGTTCCGAATGCTTAGGGGATAAACAAATAAATAGCAAAATGGTTTGCGTTTGTAGAACGAATGAATTAAGAAAGACAAACGCAAAACAAATATGTAGTGCAAATGCGAGTGAAAAGCGTGGTAAAAGAATATCAAGGAAAGTATGATTGGATAAAGTGAAAGATAGTTTAAAGAAAAAATGTAGAAAGTCAGAAAAATTGTACGACTAGGAATGTATGGGTGTAGAAGAGGCGAAGGATGTGTCTTGAGATGGAAAGTCTGGCGTTCAATCTTCTAACTTTGCTAACCCGACGGGCAAATGGCGATATGATATGTTTGTATTTTTTCAGGTAGTTTTTATCCGTAGCTTATATTTGCAAACAAGACTCCGTGACGAGCTATTCTTGGGTTTCCGTTGGGTTAATCCATCAACGCCTTTAAAATAAATTATTACCTTGTGAATAGGGAAAGGGGCCTGGCATGATTGTATGTATGCTACGACCGAAGAAGAAAAATGCGTTTTTTCTCTGTCCGACTGTATATAGGATCTACAAGGTTTAGGACCGTTGTCATGTAGAGACTGTGGCTAAATATATCGAGCGTAAAAAGCACATTTTTTGCCGTCACAAACAGGTTTCTTGGGGTCAACTTTTCCATCCAGGATCCACCGCGCGAGCTCCGAGCATTGTTTTACATCGGATCCATTAGTTAGATTTTTTGACGAGAGTCGTAACAAAGTTATTTAATATCTTTCAATGTTGTTTATTTCTTCCTTTCATTTGCTTTCAACACTGTTTTATTTTTTATTCATTAATTTCGATATTAATGAATTCAACCGATTTCAGCGATAAATTAGAATGAAAAAAATATGATACAGAAACAATTGATTTAGGTCAAGTGTGACCGTGGTTATATCGTAAGCTATTCAAAAACTAACTGCCTTTGGCTACTGCCGGGCTGGTGCTTAATTAAGTCAGATGAGAATTGATTTAAGCATTACTGCGTCCAACCTGTTCCCTTAAATTCCCTGATACTACATTGATCAATTGCTATGGTTGACTGACGTTTAGCTTGTCGGTGATTGTTTATTAAATATTTATCTGAACGAATTTCAGAGTGATCAATGAATGCTCTCTCCAGGTGGAATTTCCGACATAGGAGGTAGAAACACGTGTAGTGGGATTTATTTATTTATTTAACACTTTTATTGTAAATACAATCTGGCGGGCTTATTCTCAGGCGGCAATCTCTTCCAACCAACCAGACAAAAGTAAATGAAGCAAGTTACGTGGTCGCATAAATCATTCAAATGACTATCCATCCCCACGAAATCCATAAACACATACGTGAGCATATGCCCACGGACCCCACAAAGACGGACAATCACCCGAACATTATTTTTCATATAAAGTGAGATATCATCAATCAAAATAAAAGGAAGGGATGGTGGAGAGGAAAGGAAAAGAAAAATCAGGAATGAAACACGTTATTTTACTGATTAGAAATTAAGAGTTTTTTCAGTCGCTTCTTAAAGCATGCCAAGGACGGAGCGTGTTTTGTATTGGTGTGTAACTGATTCCAGAGTCTCACTGCATAGACAGTAAAGGAATGCGTAAAAAAAGGAGCGGTGAACTGGAAATGCCAATAGACAATCTCTGTTTGAGCGTAGCGCTAATCCATGATTGGAGACACTGAAAATTTTCGGCGAGATAAGAGGTGGCGGCGGGACAGTTAAGGATATTATACAATAAAGACAATATGTGAATTTGGCTTCTATACACATCGTGCTTAAGAAAGAGACTGTCGCTTTGTAAAGCGTCGTCTCTGTCGCACGGACAGTTAGCGTATCATGCGACAGAGACAACGCTCTACAAAGCGACAGTCTTTTTCTTAAGCCCGATGTGTATTACTTACCGCCGGGTACTATACATCAGTTATCTTCGTGGAAGATCAACTCTGAAATATTGTTTTTCGATCGCGATGACGATTCAGAGATTAATAAATCTCTGGAGGGATTGTTTACCGTCACAATTGAATTCTCACATTGCAATATTTTGCTTTTATAATGTATAATATCGGGAATGGGTATATAGTACATTAAATAGAGAATTTTCATTAAGTAATGACTTTTAAACCTTTTTTTTTATTTCCAGTGAACTGCAAATATGGGGTTCGGACAAGAAATGGATGGCTGCGGCCGATGTATGAAGTATGGCCTTTTCATATCGAACTTTATGACATTCGTAAGTATAACTTGTTTATTTATTTTTATTTTATGATCGATTTTTATGAAATTCGTACGTCTAATTTGTTTCTATACTTATATTTTCTTATCGTACTTCATGCCATTGTTTATTTTTTTTAATTTTCTGATTGAACTTCCCTACGTTCGTACGTATAACTTGTTTATTTCTTTTTATTTTGTTAAATTTAAACACAAATTTATTCATAATAATATTTACTTTTAACGTTTCTTTTACGAAAGAAACGTTACCTTGGTGAATACGGACGCTGTCGAAATAAAATGAAAGGTCCTTGAACATATTTTAAAGGAATATATGGTATGATCCCACAAATATGACGATAATGTCTGGAGGCGGGAATGCAATTCAGAATTTGTTGAGCCGTATGAAGGTGCCAGTTTATCCAAGGTAATTGGAGTTAATATATTTTGATGACTGGGGCATCTTGGTAAACCAGGAGCCAGTGAAAAAAACCTCACTGATCCAAAAAGACAATGGTTTTTAACCTTTTTAGCTACCGGCACTCTTTAAATTCTGAAAATGTGTTCTCGTACCCGCAGTAAAAAAATCAGGCAATGATTTTATACATGACAATGGTGGAACTGTTATTCTTCTTCGTATTTTAAGCCTGTTTGGTCCTGCATCATTGTTTCCCTCTTGTGACGTCGACTGCCAGCTGTCTTTCCATTTTTTGGAAGGTCGTCCTGGAGGTCTGCTTGCTCGGGGGATACTGTCCCTGGCCATTCTTACAGCTCTTGGTTCCGCCATTCTGGATACATGTTCGTTGCAGAACCTCCTCCTCTGTCATCCCCACCTGACAATATCTTCAACTTCGCACATCCTTCGGATTTCTGTGTTTCGTAGTCTATCACGAAGGGTTTTGCCAGCGATACTCCTGAGTACCTTCATTTCGCTGGTTCGAAGGAGATTTTTGGTTCTGATAGTGTCGGCTCTGGACTCTATGCTGTATGGCATTATGGAGCGGACACAGGTCTTGTATATCCTCACCTTGCTTTGGATTTTCATGTACTTATTTTTCCAGATAGTGTTCTTTAGACATCCGGAAATAACTGCGGCCTTTTGTGATTGTTCAAGCACTTCGCCATAGAGGTCATTATTGCACATTATGCTAGCACCCTAGTATTTAAATGTTGTTACTTGTTCAATTGGTGTGTCGTTGATCGCCACAATGCATCCAACTTGCTCTCTGGCTAGTCATGTATTTAGTCTTGCTGATGGAGATAGACATATTGTATTTTTTGGAAGCAGTGTGGAATCGATGTAGCATTTCTTGCAGGTCTTCCTCTGATTCGCCTATGATGGTGGCATCGTCAGCATAGATATGATGTTTAGCGTATTGTCGTCCATCTTGTATCCCAGGTTAAGGTCGGCAACTTCTTCTATAACTGTTATTCCATTATAATAAAAACCCAAATAAAACACACCTCAACAGACGAGTTGTAAGATATCGCGTCCGTCGCATTTAAGTCGTTTGCCATTAAAACGAATTATCCATTTATTATTCTATGTTTGTCAATTATAATGCTGTACCTTGTCATAAAGCGCAATTATATCACGCCTCGCTGTGAGACGAAGATAAAAGGCATTTATTTACCTTATAACTTGTAATAGCTGGGATAGGTACTCAAGTTTAGGAATTGCGGATTACACCCCTAGGACGCGTTCACTTTTGGTTAAGAACCACTGCAATGAGACACAGAAATATGGGTAGACCGAAATTACGATGGATTAGTGTGCTGGAGGCAGCAAATATAATACGCCTAGCTGTGAGACGAAGATAAAAGGTTTGCAGTAGCTAGGATAGATACTAAGTTTGAATATCACAAGGGTGTGTGCACTTCAGATACAGTGAAACCCCGTTTTTACGTTTTTGAAGGGACTGATAAAAAAACGCAATTGGAGGGAAAACGTAGATTCGGGGCTAGAAAAAAAATTGAAAATTATTTTTTATTTAGATAATCACTCAAAACGGAATTTTTTTTCAATCGATTTGCGATTTTTTATTATCGTAGCCAAAGTTGTAATGGGTTTCCCCAAATCACGCGTGAAACACGTGAATCAACGTGTTTATTGACTTTTTCGAGAATTTTCCTTTTCTCTTGAATCGATAATGTTTTTCTTTGCTGAGACATTATTTGAACGGATTCAACGAAAAATTAAAAGAAATGAAAAAAATGTAAATTGACACACGAAATACAAGATAATTGACAATTGAAATTGTATGTACACGACCGACACGTTTAAAACATAACCACAGATTGACCTGCTTATACAGTCTGCCTGCCTCTGATTCGCTAAATTTCCCACAAATTGCATCGTATTCCACGACTCGTGTACCATAACCTTGACCATGAGCGTTGCAGGTGCACACGTGTCTATAAATAGAAACAACATATTTCTGCTTCCTAATATTCATTTCAAATATTTTAAATCGTTGCGTATTTAATTAAATATGTTTATAAATTGATTTGCATTTTAAATATTTCAAACGTAAATTGCGAGAAATAAAAACGGGTACTAAATGTACTAAAATAAAACGGGATTGTAAAAATTGATCGCAAATAGCGGGAAAACGTGAATTCCGGGCATGTAAAAAAAAAGGTTTCACTGTAGCTCTATCTCGTCCAGTTATTATCGAAAATGAGGTCTTGAAAATTTTCTATCGAATTCAAGACCTATTTTATATCGAAAATGAGGTCTTGAAAATGATGTCAGATATACATCTCAAAGCCAGAGCAACATATACTCGTAACAAAATTAGGGCTTGTTTATCTGAAGAAAAAAATATCCATGTTTGAAACAAATTGCCTAATAGGTACGAGTAACAGCATTGTTTGGGTCAACTTATTTGTGCGAGTCTGCGTTAGAAGAAATGGAAATAATTGAATATCGTAATCGGCTCGGCTCAGTGACGAACATCTTAATTCATGCTTGCGTTTGGCACTTAGTAATTACGTGCCATCCTATGAAAAGTATGCAGAGGACATGCAGTGCAGTGCCATGCATCGACATCAAAAGAACGTTAGTTACAGAACACTTATTATTATTATATTACCCAAAATATGCTCACCATGCCGAACTTCTCACGGTGTGTAACTATAGAAGCCTCGAAACAAGAAGGCAAGAATCCATTGCGATATTCCTAATAAAGGTTTTCCAATGTTCCTTTGACTGTCCCGCGATTCTAGAAGCACTAAGTTTATATGTACCCAATAAATATAGTCGTGCAAGGAATCACCCTCTGTTCTACATACCAACTTACTGGACGAATATCATGGCTAAACACTCAGTCACGCGTGGTATAGAGATATTGAACCAACTGAATGACGCGGTTGATATATTCTCGGTACCGACTAGCAGTATGAGAAGAATCCTGGCTGATATTATTCCTAACGAATAAGCTAACGCTAGAAGCAGACCCTCTTTGTGTAACAGGGGAAATCCGTGCAGCATGGATAAAAAAAATTTAAATTTTTTTCAATGATAATACTTATTTATATGTGATCATCTTTGCAATCAATAAATACTTACCATTTATAAACTTTGAATTGTATTTTTACCTAGTTGATCGCTTGCCGCCTAATGCTCTTATGGTAGATTGCCGATGGTTAAAGTTTAAGCACCCCTGCCTTATACAATTGATACAAAGAACTACTAAAACCTCAAAACTTATTTAAGAGTTATGTACCTACTTCAGTGGCTCTAAACCAGAAGGCTTGATAATTAGTGCCGAAGACAATATTATCTCCCGGCCCGGTCTTCAATAACATATATCCACATTGCTAATTCGGACGTATTGAGGGGTACTATGTAAGTGAATTAAAAATTAAAACTTTACTCAAATGTTTTTTTAAATTCCTAAAAAAAAACAGCATAACCAAAGGAGAGGTTTTTATTAAGTTGATTTTAATGTTTCAGCTGGGAGGACTGGTGGTGCTGGGGGTGAGCATTTGGATGCTGGTGGACCGCACATTCATCACTGAACTGCTGGGCACCAACCTGTTCCAGGGCTCCGTGTATGTTCTCATCGTCACCGGTGCCCTCATCACTTTTATCTCATTCTTCGGCTGCATGGGCGCTGCCAAGGAGGTTAAGTGCCTCTTGCTCACCGTAAGTTGTTTTTTTAATTTTATATAACCAGTAGAGTTTCAGGAACTATGCCAGTAGCCACTTAATGCTAAACACTAATATAGTGACTGACAAGGATACACTTATTCTTCTCAGTGTCATGTCAGGTCCCCCTAACGTTAAATATCACTTGAGAGTAGACATCTTTGTCCCCGGCAGTCTGAAAAAGATCTCCAACGTCCCTTATGCCAGTCCAATCACATATATTGCGGAGCCAGGAGATTTGTCTCCTTCTAACACCTCTTCGGCCTTCTATTTTGCTTTGGATGATCAGGTGCAGTAATTTGTACTTTGCTCCTCTAAGTACATGACCCAAGTAGGACACCTTTCGGATTTCAATATTAGTCAGCTACTCTCTATCAACTCCGGCTCTTTGAAGAACCCCTTGTGTTTCTGACCATATCCGTCCAGGGTATCCATAGCATTCTCCGGTGCATCCACATTTCGAATGCTTCCAGTCGGTTCATACTACTAACTTTGAGGGCCCATGATTCCACTCCATGCAATAATACTGACCAAACGTAGCATTCGACTATCCGTTTTCGAAGTTTCAAGTTTAGATTATCATCACAGAGAACGCTTCTCATTTTATTAAAAGTCGCACGAGATGAATCAATTCTGCACTTGACTTCGGTTTCTGGGTCGAGGTCTTCCACTAGGATACTTCCGAAGTATTTACATTTTTTTCATTCTCTCTATATCAGCACCGTTCAATGTAAGACGTGCTTCTGCGTGATCCTGCCGGCCAAACACCATGAACTTAGTTTTACTCATGTTCATGTTCAGCTCCAGCCTTACACCGGCTTCATTAATTCTATCTATAAGCGTTTGAAGATCGTCAATACTGTCTGCCAAAACAACTGTATCATCTGCGTATCTGACGTTATTGACGTATACACCATTCACTTTGACCCTCAGATTCAAGTTATATAGTGCTTCCTTGAAAACTACTCGTATATCAGAGTACAGATTGAATAACATAGGTGAGGATACACTTAGTGTGAGAGATTTTTTTTCAATGCTTATCATGCTGTATTCCAAATTTTGAACAATGAGGCAATAATTGAGACTGTATTGGACTTACCCTTAGAGGAACAAGACCACGAAGATAGTCAGAAGATTACTAAGGGATATATTACTAAGGAGAATACTGTCATACTTTACATATTTATTATTTTTTATAATATTAATTGCAGCACCCTCACATCTGTTCAAAATGTCTATGTTCATTGCAGTATAACATTCTGGTTCTGATCCTGTTTGTGACAATGCTGGTGGGCGGCATCCTTGGCTACGTGTTCCGCGAGAAAGCGCGGTCTTCGCTGGAGCAGGGCATGCAGGGCTCACTGCGCTACTACGGCAACCGACAAGAGATCACGGCAGCCTGGGACGCCACGCAAGAGCAGCTGCAGTGTTGTGGTGTGGCCAATTACCAGGATTGGCTGGATCGCGTGCCCGAGTCTTGCTGCCAGGAGATTGAGAGAGGGGGAAGGGTGAGAGAATAAGCAATTATTATTATTATTATCTCTTGTTTTGTATATCGAACTGCTATGAATATTGTAAAATTCAAGACTAGACTAAAAAAATATTCACATTTGTGTAAAATCTATTGAATTATCACTATTGTTGAATCCAGATCATGGATAGTTGACAATTGTCTACTGCAGTGGATTCCAAACTTTATGTTACTACGCCCCCTTTTAAAAACAATCTTATCGTGGCGCCCCCCTCCCTCCCCTTTATTTTATAAAATAATACGCACATTTTTAAATGGTAAAAAAATGTATTAATAAAAAAAATAAAAATGTCATTGACAGAATAATAACAAGGTTTACTACGTACGAGTATATACGAGTATATTCACTTTTAAATTAATTTGTTTTTAATGCGATGGATGTGCTTCTTTATTAGCACAAAGTTTATCAAATCTACGAGTAGGTGCTATTGAGGAAAGTGCTACTCTTAGCTCTTTTTCTACGACTAGAGGGGCTCGATATTTGGATTTCATTGCAGCTAATGCAGAAAATCCCGTTTCGCATAAATATGATGTTACGAATGGCAGCAGTACTTGCATTGCCTCGCTTGACAAAGTATTATATTCTTCACTTCGATTCAACCAAAATGAAACTAGGGTTTCACTCAGAAATTTTTGTTTCAATGAAGTATCGCATGATAATTCTAACAATTTTTCCTTTTCAATAGTTATCAATCCAAATTCATCATCTTGTTCATCGACAAATGGACTCTGTATCCACGAGAACTTTGTAAAATCAAGATCCTCGAAATAATGTGAAAAGTGCATTAGCAAACAATCCGAGTGTTGAGTAAATAGATTTCTGTTTGCTTCAATATTAACTCTACCGCAGAAATCATTTAAAAGTGGATATATATATCGAACTTACTTTTTTGTTAATTTGATTTCCATAGCTCCAATTTTTTTATGAATGTTATGAAAATTAGATTTATGTTAAACTTTCCACGCCTCCTTTTGCATTAGTCCGCGCCTCCCCGAGGAGGCGCACCTCCCAGTTTGGAAAACTGCATTAGTCGCATTAGCTGATATTCAAAATATTCTTGCTGAAAACAAGATATATTTTGCTTGAGGAAAATATTGTCCTTCAAAGCACAAACTACTACCTTGATCAAAAAGTTTTAGAAATTTATTCATAAAATCGAAAATACAAGTTTATTAATCAAAATCGATATGGTCCCCTTCAAAGTATTCCCCATCGACTGCAACGCACTTACGCCAGCGCTTGATCCAATCCTCGAAACACCGCTGGTACTCAATTTTCGGTATGTTCATCAGAGCCGTTATCGATTTTTTCATGACATCCTTTCGGGTGCTGTAACGCGTTCCGCGAAGCGGTTTTTTAAGTCGGTTGAACAGGAAAAAGTCGCAGGGAGCCAGATCAGGTGAATTCAAAAGCTGCTGGATAGTATTCGTGTTTTTTTTTGGTAAAAACTCATGGAAATCATGTCTTTCGCGATTTCAACGCGGTCCTTTTTTTGCATGAAATTGAGGTGTTTCGGCACCAGTTTTGCAGCGACACGTCTGAGGCCTAAATCACTAACCAAAATGTCTTGAGCGGATCCATAAGCGATGTTTAAGCCCTCTGTCAGCTCTCTGATAGTCAATTTGCGGTTTTCGGCCAACATTTCTTTGATTTTATCGATGTTTTCATCGGTTTTCGACTGCCACTGCGTTCATCATCCTCGACCGACTCACGACCACTTCTGAAACGTTCGTGCCACCGAAAAACACTTCTCCAACATTTCCAAGGTCTGCGGGCCGTTAAATCCGTTTTTCACACAAAATTTAATGCAAACTCGTTGATGCACAGTTGATGCCATTTTCAAATTTGTAAAAAATCGAAATTACGCACAAAGGTAGATGTACTCAGTACAGCGTAACTTTTATAAATGTCAAGCTATGACGCTGAAATTTGGAGGGAAGTGTCAATGATAGATGTGGTAACCTAACAAAAAAAATAATTCCAATCGGGTGACTGACAGCGCCACACGGTGGCCGGTCTTAAAACTTTTTGATCAAGGTAGTATACCATCACAGTTTTTGGAGAAAATAGGTTACCAAATAATATATTCTAAATCAGAGTAATCAAATTTAAATAAACACAAATGGAAATCATAGCTCAGTTGGTAAGACACCTATCTTCTGACTGACAGTTGCGAGTTTGATTTTTATCGATACCTATTTTATTTAAAATGGTGTCTGTCTGGTTTTCATTTCAGACAATGACCATTTTGTCATAAAATAGCTTTATCAACCTTTAGTTGAATCTTAGCTATGCGGCTATATAAATATAATCTATCTGATTGTAAGCAGTGCTTTTTTTGTGGTGGAGCCCAGTGGAGCGGTGCTCCACCATCTTTTTTACGGTATTTTACCGTAGCCTTCTTTTAATTGTTATTTTCGTGATTTTTATTTTTTCTTCTGTTTTGGTGGACATCCCCTTTTCGTTTATTTTCATCATTTGTTTTTTTTTTATTTATGTTCTTTTGCTTTATATGAATAAATAAAGGCTTGGGATAGAGAGAAGGGGAGGCATTAGTTTGCATACTAGCTAAAGTTTGTCTTGCATGTGAAGCAGATAGGAGGGCCGTCGGTCCTTAGAGCGGCTTCGGGAATGTGGTGGGGGCCTCCCTCTCTCCCTCCTCTCCACGCCCTACGAAAATATTCAATGATATGATATTTTTACAATTTTATTTTATATTTATTCTTCAGTTGCAGATTTTTATTTATCTGTGTAACTTTAGATTTGACATGTCTAAAATAATGAAAAAAATAAGTTAGATTGTGTTAAATTATTTATTTATTTAACACTTTTATTGCAAATACAATCTGGCGGGCGTATTGCCAGGCGACAATCTCTTCCAACCAACCAGACAAAAGTAAATGAAGCAAGTTACATGGTCACATAAATCATTCAAATGACTATCCATCCCCACGAAATCCATAAACATATACGTAAGCACATGCCGACGAACCCCACAAAGACGGACAATCGCCCGAACATTCTTTTTCATATAAAGTGAGATATCATCAATCAAAAGGAAAGGAAGGGATGGTGGAGAGGAAAGGAAAAGAAAAATCAGAAATGAAACACGTTATTTTACTGACTAGAAATTAAGAGGTTTTTCAGTCGCTTCTTAAAGCATGCCAAGGACGGAGCGAGTTTTGTATTGGTTTGTAACTGATTCCAGAGTCTCACTGCATGGACAGTTAAGGACGACGTAAAGAAAGAGGAGCGGTGAACTGGAAAGGCCAATAAACAATATCTGTTT
Organism: Odontocerum albicorne; assembly: GCA_949825065.1. NCBI lineage: Eukaryota > Metazoa > Arthropoda > Insecta > Trichoptera > Odontoceridae > Odontocerum > Odontocerum albicorne. The sequence continues at coordinate 47,177,951 of OX463842.1, forward strand.
GAGCGTAGCGCTAATCCATGATTGAAAAGACGCTGAAAATTCTCGGCGAGATAAGAAGGGGGCGGCGGGACAGTTAAGGATATTACACAAAACCGACAGTATGTGAATTTGGCGTCTATTTCTAACATTCAACCAGTTCAATGCCTTCTGGTATGAAGTTATATGATCGTACTTATAAACTCCTAGTGGTATAGGAAAAATTGCTTTAATTTTCATTTAAATGGTATTTGAATATGATTTTCTTTAGTAAAAAGCTTGATAAAAAGTGAGCTCCGGCACCTTTTTTTTTAAAAAAAAAAAGCACTGGTTGTAAGGGTTAGATGACAATAAACCCATCAAGTTGTACAGTATACAATGAAAATGTAATGTAATAATAATAATATGATGTAAACTATAAATGAAGCCACTGAATAAAATATCATATTGAAGATAAATTGAAAAAATCATTGTATCCTTTTTTCTAATTGAATTATTTTTTTCTGTGTATTCTGAACAAATTGATTTTATTTTCAGAAATTACCCTGCACAACAGCACAGACATCAGCAACTATCTACTTGGACGGTTGCTTAGAGAAAGGGATTAAGTTCATGAAGGAGAACGGGACTATTTTGGGCACGACAGGTGTTATAGTCGCATTATTGATGGTGAGTGTGTTCAACAAATGTTCATACTTCGAATATTTTTATGAATTAACTCTTCAATAGAAATTGCAAGCTAAAAATATTAACCAACTAATAGATGCAAACCATCAAGGCTCTTTTGGGGTAGTGACAAAATCGCATTGCTGCGTCTACAGGACAACCAGATTGGGGTCCCGAATGCGACTGTACGGCACCGGTACAAAGAACTGTAAATAAAGCGGGATGGCTGAAGTGCAATGCTCGGAGAATTCAGGTAAATTCCAAAGGCGTAGATCGGTGAAAGTTTGCAGGGTAGAGATTCCTCTTATGGCAGGTTGTAGCAGGTCTCAAGTAAAACACCGTAGGTAGAGGGAACTGAGAATATATATTTATTTTGAAAGGGACCCTTCTTATGAACGGTCAATTGCAAGCGCCATTTTGCGCCACTGTATGCGCACACACCTTGCAAAATAATACGATTTTCGGGAGTTTTGCGCAAGCAGAGACTGGCCGGCCAGCGATATACTCTCGTGACGACCCTCCATAAGTCTCATTTCCGCTGAGGTCGCGACGCAGCGCGGACCCAAACAAACATAAATATTTACATACAAAAATATCTAATTTACATATTAATAATCTATACACATTAAGGGTGACGCATACGTCCGATACAGCGACTGAAAATCACCTGAGGCAAGACCGCTCCAAGCACGCTCAGAAACATAATGCCGTGAGGAAGAATTAAAGGATTTTTCAGGAACATACTAGGCGTATCCAGAAAGTAAGTGTACTGAGGCTCTCACGACCGGATGGATTTTATTTTCGACATGTTGGCTACACTTCCGTGTAGCCTGATCCTTCCCCTCCGCAACGAGACCAATTCGAGGTCAGTACGTTGAGAAGTGTCGACGCGACAACACGTTTCGTGAAAATTGTCAATCCAATCTCCCGCCAAGTGCGAAATAAATAATGCCGGGCAAGAGTTTTTGAGGCGCTGCAAACTCCATGGAGATGAATTTCTCCGCTCCATCGTTACTGTAGATGAAACTTGGGTTGCACACTACACGCCTGAAACCAAAAGGCAGTCTCAACAGTGGCGTCACACCTCTTCACCCTCCGCCAAAAAGTTCAAAACCACAATTTCAGCCAAGAAAATCATGGCATCCGTGTTTTGGGACTGTCAAGGCATAATTTTAATTGAATATATGCCTTAAGGGGAGACCATCAACTCTGCAAGATACTGTGAGACCCTAAAAAAATTGCGGAGGGCGATTCAGAACAAGAGGAGAGGCATGCTGACAAAGGGAGTCTGCCTGCTGCACGACAATACCAGACCACACACGGCCAACGCCACGAAGGAACTGCTCACCTCGTTTAAATGGGATGTCCTGAACCATCCCGCGCATTCCCCTGACCTAGCACCTTCAGATTACTATCTCTTTACCTCCCTGAAGCTGCACATGGGTGGAAAAAGGTTTTCAACCGACGAGGAGGTAAAGGAGGAGGTGGAGAAGTGGACGGAGGGGTTGGCGGGAAACTACTTCGAGGAAGGCATCAAAAAGTTGATACCCCGCTTCACCACCTGCATTGAGAGGAATGACGGCTATGTCGAAAAATAGTTTACATATGTACTACGGTAACCACGTAATTTTTTTGTTTAAATAAAAAAAATTGTAACCTACAAAAATTCAGTACACTTACTTTCTGGATATGCCTCGTAGTAAATGATGCGTTAAAAAAAATGTTTTTATATCTTAGATAAAAATGTTCTTTTTTTTATTTTCAGTTATTTGGAATTATTTTCTCGTGTGTTCTATTCATGAAGATCGAGTGACCTGTCTAGATAAATTTGGATTCTAAGATCTCATAAAAGTGGAATTAAACTTACTGTTTGTGGAAATTGATGTGCCTGAACTTTGAGTCAATGTGTTTGTATATATGTAATTGTTTAAATTTTTAGAATTTAAATTTACTTACTTTTTGTAATATATTGTATTAGATATTTTTATGGAGATATTTTTACATCTCCGTAATATTTTAAATATACATACTAATTCAGTTCAATTTAAAATTATCAATCCTCGAATCTTTTTTTTGTCTCTAATTTTCGTTGATTTTTTTTTATAAGTACAGAAACCTTCCATTTACATAGATAGTGATTACTGAAAAACAGAGTGTATATTTCAATAATGGAGCCATTTATTATATTCTTACTTATTGTAATTACAAAAGCTTTAGTTATTTTGTTTCAATAGTTCTATATACGTGGTTGCTGATAACTATACTTGAGAAAATGTAGGATGGTCCCTGTGACAGTTCACAAATTTGCCCCAATACAACCTTGTAACGATATTCAGTAATTTTAATTATTTTATCAACTTTAATATAAGCCTCGATTCTAATAAATAGCAAGTTATTTAGGTAAACACATTACATAAAACTAACAATAATGACAAATTAATACATCTTGTCATAAATTAGCAAAAATGTGGCAGTTTGTTAAAATCAAATAGTATTTGGTGACGTTTATCAAAAGTCACTACGTTAGTCTGCATTGGCTAGGGATGGGGTATACGAGAATTGGATTTTCGATTTTTTTAACCTAAAATTAAACGTTCGTAATTAGTATTAATTCATAGTGGATCTTGGTCTATTTAAAGATAGATACAATACATTAGAAAGTCAGTATAATGAGAATTAGGAATTAAAACGTCAGTTTAGAGAAAAACAATTTTTCGATTTATAAAAAAACTATTCAATTTGTAAAAAAAAAACGATTTTACCCCATCCCTTTGAGACATGACATTTCAAATGGCACAGGGACCATCCTACATTTTCTCAAATATAATAAAACACACATTTTGATAAAGCTATTTATTTATACGAAGAAAAAAGTTACAGAACTTACAACTTATTCAAACATTTTTTTGTTAAATGAAGCTTCCATTGTTACTATTGTCGCTCTTATAGTAGTGGTAGCTGTTTGAATTGTTTATTGTTGATGGCATTAACAATCCATCTGAAGTATGCTGCTTACCTATTCATTTTTGTCCCTCTGATTCCAAACACCTGCTTTAAAATTGAATTTGCATAAATGGAGGGAGTACTGTATAAGTATTATTGAAATGTTCAACATTGTAAAATGATGGAAAAATAAGAATAGATTTTATATTATTAGTAATTATATTTTGTGTAAATATATCTACACCACCTTTAAATTTTGTATTTTTATTTTATTAAAAATTGTACTAAAGCAAAAGTGCCAGAGTTAAAATAATTTAAGTTTCTTTACTGATTATATTTTATGATAGCCTTATTACCTTATAATATGAAGTTTTTATTCGTCTATCTGTAAAGTCAAGTATAGAATACAAATTTTTATTCCTCTATATGTCAAGTCAAGTATAGAATACAAATTTTAAAGCATTGTAAAGAAAAAAATTAAGAACTTTAAGCGGAAAATATTCACACATTTGGATATGAAAAATAATCTGTTCGTTAGTTAGCACTATTTAAAGAAATATTTGTTACACCCATTTGTAACTTCTAAGGCTAGCACCATTACATTTGTAACTTCTGAGGCTAGCACCGTTACGTTTGTAACTTCTAAGACTAGCACTGTGTTCAAATAAGGATTTATTAATAACTTTTTTTTTAATTGATACTTTTATAATAATAATTTGTAATTAAATTTAAAAAATATTAATTCATTCAGTTTTCATGTCAATTATAGAGAAGATGATATTACTTTTAACTAGAATAATGATCAAAATATTGCATAAAATCACATTTAAATGTCAAAAAGGGTAATTTCATGTGACATAATTATTATGTACTGAGGTCCTCTATTAATTGCAAAAAGGGTAATTTTATGTGGCATAGTTATTATGTCCTGAGGTACTATATATTAATTGCAAAAAGGGTAATTTCTTGTGGCATAATTATTATGTCCTGAGGTCTTCTATTAATTGCAATTTTTTTTAAGCATGTATAAAGTGGGGAAATGTATTCTTGAAATCTGTGAACAAAACACATACATACCATCATGCCTTTTACCTGTTGGGTTAGGCAGGACAGAGTGCCATACTTGTCTATTTTGACATATGTATTTCTCCTCTTTCACAACCTTCTCATATAACTCCTATGATTACTCTTACTTCTTACGTTTCTTTCTTTCAAAATATCATTCACTTGTTCCATCCATACTTTTCTTCGTCTTCCCCTATCACGCTTTCCACTCACATTTGTTTTGTTAGTCTTTTTTTATTTATTCGTTCAGCATGCCTAAAACATCTCAGAATGCTCTTACTCAACACAACACATAAGCCACATTCATCTCTAATCACTACGTTCCGTATTTTGTCATACATTGTCACCCCATGTATTCTTCTCAGTACACGCATTTCTACAGCATTTATTCGGTTTTTTCAGTCTTTTTTTGCCCACATTTAATTTCCATATGTCAAAGTTGATACTAAAATACAGCAGGACTATCATCTTAGAAGATTTGGTTACTGTCGGGTGAAAGTTTATAAATGACATGCATACCAGCACTTTTATGTAAAATTGTGTAAGCAAAAAAATTCCTATCACAATATACCTTTTTGACCTCATCCGCATCCATACATCTTCTTTTACAGTTCCTTCTGTTTTTTTTTATTGACCTTTCCTTTTAAAATTTTGTTATTTTTTTTAATCATACTTTTCTCATTATACTTTCAATTATACAGTGTCGCCCTCCATGGTCTAGTTGTTAAGACATTTATCTCCCAACCTGGAGGTTGCGGGTTCGATTCCCGTTGGAACCCAATTCTTTTTAAAAAGGATTTAAGACTGGTTTTCATTAAAGGCATCTTTAACATTTTTCTGGTTGGTTGGAAGATATTGCCACATGGCAATAAGCTCGCCAGTTTGTACTGTATACAACAAAAGAGTAATACAATACAGTACAACCTGGTGGTTTATTGCCATGTGGCAATCTCTTCCAGCCATCCAGAAAGGTGTTTAAACAAGCATTAAATGAAAACTAGACTTGGACACATTTTTAAAGACATTTATTATTGATTCCCACTCATATTTGATATTTTTCTTTCGGCACCCATTTGTTCATACGACCAGACTCTTTTTCCCCTTACTTAACTTAAATTCATCCTTAACCACTATACTTTTTATTCTGTCATACATCGACACACTACACATCATTCTAAGTGATCATTAATCATCTCCTTTCATTCGTTTTCCAAGTCCACATTTCACTCCCATATAATAAATCTATTAAAAAAAGTAATAACTATTATGTATTATTATAGTGGATACTGACAAATATCTTCCAAGTTTTAAAATAATTTGAAAAATACATTGGATTATAGTTCGGAAATTCTAGGATGAGTCCTGTGAAAGCTCACAAATTTGCCCTAATACAACCTTATGTAATGTATTTACATAAATAACTTGCTATTTATTAGAATTGAGGCTTATATTAAAGTTGATAAAATAATTAAAATTACTGAACATCGTTACAAGGTTGTATTGGGGCAAATTTGTGAGCTGTCACAGGACTCATCCTAGAATTTCCGAATTATAGTATAAATGAAATGTGAAATACTTTAAATATATTTTCTAACATTTCAATCTATTTAATAATGAATTTTATGTGAGTTGAATGAATTGTAATAAATAATTATTCTCTTTACATATCACTTTTATGTGAGTTGAATGAATTGTAATAAATAATTATTCTCTTTACATATCACTTTAATTTATTAAAAATATTTTAAGGTGTTATATTTTATAATCACAATAACAAATTAGACTTAAGTATAATGGATTATTTTCAAGATTTTCTGAAATCAGAATGTATTAAAATGATCTAATTTAGATTTAAAAAAATTTAAGTTAGTAAATTAATTTCAGTAAAATTTATCTTTCAAAATAGTTGAACCAGAGTATATTGACTATTTCTATACAATTTTTTTAAATCATGCTTGTGAATTTCACCAATTTTTAACAATTGTATCATAAAATATCTTTCAAATATTTTAATAATGCACTTTAAAATTAATCATATATTTTTGTACCTAAATTCACTCAATGAATAAAAAAATTTATAACTTTGTTAATAAATATTTGGAATATAAACTATGACCTGCACTTTGGTTGTAAGTGTATCAAAGAATAATAAATATATTAGAAAAAAGTTCAATTGTTTTACTTTTATAAAATTTCTTCTTCTTCTTGTCGTGCCCTATCAGGTCCCCCCGACATTGGCAATCACTGTGACCCAAATAGGATATCTTGCGGACCTTAATATCTGTCAGCAGCTGTCTACGGCAATTAGCTCTCCTCAAGACCTCCGAATTGTTGATCATATCAGTCCACGGTATATGAAGCATTTTCCTGTGCAATCCCATCTCGAACGCTTTCAACCGATTCATAGCATGAACCTTCAGCGTCCATGTTTCCGAGCCATACAATAGAACAGACAAAACATAGCACTTCAACATTCTCTACCTTAGTTTCAGATTCAATTGATCATTGCAGAATATTGATCTCATTTTGAAAAAAAAATTTAGTGACAGAAAATATAGCAGGAGGTAAGGCAAAGGTGTAATTTCCTCATTCAAAATTGTAGTCCTCTATGTATATTTATAACTTCTAATAACTATTTTTAGTAAGTTTGTTTTATATGCAATTAATTAGCATCACATTCCATCGAGAGGTCCACTCTGCTTCTAGTAAAACTCACCATTTGGTTACTTTCCACAATTGTCCTCCAGTTGACCGTAACAATTTTGTCTGCAAATCTTTTCCACCATAAAGGTCATGGGTCTAGCATTATCCGCTATTAAAGTAACTTCACTGGTTGAGATCTTCTAGAACAGGGGTCTCCAAACATTTTAGCCTAAGGGCCACACTGACTCCTCCACTAAGTCCCAAGGGCAAGGACCTAGCTTGCTCATCATACCAACATACTGCAGTTTTGAATTACGTGCAAATTTTTGTATTGGGACTAGCCGGCAAGTGAGATATCTATGGCGCAGAGTTCGGGGGTGGACTCCTCTCCGATAGATATTTTTAAAGGAGTTGAAAATGCTGTTTAGAAAAACAATCTTCAATAGAAAAACTTGAAGTGTATCACTGCTGATGGGGGCAAAAACATGTGTGGAAAAAATAAAGGTGTCGTTGCTCTCGTATCAAAGGCCGTAGAAAATAACGGTGGTTTAAAACCATTAATCGTACATTGCATCATTCATCAACAGTCTTTGGGTGATTTACTTACATTGTTTTCTATGATTTACTTATATTTTGTATGATTTACTTACATTGTAAATTTTACAATGTAATCAAAATAAACTATGACGGGCCAGATACCGGGCATATCCGGCCGGATTGGTGGTGCTCGCGGGCCGTAGTTTAGAGATCCCTGTTCTAGAACGGTGGAATTCAAGCTATTTTTTTGTCTGACAGCATTATTTTAGGGACAAAGCCTAGGTGGCATAAAACACTAAGAATACAGCGAATATAATTTTGTTGCGACCATGTCAATTAATATTTTACTTTTGTATGGTTGCTTCGATGAGATTGACTCCTGTCAATAAGTCCTCCAGATTGTTCTACTCGTATAACAAAGTGTTAAAAAATTCCCCTATAAAATTTTTTAAAATTTTAAACTATACTATAAGAACTGAAATAAAGTGACAATACATAAAATTCTCCTGTATCTTAAATAAAAATAAATTTATAATAACGGAAACTTGAAGACAAAAATATTTTATGAAATGCTTTTTTCAATAGCTATTTACCCAAATTAGGGAAAAATACCACATTTATCAATTATGTCCAATGCATTATAGTTCGGAAAATGTAGGATGAGTCCTGCGACAGCTCACAAATTTGCCCCAATACAACCTTATGTAATGTATTTACCTAAATAACTTGCTATTTATTAGAATTGAGGGTTATATTAAAGTTGATAAAATAATTAAAATTACTGAACATCGTTACAAGGTTGTATTGGGGCAAATTTGTGAGCTGTCACAGGACTCATCCTACATTTTCCGAACTATAATGCGTTGGACATAATTGATAAATGTGGTATTTTTCCCTAATTTGGGTTGGATACACAATATATGATTTTTTTCCATTTACTCACTGAGGTCACATTTGCACATGCTAGAATTTAAAACTTTGTTCTTTGTCAAATATTGCTTTGTGGAAGAATATCCAATATCACAGATGTTGAATGATTGTCTAAGGATATATAACTAAATCAGGAGCTAGGCTACACGGACTGTTCGGTTGTTATGTTTTATAGCATTTTCCTTTTGTTCTCAATTCAGAGCACCATTTATTTCGCCAATCAGACATGATTTTATTTCTAGCAATTGGTATAAGGTTATACACAGGAATTTTATGGATAAATCTCATAATTTTTTGAGTGGCTTCTTTGGTCAAGGAGTCAACTTAATTGTTTGCTTCTGATTTAAAACTTAAATTTGTGCAATTAATTAAAGCGCAACATTAATCGAGACCACTGGAGTACACATGTAATTCGTATTTCTTCCATAAACTACTACATGTAAAAAGGAATTAATAACCATGTTGGGATCGATTGGCAGAGGGCATCCTCGCCGGGAGTATCTGGAGCAAATATGTCACAATATGGATTGCAGTCACGAAACAGAGCTCAAGAGGATCGCTGAAGACCGAGCGGAGTGGAAGAGGAGATGCAGAGCTTTGCTGCTAACCAATCGCCAGGATTGAAACTGAAGAAGAAGCAGAACCATGTTGACGAACTTTTTACCTACATGGGGCCCTTTTTGTGGATATCATTTAAAATCAACACCCCGATGGAAGACAAATGTGGAAGCTTACTATATTAGCCCTTATCCATTTGTAAAAACTAATCTATGAAATCAGAGCAGAAACAAGGATGGGTCAACCGAGGCACTGAGCTCAGGAGCAATATCTGAAGGACACTAAAATCGAAATAATATTATATTACCCTCCATATAGTTTTGTCAATTCCCATGGCCATGACGTCATGCGAAAGAAATTTTAATAAATTAAAAATAACCTAAACTTATATAAGATTTCACTTGGGTGGGGACCTTTTTTAAGAAAGTAAAAATACCTCTTTTTTAAAATAAGGGGAAAATGTTACAGCAATTTCATCCAATCCCAAAAGTATTGATAATTTTTTTCACCTTATTGTAGAAAGAGTGGGTACCCCAGGTGCCAAAATACTTTGCCCTGACTCCGCATCAAATGTTCCAAGTATGAAATAGCACAGCATTTACTTACCTTTTTATCAATGATTTCTTTATTGTTATTCTAACAGATGCGTACTTACATTTTAAAACCCACATACAATTTACTAACAAAGCTGAAATGTACACATTAGTGATGGAATTTGAATGTATTTATTCTTTAGTGTAGGAAGATACATCAATTGGGAATGATTCAGTAAGGATATGTCAATTGGTTAAAGAAAAAACAAAATAAAACCAAGTAGTGTATTTGTCGATAGTTATATTTCTGAACACAATACAACATGCAAGCATTAAGAAATGCTTTTAAGAAAAGTAATAAATAGGTAATTCTCACTAAATTTTGGTTTGCTATATACTGCCATGATGTTTTTATTTTCAACATAAGTATTTTTATATCTATTAGTCTAAGGAAGATAGTATTTTATTTATTTAAAAGCAGTATTTTATTAGAATGGCAGAGGAAACGAATGGAGTCACTTTATGAGAAACTGTTGAATGAGAACTAATACAAAGTCATCTCACCAGACAGGAGAATATTAGGGATCTGTTCAATGACGTATTTGAAAACTTCAGTTAAACAGTGAACAAACTAACGTAAATTATGTAATATTTGATAAATATAAAATTTAACAGCCAAAAAGATATTGGTAAATTCAACACTCGATTAATATGTATGTAAGGTAGGGGCTCTATAATATATGATATAATATCAACTGATCCGTGCACTGTACACACAGCATCGCATCGCATCGTATCATAGCTCTCTATATAGGTACACATTATATAGTAAGTATTGCTGGAGATAACACTATCCCAAATCCGTCATTGAACTTAATCTAACATAACTATAATACATTTGTTTCAATATTCCTATTCAATATTTTACATTATACTAAGCTCAATCGATAATTTGTAAAAACAGTTTACTAGTGACACATAGTGAATCTGTCAGATAATAATTGGCAAATAGGCAATTAGTAATCTCTTTTAATTCCTATATGAATAAGGCCTTCAAAGTAGACAAAAAGAATGCCTCCGTCTCACTATTTCTTTCTCGTTCACTTTTCTATCTAACTTCCCTCTCGCTCGCATCACTCTAGCATGCTGGCAACAATCACCTCACTCTCTGTCTCTCTTTCTCTCAAACACGTTCCCGACATTATTCTATTTAAAATAAATATGTTTACCAACAACATATAATGGTAAATTCATTGTGCTCGGTAGGATTTAGGCAATTTACAAATTATTACATATTATTGCACCATTTAGATTATCGATTCGTACGATAAACGGCTCAGCCCGGTTCTATGGTGGAGGTTCCCTCACTCCGCGGTGCTTGCGGTGGCAGGCGCGTCGGCGTCCCCGGACTCGTGCGGGCGCCCCCAGCCCGTGAGCCCCCTGCCAGTCCCCCGGCCAGACCCCCAGCCAGACCCCCGCCCACCACGCCGCCACAAGCATCAGCACCGCATTCCTGCCGATTGCAAGTTCTCACTTAGTATACACGGGCCCTGCTCAATGTTATATGGATGTTTATAGTGTGAATGATAGTCACCTCAATTCTCAGATAGTAAGAAATTAATGTTTTAATTTTGAAATCTGATTTAAATGGACCATCTTAAAAATGTTCAGCCCCTCAGACAAAACATCACAATAAGAATTTTGACAGGAGTGTAAAACAAAACAAGATTAATTGTATAGTGCTATAAATATATTGATATAAATTTAATATTTAAAAACATATTGGCTAATAAGATGTATTGGCAAATTTTGGATAAAGTTTTTTTTGTCGTGTTGTTCAGATACTGGTTATGACATTTTGTCTGAAATGTATTGGTTTTTCATTTGGATGCTATGAAATATATTTTTAGTTCGGAAATTCTAGGACGTGTCCTGTGACAGCTCACAAATTTGCCCCAATACAACCTTGTAACGATGTTCAGTAATTTTAATTATTTTATCAATTTTAATATAAGCCTCAATTCTAATAAACAGCAAGTTATTTAGGTAAATACATTACATAAGGTTGTATTGGGGCAAATTTGTGAGCTTTTACAGGACTCGTCCTAGAATTTCCGAACTATAATTGGTTAATTATTAATATTGAACTATATATTCTTTACTTCAAATACAGAAAGATTTAAGATGAAATAAAAAGTAGTATTTTTTTATAATTCCACTTGTAAGTCCTGCTAACAAAAGTTAACAATCTGTAATGAGCTATTCCGTTTTGACGAAAACAAGCATTTTATCTATATTTTCAGGGAGTTGCGAAAGCTATAACTAAAGTTACTCTTGAATAACAATATGTTTTCTTTTGTTCATCATTTAATTTGTCGTAATACTTTGTTTCTGATAAATATGGTTAACACATTCACTACCGACCTAATATTAGTGAAGAACCCCCATAATCAATTTTTTTTTAGCTATTAATGCATCTGTAAAAAAATCACCCATTCGAATTGCATGATCGGCCATATGCATTGAAATTTATTGGTGATTACTAACTAATGCACTCCTTTCAGTAAAAAAAAAAATGTATGTATAATACAACAAATGACGATGAGCTGAAAAGTTTACACAGTTGTATGAACAAATACACAAATGTATAGTATGGTCAAACTTTTCAGGAATTGCTACATGACAAGCTAAGGCGCGTAAAAATGTGTTTAAATGGTTATTTTAAATTTGAGTATGCATATTGACTTGCGAAGTGATTACTGATTGAATAAAAATAAAAAAATTACATTTTTCTAATTTAGGGTTTATTTTTTGTAAAAAAAAGTACTTGAAATTATCCTATTGCATATACCAGGTCTGTAAATATGAAACCGAAATTTGCTCATAGATGGCTCTAGTTGTCAATGTAGTGACTGTCAAACGCGTCATTGGCGCCTTTTTCTTGTGTTTACATTTGTCAAAGACTTTTAACTCACAACAATCCAGGTTTAATACAACTGCATATGTTTCCATAGCGTTGAACATGTCTGTTTTTGTGCCTGAAAAAACGACGATTCGCCGACAGCATTGATTTTTTGTTACCATTTGAAGAAAACTGCTGCAGAATCGCATCGAATGCTTATCGAAGCTTACGGTGAGCATGCTCTTGGTAAATCACAGTGCATTGAGTGGTTTAAAAAATTCAAAAGTGGAGATTTTGACGTGAGAAATGAAGAACAAGGAAGATCACCTAGAAAATTTAAAGACGCCAAATTGCAAGCATTGTTGGATGAGGATGACGCTCAAACGCAACAACAACTCGCAGATCAATTAAATGTGACACGAGAAGCCGTCTCCATACGTTTTAAAACCATGGGAAAGATCCAGAAGGTGGGAAAATGGGTTCCACATGAACTGAATGAAAGACAGCAGGAAAACTGAAAAACCACTTGCGAAATGCTGCTCGCTAGGTACAAAAGAAAATCATTTCTCCATCGAATGTGACTGGCGAAAATGTACGAAAATGGCTCGATGATTGGTTTGCCTCAAAAGAGCAACAGTTTTTTTGGCGTGGCATCCACAAATTGCCAGAGAGATGGGAAAAATGTGTAGCTAGCGATGGGCAATACTTTGAATAAAATATTTTTTACCATTTTCATACAATCAATGTGTATTTTCTATGAAAAAAATCCGGTTTCATATTTACAGACCTGGTATATAGTCAACACATGACTGCAAGAATTATGTCCACTTTCTGACATAGCATGGAGTCACAATGGGGCTATACTGGCTTATACATATTACTGTAGTTCGCCATGCTATATCACTAAGGGCCATAGTGTGTGCCTTACACCATACATATAGCATAGTTGGAAGTGAATGTGTTAATATATTTTTCAAGAGTGTAATAAATTATTTTTTTATCACATAATTTATAAAGAACACCGATATCACATTTAATTTTTGTCAGGATTTCAAAACAAAATGCTTCTTACTATTTGAGTTGAAGTTATATACACATATAATAAAAAATATAAATTTTTATACACAATTTGTTTTCTCATTTATTTTTTTACACAATTTGTTTTCTCATTTATTTTTTTACACAATTTGTTTTCTCATTTATTTTTAACTCAAATTCAATAAAAGGTTTTGAAATTACTATTAAAGTTATCTAAATGAAAAGAGTTAATTGAAATATTTTTACTAATATTCCTCAACCAACATTAATAATGATTTGATTTGATCTATCAATGTAAAATATATTTAAAAAATACATTCCATTTATGTAAAAATTTTGCAATATCACAATAATTTATGAGTATTTTTTTTAAATAAGTCATAACTACATAAGTAAGGAATTGAAAATCCAATATTATTTGACAAAAAATGAAGGAATTTTCAAATTAATATAACTCGAGTGATTTAAATGGGTCTAGTCGAAATTATAATTGGTCATGTATTTCGCTAAATTCATGCTATATAATTTTTTTTTTATAAAAATGTTTTTTATTTGAAAATCATGCAATTCTATTTTATTGGGAATTTTAAAAACATGTAAGTGATGATCTTCATTTTTGTGTAATAAATAAAATGGTATTTGTAATAACCAGAATTTGAATAAATTGTAGGTTCATAAAAAAATTATTGATTTTTTAATAAACAGATTGAGAAGTAGATTATCTATAGGTATTCAAAAGAAATTTATTAGATAAATAACTTTTTAAATGTCATTAGAAAGAAAAAAATGTTTTAGTGAATAAACTAAAACATGTTATAAAACTCCCTAACTATCTTACTATATATTTTATCAAAACATATGAATGCAAAGTGAAGACTTGTTAAGTTCAATTTAGATTAGAAAGCAATCAAGTCCATTATTATTATTAATGAGGGACAATATTGTGAATTCTAAATGCATAATTGATAATGTAAAACTAATCATTTCAAGCTACAGGGCCAGCCTGAGACATGTGTAAAGGGTGCAGGTGCACCTAGCCCCATGCTTAGCAGGGCCCCGCGCTCGTAACAGTATAGCTAATTTATTTGGGTCCAGCCAATTTCAATTAGGCAGCCACTAATTTTTGTTATTTGTATATATTGTGAAATACTTAATGTTTTTTGGAGTAAAAAAATTGTGATTTGTGATATATTCGGAAAGTGACAGCTCGTTCATTATTTTTTTTATGACTAATAACATATAGGTATTCATAACAATTTTTTTGTGAAACAAATAAGTACATTTTAAATATGTCTTTTTATGGGTGAAAATATTTAGGCATTACTTGGCCTGTTTTTTATCATTACATAGATGTAGTTACAAATAAATAAGTAAGAAGGCTCCATGCCCAAACTATGCACCCAACACCGCAATTTATTCAGACCAGCCCTGTCAAGCAATAAGAAGTTCTGTCACTTGTGTTGTTTTCAAATGATGTAAAAAAAAGCTGCAACGTAAGACATTATTTTAAATTACTAAAATATTTTTTTCACGTTTGAAGTTGAACTAGCAAATCGATTAATTGTTTGTGTAAAGTTTATATGTTGCAAAAAGCATTTTTAAAATACTTGAACTTTGAAAAAAAGCATGCCACATAAAGAGTGCAGAGCTAAAATTAAGAAAACACACGGGAAGATAAAATGGAATTTGTAAATGGGAAAGCATGTGTGCATTTGAATGGAAACTTTAGATAAAAGTCTAAGTTCCAATTTATAGAAGCCATATTAATAATTTTGTGCTATACCTACTTTATGCACTGACGTCTACGACAAATTAAGTTTGCTGGGAATCCAATTTTGTTGACTAAATTAAAAAAAATATCATTACTATAATATTTATAAGACAACAAAAAATATTAATATATTTTTTATATCATTTAAAAATTATGAATCTACTTTTAAATAAACTAAATATTAGTTTTTACTAAAAGTTTAAAAATTCTGTGAAATATTTTCTTTTATTGAATAAGTATTTTTTCATCAAGAAAATGCTCAATTAATTTATTATATTGATATGTTCAAAATTAAGGGATTCGTTGGCTTCTTTTAAGTTATTAAGTAATTTAGAAAAAAAAATAAAGTGACGAGAAATGCATATATGCATTTCCCAATAATTTATTAGTCGAGAACTAAAAATAAAACAAATCCTGTGACTCAAAATTCATGCTGCAAAACAAGAAATAAGTGTGAGGTTAGGTTTTGTGTGAGAAATTAGAGTGAGGTGGTTACCGATGCACACAACACGCGATATTGCTCACCAGTGAAGCGCAGTAGGCCATCTGTGGACAAGGTTCAATGTTAGGGGATGCAATTAGTTTACAATTATTGGTAGGCTGAAATTTTTTACTTTTATCCGCTAAAAATTGTTTAATTTTATTACATATTGTTACTTTAGAAACTTAGGCCAGTAAACTGTGCCATTAAAATTAGTGGATTGATTAATTTAGTATTGGTTTAATTCTAAATATTAAATTCGAATTATTACAGGAAAGTAAAAATTAGAATATTGCATTAGTGTGCCATTAATGTTGAATTATTTTCAAATGATTTCTGGCTTACAATGTACGTAACCAATCTTCTAAAGATCACCTCAAATCTTTATATTGTGAATGAAGCGAACTAATTTTATCAATATTGCTACTTAATGGAAAAGCTATAAAATAGCATTTAGCATTAGCAGTTCGGTCATTAGTGACAGGAATGAATTAGACACTGTGTTGAAGCAAAGAAAGAGAATCTCTCTAGGCAGTTGCATTGGTAAAAAAATGTTACATTACTTTAGTAGATTTAACAAATTATTCGTTTATCGTTTTTTATGTATTGTACGATTTGGTGAACTTCAATTAATTCTGATAAATAGAGACACATAATAATATTGTGCATAAACAAGTAATTTTTAATAAATATAAATTGATATTAAGCAGACCGATATCATATTCACAGAGTTGTTAATAAATAGTTAAAAGTAGCGCACTTAATCATAGTAGCGGTGGTAATACGATTTACTTAGCTGCTCGAATAGCATGCTACTTTAGTTATAAAAGTAGTGCACTTAATCATAGTAGCGGTGGTAATACGATTTACTTAGCTGCTCGAATAGCATGCTACTTTAGATATAAAAGTAACAGTAACAGTATTACTTTTTCAAGGTGGCTTTAAAAACACTGCATATTGATTCATTTGAAGTGAAATCAAAATTGATTTATGTTCGAGTTTACGTTAATTATACTCTAACCTAAGAATGACTTAAATATGTCAAGTTTACATTAATTTTTCTACATGACAGTCTTCTATAGCAGATTGTCAGGTTGCTTGCCTGAATCCTCTTCGAATGCTATTAGACTGAGATGAATATAGTCATGTTTAGGTTACTATGTAACTAAAAATCACTGACAAGCAAGGTGTCAGTTGATTTCAACCGGATATAGATGATGATAATAATGACCGGGGTTTTATTTCGTGGTTTGTCTATCCATAATATTATCTGATTTTGACTAACTTTATGTAAGCCTTTGAGTCAGATTTAAAAATGGCCCGGTTCATATATTCATAATACTTTTTTTATTCCATTTAATACAGCATCAATGAAGAGAACCTAATTTCTGGAAAGATCAAAAATAGTACTTAACATGTAATTAATAATTTCATAAGCCTATTTTAATCAATAAATATTTCATAATTTGTCACACAAAATTAAAAAAAAAAATGACATCACTAAAAATATATTAGTTTATTTTTTATTTCAAATTAATCTAAGTATAATTATGTACAATATTCACTAAAACATGCCAAACAAAGGAATAAAAAATGTACTTGTTTAAGACTAAAGCTTTAGAAAATGTGTTGGTCATGCATTGTCACAGTAAATTTAATAAAAACATTTCTTGCAACACTATATTTCTTATCATGTGTGAACTATAAATGGAATGATGAGGAAGTGGTATAATTAAAAAGAATAAGAATATGAAGATTTAATATAAAATGTTCCAATTAGCGAGTCTTATTAAATGAATAAACATAAAAATCCTAGTTTAAATTTCACTATTTTAACTAAAATCAAAAGCTAGCAACCATTTTGTTTGTAAAATGGTTACATAATTTGATTTTATAATAAGTGTTGCGAGTTAAACATTAATTTATTTTAAGTTCATATTTATTTAACTTGCAACACTTTATTCTTATAAGCTGTGTGAATATAAGGTGGTCAAGATGTGACATGATTAGACAGAATTGGAAATAATGAAATAAAGCCGTGTTACCTGGCAGTCAGGCGCCGCGTGGTGCAGTGCTCGGGGGCAGGGAGCCGAGGAGTTAGGGGAGCAGGGGGGCTCCCCGAGGGGCACAGCCTGGGGAGGCGGAGTAGCTGGGGGCGGGCAGCATGCTATGCCTCCCACACCCACTCCGCCGGGACACTCCAATTCCCAGCAGTCTACTTCACCAAGCTGCAAGAAATATTTCAATCGAATCAAAAATCATCGTCAAGTTAGAATGTAGAGTTAGCTTTTTTTCACAAGCTGTGACTTTTGAATAGGACCTTGGATATTGACATCTTCAATATTTCAGAAAATGTTTTTGAACAGAATATATTTAGAGCTTTCTTAGTAATGGAAGTTGGTTGTTTTGAGTTAACAATTACTTCTATTTTGTTAATTTTTACTTGCTGTTACTGTATATACCATAATGCTCCTTAAGCTTTGTATGTAATTGGGTTAAATCTGTATATGTAGGTTCTATAAAATAAATAAATCAATGTATGTAATGAAAATGTATTATCGTTTAAAATGTTTCTTCACACTAAATTTCTTTGATTCCCATTCTGAGTTTTTTGATATTGCTATTCTAAATTATATTATTATTATAACTGTGTTGTATTTTTGTTGCAGGGTATCATTTAACAGATTTTTGCCTTGCGACAATCTCTTTCAAACAATCAGAATTATTTGAAAGAGGTCCTAATTGAATACCAGACTGAAATCCTCTATAATGAAATTGGGCACAAACAGGAAAACCCCTCACCTCCTGGTTGAAAGAAAGACATCTTACTAACTAGGCCACGGATGTCGTCTAAATAAATTCTTATTGAACTCTGTCATTGATGCAATAAACCATACTGAACATCTGGTTGGTTGAAAGAAATATCTGCATGTATCATTGGTAACTATGACAAAGCTATAATCTCACTTAATGTTTCATGAATAATTTCTTCTTTAATCAAGAGAATAAAAATAATTTTCAATATCTTTGTTTAAATAACTCCAGTGTCAATTTGTAGAACTTCATAATTAATGTAAAATTAAAACACTGTCACTTTATTTTATGCAAATTATAATTTATGTACGAGTCTGTATGTAAAATGCATTTCAACACTTACTGTGTCATCATCAGGTACGTTCTCACCTGATGATGACTCAGCAAGTGTTAAAACGCATTGTGATATGCAAAACATAAAGTGAAATAAAACAAAGAGGCAGTGTTTTAACTTTATATTAATTATTTTTAATATTAAGCAAGCTTTCAGGTTTACATGTGAGAATGAATTTCGATTCTTGGATACCATGGAAACTGTTTACCCATTGTATCGAATGTATACCTCACATAGATCAGTAATTATCTTTATATTATTGCCTGTAAACATTGTTGTAAAATCATTGCTTGTAATATTGTATTCTTATAAACTGTCCCTTTATGTGGTCCTCGCATTATCTCTATATTATGATCAGACGGTCCCTACGCGCAATGACCGCCTGGCAAGTATTGAGCTAGCGAAGGGTGACAGCATAAGCCGTCGGGTCGATGTGATTGCGATGTGTGATGATACATAAGGGATACAAAATGATAAAAATATATTCTCGTTTGAAACTTCTCAATAGGCAGTCAACAAGGAATCTCTTCACTGTCACTGAGAATCTCAAAGTCATACCGGAGGAATCTCCGAGGATTGAGAGGCAACCATCCACCTATTCTACAGTCTTTGTATCAGTGCTGTACATCAATTTTATAGAGGTTTAATCTAATTTTAATCAATTGTAGCACGACTTGAGATTATTTATGGGTTTCGAAGATGGTTTAAAATATGAGATGGCATCGCTCTCATAGATGAAAAATGTAAGTATTTGGGTGCCCCCCTTGATGAAGATGGGGCTCTCAGGTATGAGTTGCACATTAGGATGGGTCTAGTCAGTGGTATCCTTTATAATATGAGGGCCATATGGGAAACCTTAGCATTTGCTCTGAAGATGAATTTTAACTATTTAGCGCTTGTAGCTTGCCTATTTTATTTTATAATTCTGAATATTGATATATTAACGTGTTCCTCGCGGGAAACACAAATGCCTGTGATCTGATCAGTAGCATTCCTTTGTGTATTTTACGTAATGTTTAGTTTATCTCCTTTATTTAATGAGTCTCCTTAAGAGTAATGACTATTATTTATTATCAGAAAATTACTTGAATGTCATGTTTACTTGGTGTTGTAATAAAATATCAGTGGTTCTAAACAAAATACGCGTTTAAACTTAGAAATTAAAAAACGCCACGTTAAAAATCAAATTCCACGAATCCTGTGCCGCGCACAGGATTCGTGGAATTTGATTTTTAACGTGGTGTACAGGTTAAGGTCCAAAACAGAAGACTCTTCAATTTTGAGAACAGCTCCTTAGGAGGATGATGGGTGTCAAGTAGTAGAACCACATGATAAATGAGATTCATTTATTTATATTAGAATATTTAACAATAAATTACTTTGTTATTCCACTAATTATATTAATTACTGCTACACGTGTTTCTACCTTCTATCACAAGGCTCTCTTCAGGCGCCTGAAAAGAGTCTCGGGATAGAATGTAGAAATATGTGTAACAGGTATCAATGTAATTACTGGAATGACAAAGTAATATATTGTTAAATATTCCAATATGGAGTTCCATAAAGTTAAAGCTGAAACCTTTGATAAATGAGATGGTTTGTCTTCGGACTCAGCAGTAGCCTATAACCAACAAAATAAGGGTAGGGAGTTGGAGGTGCTTGGGTCACGTAATATGGATGCCACCTATTAGTGGATAAAAAACTGAGCTGTTTTATTCCACAACATACACTGGTGTTGCAATAGCCTCAGCTTTGGAGACATTTGGTGGCATCCTTATGTTCCTGCTGGAAAGTTTTATGTGAAGATGATGAATAAAACTGTATAAAATAACTAACCAGACATTCACAAGTTTGACATTGGTACAACCAGCGTTCTCCGCTGTGGAATACTACATGGTGCAGTTCTTGATGACGGCAATCATATCGAGGGTCACACTGTGGACAGCACGCAGCAGGGGGCGTCAGACCATGTGTGGCGCCGCAAGTGCATTCTAGGGGGGCACATGATGAGACTCCAGCCGTGCAAGAGCACGATCGACATCCACCACCTTCCACCCATCGCTGCCCATCTGACATCTCAGTGCCACCATGCATGCAGCCTAAAAAATAAGCTTTGGTTATATCATATGTTGTTTAACAAAATGTACCATACTTTTCGGACCACAAGATGCACCCTAAATTTCTGAGATTATTTTTAGAAAAGAATATTTTACCGTACAAAAATATTCACAAACTCTTAATTTTTAATTTTTATTACCATAACTTGTACCAGCAGCATACAGTTTATTTTCACTCATCTCAGTGCTGTCACTCATCTCAACATCTCAACACAACGTTAATACCTTAACTATAAACAACATATTTTTATCAAATGGTAGAAAATTACATACTTCTCTTAAAAATATTTTTTTAATTATTTTTTCATTTGTCACAATTAATAAATTTGATCAATAGTTTGATATGGCAAAATGTACATATTTAAGGAGATGGATTTAGACATTACAAAAAAATGATGCCTCTTCAATAGATAGTAGTTAAGAAAATATTTTAGGGACAAAGCTGTAAACATTATCTTGAAAAGACTAATTAATTTAACAACTTACTTAATCTGCAGTCTGGAGTGGAACATTGGCACTGGAATGATCCATCAATATTCACACATTTTGCACTTTTGTGACAAGTATGTAATCCTTCCGAGCATTCGTCAATATCTAAACACAAAAATGTCATAATTTATTCAAACTAAAATTTTAAAAAATTAAAGTTTATTATAAACATTCAATTTAATTTCTACATAAAAAATGTTGAAAATAAAGTATCCTTCAAAAGATTTCAAAATAAACTGGAACAAGATTGAATTATTAAAACAAATAGACACACATATTTTTATTTTGTGAATTTACTCATATATGATTAAATTTTGAACAATTTTATGTAATTAAAATTAGGCTAATTTTGAGACGATAGTACTCGTAAATTTTGAACAATTTTAATAAATGTGGTGGTTCTTTTTGGGACGCCACAGCAGCTTATAACCATCATGATATGGATGAAGTGTTGGAGGTTGTTGGGACACATTAAAAACAATGGTCAAGATTTATGCTGTTTTGTCATCCATTATAGACTCAAGGAATCAGATCCACACATTTTTATTGAGTTTTGGTTTCTTTGACAAGGTGTGCATTGTTTGCATGTAGGTGTGGCGTCCATATGCTCGGTCAATGACCGGCGATGCGACCTTTGCATACCTTGACAATTCAAAACAAACGAGTACAAGGTCCAAACGCCGGTCATTCAACTCATTGTCATACGCGGAGCGCATTCCATGCTAGAGCAAGAAGGCAGCACATCTGTCGCGCCAAATCCCAAAATAAATTGTCACCTACACGCCGCACGCAGCGTGTTGTGAATGCAGAAACGAGACGGCGGGATATCTTGCTCGCATTCCCGCACACATTCAAGAATAGTATAAATACCTACGTCTACCAATAAAATGTCTCTTTCCGCATTGCGATCTAAAACGAGTTTTATTTATCAACAAATCATCATCATCTCTCCCTTAAGGACATAGCTCCTAAGAATTAAAAAATATAATTGAATTGGCTTCAGTTGGGCAGCTTTTGGGAAAACTTACTTGGATCTGTGAGGACAAAAAATACTCAAGATACTTTAAGCAAAGCTTTTTAATGGATGCATATTTCTAGTACTTATATATGAAATTGAAACGATAGAATATTTAATTACATTAATCCTTGCTATACATGTTTCTACCTACTATCGTGAGGCTGTCTTCAAACAGAATATCCCAGTTTTTTAATGGATGCATATTTCTAGTACTTATATATGAAATTGAAACGATAGAATATTTAATTACATTAATCCCTGCTATACATGTTTCTACCTACTATCGTGAGGCTGTCTTCAAACAGAATATCCCAGCTTTTTAATGGATGCATATTACTAGTGCTTATATATGAAATTGAAACGATAGAATATTTAATTACATTAATCCCTGCTATACATGTTTCTACCTACTATCGTGAGGCTGTCTTCAAACAGAATATCCCAGCTTTTTAATGGATGCATATTACTAGTGCTTATATATGAAATTGAAACTATAGAATATTTAATTACATTAATCACTGTTATACTTGTTTCTACCCACTATCGTGAGGCTGTCTTCAAACAGAATATCCCAGCTTTTTAATGGATGCATATTACTAGTGCTTATATATGAAATTGAAACGATAGAATATTTAATTACATTAATCACTGCTATACATGTTTCTACCTACTATAGTGAGGCTGTCTTCAAACAGAATATCCCAGCTTTTTAACGTGTTCCTCGCGGGAAGCACAAACTACTGTGATCTGATCTGTAGCATTCCTTTGTGTATTTTATGTAATGTTTAGTTTATCTCCTTTATTTAACGAGTCTCCTTAAGAGTAATGACTATTATTTATTATCAGAAAATTACTTGAATGTCATGTTTACTTGGTGGTGTAATCAAATATCAGCGGTTCTAAACAAAATACGCGTTTAAACTTAGAAATTAAAAAGTGCCGAAATTGTGCCGCGCACAGGATTCGTGAAATTTGATTTTTAACGCGGTGTACAGGTTAATGGATGCATATTACTAGTGCTTATATATGAAATTGAAATGATAGAATATTTAATTACATTAATCACTGCTATACATGTTTCTACCTACTATCGTGAGGCTTTCTTCAAACAAAATATCCCAGTTTTTTAATGGATGCATATTACTATGGTTATATATGAAATTGAAACGATAGAATATTTAATTATTATACATTAATCCCTGCTATACATGTTTCTATCTACTATCGTGAAGCTGTCTTCAAGCAGAATATCCCAGTTTGTTTCATTAGAGATCAGAGCAGTGCTTAGTTCAGACTGGTATCATGTTATTATGGACTACCCACATGACATCAGTCTGACCTAAGCACTGCTCTCATAACAAACTAGGATCATTCCGCCTGAAGAGAGCCACAGGATAGGAGGTAGAAACCCTTATAGCGGGAATTAATATGATTAGTGGAATAAAAAAGTAATTTATTCTTAAATATTCTAATATGGAGCTGCAAATAATTAAAGCTTGTTTGATTTCAACAAATGTTAATTGTGAAAGTTAAGAGAAATGTAACAAGTTATGAAAAAAAAATTGGGTTTACCTTAAGGTAACGTAAAACCAATAAATGGATGAGGGATTAAACAGGAATGATAGATGTGGCAGAAAGAGATGTAAAACTTAAATATAACTGTGCAGGTCATATCACGACTTGAGAGGATAACAGTTGGCTCAAGAGATTACTCGAGTGGTGACCCCTGAACATAGAAATGTTGGCAGAACTAAAACTCGATTGTCAGATGACATAAAAGGAATTGCGAGACCTCAATGGAGATGTACGATGTGAGACAGGGCCAAATAGAGATAATATAGGAGAGGCCTATGTCCAACACGGTAATGTAGAAAAACAATGACAAGGAATTATCTTTTGGTGAAATAATAAATAGAAAATGTAAGTGATTATTAAAAGTATAATCATACCTTGGCAAAAAGTAGCTTGCGAATCTTCTAATAATACAGATCTATAACCAGACTTGCATTTGCAGTAGTACCAGCCTGGCATATTGACACAGTTTGCTGTGGGGGGACACTGGTGCGTGTTGGTCGTGCACTCGTCCAGGTCCCGTTCACAGTGCTGCCCTGTGAAACCAGAGCGACACAAGCAGTTTTCTGGAGATTGGCAGGTGCCACCATTGAGGCAGCCTCCAGTACATATTGCTGGAAATAAAGGAAACATTAAAAACAATGTATTTAAAAAAAAATACATAAAATTTATTCATTTGTTGTCAGGAATTTCTTATGGAGATGGTTTTTGGAGAAAATATGTATATTTTTTCACTAGTTTTTTACGAATTTCGCAACCTGTTCGTAAATTTGGATTTAAGAAGGTTTCACATAATTTGAATATTACTTTTTTTGGTCATTGAATTTGGAATGAACGGAGTGTATTGCGTCATTTGAATTTAGAAATTAATGGAATGAACTATATATAGAAGGTGAAGATTATTCCAAATTCAATTTTAAATGAGAAACAAAAGAACTTTTTTTGGCATTATTCAATTGTCTATTGTTTTGATTTTAACAAAATTTTCTATTTGTCCTGTGAACAGTTACGTAAATTGTGTCAGTGCTTCATGGATTTATTCTAAAATTATAATAGTTTACATGGAGATATATAAAGGTATTCAAAAAGTCAGTAACATTCTTTCAAATTGCAGCCATATGGTAAGTCAAAATGTACAATTTTGTCTTGTATTACAATTCTGTTGTATATATTAACCTGGCTGATTTATTGCCATGGCATGAACAAGACTGAAAAGCGCTGAAGAAATATGTGCAGTTAGAAGAATACATGGGGTGACAATGTATGACAGAATACGGAATACGGTGATTAGGGATGTGTTGAGTAAGATTTAGTAGAACACTCTGAGATGGTTTGGACTCGTGGAATGAATGAATGGAGAAAGACTAAGAAAACAAATGTATAGTGCAAATGTCAGTGAAAAGCGTGGTTGAAGAAGGAAATGTAAGATGTAACATAAGAGAAATTGTAGGAGTTGTATGAGAAAGTTTATAGATGTAGAACAACCGAAAGATGTGTGTTGTGATAGAAAAATCTGGCACTCTTTCCTATGTACCTATCCCGATAGAGATACGGCGTGATGGTATTTGTGTGTGTGTACTTCTAAATAATTTTAGTCTCATTTTGAACATTTACAAAAATATGCTTGTTAACCCTTCCCTTACGGTGATAAAAATGAAACGCGTGTTCCGGTGTTGGGTAGTGAGTACGCGATAAAAAATTAGCGATTTTAAATCGGAAAAATAAGAACATTCATAGATAATCCCCTTAATTAATTATAATTGAAGTTAAAAATTATAATAATTGAGATTTATTTGCTGAAAACATTAAAAAACCATCTGGCACCGCTCACAGAACGGGCGTAGGTCTAGTCTCGTTGCCAGCTCAACAGCTACTGCGGCGCGGCAGGGTTGGTGGCTAACTCGGGCGTGGCTTACACTTGCGAGGTTGAGACAATTGCGCTCCTCGCTATTCAGTGACGTATGCAAAAGTGAGATGCGAATATAGTGTCGTGCTTCCCGCATACTTTTCACCTATCGTCAAGACCCAAGATCGAGGCACTCACAGCGTTTAAATGCAAATTTGTTTCCGATATTCAGAAAATACGATGTAGTCGATAAATTCTGATTATTATTAATATTATTTTTTAAATCAATGCGTAAAGAGGAAAACCTAAAATCTTAACCTTGTATTTATTATATTTATAGAGATATTGATGGTTATTTGAAGCAACGTGTAGAAGATACTCAACACCGGGAAGGAAAGGTTAATAATGCTTGTATACTTGAATTTGGTGGCACAAATCATCCTAGTTTTAGGTGGATTGCCTGTTATAAAAAAAAAACTTACGTTGACAGTCATTTCCATCTCCTTGATATCCTTGTATGCAGTGGCAGGAGTAAGATCCTGCTGTGTTGATGCAGTGAGCGAACTGGGAGCACTTGTGCTCTCCAGAGGCACACTCGTCCATCTCTATGCAGTTGTATTTGTCTGACCGGGCGTAGCCCTCCTCACATTGACAGATATATGAGCCGACCACATTGGCACACTGCGTGTGCAGGTGGCAGTGGTGGCCCCATAGTCCTCCTTCTGATAAGCATTCGTCTAAATCTATAAAGACAAAAAGAAAAATAATCAAAAATATATTATAAAGTATTGGAATAAGAACTACCATGGTCCAAAAGTATTCAACCTAAACAAGTTAGATGGTGTATGGGCATATATTAGACGTGGGCAAATGCAGCTCTTTGTTGAGTGAAGTGCGGCTCCCAACGTCTCTTACAAAAATATAGATACTTTCTTTCTCCATTATACTTGTATTTTTGCCATTTTCCTTTCTAAATGTTGTAAGTAACAAGATGCGCATGTATGGTATGAATGCAACTGTCAAAGACGCAAGTATCGGTGTATACGTGTGTGCTGTGATTTCAATGTGTAGGGTGCGCACGCATCTCCTGCCTTTTTATGTGCGCAAACCACGCAAACCGTATTCTACCAAATTTTTATATATTCTTATATGTGTATTTTTTGTACTTTATATAGCAATTAAGATTTGTATAGAATATGTAATAAATTAGAATTTGTGTATTTAATACTACGTGAGAACGTGACTATGGTGTGGCTCTTTATATATATGAAAATCCAGAATGTGGCTCTCGTTGACCTCATATATGCCCACCCCTTGCATATATCATGCCAGATGGTACAATTAAAATTTAAAACATCTACCCTCAATAATATGTCAATTAGAGCCGATACAAGATGTATTTTTTGTTATATTCTAAAATGTTTAAAATTGAAATTGTGCAGTTATCAACTTTAAAAAAAAATGGTATTAAACAACATCTAAATGTCATTTAATCTCCGTCGGGCTTTTCACTTCTTTTGAAATAAACTTGATAACTGTGATATTAAATTTTTAACATATCTAACTGTAACAAAACAACATGTCTTTTATCAGCTCTGCGTTGACATACTACTGAGGGTGATTGTATCAAATTTTAACTGTAACATTGGCTGATGGATGTAGATGGTGTGGTATCTGTCCATACATGTTCTAATATGTTCAGGACTGAAAATTTTGGACCTTCGTGGTCTAGGAGAGTAAAAGGTTCTAGACCAGGTAATTTGTTGCTCTTTTGTTACTTTTGAATTAGAAGAGCAACAAAAGAGTAAATATGTATATGATCAATGTCAAAGATATCTTTATACTTTTGGAAACTAATTATATTCTTATCTGAGAGAGTAGAACAGTGCAGGTTTCGAACTATAAAAAAGAATGAAGTTCTACTCATTAATAACAGAGGCATAGATAGGTTTTTGGTGCCCTAATGTGCACAGAGGCATAGATAGACTTTTGGTGCCCATGGCAAATTCTTGATTTGACACCTTTTTCAAAAATTTATAAATAATTTTAAAGAAAAATTTATTATGCAGATTAAGAGAAGTTGTATAAAATTTTAAACATGTGTTTTGGATTTATCGATTTACAAATTTTGAAAAAGAAAAGCTATTCGAATGAAAGACTGTGCAGATAATAAATAGTTTCATTTCACTGTGTTCGCAAATTTATAATGCTGACTTACAAATTTGTTGCTTTTTAGTTTGTGTATAATAAAATACTATTTATATAATGTACATTGTGTATATATAGTTTTTCATTTCTGATAAGTGGAATTTGTTTGTGTGAGTTTCAATATTCACCATTTTCAATAAAACTTGGAATTCAGTAAATGGTGCTGAGGGCGCCAATAGCGTCCCTGGCAACTGCCCAGATACCAGCGCTATATTACTGGGTGTGCATCTTATGAGTTACTCAAACAAAAGTAATAAGTTTAAAAAAACAAGAGGAATTTATAATCCTAAGGCTTTGCTCTAACTCAACTTCAGCAGTTTAGAAGAGCATTTAGATTTTTTAAAAAGGTAGATCTTTATTCAAAGAAGGCGAGATTTTATAATTGTTTCTTATAAAGTAAGCTTATCATTATTAGATGATAAACATTCGAGGTATATAACCATGCGGTAACGCACTGGACTTCCGTGCGGAAGGTCATCAGTTCGAACTGTGCCTACTCCCCTCGAATGATACATGAATTTAATCCGTCTAGTATTTGGGTATATAAGGATGCCTATGACTACGGTTATATTTATTCTTTCAAAAAGAGAAAAAAAAACTTGCTGGTGTTCTCCGATTATCTCACTTCGATGTGCCATCAGATCCAGTGCTTCATCCCGTTCCCTTTTTGTAAATTTATGTCAAATATTAACATATAGATAGATATACATAATGGGTTCCGAAATCTTTTGAGAGAAGAGGTTAAAATGAAGGTATAGCTGAAGTGCTACTGAGAAACTGTTAGTAGTATCCTTGTATATAATATTTACCTATGCATGTTTTCCCATCTCCCTGGAAGCCCTGGTTACATTTACATGTGTACTCTGTGTTGAGATTCATACAGGTTGCATTCTCGTGACATGTGTGGCCCAGGCTGCAGTAATCCACACCTGGAAACATAAGTGATAGTTTAAATTTTAAAGGTATATAAGAGACATGGTAAACTGAAATCAGCTGAGTTTCAGAGAAAAAACAGTCTCTTTATGGTGAATTAAGCAAATAGACCCAGTAATCTTGATCATTCACTTTTGAGTGATACACTTCCCATAAGGTTTCTGATGGTCAACAACATAAGTTGACTTTTCTAGACATACTGCTTAGTAGGCGACCTTGGAGTTAATTAATTACCTTAATGTTACTGAATAAATGAATATATGTTAATTTTTTTAATATTGATTGTAAAATTATTGAGATTTTTATAAAGAAGCCATAATGTAAACATATGTCCAAAGCATAGATTCCAACTTGTCTACAGACATCTTTGAGTAAACAATAGCATGTCCATGGAACAACAGGGTATGAAAAAATATTTTTTTCTGAAAAGATGTTAAGTTATATCTTTAGGTTGCTTGTCTGCATCTTTTTTTACTTCGGTTGTTCGTTGTGAAGACCACGCAAGCAAGCTCGCAATATAAAACCTAGGTTAAGTGGGAATCTCAGTCTAAGAGTGGATTATTTTATGTTATATTATCATATATAAGATATCAATCAAAACTTCCGAATTTATTCTATAATATAAACAACAGTTTATATATCTTGCGAAATACGTAAAAATTTCAATAATAACGTCAAAATTTTCAAATAAAATAAAAATAGCATTAGCAAATGTAATTTTTATTAATGTAATTTTTAAGAAATTGAAATTATTTTGATCCTCTATGACTGTACTATTCGGAATATACGAGTACATGGTACAAAATTAAAAACATTTTCTTGTGAACATATATTATATATACATAACCCAACTGGTATCGAGTCATATGACTCATCTCAAGTATTTGCAACTAATTGAGTTTAAAATGAAAAATCTCAGCGTAAGCGCAAAAAATCTAGAAAAATTTAGTTATTTTAAGAATTTCATACATATATTTATATGTTTATTAAACAAAATATTTGCTATTTCAAGTTTATGCTATAGATTGATTAAAGTGTAATTCGAACCTGGACAGAATTTACAGCATTCTCCTGGAACGGAGAATTGTTCAGAAGGATTGCAGGGCAGGGACGGGCATTTCTTTTCTGGGTTTATCCTAGTGCAGTTCATCACTCCGTCTTTACACTCACACTCCACGCACTGCTTTGGGGACACTTGCATTCCATGCTCGTACAGTACTCCCTTCAGGTAACATTGTTCTGGAAATAAAAATGAATATAATTTTAAAGAATTAGTTTCCTTAAAAAACTTCATTTTATTTGATTCTAAAAACACATCATTTACTAATGAAATACAGGTACTTCTCGCATTTACACATTAATGTGTAAGTCACATTTGTGAATTCATATTATATTATTATTACACTATGGTTACATACAGAGCAACCGGGTAGGTTCATTTCCATGTGACATTTTTTTCCAAATTTCCAGAAATATGTTTAAAAAGGAATAGAAATCAGACTGGAACTCATGGAAAAATTAGGTACCAACAGAATCAACAGTTGACTTCCTTAGACAAATGTCTAACAAACTAGGCCAAAAAAAGTCATAAAGTAAGAAACCAAACAGTTGACTTCATTAGACAAATGTCTAACCAACAAGGTCAAGGAGAGTCATAAAGTAAGAAACCAAACAGTTGACTTCCTTTATAAATGTCTAACCAACCAGGTCAAGGAGAGTCATAAAGTAAGAAACCAAACAGTTTACTTCCCTTGACAAATGTCGAACCAACCAGGCTAAGAAAAGTCATAAAGTAAGAAATAATTTCCTGGAGAAAAAACTATTAAAAAACATTCTTAAAGACAACTTATGTTCTTAAAAATGTGATTTGATATAGGAAAACATTATAAAAAGTTACAAAAAAAATACTTTTTGTGTGTATTATTTACGAAAAAAATTAAAGAAATATTCAGCATTACAAGAAGATTATAAGTAAAACAAGCATTTTTATTGTTTGTTATTAAATAAATTAATGTAGGCAGTAATACTTTGTAAATCCAAAGTATTTTTTGATCTGCTCAACATTTGTAGCTCAAAATTATATTCTCAATAATTTTTCCAAGAATTCAATCGCTTCTTCGAATCCTTCAAATGAAAGTTTTAATTTTGGGCACAAAATCATTTATAACCACTTCATTATTCGAATCAGATGATAAACATCATTTATAGAAACTTTAACTTACAATCAATTACTTATGTCAAGAGAAAAAAAGTCATTAAATCTAGGAAATCATAAAGTGAGAAATACCTGTACACATGTTTCTTGCTTGCTATCGTCAATTTAGATTATTCAGACTTATTGTTAAATTTTAAATATTTCATGAATTTCAATAAACTTCAAGTAATTCATTAAAAAATTTACTTATCTGAAATTGACTGAAAAATGGTTAAAACAGCAGTATACCGTCGGCTGTTATTTACAGAGATATACAAGAGTTCGTACAACACCTAAGTATACTTAATGTATATCTGTTTGTTGATAAAAGGGTATATTAATGGATGGACATTTTTCTGTGTACTCGTATTGTTTTATCTAATGTACTCGGAGCATTAAATTCAATTAACAGCCACACCTGTAGGGTTCAGTGCGCAAAAGGAGAACAGTGGTGTTTACGACCATTAAGGTAAGGTGTGTGGATAAAAATCTCTTTTTATGTCAACTATTTTACATACCATTCTTAATTGATGTGCTAATTCCATTGGAGTTGTTTTTTACGATAATTGTTCAGATAATTTTAATTTGGACTACTCCGGAAATATAAAAAAAATACACTTTTTTCACAATACTTTTAACTTTATATTTAGGTGAAGAATATTTATATTCCTTTTTTAATTTCTACTTTTCAAAGCTTTAGTTTATCTTTATTACAGTCATGTTTTCTTTTCTTTTAATAATAAATTATTGATAACCAGTGACAACTGTATCGGACGTATGCGGTCACCCTTGCATGTGTATAGACATTTATATATTTCTTGGATATTTGTTATGTAAATTTGATACATATTGATATTTGTTTGTTTTCACACAAACGTAAAAAATTATGAACTGTTATAAAATGCCTTTCAACATTGGCCCTTTTAGGAAGCGCTACACTTGAAAGACGAATAATGCAAATACATTTATCCTTTATCATCGTAAAAAAAATTCCTGTTCCCATTCATTATTATAATGATATATTTTCGGCTTCTTGGAATTTGTGGTCGGATGACTCATTGTGGGTCGAATAATAAAACTAAAATAATTGAATTTTTTATCAATAAAATAAAAGATCATGGTAATTATCGTAAAGCTGAACCTTACATGAAATGATGCCTACTGTTACTACTGATAACTTTCGTTAGGTTCGATACAAACACGTCGTAACTGGACCACTGATGAGTGATGACACTACCTGCAGAACCGAACCGGTAGTCGATTATAGCGGAGTGTCCCTTCTAAAACCCGAAATGGGCATACACGCGTACACACTTCCGCTCCGCGCTAATTATTGTATTTAGTTAACAACACATTTTTTAAAGAAATAATGTTAGCAAGAAATATCTCGTTAGATAACTTATTACAAAAATAGTATTCTTGGTCATCCTCTCAATTCTGAGGATCGTGGTCATCATGATCATTAACCACTCTTTAATTAATCACTTTCCAGTACTTTTTCTCAAGAATCGATTAGTCAATGTTGTTCTCCTACCACACCATGTGTTGTAAGTATTATTCTTGCACATAGCATGGAAAAATGCGTTTCAACCTTGATTTTTTTAATAATCAATCGATTGGTTAGGCAGTATCGAGATATTAAAAAATATATGTAAAAATGGGTAAAACTATTAAAACCATTTAAAGTTCAAAATATCAAATATAAAAATAAAATTTAGATTATGAATAATATATATAAAATACAAAGTGAAGATTACTTAAGCAAGTTGGGCAGCAGTCTCCAGGATGAAAAACGGGGTTTTTACATTCTGCGGGGGCACATTCAACAGGTCTACACGAAATATCTCCTTGCTGGAAAGACAATCAAATATAGTATAACAAATTAAAATTATATTTACATAATTGTGACTAAAATAGTCAAATTCGAGTTGAATAGGCCATACGACCAACACACAATTTGATATACTCATCTAGTGGTACTTGAGGGGAACATCAAAGAAAGTGATGGACAATATAAGGCAAGCTGGATGGACAATATACTATTATGTAATAAACGACAATAGACAGATCATTTTGTAGAAGTCATTTGTTCAGCAGTTTAATATTGTAATACAAAATCTGAAATTTATGATACTACTGATAATAATAATCATCATTGGTTAAACAACCCTGGTGGAATTAGGGGCGTAACTATGTCAATGTAACTAATGCGATGTATTGGGGCCCACAAGATTTGCGACCTAAAATTTTTGGTATTGTATTGATAATTTTGCGAGTATCCTTACTTTTCCCAGCCCTTATATTGACTAATAGTTTTTAAAATCCACCATGTCGAAAATTGGAATAACAAAATTTAAAAAAATTATTTCTCACATGAAAATTTGTTTTCAAAATTAAAATTGATAAAGAATTTCCCAAAGAACACCTTGGAGTAAGAATATCTATTGGTTTTAGCACTACTTGGACATCTCAAAACTGCTCAAAAAATGGACATCTCAAAACTGCTCAATGACTTTGCAAGTGTTAAATTGAGACAATAAACCTTTATAAGATTGAAATTAAGTAATTGATTTTTGAAAAAAAAAATTGTTTTCTTTTATATTAAAATCAATAAACTCTTTAAACAACAATTTTTCCACAATAATTTTTGTTTTTTTTTAATGAAAATGTGAATATCATAAGAGAGACAAGAGACCAATTTTGTTTTTACTATTTATGAGTAAAACTACAGTGCTTAATATTCTTATATGAGTATCTTATATACTCGTATGATACAATAACTATATCCTATTTCCATTTTACATTGGGGACAATTTTTTTAGTTATGTCACTGTACATAGACCTCCTTTTTCGAGCAAATTACAAGAACGAATAAAAATATAATTACCACACATGAACATAAGTTACAGTCCTTTTGCCAAGTGGCCCCATCAGCATGGATAGTACCATTGATTAGGCAAGACTTTTGGCAATCACAGCTTTCTCTTGTGGTGATTCGATTGTTGTGTGACTTTAGCTGGAATCATAAAAAGTTGATATACATAATATTCTCATTAATGAAGTCAGTTTGAATAATATTATCATGATTCACTGAAAAATAAAATATCATTTTTGAGTTTCAAAGAAATCATTCATGTACTCCAGGCAAGTCCACTAGTCTGAAAAGTAATATTATAAAAAAAACTTGAGAATATTTGAAAATTGAATATATCTACGTATTTTCACATACTAAAAAGTCATTTAAACTTATTTAGAACAAATTTTACTATAAAAACATTTCTATCTTGAAACTCGCTTTTATTACATCGAAAGTTAACAAAATCCTCTTAATAGAACAATTTGAATAATAATAAAGCGCCATTGAGATAAGCTATGATAGATTATCTCAGTCATACTACAGTATAAACAAGGCTCTACTTAATTGGGGGTCAAACTCAAAATTAATGGTAAAATAAATATAAAAAAGTTATTGTTAAATAAAAATAATTTAGTCATTATAAAAACAAAAAGGTTTCGACTGTGGTCATTGTTTAGGAATATGTATTAGATAATAATAAAACAATTGAAAATGTGTCAGTGGAACATATTTGGCATTGTTATTATGTGTAAAATTCTGTGAGTATGAATGTGGTACTTTTGAAAAAATAAAACTATTATCCAGTGATAGTAAGAATTAGAAGTAAAAGTTAGTAGAAATTTAGTAGTTACTTCAAGTCTGAGTTCTTCAACAGTGGCACTAAGTTGTTGCACAGTTGCCTGTAGTAGCGAGAACTGACCGCACGTGGGGCACTCTGTGTCCATCCCCGGGCACTGCGCAATGTAGCCGTGCGGCCCACTTATTATCTTCACATCCTGGAAGGCACCCTGGAACATTGTGCAATAAGATATAATGACAAAAAAAAATTGTTTAATTTAATTACAGTGAAAGTCCGTCCGTATAGAACGATAACAAATTAATATGTATTTTTAAGATTTTTTTAAAATTTTCCTTTGACAACTTCAGAACCGTGAACATTAATTTGTCAAAAACTTTGAATCGCAGATAAGAATATTTTAATCAATCGCAGGATCAAATAACCATGACCTGTGACCTCATCATATATTTATATTATGCATGCAAACATAAACAACTTAATCTGTGTAAAAAAGTGACCATGTCAAAATCAAATAAGTGACAATAATAGGATTTTCTTTAATTCGTATGCATTGGCTGCCCATGAAAAACTGTACATATTTTTTAATTTATTTTACTATTAAATATGTTATTATTGTGGAAATATGTCGACAAAACATTACTTCACTTACATTATTTTTACAGTAAGAGTAATGGCCGCAATATTTCCAGTAGTTATTGGGTAGTACCGCGAATATTTAATTTTTTTTTTATTAATGATCGTGTAATTCATAATTCGAATTTTTGAATGAAATTTAGTACCTTGAATTTTAAATTAACAGACTACTGGATATGGTTTTTTGAGAGCTTTAGTTAAGAGAGGTTTTGTGATGGAACTATTCCTTGACAAACTCTTCTGTTCTTCACCAATTTACTTAATATAAGACGTTTTTCATGTCCATTAACGCTATTCCACCAACATCACCTTGTATCTTCACAACCATCCTAGAAATAATACTATTGCCATGTTACCATTAATCCAGTATAAAACATATACTTCCTCCATATATGAGTATTAATTTGGTCCTCTATCACGAGCTTCTAATTCTACTTTCGCTGAATGCATAAAATGTCTACCATCTGGATGATAGTAGTAAAATCTAGATAATGGTTATTTCCTGAAGTATTTGAAGCGTGTATTTCAATTAAGAATTAATTGTAGAAGACGCCTTGTACTCTTTGAAGCTCCATTCCACTAAGGTCATCTTTACAAGTTCTTTTCCTCCAGAGGATCCTATTGTGGACAAGACTTTGCATCACTCCCAGTACTTAATGATCTCTTCTACATGGTTCAAAGCTTGTCTGTAATAATCAGAAATTAAAGACACCATAGATTATCCAATCGGGTCGAGCAACAGGCAGACAATGCATATTGTGTGGGATATTGCAACATGAATGTTGCTGACTTGATAAAATTATTATTACCTGATGGGCATAAAGAGAAAACGTATTTCCGTTTTCGTGCATCTTGCTCGAACCAGTTGGATCATCAGTGCGACGCTTTAAACAGAAACACGTACTCACCTTGAATAAGGAATGTTTACTATTTCTCTGGCCAAGCCAGAGTGCGAGCTGGGGCTGCGAAAAGTTCCTATCAGGCGGCAAGATGGTGCGCCGGTACAGCGGGTGGCAGTCCACTAGTAACTGCACCTGCGCACCCGATACGGACAGCGCCAAGCGGTGCCACGCACCATCTGCCAACCGGAAGGGGAAACTCTCCACACGTGCGCCAGAGCTCCCGGCTGCCACGTAGTGTAGCCGGATCTCATCGCGTCGCCCGCTAGACTGCAGTTCCAGGTATCTGCCAGATACGTAATCATTTTAAATCTATTCCAAACGCGTTCT
This sequence comes from Odontocerum albicorne, assembly GCA_949825065.1. NCBI lineage: Eukaryota > Metazoa > Arthropoda > Insecta > Trichoptera > Odontoceridae > Odontocerum > Odontocerum albicorne. Next base: position 47,215,037 of record OX463842.1, read on the forward strand.
ACCTTTCTATTGTATTGTAAATACTAAGACTGAAGTGAGATTCTCCTAGCCGTGTTACAGAACGACACTCCGGACAATATAATTTTATTGTATGAGCGAGCAAGCTCGTTTAATATTTGAAAAGTTTTACTTGAAATGTAAACTTTATTTGTTTGTAAGCTCTGATTTATCACGCAATTAATTTGCTCCCTTCCCTATTGGAAATCAAGATGCATTTTCACTGAATGAGCGAGCTAGCAAATGTTCGCAGGTTTGGTCAATTAAAACAATACATACGAGCAAATAGTTTGAATTACATATTTATCACATTCTCATATTTAGCTACCAAATAAATGTTCTGAACATTTTAAATGCTCGCTTGCACTATGAAAATTAACATCCTATTTATGATGTATGTTATAAATGAAAATGCAATTTCTTTTAAATTAAGGTGGTATTACGGAACTAAAATTTATTACTGAATTTGTATCATAAATGATAGCGACTTGCTACCATAGTGCTGCCATAATTGGTAGCATTTGTATCATAAATGGTAGCGACTTGCTACCATAGTGCTGCCATAAATGGTAGCATTTGTATCATAAATGGTAGCGACTGATCTGTCTATATTTAAGTCATACTCTAATGTAAAAAATGCTACTGAGGATTTGCATTAACTTAACCTCAAATACCACTTAAATAATAAACTTTTGAGGCCTGTTCAAGAACTACACATATTTATTTTGTTGCTTGTTCAATATTTATGAGTGCCATACCATACCGTAATGCAGGGATTTATGAAAATGCTGCTTCACATTGGCATTTTCTTAATGAAATAAAATAATTTTGAAAACAGATTAATTGACATCATTGTGATACCTAAAACATGTCAACAATATATCTTAAATAAAATATCCCAATCATATTTAGTCTTTTGTTAATAAACCATTTATTTTTTTCACTTTATTTGGCAATTTACTTAATTAATAACAATTTAGTTTAAAAAAAACTATCTATAATAAACATTAAATGACTTATATAACAAACAAGAACTATTTGAAACACAGTAAAATGATAGATTTTCCCTGACAAAATAGTTAATTTTTCTCTAAAATCGTGGTCCTAGAGAATTTATTTATTTCTCTAAAATCGTGGTTATAGAAAATATGAATTTAGTTGTTTAATAAATTAAAAATTCAACAATGTATTTAGTTGTTCTAAGAAATAATATTTGATATTTTCATTTCATTTTCAGTTCGAAATGATTCAATTCGGCTTAATTTTAGGCAATACGAGAATTCATACTTATTTTAATATTAACATAAATTTATTGTTCAATTGAGTAATGGCGCAGAACTCATTTTGTTCAGTGAATATTTCAAAATTGTCAATGAAGATAATCAAATCTATAAAATGGGATATGCAACATTACAACGCAAAGGGAGTCGAGTATTGCATCGCAGCGCTATCATGTACAAAAGAGAAAAGTGCAGTATTAAATAGTTTTCATGACATCGCTGCACTAAAATCCCGTTCCGAGGTACATGTAGCAAGTACATAGCACACCAGTACATTACAACACATATCTTTCAATTGTTTCGGAAGAAAGTTATCGAATATCACAAAGATTATGCAAATAAATCTTTAAAAATCAGACAGTGTCTCGTAAAGTTTAAATGAAATAAAGAAAGTGAAATGAATTTATTCAGATTCTTCTAATATACGGTAAGATTGAAGAGAATACTGACTAGCACACTTTTCAGTAAAATTAATATGTTTTTAAGTTTTCAGAAGCCATCATCAGAATGATTTCAGATGTAGAAATATAAGTATAACGCGAAGCCAAAAAACGTGATGTTTTAATAAGTGATTTAATAAGTGACATGAGGACAAAAATATTATGTGATTTCTATATCTCAAAATCGCCAATTTTAAACTCTATACATAGGGGACGCTCATGTACCTCGGAACGTAATAGATTTTTTAAAATGCTCTAAAGCTAGAAAAGTAGTTGGTAAGTACATACAGATAGATAATGTAACAAAATTAGCACTATTTGAAGAATTGATGAGTATTTTAGTAAAGTTAAAATGACCCCTAGGGTTGTGGCAATTTTTAAGCAGCAATATAATCAATGAATCGATATTGTTACATCACTTAAAGCGTGAACTGACCATTGGAGAAAGCGGATTCTCATGTGACTTGGAATGCACTTAGCAACCAACATTCTTATTCCAGATGGTGTGGTATCCTCCTTCGTTCTGACTTATGTCAATCTTTACTTATTGACCGAATTCTCATTGTGAATTTCCAAACTTATACAGGAAATATACAACTGAACTGTGTATTTGAGGTGTAAAATGTTTAGGTAAATGACAACAATAATAATGTTAAAAATGAAATGTTTTTCGGATATCAAAGAAAAATGTTCGTCGAAAAGAAAACCTTAACTAAAGAACAATGATGATGTTACACTGAATGAATAAACGACATAAAATAATTATCGAATCCATAGAACACTGAGGAAAACAAATGGTTTACTAAATTTACACCAGATTTTAAAAAGAAAAATAAGACAAACACGAACCAAGACATAATGAATAACGATTCACGCATGCGTTATATTTATAACTTGGTATTATTCCGGTTGTTAATTAGCGAAAAGGCATGAGCCAGATATTGATGGGTTGGATCAACAGTTATTTTGGAAAAGGATACAGATGCGATCAAATGAAACAAATATAATAAACAACGAGCATGCACAATCATTTAAGGGTTATTTTTATGAAATAGGCCATAGATCGGGTTAAGGAGGACCATTCCGAGGTACAGAACATTCCAAGATACATGATTCTCCCCTATATATAAATGATGTCAATAAACAGTGGTAGTAACGTGATCCACCATTGCATTCATGGGACACTGAATAGGACAAGTGGACCTCGTGCATTGCCTAATGACATTCATAGCTCACCAGTTCGCGATGTTGAGATTTAGAACTCACCAGCGTCAGGCAGAGCGCCCTCAGCCCCATCTGAAACCAACAAGCACAAGTAACATTCTCTTACTTATACATTTTCCGTTGACTATTCCTTGAAAATTTTATACTACTTTATTATATTTGTTTAAAAGAAACAAGCTTGTCAACATACTTATAGTATAATAAAGCATCTGTAGAATTAATGTCAGTTGACTCCAACCCTTTGTCCGCCCCACTGAGTTTGATTCAGACCACCTGACAGGTGTCTTTTGTAACTGATTTCAAGCTGACCTAGTCAAATCTGTGTAAATCTAAATATTTAATGTTTGATAATTGTATCATTTTGAGAAAAGTATTAATTTCAAAATCTAAAATAGACTCAAATTTTTTTTTCAAGATTGTTTAGATCTGCATACCCAAACTATCAAAATTGGTTAAGCGAGAGATTAAATACAATCTAAAGTCTGAATTCACCTTGATTATTTTTTATAGGTTAGTGAAAAAGAAAATAATTCAAGATATATTGATATACGAGTAAAATGAGAAATTATAAATTGATGGTAAGTAAACAAGTAAAAGAAAATAAATATCCCATATAATTTTTCCGATTACGAAATTAAATATTTCCTAAAAATATGTTTATGAGAGCTTTAAAATGAATGTATTTCATTAAGTAATAAATATATTTCAACTATCTGACAGTTATAAAGCATACATCTAAAGAGATTTTGTTAGGAATATTAATTCACATGACCTTAAAGATGCTATCTCAAATACCGTTAAGGTAGCAAAATTTTAGATGGAAAGGCTTAAAGGTAGAAGTTGCTCTAAGATCATATCTTGTTGACACCACGAAAGAAAGATGCCATGATTAAAATATGTGAAATTGCGAATTATTGATCTATATCAGTGTAAGATGGTTGTGAAATACTGCAGATATAAAATATCTATATTACACAAAATACAATGGTAACCATAGAAAGTGTGCCATCTGTTACACCCAAGTGAAAAGGAAAAGATTAAATAGATTTATAGCTATCGATTTTCATAACTTATAAAAAATTCGAATTGCAAAATGGTTTTAAATGACTTACTAGTGTGAGTTTTAATTATATTTTTACAGCACAAGAATCAATGAAAATATTTCAAATTGTTGAAGATCATTTTTATAGTTAAAGCATTAATATTTAAGATAAACTTATGTTACATTTCAGTTATATTATATATAAATATTTTATGAACACTTACATTTTGAAATAAATCACCCAAATATATTTCTGATAAAATGCTTTAATAATAAATTAAAGCATTTTTTAAATTTAATAAAAGTTAAGATGTGTAAAATTGGTAAATAAATATATTTAATTAGTAATCTTTAATTCATACAATAATTATCGTATATAATTATCGACATGCAATATACACTAAATTATGGTTACCAAGTGTTTTAGCGTCCCTGATTATTGTCTATATTAAAAAATACATAAGAGTCTTAATATACGAGGGTGGATCAAATATACAGAAAGAAAAAGACCAAGTACACATAATTTTTCTAAATAATCTGCTTTATAAATGCATTTTTCCTAGCGTCTCGGTAGTTTTTATCCCGTCATCGTTGTGTCAGCAGCCAATTGCGCACAAACCCATCTAATCCATCATCATCATTGAATCGTTGGCCTCCCAGAATTTCATTCAGTATCCCAAAGAGATGAAAGTCGCAGGGCGATAGATCAGGGCTATAGGGAGGGTGTTCCGGTTGTGTCCAACTCATTTCCTCCAATTGTTCGCATGCTACAGCTGTAGTATGGGACCTCGCGTTGTCATGGAGAAGAATCACTTCTTGTATCAGTTGAACACCTGTTTTTCATCGATAAGCAAGTTTAGCTTCACTCAAAACCTCGCAGTAGTACGTCGTATTGATGGTGCGACGATCGTGCAAAAAATCGATGTGCAAAATACCGCACCGATCCCAAAAAACGGTTGCATGCACCTTACTAGCTGATAGCCGAGTCTTGGCTTTCACTGGGGCTGCCTCATTCTTCTTTCTCCCCTCCATGCTGGCTTGTTTCGACTCTGGTGTGTAGTGGTGTACTCAAGTTTCATCGCAGGTAATGATGCGACTCAAAAAATCAACGAATCCTAGATACTTTACTATGGATTGAGTGCTCCCATAACTTATCCTTATCTCAGAACAAAATTCGGAAATTGTCAAAAGTCGGTCGCCTTCCAGAAGGTCACGAATGATGTTAATGTTCTGTTCGGTAATGCTCGTCCGTGGGCGACAATCATGACTCTCGTTTTTGACCCCTTCACGGCCTTTCATGAACTCCTTATGCCAGGCAAACACACAGGACTTTGATAGTGTTTGATCCCCGAACTGTGCTGTCAGTGTCCGCAGAATTTTGTCCGGTTTTACGTCCTCGTGAGCGAGAAACTTGATAATTATGTGTTGCGCAATCGACGGGTGTACCTCTTTCTCAGATATTATTGTGTGCCATCATGCCGGAAATCTGTCGGAATCGACGGAATCTGTCGAGGCCGGCCGACCGCTCACCCCGCTCACTCCACTTAACACTCCTTGAGGTGGCCCACTTGCTAAGTTTAAAATTACCCGCTCTAAAACAAAAATCTCGTTTATATTTGATCCACCATCGTAGTATGAAATACTATTACTGCTGAAGGGCAAGTATCCAATTTAATTTTTTTTTTCATATCTGAAACTGTTAATTTTCGCAGGTGAAGCATAGAGAATTACCCACAGATAAGTAAGTTTCTCAGTCCACTTATGCATATATTGACTTATTTTGTACATTTTCTTGCCCTGAAGCGAGATACAGTCTTAATAGATCAAACTTGAAGTTCTAGTGTAAAAGTTTTTCAATGTAGGATAAATCTGGTATCAGGCATATTTATAAATAGTTATTTTTTCATATTAAAGAGCCAATACAGTGTAAAGCAATGAATACGCTGCATAAATTATCTTTAAATAAGGTCTGAAAATTAAAATCTAACTAAGACAAAAATATTAGCAGGCAATCTGTTCATTAGTGACGGGTGGCACAAAAAATAGATCAATCTGCAGGAAGAGGGGACTGAGGTTAAGTTTGAGATCGGGGTTACCTGTTGAATCCATGTGAAAAGGACATAATAGTGCCGGAGTTGGCGCGGTCCTGCCTTAGGGCGGCCATCAACGTGAACTCCGGTGATCTCCTCAATAAATCTACAGCTTTGGTAAAAGTTGCGGTCGGCACTTGTAACTGACGATTGTCTCCTGGAACAAAACACAGTAAAATTATTATATATACAACCATTGAAATATATAGATAATATTTCTACTCATCAAAAGTTATATTTATGCACAAAAAACCCTAAAATCTTGATACATTTTTGTAATAATACAATATTTTAGTTAAAGCAAGGTAGCTTTTATTTTAGGTTTTAGTACCTGGGTAGTAAATGGAAGAATGAATTCACATACAGCTTACAATAAATATTCTAACTCACTTACTGTTTATTATATTATATATTGAAACTGTCGCTTTGTGATTTATTGCTTTTATCAACTTTTCATAGATGGCAGTGTTGATATATTTATTAGAATTATTGAAAGATTATTTTTATTACATTATAACTTCATAGATGGCAGTGTATAGGAACGACAATCCTCTAGAAATTTGAAAAAAAAAATCGTTTTTTTTTTGCATATTCTTAAAGTTTAGACCTTTAAGAATATGTTCTCAAAAGGAAATTTAAAAATTCTCAATATTTACGAAGTTATAGCTATAAATGAGGCAGCAATTACGCCGCACCGGAATGACTCTGGACAATAATCTCAAAACTTTAAACGCGTTTTTCTCGAAACAATTTTTTTCGACCTGGTCGACATAAAATTTAAAGTTCTATCGAACCGATTGCCTTCAAATTTGGTATGAAACTTCAATAAATCCTTCAAATTTGGTATGAAACTTCAAAAAAAAATTTATATCGTCCCTACCTTTGAAAATTCAAAACTATTTTTTTACTATTTTTTAAAAAATAAAAAAAAAAAGAGTAAAAAAATTATTTTTTTCAGACAGCCGCCATTTTACTTGGAAAACTTTCTGGAAAAGTCCAGAAGTTCGGCGCTTGGGTTCCACATATTTTGAGTGAAAACAACAGAAATCAATTACACTTCGCAAATATCGCGAGCAGCTTTGGCAGCTTTATTCCCTCGATTGAACGCGAACAGAAAGAGGTGTCGAAAATGCTCACTTTCGTCTACTTGACATTCCATTTTGAAGACTTGTAATCAAATAAAATAATATATGTAACGTAAAAGCAAACACAATACCTTGTAGAGCAGAAAATTTTCTTTCGAATGACGTATAACCTTTACCATTTTGTTTTACTTTTGGTGCTCATTTTTAAATTTGAAAAAAAAACGGACACAACTTATGTTAACACCTAATAGATAAAAATGATTATTTCGATTTCGACTTGATAAAATCAATAATTTGAAAATAAAATTCTTGCCATTGTGAAAATGTATTTAACAAATAAGTATTCGAAGGCATCAATTAGATATCATAAAACGCAGAGGGGCGATTTTATCCCAATATTTGAGACGAGTGAAAATATATTCAGAGCGTTGAATAACAAAGACATTTCTCGCGAGACAATAGAAATATTGCTGTGAAATATTAAACAAAACAATATTCGGTGATTTTTAATTAGTTTTATTGTCAGAGTAAAGTTCAAGTCCATTTAACTCCGGCGGCTGAAACAATACAAGTTTCAGGAAAGGAATTGACAAGAAGTAGAACGGAGGGTCGTGATTCGAGGGTGACTGAGATTCGGAATGGAGCAGGAATGACAATCTCGCGCCATTAACCACGGCTAATAATAATGGACGGAGAAATTTATTGCCGTGTAATTTCCTCGGTGTCTGCTCCCCTCCGCAGAGGAACTCGATACGTCAGGGGTGAAGGAAGACCAGACACATACCCTGTGCCTGGCGAGATGGGTTTGATTTCAACGTGTATCTCAAATTATTTGCGGGGTTTCACGGTTTTGCGGTTTGACGAAATGTACTGTTTTTGGGGTTGCAAATTGCTTTCCGCAATCGAGAAAGGGGAAGTTTGTGTTGATATCTGAAGTATGTTATATCAGTGTGTTTAAGAGGAATTTCCGTAAATGAGGATTATTTTCGACTCTTACTATATTTACAGTGATTCGAAAACAAATCAACGTATATGTATATGTTCAAAGGTAATCCAACCTACAAAACTTTTTTTTTTTCAATTTGAAATATCGAAAAAGATGTCTTAATCTTTCTGTGCAAAAGCCCAAAATGAATTAAATATGTATTTTATCGTTTAATTTCAATATCAACTATTCCGCAGGAGTCCATATATGAATATAACGATGTTATGTCGCCCTATACTTGAGAAAATGTAGGATGGTTCCTGTGACGTTTGAAACATGTCTCAAAGGGATGGGGTAAAATCGTTTTTTTTTACAAATCGAATAGTTTTTTATAAATCGAAAAATAGTTTTTCTCTAAACTGACGTTTTATTTTCTAATTTTCATTATACTGACTTTCTAATGTATTGTATGATTTGTATATATCTTTAAATATGCCACTATGAATGCATATCTTTAAATAGGCCACTATAAACATCCACTATGAATTAATAATAATTACGAACATTTAATTTTAGGTATAAAAAAACCGAAAATCCAATTATCGAATACCTCATCCCTAGCCAATGCAGACTAACGTAGTGACTTTTGACAAACGTCACCAAATATTATTTGATTTTAACAAACTGACACATTTTTGCTAATTTGTAACAAGATGTATTAATTTGTCATTATTGTTAGTTTTATGTAATGTATTTACCTAAATAACTTGTTATTTATTAGAATCGAGGCTTATATTAAAGTTGATAAAATAATTAAAATTACTGAACGTCGTTACAAGGTTGTATTGGGACAAATTTGTGAACTGTCACAGCAACCGTGCTACAATTTCTCAAGTATAGAAATTTTGAAATCGTTACAATTTAGGTTAGCTATTTTTATAGTTATACGTCCAAATGCTCTACTTTGCTTTGTAGTTATACGCTTAAATCACTTTATAAACGAATATGCCTGCGAAATAAAAGTTCAATCGTACAATTAATGTAGATGATTTTCTCATGCAGTCAGTTTTTTTTTTCAAAAAAATATTTAAAATTTGCGTATTATTTTATTACGTGTACATTAATTGTTGAAATAAAAAAATATTTTTAAAATTAATGAATTTAGTGTTTGAAAAAAATAGCAAGTTTGTGTTACGCATAAAACGTTCGAAATTAAGAGTATAAATGAAAAAAAATAAAGAACTTTTCAAATACGTTTGGTTAATGCTTACTCAATCTTTTGCTATGATATATTGTTATTTTATGTCTATACTTATTGTTTCAAATAAACTTGCGCGCTTCAGACGACTTATTTCACAACCATATGTGACACTTTTTATCGTACTGCACATACTTCCATCACCATTTGCAGCAGCGAATTAAATTAGGGCCTAAATAATATTGAAGTGTGAAGAGCTCCCGAATTAGCATATCAATGTTGTTAGTGCTATTGCAAAGGATTACACCTCTTGGCCACTTGGTACAACCCTTCCGCCGGCCGCGAGCAGCACACGTGCCGGGACAAGTGTCGCATTTCACACGTGGTGCAAATCCGTATCGATTGGTCAGTCACTGTCTAAGGTTACTCAATCGCGTGGTTCACACAATATTTCCGTTTCTTGAACGATACGTGTTTATGAAATTGATGATTGAGCAAATTCTATTTTTGCAACGTTCACACGTTACAATGAGTTGAAGCATTGATAAAATAGTTATTTCCTTGATATTGATTTCAAGGTAGAAAAACAGAATAATTTATTATACGTACATTGATCCGATTTTAAAACAAATTGCATAAAAAATCGGCATGTGTCCGCCCTATCATGACATATGGGATAGAAGTGAGAGCCGATATCAACAGGACAAAAAATCTTCTCAGAGTGGCGGAAATGAGAACCCTACGCTCCATCGCAGGCAGAACTCTTAGAAATCGGATCAGAAATGAGACGATAAGGTATGCCACAGACATTGTGGTGTTGAAGACATAGTGAAGTGGGGAAGAAACAGAAGGCGCTTCTGTAGGGATCATGTGGACCGCATGGAGGATATAAGACTGGCAAGAATCGCTAAGATTTAAAACCCTAACAGCAGGAGACTAGCAGGAAGGCCGCCGAAAAGGTGGAAGGACAGCTGGATGTCATCATCCCAGGACAGCCCACCGTCACAAACAGGTCATACGACCTAAACCAAGAGGAAGAAGAAGGTAACAATATTTAAATAAAATAAAAAAACGTACATACAACATAAGAAACTCAACATTTCTTGCTTTTACATTGATTAGGACTAAAATACAATAAATACATCAGATAGGTAAATACTGTTGGTCTTAGAAAAAAAATCATCAAACTTAGAATTATGTGTTTTAAAATTGGGGTGAAAAAGTTTTATTTAATTTCATTGCAATTTTATGCCGAAGCATAAGTATTTTGCGGTTTTTCATGAAGTAGGACGATGTCCTGACTGAAACCGAAATCCTCAGTCACGTCTACATCTCGTGCATGAAAAGCTTCGCCAACCAGGTCTTTGACCGCTTGAGCCATCCACTTAGCACCCGAATTCAGTTTTAATAGCGTATATTATGAAAATTTCAAATTTAATAACAGTCAATCTCTGAGTAAGCCAAAATCGGGGTATGTGAGATGTTTTCTGATACAATTTTGTTGGTGGTATAATAACCAAGATGTCAAATATTATGATATATTGTAGTTGCAAGCGGTAACGAGTATATAAGGACACTTCTAGATTTGATGGTTTCAAAGTGCTAAGTTCTTAATTATTCACACCACACTTTTAGACTATTTCCGTAACGAGTCAGATAACACCGCTTTCATGACATTTTATTATTACCGTGACGACTCAGATACCACCACATAATAACATTTTCCATGCCAAGTCATATAACACCGCATACATAACATTTACCATTCCCGTGACGACTCAGATAACACCATATACATAACATTTTACTATTTCCGAAACAAGTCAGATAACACAACTAACAATATTTCACTATTCCGTGATGAGTTAGACATCATATACCATACATAAGATTTCACTATTTCGTGATGAGTTAGACATCACATATGTTACATAAGATTTTACTATTCCGTGACGAGTCACGTAACACCACATACATAACATTTTACTATTTCCGTGACGAGTCAGATAACACCACGCATATAACATTTTATTATTCCGTGATAAGTCAGATAACGTAACATACTCGTACATGACATTTAACTATTCCCGTAACGAATTAGATAACACTACATATATTACATTTTACTATTCTGTGATGAGTCAGATAATACCATTCCCGCAATAAGTCAGATTACCTCCGTAGCCTAGTTGGTAAGTCGTCTGTCTTCCGACTTGGAGGTTACGGGTTTGATTCCTATTGGTGATTTATTTTTTAATAGGACATCAGTAATATAACATTAAACAGTAATATAATAATATAATAATATAACATTAACAGTAAACATTTAATAGACATCATTTCACTTCAGGCCTATTTTAAAATGTTTATGTTATTTGTCAAGTGGCACTAAACATGTAAGGTTGTATTGTATACAACGAAAGCGCTATAAAATAATACAATAACAGGGAAAGAATTACCAAAAGTTCTATTATAAAACCTCTGTATAATATTTCAGTATTCATGAAATCCTCCATTACACATAGTACAGTATGTTATTACCATGACGATATTTTTTTGCGAATCAAACAATATTTTCTACCGTTCTGACTCCATAAACATGTTTCAGTACAAAAAACGTAGTTACGTAATGTCTCGCCTTTTAAGAGTAGACAAAATGGATGGACTGGTTTTCATATCTTTCTACACTCATCTTTACATTCATAATCTTTTGTTTCTCGTCTATTTCCATACTTTCCTTGGTTTTTCTTTTTGTTACATTTATTAATTTTTAATATCATATACCAGAATTTGTTTTCTAAGCCTCTCATCTCAATATATGTACTTATACCATCTCGATATATGTGCTTATATGGTATATGTAATACCAGTGTCTGATTATGCCAAAGGTGGAAAAGAGATGAAAAGGCTGAATCGTCTTCATCATCATGAAAATGGGCCTAGTTAATAATTCCACCATTTTCAAAGACTTGAGAGTTACCGACATATTGTCGACGATATGCATATGGACACTTTGCTCGTAGCCAAGGAGACAGTTTGGAGAAGCTTGTGGTCACTGGAAGTGTGGAAGGACGACGCACAAGTGGAATAATCTTGTTAGAATTACAAAGTGAGAGACGCAACAGGACTACCATTAACAACAGTTCTTCGAACCGTGGAGTGCAGAGATAGATGGAGACGAGTCGTCAAGGGCTATCATGAGATTCACGATGCTCAGTCAGGAACCACACGACAGGCTGGATGGTCTGATTAACAATTGTTCATTCCTTACTTTCTCATATGTCGTAGCTTGAAATATTTTTAATAAGGCATGCATTTCTACTTAAAATTTTCTCCTCGTTTCACTCTACTTTAAAAATATATACGAAATCATTTTATTTAATTCCTTAAAAAAGCCATTTATTTAGTTGGAAATTTAAAATAGATACATTTTAAATTAAAAAATGTAGAGCTTATAATGTAATATAATACTATATGTTAATGCTATTTTACATGCAAATTTGTTACGAAACATACGGCTATACTAGCTGACGCAAATGACAGCTTATAATCCAGCCGGTACTGTTCGGAATTTACCCAATAAACAATTCAAATTTGCGGAAAGCTCCTGATCGGTCCATATACTTTGCAAATGGACTAAATCTTTGACAAAGCCGATAGATTGGGGCGAGGATGTTCCCGCGCCGGGCCGGGTATTAATTGATATTTATTCAGGCGGGGAATTAAATTGCCCGTGCGGTAATCACCACAAAGGGTTTCGCACCCCCGGGGATGTGTACTGTGTAACTGTTATTGGAAAGGGATCATACGAGTGCCGAGTGCCTGCATATGGACACCGGTTTCATTATTTTATCGCTTGTGAATGGTCGGGGTGTGATTTTATTCGAAGACACGGATGTTTAGTTTTTAAGAATATAGTAAACAGACCGAAAATGGTTCCTAATATTTTGGTATGCGTCAATTACCTACCATGTTAAATATTTAGTTTTTATAATAAATAAATGGCAATTCTCATAAATATATTTTAATCTTTTAAAAAAATCACATATTCTATTTCAAGTTTTTTTTAGTTTTGTAGATTTTTTCCAAAAATCATTACTCTTCCGTCGTAAGCCGTTCTACCTGGCGTACTTATTCCCTTATGACAATGTCTTCTAAATAACTAGAAAGATGTTAAAATGCCTTATGTGATAAACCAGACTCAAACCCTATTCTGGGTTCCACCAAGATTTGGAGCTGACGCCCAGGATGGAAGTCAACCGTTTCACCAACTAGGTTTTGAAAATTGCTAAAGAATTAAAAAAATATAGTGGTTGAAAAACACCGTAGGTCTCTTAAATTCCCATTATTTTATTTTTATTTATTTTATTTTATTATTACACATGACAAGAAATATACACAATTTGAGAAAAAACAACAGGTAATTTGATTTGGACATATAATTTTAATGGATCTGGGTTTGTTGCCTTTCATTTGTCGTATCCCCAGTAAACTAGGCTTTTGCCTGTATCTCACTGAGGATATTTAGCATGAAAAAATAAATCGATACTTCTTTCCGATTTTTGATAACACAAAAAACCCCGTTGCACGCTCTCATCAACCTGACAAACAGTAACACTCAACTATAACTGGAAACACCCTGCGAAACTCAACTCCTCACACATTATCGCTCCAGAAAGACCAAAAATATTCATCCCACAATATACTGCACACAATCATAAGAATAAAAATCAAAACAAATTCAAAACAAAAAAAAGAAAAACACACAGAAACACAAATACAATAACAACCAAAATTAAAACAATAATAAGAGACCCACACTCACGAGCTCACATAAATCCTATCATATCCTCACATTAACTCGACTATTTTTAATTTGAGATATAAGATTTCTCTGAATAATTTTGAAAAATAGTGTCGATCATTGGGATGTAACGAAATGTTTAGCAGTTGTAATTTGTGAATAGTACTGACCAGTCTAGTACCACCTAGAAAGTACTAAGTCCCTGGTTCGCTGATATCTCGAATTCTTCACATTTGGCTCCAAGTAGCTGTCACTGCGCGGATATTGCGTGGTGCAGTAGGGAAAACTTGGTAGAGGGGCTCAGAGGCTGACCACTTCTGCGTTAGAGTTTTCACTATCCTCTCTCCTAATTCAATCTACATAAGTAACATGTGTTATATCCCTAAATATTTCTACAACACTCCTGCTCCCATTTAACAATTTCAAATGCACAGTTCATCTGGGACTTATTACTACGCCCCAAAACACCGTGTGTTAGCAGAAGAGCTCACAATATATACAACGTGTATACAATTCCTATAAAATCTACTGCGGTGCGGAAGGCAATGGGAAACCACCACATATTTTTCCCCAAGAAAACCACATGAATATGCTCAACAATTTGCGGGTCACATTTCCCAGCATTGAGATGATGATGAGAAGAAAAAAAGTGTTGATCATTAATCAATTTATGTTACATAAGAAGGGAATAACTTTTCACGCATGAAACAAAGATTTGGAATTGAAAAAACACAAAAAAGTAACATTTTTGTCTGAAAAGAATGTCATTTTTTAATTTTCCTCAAAAGTTTCATCTCAAGGCAAATATATAGTATATCAAGAAAGAAGATTCGGAAAAAAAACACTCAATGTTTCGAAATCAGATTTTTTTTATATATTTAGAATGTTCTGAACAAAAAGAACACCTCAAGAATAAAACACGGTCAATAAATTTAATAAATATTTGATTTCAAAATAACGAATTTCATTGAAATTTTTCCAATGACCAAAACGAATAAAAATACACATTTATTTGAGTGGAACTTTCAGTATGATAACAGATAAGTAATGTTTGTTTTTCTTTGTCTAACTTAATACATACATTTTGATATAGACCAAAATATAAGCAAAATCGCTCACGCAGATCTGCTCCATTAAGTCCATTTTATCAATCTTACTGTCAAACTGTCTTTCGGAATATTTAGGGATAATAATCACCCTTATCGGCAACCATACTTTTTATAAAAAATATTTGGAAAACTTAATAATAATTTACTTCGTAATTTTTTTCATATAAAATGTCTATTGCGGTCATTTTTACGACAATTTTATAAAGGAAAATATTTATCGAAATATAATTTAAATGTTTTTCAAACGAAACGTAATTCTTCGTTAAATATTTATAAAATGAAACGTTTTGAAAAACAAATGTTATTTGTAAGTTAAGATTGATTGCGTCTACCTATAATAATGTTTGCATAGTGTTAGTTTGTCGTTTCTAATAAATTAAAGCTATTTCATAAACGTGCTATTATTATAAATGTTAATAGTGGGAACTTATTATGATAAGCTACTGTGATTCTAGTACAAATTCAGTATTCTCAATAAATGCAATCAATTTATCACTGGCAACACCAAAAATTTGGGCGAATAACCATTAAAAAAAACGATTTCCATCAGTATTATAAAAAGTAATTCTTCAAGTAAAAAACAATACTGTTCTTCATCTTAGCACTCTAAGACTAGAAAAATATGTGAGGCAGAAAAATAGTTTGAAAATAAAAAGTCATATATGATATTTTAAGTATTTCTTCCGGAAAGCATACGAGTATAAGATCTCAAAAACTTACACGTATCATACAAACTCACCAAATATACATTAGTATTTAATATTTGATTATTCAGACCTCCGTGGTCTGATTGGTAAGACGCTGAACTTCTATCATGGGGATTTCGGGTTGAATTCTAGGTGGAAAACGATTTTTTTTTAAAAAAGGGTCCCAGTCCGGTAAAATAATTCACCTAGTAAAAAAACTCGGGAACATTAAACGTGTATGGGTGTTGTTGGACTTTTATGTGCGGTAGTATTGCCAACACGGGCGGTAACGAACAGCGAGTTTCCTACCTACTCCAGAGCCATAAATTCCGATGGCTCGAATAAAGAGACGGGAAACAATATTGTTTCCTGGCAAACTCAATACACCATACGAATGAAGGAAAATTAAACCTATGTATATAAATAGTGACTTACTTATGCATTTTTATAAGAAAATGTGTTTTCGGAAACTTTCAGGTGAATGGTGCTTTATACAGAATTTTTTTTTAAGAAAATCTCTATTAAATGTGGGGTTACCCGAACAAGGGGAAATAAGAAGGAAGTCGATCCTTGCAAATGGCGTAATCTTAACTTAATACATCTCTGGATATTCTCCTTCTTTGTTCAATCTCCTGCAGTTCCTGAAGTAAAGAGGGGAGGAGATCCTCTTGGAGAGAATTATCAGGATTCCCGCCACTTCGCAGGCTTTCCTCAACCGGAGACAATCATAGATATTGTTGAGATTCGGAGGGAACCAACCCTTCAGGAAAAAGTTATGAAATAGAAAAAAAGTCTACTCAAGTCGTTTTAAGAGGAAATTGTGATCTTATTCAGTGATAAGTAAGCTTGAAAATTGTGCGTTTGGTTGTTAATTTTTTAACGAAATCACGTTTTTTACGTGAAATGTAAATTTAAAGATTAAATGGAAGCATAAAGCTGAAAAATATCCATGCCGCATTCTACCTATTTTGATATATATTTATTTTTCTGCGGATTGAATTTTTAGGACCGAATTTGACCGACGTAATAAAATATTACAACTCTCTTTAATGACATTCCTTCATAGCTCCTATTTTATTATCTTTTCTCATCTTCCTTCTCCTTTCCAATCGTTTTTTAATTTGTTTTTAATTATTTAAATACTTTTTTTCTTTATAAAAATAACGATGTAAATATTCACAAACTGGAAGAGATTGCCGTTTGACAATGAACTCAACATTTGTATATTTTAGAAAATTTATCTAAATAAAAAATAAATTAATTAAATTATCCTTTTTTAAGATCTGAATACTTGACATTTCTTTTATGATTAGCATAACATTATTTTGTATTACACTTTCGTCGTATACAATACAACCCGTCGGATTTATTGCGGTGTCGCAATCTCTTCTAACCAACTAGAAATATGCTAGAGGCCTACGTAAAACACAGACTGAAGTCTTTTTAAATAAACTGGGTACCAATAAGTATCGAACGCTAAATCCCCGGGTTAAAAGTAAAACGTCTTATTAACTAGGCATTGGAGGTATTTAATGTGTTTTTGTAAACAGATTGTCTATTCTTGAAATAGTACTATATATTATATGTTATTTAATATTTACAGTATATAATTTCCGGGGGATATATGTATAGTTAGGATAGAAATATGGATCAGGAGAAATAATGCATTGACGGTAGCATCATATGCTGTGCCAAATGTTGTCCTCAGTGAGATATAGGCAAAATCCTAGTTTACTGAGGACACGACAAATGAAAGGCAATAAACCCAGATAAATTAAATTACCTGTTGTTTTTTCGCAAATTGTGTATTTATAGATTTCTTGTAAATAAAAAAACTGCTGTTTGGAAGATTTCAAACGTTACGGTTTAAGTTACATACAAAAATATTTAAAAAAATAATATCATAAATCAAACGTAGAAAATAATAGAATTATAAATATAAAGAAGAGAGTACAAAATTGAAAGTAAACAAATTATACAAAACATTATTTTTTTAATATTACCTATGACTTGGAGAGAAAAACAAAATACTCCTAGTTACTCGTAATATGGAAAGACACGTTATATTGTTGTACTGCATTACACTTTCGTTGTATACAGCACAACCTGGAGGGATTATTGGCATGTGTTAATGTGTAACATATCCATCCCTTGGTTGTGTTGATCCTTCTAAATCACCATTGATAATACGCGAAAATGAAGCTAATTAATGTCGGTTAATTTTTAGTTATGGTAGTTGAAACAGTAATAATGATCTTAAAGTGAACAATAATAGATAAAATAGATTTGAAGGGTCCTAGTATTTAGGAAGTATAATACACATATGTTGTTAGAAGACTGAATGTTGGAAAAATATATTGAAAGTAAATGGGACACTTAAAAATATACCATATATTCAAATCTAGCAATATCAAGATCTGCTAAAATCGTTGTTTATTAGTGCCAACATTGATGTATGGGAGTGAAACGAAGAGGATGAAAGAAAGGAACCGAATTAATGATGTGAAAATGCGTGCAGCGAGCCTGAAAAGGATGTTCACATAAAGTATAAACCAGGATGAAATCCTTTTAAAAAAAATGGGTTTCAGCGGAATCATATTGGCATAAAAAATATTTCCATATAATATTAACTAAATATCTATAATAAAGGCATTATTACATTTAGCTAACGGATAAAAAATTATATTCTACAGTACACGGGAACAATATTTTTATAATTCGACGATGTTCAACTATTTAAACGATATAAATGGATACATAGGTTTTTGGAAGCTAAATAAATAATGCCTTTGCAGTAACTTGGGCCAGTAATCGTAATTATTTTATTTAAAGCAAATTATTTTTATTAAAAAATACTTCACTTTTATTAGCTTTTTTAAAAAACAACATTTTGTGCAATATGAAATATATACTCGAAAGCAGTGGCGTGCAACTCGGGGAATCGCGACCTCCGCAGGAGTCGAAAACTGTGAGACCATGAAAACCGATCTTTACTAGATCGACGAGTGTTTTATCAAAAAAAAAAACAAAACTTAAAAAAAACATGACTTCAATTCGCCACCTACACCTAGTTGTAATTTTATCAAAATATTTTCAGATCATAAAATGTCAACATTTGTTGATGTGTGTTAAAAGTGTAATCCTTTCATTTTATCAAATTATTTTCATAATTAAGGTTTTAATTCATGAAAAGGTTTTATTTAGGGTAAAAACTTTTTTAAATGTGTGGAGAAATAATGATTGTTCAGATATATACACGTTCCTTATAGGCCCACCCGGCAAAATATTGAGTTTCATAGTGAAGTGGTTGCAACTAATTGCGAGTATTTATACAATTCTTGCATAACAAAACTGCACAGGCAGGGCAATCAATATGGACTTTCTATGGCAACATTTGTACTAGTATATTCATGTGACTTGGACTGTTTACATGAGTAAAGTATACAAGTTGTTCTTGACGGGATGGATGGATTTACGAGTAATTAATTTGTTGTGTTATTCATCTCGTACAACTTTGTTCTATTGTACGAGTATACATAACACTGATTACATACGAGTATAAATGTGAAATTATGTTTGTTGTTGTTTTTTGACATTTGTATCAAAAAGGTCATTTGACTGGCGAAATAAAATACCAATGCCAATTTTTTTCTAGACATGCACATTGACCATTTGATAAAACTAACAACAAAACCATTTTCCTAAATTTTGCACACAACAACTTGTGCCAGAAACCCGATGATATTCAGTTTCCTCAGAATTAGTGGAGTCCATAAACCGAAATAAACAACAATTAGAGTTTGTTACGATATTGTTCGAGGTGCTGCGTGCGTGTGTGTGTACAGTCGGGCAGTATATAATAGTTTGAAACTTAAATATAGGCGGTAATCATTAAAAATTAATGTATTCATTCAGCCCCCGCCTCCTAATCTCACCCCTAAAACGTGCTTTATTTTTAATTTACATATAGAAAATTATCGTTGTTATGCAAGTTAAAAAATAACTGTAAATTACTTAATTACACTGAAGTAAAGAATATAATTTATCTTTATTACTTTAAAAAATCGTTTAACAAATTCGTACACCCTAAAAATAAATGTAAAATGAGATGTTATTTTTTAGAGTTTAAAAGAATGAATAGATTTCACGACCCTAAAGAATATTGAATTTTATTACTCTTTCGTTGTATACAATACAAACTGGCGGGTTTATTGCCTTGTTGCACTCTTCTAAAACCGATCAGAAATATGTTATGTCTTAAGAGAAAACTAGGCTTATCACTATTTGAAACAACAGGTACAAATGGGAATCGAACCCACGACCACCGGGTTGAAAGACAAGCACTTTACCACGGAAGTCATTTATCGTAATACATTTCACGATTATGCTAAAATCTGTTTTACAAAGAGACTTATTTATTGACAATAAAAAAAAAATTATTTAACTCTTACAGGCTTAGTGGTCCACGTCATGTACCACTTTTTTTGACGCAGTACTGCACAATGGTACACGCAATGTACCACTTATTAAACCTCTCTCTATTGCTGCACGAACGCTCAGATTATGTACCACTTCGTATAATATAATACTTATGACTTACAATATATCCGCACAGCTGCAGGTCTGGTCC
Source organism: Odontocerum albicorne (assembly GCA_949825065.1). Classification (NCBI taxonomy): domain Eukaryota; kingdom Metazoa; phylum Arthropoda; class Insecta; order Trichoptera; family Odontoceridae; genus Odontocerum; species Odontocerum albicorne. The sequence goes on from OX463842.1 coordinate 47,235,547, forward strand.
TGTTCAAATTCATTTAGCTTCTAATATTATTGACAGTTAGTTGTTCTTGGTGTGCCAACTTGTGCGTATAAAAGAAAACGTTATAATATATTTGTATTAAATTTTAATAAAAAATAGACTTCAGTAACTGTGGTAAATTTATGTTTATGTTAAAATTTAATTTTACTTGGATGTATTTCGGCATTATTTGGTGGTAAATTAAAAGTACCAGTGGAAATATGGACTAGTGGTACATAAATATGGACTAGTGGTGCACAAGTTGTACCACCTTACCAGGAGTTCCTTGACCTACCGAGGAAGTGGAAATATTTTAATTTAGCATTTGTATGTATCATTTTTCAAACACATTAAAAAAAATAATGAACAACTTGACTTTTTATTTTTTGTGCAGCCTGAGTAAAAATAAGTGAAATTTACCTGTGCCTGTAAGGGTTAACTTGTATCTTAAATGAATCACTTTTGAAATTCCCTTCATAAGAAGACTTTCAAGAAATGTGTTGATTGTTTAATGCTTTGCTCCATTATAAATTATTTAATTTGATTTTTCTGATATGATTATTATTCGTCCTTTCAATATAACAATGTGGTAAAGAAAATACATTGCATGCAGAGTGAATGAAAAATAAATATTATACATTTGCCTGAATGTCGCATTTACTTTTCCTTTCACCCTTTTCAATTACTATGACAGGATTTTGCAACATTCATTCTGTCTTTTCGTTCGTATTTCGCATGCAACTTGTCATACGCTGCAATTCTCCGCTAACATCATCGTGTCATCAACATGCAGTGGCCCACATAAATTTCCGTTTGATATTTTTATGCAACATTTATTTTTGTTTACTTACCATGTTTTTTTATGTTAAGTTAATTATAATGAATTTAATGCTGTTTTAAGTGAAAAATGTATTTGTGATTTTTTATGCACTTGTTCCATTTTTTTTCAGTTTTGTATATAAATGTTTTACAGTTTTTTTTACTTTTGTTTTAGGGTGTATATTGAGATTTTTTATTGCTGTTTTCATTTGATTTTTTTTTGCTTTTTTATTTCAATTTTCTTTTTTGTAAAGGCTGCGGTGGTTAAATATAAATAAATAATTAAATAGTTCTACCTTTTTTTCACATATACATTATACATATTGCTGGGCCGGAAAAAAAACGACACAAGTCAAAAAACCCGTATTTAGGATTATGGCACCATAAATTATAAAATTGGGTGCCCTTTGTCCTTGAAAAGTGTCACAGGTCTAGTTCATGTCTTCGCCACCTGAGGGCATTAGTGTTGTTTTTCTGTTGGAGCTAATTGCATTTGCAGTCTTCAAGAAGATTGACTTCAATAGCTGCTCCTGACAAAACACGTTTTTTGACTTATGTCATTTTTCTTCCGGACCAGCGATATATTAATATAACAACTAAGATTATAAATAGACAGCATATGTGCTGTTAATATCTATATCAAGTTAAATTGACATAGCTTCATTAAGAAAAATAAATAAATAATTTAAAAAAATCACATAATCCAATACAAATAAGAAAATATCGCTTTTTCCCATCCAAGTCTTGTATTGTTGATTACGTTTACAAACAAACTATCATGCCATTACCCTGTTGAGATAGGCAGAGAAGACAGATCACCAAATGTCCTATCACAACACATATTTCGTCTCTTCCACACCCCTACTCCTTCTCATACGATTTCTCTGACTTTCAACGTTTCCTTCTTTTAAAATATAATTCACTTGATCCAACTATACTTTTTCTTTGGTTTTCCTCGACAACGCCTTCCACTCATATTCGCAATATAAATTGTTTTTATTATCTTTCTTCATTCATTCGTTCTACATGTCAAAACCATATCAGTTTGTTATTATTCATCTTACTCAACACATCAATCTTAAGTTCACATTCATCCCTAATCTCTTCATTCCGTTTTCTGTTATACATTGTCACCCCATGAATTATTCTAAGTATTCAATATGTTTCCATGTGCACGTTTTATTCCCATACATCAAAGCAGGTGTTATCCTATTATCTTATCCAAATATCATCTAGCACATTTCGATACAATCCGGGTCGAGCATATATGTTTTAGTACCCCATTAACTTTGTTTCCTATCGCTACACCCCGTCCGAAATCCCTCTTGATTCTTCCATCACCTGAGAAAATACTACCCGAATAGCAGAATTCTTCAACTTTCTCCAATCTTTTATTGTTCACCAATATATTGCATTTGCTTTTCCTTACACACTTTTCTATAACCGTGACTTTGGATGTCGCAACATTTATTTTCTGATATTTTTCTTCGCAGTTCTCATACATCTTACTTATTCAACTCAGTTATTCATCTTAGTTCTCCGCTAATACTGTCATGCCATTTTATTTTATAAATTATATTTGAATAATTTTTACGTTCCATGTCGTTCTTCTCATGCATCAATCCTATTTTGAAGATGTTGATATTTTATCCCTGGTTTGATTAATGCCATGCATCAATCCTATTTTGAAGGGGTTGATATTTTATCCCTGGTTTGATTAATGCCATGCATCAATCCTATTTTGAAGATGTTGATATGTTATCACTGGTTTGATTAATGCTAGTGTAATATTTACAGGACACTTAACTGTAATACATTTTTTTAATAAATAAAGAAGAGATCTAGCGTAATATTACTTTTCAACAAATTATTACTTTCTCATATTAAGTCTTAAAATTCACTAGCCAGCGGCTACCTTTCAATAGACAAGCTTAAATGTAGTGAACGGGGACTCGCATTTATTGTCTTCATTATGCAGGAGTAGAGGGCAAAGTGCATGGGGAAATCCCCCAGATGCATAGATAGCCAGACAGGCGGTGCGGAGGAGGTAAAGATAACAATCGGCCATGCGAGGAGGGCGAGACGGGAGGACTAGGCCTTAGGGGGCAGGGGCTAGTCTCTAGGGGGAGGGTGCATTAAAAATATATTAGACGGCGATGGGAAAACAATCACTCAGCGGGTCGGAGCCACATCCGGGTAACTGAAAGTTATTAATCTGTCACCGCGCCGAGTCAGGGGACGAATCTTCAGAAGATCTGATCTGCGAATACATCGCTTATTTAATTTTCTACGAAGCCTCAATATTTAAAACTTTTTTTTCATATTTTCATTGTATACATTTTATACTTACTGGACCCTCAAAGTAAGTAGTATGAACCGACTGGAAGCATTCGAAATGTGGATGCACCGGAGAATGCTACGGATACCCTGGACGGATATGGTCAGCAACACAAGGGTTCTTCAAAGGGCCAAAGTTGATCGAGAGTTGCTGACTAATATTAAAATCCGAAAGGTGTCCTACTTGGGTCATGTACTTAGAGGAGCAAAGTACAAATTACTGCACCTGATCATCCAAGGCAAAATAGAAGGCCGAAGAGGTGTTGGCAGGACGCAAATCTCCAGGCTGCGCAATATACGTGATTGTACTGGAATAGGGGCGTTGGAGATCTTTTTCGGGCTGCCGGGGACAAATATATCTTCTATCAAGTGATATTCAACGTTTGGGGGACCTGGCATGACACTGAGAAGAAGATTTACTAACGCGTGGTTGAATTAAATGAATTATATTTTGAAAGAAGGAAAGGTAGTCAGATAAATCGTAGAAGTTGTCTGAGAAGGCGTATGTATGTGTGAAGAAGAGGTGAAGGACGTGTGTTGAAATAGGAAAGTCTGAAACTCTGTCATTTCTGTCTATCGCGACGGCAAACGGTGTGATGGTATTATGTAACATAAATAAGTAAGTAGTGTGTATGTGTGAACAGTTGAAATAAAGCTCAGCAGCAAGTAATAATTATCACTATGTCGACCTTTGTAGCGTCAACTTTGTACGGGGCACCTGAAGACTGGATCAGGTGGCTCAGGATCGTGGAAAGTGGAGAACCATCTGATGGAGTCTCAACAGCTAGATGCATGAGAAAGTCTGCATTACCAGGCGACTCAGCAAGACCCACATGTCGGTGACATCTGCGTGAGGAAGTGCGCATCTAGAATCGGGATGTTCTCTTACAGATCGACGTGTAAGAGCAACTCGGGATTAACGTTAGAAGGGCGAGGGGATCCCCGACTACGAGGCCTAGCAACGACGACGGGTTGGTAAGACGCATGTCGTCCACTCGGGTTACGATTCCCGATAGTACCCAAAACTTGAAAAAATAAATAAAAAAAATCTAAACCTGAAGAAATAACATAGTTTGTTTGGTAACACAATATAGTACTAGCACGCTCTAAAATATAGCTAACATGCACGGTTACGAACAGCGAGTTTCGTGTCTACTTTAGTGGTTTTCAAACCCGGAGGGCCGATTCAAGGGTCTGAAGTCAATGTTGTCTTCCGTACACGCTCTTCAATATGAACAATACACCAAATCAGATATACTATACTAAATAATAAATTACCAATACCACGCTACATACCTATTGGGACAGGTAGAGAGAACATATCTTCCCTTAATTATTTTAAACTTTTTGGGTTTTTAGCATCATAATTTCATGATCTTGTCACCATAGTTTTTGAAAAATTTATTTCATTGAAATCTTTTGAGAATTTTCCGATATGAATAATGCGTTTTTTTTTTATTATAACCAATAAAAATAACTTCAGTATTTCTATCATGCTATATTTTAACCTTTAAAAGTACACCCGGGAGCGTACAGTAGCGCCCCCAAGGATGCCACTCTACGATGCCGAGCCCCTCCAAGGAAGTGACTACACGCCTCGCCACCCCATTGCACCGAGCACCCTGCACCGCCTCTTGCAATGGGCCACCCAACTAGGGTGCTCCCGCCCCCACCCCACTAGGGGTCGATGGTCTTGGATTATTCATTATCGGCATTGTGTTGATTGTTACGTAACCCCCGCTCTATTAATTACCGTCAGTGGTGACTCACGGAGGTGGACTCTATTTTCGGAATGGAATATTTTACTAAGAACTAATTTATTGCGTTCATTAAATAAATTGATCTATGATAACCTTCCGTCCTTCGAATCTCAGGACTGGATTTGTGCTATTCGGCAGGTAAATACGTCTACCTTGTCTGGAATAGATTGATGTACAGGTGGATAGACTAGTCATGTAGAAGCGATCACTGGTCGCTTTAAACCAACCACACTAAATATGTTAAGATGCAATTTCTCGCTGGGATTGCTTCCATAAAAATCAGGATAGACATTGGAAGCAATGCTGTGAGATCCAACAAATTAAATGACTCCAGACATCCTTTTCATAAGTATCTAGCTCCCTAGCTCCTAGGTTGAAATCCAGGCACTGCTTCATTAGGGCAACTAAGCCTCTGGAACAACAACTTACTATAGCTACGATGATCGAGCGGAGAGAAGAATGGATTTTTCCTGTAGACGAATTGTCACCAGGCTCTGAATTGCTCTGGGGAACTTGGAAGTCTCTTAACAGGTTTCGTACAGGAATTGGCAAATCAAGGAAATGTCAAAATAAAGAATGTTACGTGATGGATCCACTATTTGTATTTACGCTGATAAGCAGGCCATGTGACACTTGCTGTAGTGCCCAATAAGTCCGGAGTCTTGTACCAAAGAGGACTTGATTCGTGGAACGTCCAGTGCTATCCAGGTCGTAGAATTCTGGGTGGAAGAACCATTGTGTAGTGCATCTAACACAAAAAGAAGAAGAAAACTACAGGAAGCAAAGGCTAAAATACAAATTGTTGATCGATCCAATCAGCTAACAGGACGCTTATCACTTTTAGACTTTGAAAAGGTCAACATTCAACATATTCATCTAACTAGGGGTAATTGTTTTGGAAAATAGAGGTTGAAAAGCAGATATTCGGAGTCAAATCAGTACCTCCCCCCCCCACCTTCTACTCACATTTGAAACACATGTATGTTTTGTTAGTGTTTCTTCATTCATTCGTTCTACGTGTCCAAATCATAAAATGCTCTTCTTGATCGAATTGTACACATCAGCCTAAGTTTACATTCATCTCTAATCATTTCATTATGTATTCTGTCATAAATTATCAATTACTCTATGTAATCTTATCAGTGCACTCATGTCAACAGTATTTATTAGACTCGTTTCAGTTTTTTTCCTAATTTCATCCTCATTTCCTCATTTCATCCTCACATCCTCATTTCACTTCAATATATCAAAGTTTAATGAAAAGTGACCTTTCAATGTTTTTATGATTTCAACAATCTTTTATTATTTTTTTAGAATTATCAGATTTTTTCAGTATCACATGTTGAAAAAAGCAATAATTTTTTCATTCGTTGATCGGACATATATAATGTCCCTTCTCGAAACTTAAAATGACATTATAATGAGAGAAAAAATCAAAGTCATTCTTTTTAAGTCACAAAACGTATAAATAAAAAAAAAATGAATGACCTGTAATGATTAATAGAATGATTTCATTATTGAAAAATATATATTAAACTGCTTATAGTTGTCAAAACTTTCAAATTGTATTTTGTCCATAAAATATGATTAATTTGAAAATAAAAGCTTTACTTCCTGGAAAAGTACAATTAGAAGATTATTATGCTGAACTTCGGTGTGAAGCAGTAAACTTGTTTATTGAGCAGGATGGAAATTGCATTCAACCACGCCACCTTTATCTGCCGGGTTCAGATAAACCATCAATAAGGGTTAACGTGAACCAGGTCAGTGATGCAACCACTGGGAAAGGTTGAGGAATTTTCCTTTCAGAACGAAACGAGAAACTTTGAAAAGGTTTATCGATAGTTTGTTTCGAAAGTCAATGTGAAAAGTTGAGTGAAAGCAGGCAATATAAAGTTTTTATTTATGTATTGTATTGGTTTGGAAAGCAATCTTAGGCACAAATAAGTTTTGTTTTTGCTCCTCTGATGATGAAGTGAAAACCTTGAAACCAGTCGGGTCATACCATTATCTTAAGTGAAATAAACATTTTTTTACTAAACAAATTACAATATCTTTGAACCTCTAAGTGTAAACGCTTTAATTATAAAAAAAAAGATGCATACTTTTTTAAAACGTTTCGCCGAAGAACAGTTCAATGAGTGAAAAAATAACAATGAAAAACAAGTGTTCTTTTTGTAAAAAAAATATTATAAATTAGGAATTTATATTGCGCTATTTCGCAAAACTTGTTACCTCAAGATAATTTTGATAATTTGTTTTAGACAGCTTCTAAGCAATAAATTCGGATGAATAACATAAAGGCTAACAATTAAAACTAGTCCAAGATCAGCTGGGAATCCAACCTATGACACCTGGATCTTATCGTACTTCTCTTACACTATGAGAATAAGTGTAAATGTTGTGAAATAAGTGGTGTACTGACCTTGAAGTGCGAAGGCCGGCCGCTGTGGCCCTGCGGCGGCCACCACCCCCTGCCTCGTGGAGTTGTGCAGGGACAGGGCCGCCAGCAGGTCCACCTCTGCGGCTGTAACAATAAATAAAAATAAATATCTCTGGATCGAAACTCTTCGTTAAACTTCTGTTTAGATATCAGTGTGGGGACATCGTTCCAGGTGTTGAAAGTTTCTGTTTTTTCATTCGCTTCCAAAACGTCTTCTTTCAGCAGATTTAACTTGACGATCGTCTATAAACTTTGGGTTTGATCGGTAAAGACTGTACGTGCTGAAATGAAACATATTGCACACAATAAACAAAAGACAAGCACAGGCGTTTTACATCAATACAGCTGACGATCATATTCGACCACGAAGGAGAGCCTATCCTATCGTAATTTAAATACGTTAATCTAACATTCAGACTGGTCGAGAACGATTTTTAAACAGTGGTAGATACAGTAAAAATACATTAAATACGTCCATCCACAGGATCCATGACAATCATACTCGATCAAGAGGGATTGCCTATCGAAAACTTCTTTCTAAAAATTCTCAGAACACCGGCATATTATGTTAGCTTCTGGGTTGTTCCATCAGCAAATATACACAAACAAGATATATTATCTCTTGTCAGTCCAGAAGGTAATAATTTATATTGTAATTTGTTTTATCAAACATTGTTTATTCAACTTTTTGTAACTTTATAACCCTACCGGTTTCAAGGCTTTCACCTCATATTCAGGGGAGCACAAACAAGACCCCTGAAGATGAGGTGAAAGCCTTGAAACCCATAGTGGCCTAGTGAAGTAATTATCTATATAAATAAAATTGGGGATTTAAAAAAAATATCATGTACTTGGACTTGACGGTTCACCCTTTCATTAAAATGATGTAAACGTTGTATTGCATTATATTACATTTTCTTTGTGTACAGTACAATCTGACAGGTGTATTGCCATGTGATAATCTATTTCAATCAATAATAAATATGTTAAACTAGACTAGAACCATTTAAAAAAAAGAACTGGGTTACAACGGTGATCGAATCCGCAACCCCCGGGCTGGAAAACAGACGTCTTACCAAGTAGGTCACGGAGGTATCGGGCAATGTTGTTTTATAGATAAAATCAATTTTTTTAAATCTCTATTCTCACGCAAATATTAAAATATACAATAAAACATTATATAACAAAATAAAAAGTGTCGTTTGAGAACTTTGGATTAATTTTCAATGCATTGAAGTTAAAGATATATATTCGTAAAATAAACTTTCGGGCATGTATGTTAAAAAACTCTATGATTGATTTAGAAAAAAAGATACCAGACACAAAAATGATTTGTTTTACATTTTTTATTACCCTCTGTATAACAATCTGGCGTGTTTAATGCGATGTGGCAGCCTTTCCAACCAACCAAAATAGATGTTAAAGATTCTTTAAGTGAAAACTAGAATTAATCAAATAAAATCTGGGTTCCAATGGGAGTCGAATCCGCCGGGTCGAATGACAAGCGTCTTTCCAACTGGGTCACGCAGACGTTACATGTTACAAAAAAAACCCGATGACTTCTTAGAAGACAATTAAAACACGATATTATACAATGACAGCAAATATAAGTAACCATTCACTGTCTTATTTATTACACAAGCCATTTTATTTTGATGAAAAGTGTACCTTGTTATAAAAATATCAACCAAGCATTTCTCCGTAGCTTCACGTGTAATCCACGACTACGGGCGGCAAGCAATAAATTTTAATGAACCGAGTTGGCTGTTTGCTTGCGGTGTGAGGACTATTTGTTCAGGTGGCTTAGAAAGCATTTAGGGGTAAGTTTCACTTTTATACGTTTCGTTGAATTTTCTCACAAACCCCACAGTTTCGTGTCCCTCAGGGTATTCTGAATATAGAGAGATTTACCGCAGAGTCTTTCTTCCGTTTTCACATTATTATCAATCAGTTTGCGGTAATGCAGTCTGTAATAAAACAGGGTTTTTCAATTTCGTTAAGGGACAAATACACTTTTATGACTGTTGGGAAGCATATCTTTCAGTCGCACGAAAAATAGGGGAAGCATAGAAGCGACATGTAATAAATATGCTCGGAAAGCTTCAACGAAATTGTGTTGCATTATATTGCGTTATAGTGTCATTGTATATAGAAAAACCTGGTTGTGCTAAGCAAGCCTTAAGTGAACTGGAACCCTTCATAAAAAATGCGCTAACGGGAATTAAACTGCAATTTCAGGAATAGAATACATTTTACCAACTGCGTCAAGGAGGATCTTTCTTGTCTTGTTTATAAGGATACTTTTATGTTTCAGTAGAACCTTGGATCTCGACCAGTAGCAAATATCTAACAACCGATAGGGATATACTCGTATGTTCCTTGTTTCTACTATAATATATTAAGCATAAGAACTTTTGATTGGCCATGTCCGCTATGATACGGTCAGCAACGCAAGGGTTCTTCAAAAAGACAAAGTTGATAGAGATTTGCTGACTAATATTAAAATCCGAAAGGTGTCCTACTTGGGTCATGTACTTAGAGGAGCAAAGTACAAATTACTGCACCTGATCATCCAAGGCAAAATAGAAGACCGAAGAAGTGCTGGCAGGAGGCAAACCTCCTGGCTCCGCAATATACGTGATTGGACTGGCATAGGGGCATTGGAGATCTTTTTCGGGCTGCCGGGGACAAAGATGTCTACTCTCAGGTGATATTCAACATTGGGGGGACCTGACATGACAATGAGAAGAAGAAGATGTCCGCCTAACAGACAACTAAAAATCGATTAATAATGTATGGACGTTGAAACTCTTCGGGTACAGATCCTTACTTCGATTTCTCAAAAAGGTTCCAGCATGATTCCCTAAATTGTAATAAAATCTTTCTGGTTGTACTGTATATAATTAAAGTGTAATACAATAACATAAGACATTGTAATTTATTTTTATCAAACACTGTTTATTCCACTTTTTTGTAACGGTATAACCCTACCGGTTTCAAGGCTTTCACCTAATCTTCAGGGGGAGCATATCGATCCGAACATGTGGTGAACAGTTATATACCAAAAATCTCTCCGCTCTTGGCCCAAATCGTCCCATGCCTCCCTCACCCCTCAGCCCCCAACCGTTGAAGCGTGTATATCGGTACCAGTTCGAACAGAATTTAGTCTTGTTTGTGCTCCCCTGAAGATGATGTGAAAGCCTTGACACCGGTAGGGTTATACCGTTACAAAAAAGTGGAATAAACAGTGTTTGATAAAAATAAATAACAATATATTTAAACCTCCACAACGTTAATGCCTTAACTATAAACAACACAATAACATAAGATGTATTTTGAGAATATACTCGTAGGAATTAAGTGTAGATATCAATGCATATTACAAATGTATGCGGATTGCTGTATGTTGATGACATAGAAGTAGTAGCGGAGAATGAAGACGAATTACACAGTTTGATGCGTAAATTGTATGAGAGATGCGAAAAGATAGATCTAAGAAGAATGTTGCAAAATTCAAAGTTGTGGTGATAGAAAAGTGTGAAAGGAAAAATAAATGCTGTACATGGGCGAACAATGAAATATTGGAGCAAGTCGAGGATGTTTTATATTCGGGTAATATTTTCTCTACTTGGAAAAAAACTGTCGAGTCGATTAAATGCTGTTGAAATGCGTGCACTGAGAAAAATACACGAGGGTCAATATATGATAGAATACAGAATGAAGTGATTATGAATAAATGTAGACTTAAGGTTGGTGTGTTTAGTAAAATGAGCAAGAGCGAACTGAAATGGTTTATGCATGTAGAACGAATGAATGAAGAAAGTTTAACAAAACAAGCATATAGTGCAAATGTGAATGGAAGGCGTAGTAGAAAAATACCAAAGAAAGCATGGTTGGATCAAGTTAATTATATTTTGAAAAAAAAAATGAAACGTTAAAAGACAGAGAAATCGTACGAGTTATATAAGAAGGTGTACGGATGTAGGCGACGAGTCTAGCGATCTGTCGATCTCGATAGGGAAATGGCATGATGGTATATATGTATCTATACGATCTTTTTAAAATGGTTCCAGTCTGATTTTCATGTAAGACCTATTTAAAATTATCCTCAGTAAGATACAGACAAAAGCCTAGTTTACTGGGGACACAACGAATGAAAGGCAACAAACCCAGATCCATATAAAGTGAGCACATTAAATAACCTGTTGTTTTGTCTTAAACGAAAATTTCTTGTCATACATAAATAAATTAATCTTTCTGGTTGGTTTGAAGCTATTGTCACGTAGCAATAAACCGGTCAAATTGTACGGTATATAACAGAAGTTTAATACAATACGATATATTTCAATAATTTATTGAGGGGTAACTTAAATATTTTATTTAGTTAAAGATTGTTTATACATAATGCTGATAACCTAGAAAACGATTTTCGTTTTTATTTATTGTATTGTTATGTAGAAGTGGAGTCCATATATTTGTAGAATGTAGACAATTGAAAAGTTCCGTTATTAGACGTAAAGAGGGTCGATCAACCGATTGTGGAAGATAAATGGGGCCCGTAAAACGGAAAGTAGGTTCAGTGTGCCAGTATACGAGTACTCCACTCCGACTTGGAGAGGAACGGGATCGGTTTCCTTTGTTTTATGATCGGGGTTTATGGGGAATATTGGAAGAATTCTTAATTTAATGGGAGTTTATGGGACTACTAACATTAATGAGCGATTTTTTTGGAAATGGCTCAAGTTATGGTTTTGATTAAACAAACTAAGTTTTTGTATCATTATGAAGGGCTTCAAGTTGGTGAGATACTAAATACTTTAAGAAGCGACTGAAAAAACTCTTAATTTCTAGTCAGTAAAATCACGTGTTTCATCCTTAATTTTTCTTTTCCTTTCCTCTCCACCATCCCTTCCTTTCCTTTCGATTGATTATATCTCACTTTATCCTACTCAGTTTCTGCTTGGCATGCTCGGGTATAACTCCTTGAGCGTAAGAAGAGATCTGCGTCTCCTGGTATACGTTGTCAAACTCGTTCGAGGAGTTGTGAGCTGTCCAGCATTACTACAAAGATTAGCGTTAAATGTTCCTAACAATTACACTAGACTGCGCCGGCAAGAACTGTTCTCAATAACATACGCAAGAACGGGTCTTCCAGCCGCTATGCCTGTTGGAAGGGCCTTAACTCTTCTGAACGGGACTGCTTCGGATATTGACATATTTCATATCACATTACCAAAAGCAAAAGTTCAGACTTCGAGTCACTGGAGTATGAACGCAGCTCGCAGCTCATCATTAAAAGTATTTGGAGTGCTACGAGTAGCACGCATGGAAAGTCAACAACACTCTCCCACACGTCGAGCGTGTGGGATTATTGTGCGCTATTATAGTTTCGTTGTATTGTACAATATATAATACAATACAACCAATACAAGAATTCGATTGTAGTGTGGCAATCTCTTCTAAATAACCAGAGAGGTGTTTAACAAGCCTTTAGTAAAATTCCGATTTTAAAATATCCAGATACCTTTGACAATGACACCCGTAACCCCCGGGCTAGAAGATACGCGTCTTATCAATTAGACTACGGAGTATTGTTTGTAGTCGAAATATTTTGATCGATTGGAAATAATTTTTGTTTTTTAATTTCTTGGTACCATTGAGTATCGAACTCGAAACCTCTGCGTGGAAGTCAAGCATTTTACAGAGAGAAAAGAGCATCAATTTTGTGAGTTGGAATTATTTTACTACTTATATTTGTTGATTATTTTAAAATCATGGGGTATGTGTTATGCCAGTTAAATGGTAAAATCATGGGGTATGTGTTATGTCAGTTAAATGTTAAAATCATGGGGTATGTGTTATGTCAGTTAAATGTTAAAATCATGGCGTATGTGTTATGTCAGTTAAATGTTAAAATCATGGGGTATGTGTTATGTCAGTTAAATGTTAAAATCATGGGGTATGTGTTATGTCAGTTAAATGTTAAAATCATGGGGTATGTGTTATGTCAGTTAAATGTTAAAATTATGATTTGTGGTAAGAACAGATCAAACGGAATACAGTAGAGACAAAATAATCCGACCAAACGGGATTGCGGTCGAGTCGGATAACCGAAAATGACGGATAATCCGGAACTACCGGAAATAACTTATTAAACTGAAAACATGTTTAATACAGAACAGTGTTATATATAGAGAATAATAAAATAGTGTACATATGCATATCATTTAAAATTACTACGTACAATTACATATTACACATTACATACAATTACATATTACACCTCTATAATTCGTATGCAAAGACTTGGAAACGAGTTTTGCAACAATTTAGATATTTTTAATATAATTATATATAGTATTCGCCAGAATATCACAACAATATTTAGAAATAGCAACTAACTTTGTGCTCTCCTTTATTAATATAAATAACTTAATATAAACAAAACATTAAGGACAATACTTTGCCTCTGGAGTTGAGTAACCCTGCATCAACATGTATGAAGCTTTTAATTCTGCAAAGCAACTAGCATCTCGCTCTACTAACGAGGTCATGTGTTTTCTATATCTCAATATCTATTCATAAATTTCCCACAAAATTCTCAAAGATTATTAAATAATTTTAAAACGATGACTGTAATTTATTATTACTACTGCTTTTTGTATCTTCGTGTTAGTTTAAGATAAAGTTTTGTATTATTTGTCAATAATTTTAAGTACTTTATAACCTGTCACATGTTCATTTGTATATAAAGACACTGTCGTGTAGTTAATTAAATAAATAAATAAATATGTCCTGTTTTAAAAAAATACTTAAAAACTGCCCCTGTTTGAAAATATGTGTAATTAATTGATATTGTTTTTTAGTGTTTTACCCTTTTTACGAGTGAGATTACGCCAACATATTACATTTATATTTTTACTATGGTCGGATTATTCAGAATTTCAAATAATCAAATTGTGGGTAATTGTATTGTATTGAATTACACTTTTATTGTACCGATATACAGTAACCTAGTGGCCTTATTTATGTGGTAATCTCCTCCAGCCAACCAGAAATATGTTAAAGAGGCCTTGAGTGAAAAACAGGCTGGAATCCTGTTTAAAAATTGGCAGTCCAGCGGCAATTGAACTCGCAAATTCCAGGTTGGGAAACAAAAGTCTTACCAACTAGGCCACGGAGGTTGCCCGTAATCGAAAAAACTACTGTAGAACTTAATAAAAGTACATATAAACATAGAATAGTATATCGGGGTATCCGAGTGAGTATTATATTACAAGTAAATTAAGGCAGATGGTCCCACTTCTAGGATGTTTCCGTTGTGGCGATTTGACCGAAGAAATCCAACCGCATGACCACATTACATATTATATTGTTCGCGTGCCAAACATAGTGTAAGACACTCACTACTGTCCACCCCTTCTGCAACACTCGCCATTAGGGTATTCAGTTTCTTGGGGTGACTATAAACTAAAGTTTAATTTATATTATCCCCATAAGACTGGAATTTAATTAAAAGACATTTGATATTTATAAGGCAGTACAAAAGAAATTAGAGTTCCGAGGGTGATCCATTTTGACAAGTGTATCTCGCGTAGATAATACTAAGTTTAATGAAATGGATTCGATATGCTACTATGATAAATAGTCGCCTTTTGAGGATGAAAGATGATACTGTTAGAAAGGGGAGTGGGTGATATTTTGACTGCGGAAAATAGAAATGCATCCCTTCGGAGGGAGAAAACAAAATAACTTTTGTTTGAAGTTGAATTATTTTAGCTAAACAAGGACTGTTTTGACACTTATTCATTATTCAAATATTAAAAAGAAAAGAAGATTAAGGACATTATGAAATTATTGCTATACAGTCTATAGATGGAATTAATTATCTTATCTTAGAGTACTTACTTTATTTTCAGCAGCTTTAAATAACATTGGAAACTTTGAATGGAAATATTTTTAATAACTCGTAAAATATCGTTTCTCAACTTGTGGGTCAAGGGAGGTCCCACGAATCAAACTTTTTTTACCAATTATCGTACGTTAGGAATCAGCATACAGCGCACACGTCTAGCGCGTTCATGTTTTATAATGAAATAACAAATGTCACCATTGGGTGGAGACATGCCCAACTAACTACATATTCATCCACCTGCACACAATATATAGATTTATTTAAAAAAAACGTATATTTTTTATTACATTTACATTGTATATGGTACAGTGCAATAAAATAATCAATCCAAATAACTAGAAAGATGCCGTAAGTGAAAACCAAAAAATCGACGTCTAAAAATCTTGGTTTTCACGGGAATGGAACGAGAAATAGTCGTCTTGTCTTAAGAACTAGGTCTCGAAGTCATCGTTTTATTAAAACTAAGCAGATGTTTCAAAGATAAATAACACAATCAAAATATATTTCGGTATCCAATAAAGTAAAGATTTTTGTTATGAAAGATTTTTGTTTCTGTTTTTATTATGAACTGAGAAAGTATCGTGCAATATTCAATAATTATGCCTAAAATTCAAGCAATTCCAGTGACAATGGTTGTCACTGTTATTAATTCCATATTATAGGTAATTTTGGTGTATGGCGCGTTAGAAATACTATTAAGAAAAAGAAAACCTAATATTCCGTTACCATGTAAGCGTAAGTCACCCCTAGGCGCTAGCATTAAAAACGGTAAAGTATTAAGAGAAAAAAAACGCTTTATTACTCAGTCGACAGGATTCGTCATCTCTTTTACTTCCGCTAGGAAGTGTGTGTACGGAAGAGGGATCAGGAGTGCAGACTGTGTGCCCCGGTGACCAGGTGCCCGTCGCTGCGACCCGGGCAGGGGAGCGTGACGCCGCGCCGCGCCACCTGTCTCCTCGTGCACTACCGCTGCGGACCTAATTTGGCAGCGAGACCTACCGTACCTTGTGTGCTCCTGTTACTCCCTACCAAAGTACAACATATCCAATCCACTTGAGCCAAGCATTTCTTATGTTACTTTTCATATAGTATATTGGATTTCTAATGTTGACATTAAAACTATTTCTACATCATGCGAATCCGATAACTTAAGATTTCTTTATGTTTGGTTTATGAACCAAGTTTTAGATACTCCATTGTGAATACAACCAGCAATAAATATCTGGTGAGCAAGAAGTAATATTAATTGTCTTTACAACATTGGGCAGACTAGTCTTGATTCGACTATGTCTATTTTACGAGCAACCAAAAATCGATCAAATAAATTAATAATATTAACAAAAGGATAATTTATATAGAGCCGTTTAGATGTCAAACTCTCCTCATGTACGCTTTTACGTGGGATTCGTACCCATCATAATTAACAGAATAAAATATTGAAAAAAAAAACTGAATGTGAGGATAGGAAGGTTATGGTTGCGGCCGTTAGATGAAAAGCTTCCCCGAATCTGCATATGTTAAAAAAAAAACTAATTGGTAAAAGAACACCGCAGAAAACTAACGAATGGAACTACAAAGATACCTTTGTAGATCTTCCGATATGTGATAGTACCACATTCGGCTTTAGGTGTGGTCATATACGAGTACAATCATAAATTTGGTAATTTGGTAATTGTGGTCCATATATTTATGTATTGTATTAATATTCATTTCATTTGTCGGTGCAAATGGTGAGATGACTTTCTTAATCGTGTTGATACGGAAAAGACTTGTTCTTTATAGATTGGCAACCCTACCTTAAAATATGTTCTTAATAGATTGCCAACCCTTCCTTAAAAAATCTAAAGAAAAAATTGTTGCATTATTTTCACATAAAAAATAAGCACAACCCTATTGAATACAAAAAAATAATATGTTACTTATAGTTAAGACATTAACATTGTGGAGGTTTAAGGTACAAAAAATAACATGTCTTTTACTTGTCAATTGAATATTACACACGTATATCTCATTTGATAACTTTTTAAAGTTTAAATTTCTAAAATAATTATTCCACAGAATGAAATTTCAATTCAAATGTTTAGAAAAATACATTTGTTTTTTTTTTCTATTGTTCGCATGCAGGTGTTATGATATGGCCACCGTAATGGTCTGCATGACTATCTATTTGGCTTTGAAAACGAACGCAATCAAAAGCATTGCGTTTAAATTAGGGACATAACATACTCGCATCAAGTGGTGTCCCGTGCGTTAAGTCTAGCTGATAGCGATCAATGTTCAAGCTATTGAAATTCAGCGTAATGAAGTGCGATTTGATAATTCTGCTTTTATTATAATTTTTTTTTAAAATAGTGGTGATAATTTAAATTGCCTTTTTTTTATTTTGACGATTTGTAAATATTTTGGGTGCACCCGAATGAGAAATAAATCTACCCGATATCCTTATACTAATGTTTCCTCAAGTAGGCGATACCACCCTTTGGGGGGCGCTGGAAAGATCCAGGGGGTCGGTAGTGGACTCGGATGCAATTGGGGGAGGGGCGTTGAATAAAAACAAGGGGGTGGTGGGAGCATAAAGAAAGAAGAGAAAAGAAAATTTTGGAAAACCGTTCGTACATGTTTCATCTGCTGTATAATATAGAGTTCAAATCGTGGTGATTACTTTATTCCCAACTAAACACGCAAAGTGCAAGTTATAACCGATCAGTGGTCAAGTCTGCCGACAGATCTTAACAAGCAAGTGTTGGCAGGCGAGCGTATTGCGCACTGTCAGGAAGTCAAATACAGAAAATCTCCAAAATTACAAGAAGAACTGATAGAAGTAACAACAAATGAGGAATTGAAATTTAAATTCAATGATGGCTACCAACAGTTCTGGCAGCAAAAGCAGATACACTTTATCCTGGATTATGGGCAATAGCACAAAAGTTTTTAATTGTATTTACTTCAAAATATTTAGTGGAATTCCGTGCGGTCACAAATCTATTTGTTTGATTTAAGGAGGTAGATTTCCAGAGGGGGCGCTGAGTATTTTTTTCCTGATAAGGGTGCGTTAGGCCAGATAAATACACAACTTAACTATGTAATTTGTATTTTAAGGTAAATTTGTCGTAGCTTCCTTAAATAAAGGGGTCAAGTGGTTTATTACCTCACTCTAAAGTTTGGAGCGTAAGAGGTCCGATTGAAAATACAAAAGTTTAAGGTTACAAGTTACTATTTAGGCTAGATTTTGATTGTTAAACCACACAATACATCCCTCAGACACTTATCCTGAATATAAAAAAAAACTTGATGCCGCATGAAACGATACAACAAAACAGTAAGAACATACATAGAAACACGCCATTTCACTGTCGAATTAGGTAGATGGGACAGAGCGCAAGTCTTTCCTACTTTGACACACTTCCTTCACCTCTTCTACATCAATACATCTTCTCATACAACTTCTCTGAATATCTATGTTCCTTTTTCAAAATACCATTCACTTAAATAAATAAATATATGTTCATTGATAGCAACATAGTATGCACATACCATATATAAATACATTCCGAAATCCCACAGATATCCCCAACTAAATAACAGAATATACATTTAAGAGAGAAGCTGTCGAAAGGTCTGGGTTTATCTGATAACATCCCCTGGTCGAAATACATCCCATATAGGGCGAGCTCGGACGCGATGACATCAGAAGTTGTTCAGCCCACAGTCTTGATCCAACAATGATTTTCTTTTGTCTTACTTTACCATGTCTTTCACTAACGTTTGCACTATATACCTGTATATTTGTTTTGTTAGTATTTTTATTCATTCGTTCTACATGCCCAAACCATCTCAGAGTGTTCTTCTTAATCTTACTCAACACAACAGCGTTTAGTTCATATTCACCCCTTATCACTTCAGTTCGTATTCTACCATAAATTGACACCCCATGTATTCTTCTCAGTGCACGTATTTCGACATTTATTCAGCTCCTTTTCAGTATTTTACTATTGTGTAGTCTTAGCAGATTTCGATACTGCCCGATTCGACAATATATGCTTAAGAGCTCTGTTTCCTAACGCTACTTACCAATTTTTATTTTGAAAATATTTTTACTAAAAAAAGTTATTATAATAATACCACTGACAATGAAAACGATTTCATAAACAAGATATAATGTAAATGTATACGAGGAACTTTTGGTAGTTCATACATAAATGATAATACATTTCCATGATCGTCGCAAATATGCAGCAATAAGGGGCTTTGTGATGTCACGATTGAGTTTCCAGGCAGAGCAGTGCGGTGCTTCCAATCCCGATTTTATGGGGTCATGATCTGACCCACTTCCCCTAGGAGTTTTGGCGACTCTCGGCTGGCTTCCATGTGCCTTGCTAATGCATTTTTATTAAATTTCTCCCCAATTGTCAACAAATAGTACAGAAAAGTTAAGAAGCCTTTGTGAAACAAAGAAAATACAGAATTAAGCTGGTTTATTATTTTACAATACAATTTACCTTTGATTTATTAAATAAAAAAATCCAGGTGATTTATTTGCTAAAATCCTAAACTGTAGGTATGCCGTGATTACGATAGGGATATTCGCTGTCTCAGTTTAACATGAGAGAAAGTCTTGAGCTATGGACCGACTTGGATGTGACGTTCCTGTATTCCTGATGGAACGGATAGGGTGATGATAATCGTCAAGAATCCCTCCGCCATTCCAACGTTAAATTAGTTGAAAAACGAAGCTATGCCGTGGAGTTGGTTTTTCTTTTAAGTGAGTGAGTCATTGGACATCAGTAAGCTTACCATGTTGTTTTGCCTATTTTTGAAAGAATAGCTATGACCGAAGTCATATGCATCCTTATAGCCCCGCATACTAGGCGGAAATATGTCTGTGTCATTTGAAGGGAGTAACAAAGCGCGGGGAACGTACTGAAAACCTTCATGATAATACGTTATGCTCCACCTCACATAATAATGTGATTTAGTCAATAACATTAAATACAAGATCTCTACTAAAACTCCACACCCAGAATCAAACATCCAAAACTAGCCTAAAATGTGGACAAGTATTACTTACTTATACAAAAAAACATTTTGTATCTCATATGTTATTGTACTTCAATTCGAAACACTAAAATTCAGATCTACGAGTATAAAACACAACTGGGACCAGTTCTTCTACGAGTAAATGGACCTGTTTTTTTATATTTATTATTTACCTTATTTTTATATTTATATTTTATCATAAACATTTTCTTATGATAAAAAAATAAATATAAAAATAAGATATTATATTAGTATGAAAATGTATATACGAGTAGCAATGCTACAAAAATGCGTGCAGAGAATAATAATACGTGCACTGAGGTCACACTGTATTACAGAATACGGAATTAAGTGAAAAGGGATGGGTGTGAACTTAAGGCTGGTGTAAGATAGAAAATAACACTCAGAGATGGTTTAGGTATGTAGAAGGAATTAATGAAGAAGGACTAACAAAATAAATGTGGAAGAAAAAAGTGGAAGGCGTAATTTAGGTAGACCAAGAAAAGTATGGTTGTATCACGTGAATGATATTTTTAAACAATAAACGTAGAAAGTTAGATACATTGGTAAAGTTATATGATAAAGTGTATGGATGTAGAAGAGCCGAAAAGTGTATTTCAAGATAGGAAAGTCTGACGCTATGTCCTTTTTACCTATCCTAACAGGGAAATAGTGTGATTGTATGTATGGATGCATGTAAAATGGGGCATGACGTATTTTAGACACCAAAGAACTGAGTACATGTATAGATCATTCTAAATTGTAAAAGTCGTAAAAATATTTCGTATGAGATGATGGGCTGATCATGTAGAGCGATTGGACGAAAAACGACAAATAAATAAATTGTTTTTATCCAAACTCGTTGGTCGAAGAAGTTCTCATTGGACTAAGCTCAGATGGACCTATAAAGCACACACAGTAAGATAAGTAAAACTGAGTGTTGCTGCTGAGGATATAAGGGAAGAAGGAGGATTGCTATTGAGGATATAAGGGAAGAAGGAGGATTGCTATTGAGGATATAAGGGAAGAAGGATGATTGCTATTGAGGATATAAGGGAAGAAGGATGATTGCTATTGAGGATATAAGGGAAGAAGGAGGATTACTATTGAGGATATAAGGGAAGAAGGATGATTGCTATTGAGGATATAAGGAGAAAAGGAGGATTGCTATTGAGGCTACCCATTGAAAATTATGAAATACAATTATTTTTTTCGTATGTTAAATTTAATTCGATTTCAATATATCCAAATTAGTGTTTCGGACATATTGAAGACAGTTCAACAAACATATTGTTGGGCCCAGTAATCGAGCCTTAGGGTTTAGAGCCTCTGGAGTAGACACGGAACTCGAGGTTTGTCATTTAATGTGTTGGCAACACTACCGATCGGCGCGTGTGAGTATTGTTAACAGACGATTTTTTTTCCAGACCAATTTTCTTTTGATACCATCGAACCCAAAACCCTCAGGCGGAAGTCAAGAATCTTACCACTAGGCTACGAAGGTCGTCTTAAGAGAGATTTTAAGATATTAGATTTATAGTGTGAAGTGGATATAATTCATAACTTATGTTGTTTATACAATAGTTAAGGCATTAACGTTGTGGAGGTTTAAAGACATTGTAATTGATTTTTATTAAACACTTTTTATTCCACTTTTTTGTTTAAATCTTGACTTTTGTCGCTTGTGTTAGTGTTAGGTATTCCGTCAATCAGGTCACATTTTAATTTGTTTAGTTTTTTATCCAGAGTTTTTTTCTTTTTGGATTCAAATGCACTGACGGATTCATACACATAATCGTTAAAAAAGTCCCACTCAACTGGATGCAAACAATGAATGAGTTCTGTATGTAAAAGTTTAATATAATTTTGTAAGACGTTCTTTTGTATATGACACTGTTTGATTTCTTTGTTAAGCCATGTTTTTTATAGCACTTTTCACTGATTCTTGAAAAAAGTGGAATAAACAGTGTTTGATAAAAATAAATTACAAATTCATAACTTAAATAGTCAGTTGTATGTCTTTTGAAGTGTTCGCTTATGAAACATCATAAGTCATCATAAGTCAAACTATCAAAGATATAACAAGCCAAACCGCGGAAGACCTTATATTCGTGCAACTGAAAAACAAAAGACAACAAAAAAACAGCGAAAGTATAAAAAAAAATTCAATAGTTTTTAAAATATTGTCTTAGTCGAATAGTTTGTCCGCGATATTGATTTGTTATCAATCAATCAACAGTGGCTCTACAACCCAGGTCGGGTCTTGGCCTCCTTTAAAGCACGCCTCCATGACTGGCGGTCCTGTGCTGCTGTTCGCCAGTTCTGGATGCCAATGAGCTGCGCATCCCTATTGACACCATCCAGCCATCGAAGCTTCGGCCTTCCTGGCCTTCTTCGACCCCCCGGTGTGCCATTCAAGAGCCCTCTCGGAATGTCCTCCTCACTCATTCGCTGCACGTGTCCAGCCCACCTGAGTCTCCCAATTAAAATCTCCTGTGTTATGGTAGGGTCTCCATACAGACCGTACAGCTCCTGATTATACCTGATACGCCATTCTCCGTTATTGCAAATGGGGCCATATATTTTGCGCAGAATCTTCCTCTCAAATGTCCCCAGAGCCCTCATGTCCACTCTACTTAGAGTCCAACATTCTGAGCCATAGGTGAGCACAGGTCGGATGAGTGTTTTATAAAGTAGAGTTTTGGTTTTTCTAGAGAGATGTCGTGATTTCATGTACCTCTGCAGTCCAAAATAGCATCGGTTTGCAGCTATTAATCTTCGATTTATTTCAGTGGAAACATCGTTCTTATTTGTCACCATGGTACCGAGATACACAAATTCAGAAACGGTTTGGAAGGTAAAGTTGTCTATTTGTAGACTTATTGGGTTTTGGCGTCCATTTACGGGCATATATTTTGTTTTGGTCTCACTGACTACTAAGCCTAGGTTTTTTGCTGATGCTGCTAGTGCTCGGAAGGCATTTATAAGTTCATGTTCCGACCTCGCTATGATGTCAATGTCATCTGCATAAGCCAGGAGCTGCACAGATTCACTGAATATATGGCCTGTTGTTTGTATGCCGCTATCCCTAATGGCCTTTTCCAAAGCCATATTAAACAGCGTACACGCCAAAGCATCTCCTTGTCTAAGTCCATTAAATGTTTTAAGAGGTTCAGACAGATCCCCTTGCACTCTGACACGGCACTCAACGTTGGACATTGTAAGCCTGACTAGGTTAATGATTTTGACAGGAATATTAAATTCAGCCATAGCTTCATAGAGTTTTGTCCTATTGACCGTGTCGTAGGCAGCCTTAAAGTCTATGAAGAGGTGGTATGTATCAATGTTGAACTCTACAGTCTTTTCCAATATATGTCTAAGTGAAAACATTTGATCTATTGTTGACCTTCCCCTACGAAATCCAGTTTGGTATTTTCCAATTATGCATTCGGAGTATTTCTGCAATCTATTACAAATTGATTTGTTATGAATCTAATTTATTATACACATAATAATACGTTGCTAAATTATAAAACTACCATAAAAAAATCTTCAGCGTCTTTCCAATGATGGATTAGCGCTACGCTCAAACAGAGATTGTCTATTGGCCTTTCCAGATCACCGCTCCTTTTTTTTTACGTCGTCCTTTACTGTCCATGCAGTGAGACTCTGGAATCAGTTACAAACCAATATAAGACTCGCTCCGATTGAAAAAATTCTTAATTTCTAGTCAGTAAAAGAACGTGTTTCATTCCTGATTTTTATTTTCCTTTCCTCTCCACCATCCCTTACTTTCCTTTTGATTGATGATATCTCACTTTATATGAAAAATAATGCTCGGGTGATTGTTCGTCTTTGTGGGGTTCGTGGGCATGTTCTCACGTATATGTTTATGGATTTCGTGGGGATGGATAATCATTTGAATGATTTATGCGACCACGTAACTTGCTTCATTTACTTTTGTCTGGTTGGTAGGAATAGATTGCCACCAGACAATAAACCCGCCAGATTGTATTGCAATAAAAGTGTTAAATAAATAAATAAAATAAAAACATATTTATATTGTATAAAACAATGCAATAAAAACTGAACATGAAAAACTGCCCCTAGACGATCACAAATACCGCATAATAATGAATCAATATTTATAATGATATCGCATAATAAAACATAAAAGCAACTGCAAAATAAAAGAATATCTCGTAAGCTGAAATATTATTTAATTTTTAATGTCTTTTCGAGTCGAAGTATTTGGCGCAACGTTTTCTCCAACACTGAAAATTGCCCAGTATTATTGATCGCCTGGAAATTATATTAAAGGTTTGTGCAGTATTTTGTGTCTATCAAAAGTCCTTTGAAATACAAGGGTCATCCAGAAAGTAAGGTTACAACATTTATGTAGGATCGAAAAATGCTTGTATTTAATTGGAATTCACAGAATACTTCACAAATATATTAAACTATTGTTTAACGTAATTGCCGTCGAGATCGAGACATTTATGTAGTCGGGGCATCAGCTTTTGTATGCCAGTGTCATAGACCTCGCCGTCAGCTCTTTCAGCCACTTCTTCACAGCTTCCTCGACCTCCTGATCGTTGGAAAATTGTTGGGATGTAGTGACACATCCACGTCTCATCTCCCTTCACGATAGAGTCCAGAAAAGCTTCTCCCTCCTGTGCAAAACGATCCAAAAATTCACGCGCGGCGGTCACGCGATTTTGACGGTGCTCCGGTGTGAGCATTCTGGGCACCCATCTTGCACACAACTTCTTGTAACCAAGTTTTTCCCACACAACACCACCAAGGAGACTTCGAAAAATGTCAGAAAATTCTTCGTGAAGGTCGTTAAGCGTCACACGGCGGTCATTTTGCACTTGTTCTTCAATTTTTTGCACAAATTCGTCAGAAATCACTGCCTTGCCTCGTCGTATCTGTACGGCCTTTTCTGAACAACCTAACCCACTTCGTGACATGTTGTCGACTCATCACATCACTACCATAAACTTCCACGAGCTTCCGATGGATATTCGCGGCGGTATTGTTCTGCAAAGTCAAAAAAACGGATGACCGCGCGGGTCTCGCACGGACGAGAGGTGGCGGGAGCCCGCGACGACTTCTCCATCGGAAGAATTTACTGTGACTGAACAAAATGCCCGACAAACACGCGGGACCAAACAAACTGACCGTTAGGATCCCCCCTACACGCCAGGTGCGCTAACTTTGAAGTAAAAATTTTTACCCCGGCCTCAGGATCCCTTGTAACCTTAGTTTCTGGATGATCCTTGTATATTCGGCAACTTGAAAACTATTAGTCATTCAAAACAAAACATTACTGATTTCAAATTGATTGTTTTTTTTAAATGGAGTAAGTCTTAAATCAGTTGGTAAATTGTTCCAGAGTGTCACTTCGTGGATGTGAATAAAACTTAAAAAAGAAGAACGATGAACTGTGAAAATCATTAAATAATCTTAACGTAGTGCAAGTCAGTGACAGGGAACACGCTAAATATTTTCGGCGAGGTAAGAAAACGAGGGTTGTTGAGGATATTATATAATCTGCCACACTATCCCACATATCCGGATCCACAGTGCATATGTGAAGAGGAAAGTACGTTACAAATTGTAACCTGATTTAATAATATCTCGACATTTATATTAATATGACGGGGTGAATTGCGTGACTGAATAGGAAATGAAGTGATAGGAGATAAGTACAATATAAACTTAAGGCTTGATGGGATGAGTACGATGAAGAAGAGCATTCTGAGATGGCTTAGGAATGGATGAACAAAAATTAACAAAACAAATATACCTTTATAGCGCAAATGGGAATAGAAGGTGTGAGAGAGGAATACTAAGGAAAGTATAGTTGGATCGAATTAATTATATTATGAAAGAAGGTAATGTACGAGTATAATATAAAGTCAGGGGATTTCTAGGAGTTGTATGAGAATGTTTATGGATGTAAAATAAGCTAAGGGTGTGTGTCGAGATAAGAAATTCTTGCGCTCTGTCCTTTCTGCCTACTTCAACAGGGAAATCACGTGATGGTATGTATGTACAAATATGTATAATATATAAGATGTGCTCGACATGAATATGTACTATACAGTACCCAGCGGTAAGTAATACACATCGGGCTTAAGAAAGAGACTGTCGGCCATAATCGGCTAACTTCGGCTTTTTAGAGCGTCGTCTCTGTCCCTAGAACGCTTGACAACGACTGACAAATCTAAACGGAACACGTGTATGAATGACAGAGACGACGCTCTACAAAGCAGAAGTCTCTTTCTTAAGCCCGATGTGTATTATTTACCACCTGGTACTGTACGGGATTATCAGAGGTAGTTACATTGTAGTAGTGTTATAAATAATTGTAAATCAACTACGATATAATACTTGCAACATATTGGGTGTTAAC
Organism: Odontocerum albicorne; assembly: GCA_949825065.1. Classification (NCBI taxonomy): domain Eukaryota; kingdom Metazoa; phylum Arthropoda; class Insecta; order Trichoptera; family Odontoceridae; genus Odontocerum; species Odontocerum albicorne. Next base: position 47,262,276 of record OX463842.1, read on the forward strand.
ATAAGTTGTGTCCGTTTTTTTTTCAAATTAAAAATGAGCACCAAAAGTAAAACAAAATGGTAAAGGTTATACGTCATTCGAAAGAAAATTTTCTGCTCTAGAAGATATTGTGTTTGCTTTTACGTTACATATATTATTTTATTTGATTACAGGTCTTCAAAATGGAATGTCAAGTGGACGAAAGTGAGCATTTTCGACACCTCATTCTGTTCACGTTCAATCGAGGGAATAAAGCTGCCTAAGGTGCTCTGATGTTTGCGAAGTGTACGGTGAAGATGCTATGAATAAAGGACAGCTCATCGATGGTTTTTGCGTTTCAAAGACGGTAATTTCGACCTGAAAGACATGGAGCGTTACGGACGAGTGGACTTCGATGAGGACCGCTTAAACTATATTATTCATGAAGATTCCCTTCAAACCACCGTAGAATTGGCTGAGCAGGTGAATTGTAGTCACATGACTGCATACCGCCATCTTAAATCAATGGGAAAAGTCCAGAAGTTCGGCGCTTGGGTTCCACATGTTTTGAGTGAAAACAACAAAAATCAATAAATTGTCGAACTTTGAACGCGAACAGAAGGAGGTGTCGAAAATGCTCACTTTCGTCTACTTGATATTCCATTTTGAAGGCTTGTAATCAAATAAAATAATATATGTAACGTAAAAACAAACAGTATCTTGTAGATCAGACAATTTTCTTTCGAATAACGTATAACGTTTCCCATTTTGTTTTACTTTTGGTGCTCATTTTTAATTTGAAAAAAAAAACGGACACAACTTATGTTAACACTTAATACTTATGTTAATCAAGTGTTCTATCTTGATTAAACTTAAGTTTAAATAATATCATTAAAAAATACAGCGTCAATTTATCGTATAGCTATAGGAGTAGCATTGTAATTATTATCTGTTGTACCAGCAATCTTTTAACCATTTCTTATAGTAAGACGGTTCGTGCGTAAACAGCGCGGCGTGAAAACTGCACCTCCCACACAATGTTTTGTCTATGGTAAATTAGCGATAATAATTTTATTAGCGCGTGCCCCCCTGCACGGCAGAGCCACAACGCGGTGTGAGGTGGGCGTCTGCGGCGTTATCAGTCCGCTGGGGTGACGCGTGCCGTGTCTTGCACCCGGTCGAAATCCGATACTCCATATTGTATTAGTTGCCAATCTGGAGTTTCTCAACGTTGTATTATATGGCGTGTCACCAAATCTTGTTTACCTTCACCCAATTTTTTTTCGAATATAAGAAAAGTTTCAAGTGATATTCGGGGTCAGTTAATGGACAATCTAAGATCAGACAAAGTATATTTATTTATTTTATAGAACGTATTTTATTTCACGGTTTCCTCTAGAGCCCAAATTTTTTTCGGCCGCCTACCCCTTTACCAAAAACTTTTAAAACCGTCGACCCCCTAGTCATTTCACAAGTTTGGTATGTAATGTGTTTTTATCAAAAAGGTGTTTTGTTTTAAACTATTTTACTTCTTAATTAAGTACCTATTGAAATCATAGATATTTTGAAGTAACAAACAAATACCAGTAGTAAGGGGTCTATTTTTGCTGTCGTCAACCCCCAACATTTTTTATTGAAACTATCGACTCCTAGAAAAATTAAATCGACCCCAGGGGGTCGATATCGACCACTTTGGGAACTCTTGCTCTAGAGTCTGACGGTTTCCTTAGGTTTCTAGAGTTGAAATATATTCAAGGATGTCTTCCAACAAGAAAAAATACCTCATTAATTCATATCTAGTTTACCCCAGGCCCAAACAACCCTTACAAACTACCCCACGTACCCCGATCCGCAATGGTAGGCGCAGAATAGTGCAAAGAGCAAAAATTAAGTATATATTTATTAATCCCCTGTATTTATTTATTTAAAATATATATCTATGTCTGATCTTTCGAATAGAATTAAACATGATACTTGGCACCGATGTGCGTTGGATTGGGATAGGACTGGAGTATGGAAAGATTCTAGACATAAATCAATCCAACAAACTATCCCTTTGAAACCATGGTTTAACCCTTTGAACTCCAGATTTTTTTTTGTATGACATACCAACAACTCCAGGGTATTTTTTTGAAATTTTACTATAAAATGATAGGTTTTAGAAATAATTTATTTAAAAAAAAATTAATAAGGTTTCATGCAATTTTTTTATTCAAACTATTAGATAAATGTTTAAATGAGTTTATTTTGATAAAAAAAATAACAATTCAACATTATTTTTTAGTTTTATAATCTTTCAAAGTATGATATCTGAGGAAACAATCCCCTAAATGCATCCTAGGTTTTCCAGGACAGGTGTCGCAAAACTCATATGTTTCATGTCGTTTGCCCATTTTGCCTCTATTTGAGCAGACCACACAGTCCTTCTTCTTTCCCTTCTGCAAAACATGAAGTTTACCATCTAGTCGTACATCAAAAGTAGAAGTTGATGGCCTACTTCGCAGCTCCCGAAAGTCTCCTACCAACTGATCAACTAAATTCTTGACAAATTTCAAATGAGTTAGTGGTTTTTCATTATTTTTCAATTTTATATTCTTGTAGAGGATGTATGCATTGATTGAGCAAATTTCCATTCCCCAGAAAAAAAGTTTTCTCCACCATTTTAATGACTTCCTGAGAAAACAATATGTGGAAGCATACTGGTCGGCACGGTCTACTCCACCCATAGATTTGGTGTAGTTTCGTACTACATTTGGTTTTTCTGTAACTAATTGAACACCTCCCTTCCCTGTTCTGGAAACAGACGACATGCCAGCAGAATCACCAGTACTCAGCATTGTAATTATTCTTTTATCCTTCCATGCCAAAAGCATTGTTTTTCTTTTTCTTACAGCCAAAACTTTTTTATTGCCAAACTTTGGTTTTTTTATGGTGATCGGAATGCCTTTTCTGTTGGTCTGTATCGTCCCAGTTAAATGACATTTCATCTTCAATAGTGCTTCAGCAAGTGGAAGATTTGTGTAGTACCTGTCTGTAAACAAGTGGTATCCTTGTGCATGGGGTACCTTCTCCAAAATTTTTCTGAACAAGTAGATGGGTATTCTCGAACTCACAGGCAAATCTGGGCTTGGTAAATTCTCTGTAGTAATACTACCGTAATAGGGAAGAATACTGTACACATATTCAGAATCCGCCAAAACGTAAATGCGTATTCCCCATTTAGTAGGCTTCTTTGGATTGTAAGTGATGAAGCATATTCTTCCTTTGAATTTCACTACTGATTCGTCAACACAGATATTTTTGTTGGGTATGAAATAGTCAGCAAATTTTTTATTTATATATTCTAAAAAATTACTGACTTTCTGAATCCGTGTTCTTAAATCACTATGGCCAGTTTCTTGTGTATTCAAGTGTAACATCCAGAATATTTGATGAAATCGAGATCTCGTGAAAATATTTGCAAAGAATGGGACTCTGGAATTATCTCTAGTAGACCAATATTCTTGCATATTGGCAAGTGGCATCGTTCCCATATTTAAAATGACCCCAATGAATGCCCAAAATTCATCTTTTTGTACATCACGCCAATTTTGCCAAATAGAATTTGCAGTTAGAACTTTTGATTGAAGTTTGACTTTTGCATATGCATTTGTTTCCCGTATTATCTCCGTTACAATTTCTTCCGTGAAAAATAATTTGAAAAATTGACTTGGTTCTTTGATTGTTAAAGGAACATTTGGTCCGACATTCTGAGCTCCGATGTCAAAATTTATAATGTCAGGAGAATCCACCGTATTGGATATATCAATCCATTCATCGTCTTGTGAATCTTGAGCGCTTGTAGTACTTGAAGAACTATCTGATGATAGAAGAGGACCAACTCTGCGTTTTTTATGACCAATGTACTCTGATTCATCACTAGAGGTCTGAATATTGATGTTACTATCACAACTTTCATCACTATATACATTTAAAATAAATTCGTCTTCACTTTCACTCAGTTGCGATTTTTCCATTATTTTAGAGGGTAAAAAAAAACTTGTGTAATCTCAACGGTGTAAAAGGGTGCGTACTGATTATTTTTCAACCGAAACACGTCTAAACAGTAGAACAGTTGTTGTGAAACTAATGTAACATGTTTATACCTGCTCCTGGGTGTCCCGAGATGTTTGTTTATGTAAACAATACAACCATAAAAAATGGCGACATATAGTCGCCTCTGGAGTTATTAAAATAATTACCATGGCGACTATATGTCGCCTCTGGAGTTATAAGGGTTAATATTATAAGAAATAACAATATAGTGTCTGTCATGTGTCGTTTACGAACGGGCCACTGCGTGGTGGCTAGCATCTTTACAGAATGAGTATTGTGGAGAATCCCGGTTGGGAGTGTGGTTTGAATGATGAAACTATAGACCATGTGTTTTTCGGTTGTCCTCTGCGAGACAAATTTGATTGACTGAAAGCCGTATATTTGCCGCGTCCAATGAATGCTGTTTTTCTTTTTTCTTCGTGGAACTTTTACACTTATAGATTGATTTTACACTTATAGATTGATTTTACACTTATAGATTGATTTTACACTTATAGATTGATTTTTTAATTTTTGAAGCTTAGTCAGCTGAAGTTTTAAATTGTCTAAAATTGTCATTTAAAAAAATGTTTCATTATATTGACATATAATTGCATAATGACTAGAATATGATGGCACAAATCATCCTAGTTTGGGTGGATTGCCTATTGATAAAAAATAGTCTCACCGTTACCTCCATCCCATATCTTCGTAGTATATTATAATATCTATATTTGTGTTTATATCTCTATCATTTCTTTCTGTATGTACATATAAACGCGTGTGACATATACAAATATAAGTATATAAATGTAACGTATATGTAAATATACAGGGTGGCGCAGAGGAAACGCATGTTTTTTGAATGGCTAGTATTTTGCAAAGAGAGGAAACGCATGTTTTCATTTAAACATAACATTGTTTATTTTCAAGATAATTTTTTGGTTAATACAGGTAAATGAAGTAATAATATTGCACCTTTAAATTAATTTTGAAAAATAATGTCAGGCAAGTGTTGCTCTTCTTCGACTACTGAATGTTTCTATTCGTCAAGAAATCGAAGGAATACCAGAAGAAATGTTTGTGAGAGTGATGCATAACTTTCAAGAGTGTTAGTGCTACCAATAGGTATATGCAATGACGAATTGCAAGTTCCGTGAATACTTCAGTTGTTCTAAACCTGAAGGCTCGATTGCTTGGGCCAAAATAAAAATGTTCTTCCGGACATGTAAGCATTGTTACACAATAGAAAAAAAATAGTTCATACATTACTAATTCAACACAACAAAACAAATCTATAAAATTCAATCGATTCATCCCGGCAAGAACAACTTCTCTACTTGACTTCTGTAAGTAGTCAGAATCATATAAAAATACCTACAATACCCATATTGATTGCCTGATCTGTGCAGCAATCTTGGTACGCAAAAGTTGTACAAATTATTAGTTGCAATCACTTCACTTTTGAAGAGAAAAGGAAAAATGAACGAAAACTGGATCAGGTTGAAAGACTTTACTAAAATACAATTATAACGAAGTGAACATAAATCGTTTTAATACGACGCTTTGTATTATGCAGTTATAAAAATATCGATTGTCCAAAATGCAGGGCAATGCACGCATTGCTCGCCTCGTATCTCCGTAAGTCTCCTTGTTGACAAAACATCTCGATGCATGCGATAGTCAACTCCGTTAATACAACACTTGGGATAGCCACGTGAGTCGCTATCGTAAAACACTAAGAGGCATAAATAACACTCGGCTCATCAACAAGCACACCTCGACTCCTGGAGCCGATAACGCGTGGCACCCTGTTTGTCGGCTGACTGCGGAATCTCGAAACTTTCTAAGACAATGGAACGCGTTTCGCGATTGCCATTTCATTTTCAAATAGGTTTACATATCAAGGTTCGACAAACAATTAATCGTCAACAAATTTGGATATTTATTTGCAAACAAATATCCATGGAACATTCTACCAGTTTAGAAATATTTGGGGAAGTACAAAGCATGTAATAATAATAATAAATTAACAATTTATATAGCGCCGTTTAGAGAGCAAACTCTCCTCGAAGGCACTCTAACTCCTGATCCGAACCCATAATTACTGACCGAAAAAAATATTATAAAAAAAATTCAAGTTCAGTGTAAAGATAAGAAGGTGGTGGCTGAGGTCATTAGATGTATTGGTTTGTATGGAATATAATGTTTTATAGTAAGTTTGATAACACGAAAACATGTAATAGTTTGATATTATTGTATGGAAATACGAGTATGTACGCTATTCTCATTCAAATAAAAAATATGTTTTTTGGTTGGACCTTTTTTGCAATCGCTGTTCCTCTGAAGATGAATGTGAACTTTAGATTGATATGTCGAGTAAGATGAAGAAGGCAGTCCGAGTTTCATGCCCTTCTCCACTTTCTTATATAGGATCTTCTTGGGTCTCCCTCTGCGTCTATTTGGGGAGTTCCCAATTCGTAGCTATCTTCAGCTTAGACTCTTCATCCCGCCGCTGCACATGCTCATACAAGCGTAGTCGTGCTTCCAGGTTTTATCTAGTATTATACTTGAGAAAATGTCGGATGGTTCCTGTGACATTTGAAATGTCATGTCTCAAAGGAATGGGGTAAAATCGTTTTTTTTTACAAATTGAATCGTTTTTTTATAAATCGAAAAATTGTTTTTCTCTAAATTGACGTTTTAATTCCTAATTTTCATTTTACTGACTTTCTAATGTATTGTATGATTTGTATCTATCTGTAAATAGGCCAAGATCCACTATGAATTAATACTAATTACGAACATTTAATTTTAGATAGAAAAAAAAAAGAAATTCCAATTATCGTATACCCCATCCCTAGCCAATGCAGACTAACGCAGTGACTTTTGATAAACGTCACCAAATATTATTTGATTTAAACAAACTGAAATATTTTTGCTAATTTGTAACAATATGTATTAATTAGTCATTATTGTTAGTTTTATGTAATGTATTTACCTAAATAACTTGCTATTTATTAGAATCGAGGCTTATATTAAAGTTGATAAAATAATTTAAATTACTGAACGTCGTTACATGACTGTATTGGGGCAAATTTGTGAACGGTCACAGGGACCATGCTACATTTTCTCAAGTATAGCGCCACATTAATTGTTCTACAAATTCATTAATTTCAAATCTTATCCAATATAGTGACGCCCAGTAACCACCAAAGCATACGCATTGCCACGACATGAAACAGTTATTCCTCTTTTTCTTTAGATGTAAACACTCGTCTCCATGTAGTACAGCGGGCCTGATCACTGTCTTGTAGATCTTGCTTTTAAGATTTATTGGTAGCCTTCCGTCACACATAACCTTCGTCGTTTCTCTCCATTTGTTCCAGTCTACATTTCATTAAAAACTCTAAATAGCTATATTTGATTAAAAACGTTGTATTTAGCTACATATAATCAACACTACATATGACATGCCCCCATTTGATTTAAAAAATGACATTTTCTTAAAATTGTCATATTTGTGAAACGATATGAGTGTATTTTAACCAACTGTCAATAAACAGTGTTTTTTAAAGTTTGCGATAACAATATCAATATTGCTGGTAATAGAAACCTCCTATAGCGAGCCGGTCTCGGAGTTAATTGAAGTTTCGATATAATTTGACTATAGTTCGGAAATTCTAGGATGAGTCCTGCGGCAGCTCACAAATTTGTCCCAATACAACCTTGTAACGATGTTCAGTAACTTTAATTATTTTACAAACTTTAATATAAGCCTCAATTCTAATAAATAGCAAGTTATTTAGGTAAATACATTACATAAGGTTGTATTGGGGCAAATTTGTGAGCTGTCACAGGACTCATCTTAGAATTTCCGAACTATACAATACTTTTGTCAGTAAACGCCTTCTGTTTTGCTGGACTTATTTAATAACAGTCTTACTAATAGAAGAAAATCTGGTATGAAGATCTCTATTTTTTGGAGTTACCCTTGAAATATATCGTCAAATCTCGTAAAATCCCGGTCTGACTTATACATATCAAAATTGACAGAGTTAAATTACTTTTCAATTCGTGTTCTATTCCATGCACCTTTTTTTTTTTAATTTTAGTTTGCAAATAAAACAAAACAAATAATCATTGGTTCATAAAAGTGATAAGTTGGACGTTGTTTTTGCAAGCTTTTATAAACTTTTGCGGAACCCCGATCAAGAACTCTCGGAACCCCGGTGACCAGCGGAACCTTGGTTTGGAAACACATATCTGGAGACTTACGGAAGAAAATTGTAAACGTTTATTTATACGAGAAGCCATTAAGGCGCCATTAGTATGTTTTGTTGTCACTAAACGATTTAGACGAATAAAACATTTGATTTATCAATTATCATTCACGAAATTTCCTCAATTTTTTTTAAATTTGTGGAATGTCTTGTATTTTCCTGTACACTCAGATAATAAATAATAAACCGCTATATAATTTAATGCGGAAAGGATGAAATTAGAATAGAGGGTGAATATAATTCAAGGAATTAATTTATAAGACATGCACAGATAAATATTTTTGATTCGAAAATCTTCGAATATACATACATGCCCCTTAATCCGAAACACGCAATGAAATCGGAAATAACAATCAATATTGATTGTGAAAAATGTCGCATTTCGTGGAAAAAGTAAATAATATTAAATAAAATTCTAAACATCACATTCCCACGCATTTAATGATAGTCATTTGACGTCAAATAAATACTCACCTGCTGCTAATTTCACGTTAATAGCAGCTCCAAAGTTATGAAGGGTGGTTTTGTGGTGTTGTGAGGTTGCACCACGAACAGGAGATACAGCTATTTGTAAGGGTATTATCGCCAGAAGACAGGTTCGTATTTATGCTTGTTGGCGCCCTTAGTGGAACCAGTTGGTATAACATACGAGTATTATACGTACATCAAAATACAAAATACTCGTACAATAGGGAAAAACATTCAAAATACATAAAACATTATAATCAGATTTTTTTTGTCCAATTTTCAGTCTAAAAGTGTAGTATTTGGTCATCACGTTATCTCTATATGACTAAGACTATAGTATGATGTCCGCTCCCAGAATGAAGGCATTTTTCAAGACTTTCTTACTTTTTCAAGACGTGGTATACTAAAAGGGGATGTGTTTCAGAGTATGAACAGCTTGCTGTGATGGATCAGGCAAACATATTCCAATATGTTGATAGGTGTTTTGGAGTGTCTGACTCTGTCGTTTGAAATATATTTCTCTGGAGAGTCGAAACATAAGCGTAAAAAGCCTTATATATGTACAAACTTATTAAATTAGCACTCTGTGAGAGCTGTACATAATAACGGAAGAGTCTTTTTAATAATTTTAAAAACTTAATTGCGCTAGATTTTTTTTTAATGTAACTATAGTTTTTTGAAAACCAAAATAAAGTATTTATTTACTTTCTGTTAATTTAAGTAGGTATAAAAAATACAACATATTTTCATTAGTTTTATTTTCCCTATTTATGGAAGAAGCCGTAGTATACATATATATTATAATATATATTTTTTATACTAATTTTTTCGGTTTCCTTAATTTACAAAATTAAGACGCTTCACTTTATTTGACGTCCCTGGGCCTAAATCTAAGTTTGCCTTCTCACGGAGTCGGCCGTGGCACCAGGATGAACTGTCAAGTACGGTGAATTGAATATCACTAATTGAAGGGTGGAGTTTGATGATCCCATTTACAGTTCAGTTTTGTAATTTCACGGTTATCATTTTAACTTCACCTGTATGGAATTGAATTGATTGAACTGTATGGAGCAGTAAAACTTTTTTGTTTGAATTTTATTGACACCTGCAGGATGTTAATATTGATAATTATTACTTATTAATTTACAAAACTAAAATGCATTTTAAATTTTGGTTAAAGAGGGATTAGAGGAAGAGTTGTTACTCTTTTCTTCTTATGCTAGTCACCGCTGAACAAAGCCTCTCTCATGAATTTCCGCCGTTATTTGTTGAACTTAGATCCTTCTTTACTTTTGATGTCATCCACTGATCGCTTCCGCGGTCTTCAAACTATTTTTTTTCTATAACAAATTCAAACTATAGTTCTTGAATTCCTTTTTAATACTTTCCTGGAACTCCAGTTGTTTAAGGGTAACTACTCGAGTAATAAAATGACTTATCCCGTTAGTAACGCCAGTTCTTCTGATTTAGATATTTTTGATTTGGTCTCATAGACTAACACTGTTCGGAGCTCATTTGCGGATTGGTCAATAAATATTAAGTATTTTACGAAGGATAAGATTAAATACCCCAAAAGAGTGTTGAAAATATTGATGAGAAGGGATGAATACGTACTCGAGAACCTTGTTGCATCACATATGGAAGAACTATTATGTGGTTAAAAGATTGTTTAGGTTTTATTTTTCTGAGCAATGAAGCTCAATTGAAGAATTTACAAATTTTACAGAATAAAATAATAAGGTTTTTTTTAAATTACGTCAATACATAAGAATTAAAGGTATGATTTTTTAAATTACGTCAATACATTAGAATTAAAGGTATGATTTTTTAAATTAAGTCAATACATTAGAATTAAAGGTATGATTTTTTAAATTACGTCAATACATAAGAATTAAAGGTATGATTTTTTAAATTACGTCAATACATAAGAATTAAAGGTATGATTTTTTAAATTACGTCAATACATAAGAATTAAAGGTATGATTTTTTAAATTACGTCAATACATAAGAATTAAAGGTATGATTTTTTAAATTAAGTCAATACATTAGAATTAAAGGTATGATTTTTTAAATTAAGTCAATACATTAGAATTAAAGGTATGATTTTTTAAATTACGTCAATACATTAGAATTAAAGGTATGATTTTTTAAATTACGTCAATACATTATAATTAAAGGTATGATTTTTTAAATTAAGTCAATACATTAGAATTAAAGGTATGATTTTTTAAATTAAGTCAATACATTAGAATTAAAGGTATGATTTTTTAAATTAAGTCAATACATTATAATTAAAAGTATGATTTTTTAAATTAAGTCAATACATTAGAATTAAAGGTATGATTTTTTAAATTACGTCAATACATTAGAATTAAAGGTATGATTTTTTAAATTACGTCAATACATTAGAATTAAAGGTATGATTTTTTAAATTACGTCAATACATTAGAATTAAAGGTATGATTTTTTAAATTAAGTCAATACATTAGAATTAAAGGTATGATTTGCAAACTATGTATGTGCACGATAAAACAATCTATAATTTTTAATATTTTAGTCCATATTTTTAAGTCGTATCGTAATGTAATTTGTTGTCTGACAATGCCTCCGAAAAGGTGTTATGTTACAATATGGAGGGCCATAATTACCCCACGAGATTAACTTTTGGCTTTCAAAAATAATTGACAAAAAATCAAAATAATTTAGTTTTTTTAACGAAATGTAAAAGTATCGAAGAAACAGAATGCATCCGTACTTTTTTATGTCTATGTATTTTATATGTTAAAGAAAGATTTGAGTATAGCTGAAGTGAAAAAAATGTCTCGGATGACAAATGATAGACGGTTAATTAGGTTAAATTAGTTTATGATTATTATTTAAACTAAATAAACAGACAAGTACAAAACTGGCGAGTAAGTTACAAACTTTTGTTAACTGATTAAGACAAATTTCAGTGTATTACGTTGGTAAAAGTTTCTGTCTGCATCACCCTTAATTTATACCTGTCTCAAAGAAAATTATACATGTCACAATTTAAAGTTTTAAGTTTTTAAAATGATTTAAGTGAGCACGACATCCAAAAATTTCATATTTGAATATATGTTTTCTGTTTCGTATATTAAAGCATTAATTTTAATTGTGAAAACGACATTCTGATTCATTTCGATTAAGAAGAATAAGATTTAAAAAAAAAAACAAATATTTATACAACGAGATCTCGGTCCTTATATCACGGCTCGATGTGTTGATGTTTTATAGATCGTTGTATTTAAAATGTTGAAGGCTCATTAATTTAATCGAAACTTCGAGGAGCACTGATAATAAGAAAGCGGTTATCTCGAAACGTCGGCATAATTACGAAGATACACACGGTCCAAACTTTATAATTTAATTTGGTTTTCAAACATTTTCAACAGTCATTATATTTCATATATTATTTATACTCGTAGTTAAGGCATTACCATTGTGGAGGTTTAAATACTATACATAGTTATTTGTTTTATCTAGTACTGTGTATTCCACTTAATGTAACGGAATAACCCTACCGGTGTCAAGGCTTTCACCTCATCTTCAGGGGAGCACAAACAAGTATTGTTTATATAAATATATAAACAGTGTTTGATAAAACAAATTACAAAGCCATCATTTTGATTCTTCTTGATGTAATACATTTTCGATAGAACAATTCATGTACGGTTATGCCTATAGCATAGAATTTACTTTCTAGATTTTAAGCAGGGTTATGGCAAGGAGGCATTCGATGGATTTCGAAAGCTCACAGTATTTGAAAGAAACACAGGTGTCCTTAAGGTGATCTTCGGCCACTAAATGGACCCATAAAAATAAATAAATGTACGTGCAATATGCCACGAATATCCACACAATTTATAAAATATTTTCAATATATCAATTTTTCCAGTGAGCATAAAATAGATTATGTATAGTCAATAAGAAATGAAGTGACGAGGGATGAATGTGGAGTTCAAACTTAAGGAAGGAATGCAAAAAGTCAGAGAAACCGTAGTAATTGTATAAGAAGATGTATAGATTTGGAAGAGACGACAGATGTGTATCGATAAAGACAAGTCTAGTGCTCTGTCCTCTTTATGGAAATGGTGTGATGGTATGTATATAATAAGAAATTTCATTACAGAGAATGTATTACATATTCAACAAATAGTAAATCGATTAAAATATTTTGTAAGAAAACTAAAACAGAAAAAATATGACGGATGAGAGTGGACTGGCTACATACTGCTTAGCTACTGTATTGCCTAGCAAAGGTTTTTGTACTTTCAAGTCGAGGAATGAGAATAAACCACAACACTTGTGTGGTCATGAATATTCAAGTCGGATTATCAACTGAAAAAGCTCATTTAGTAGAATGTTGGCATTTCTCAGAATCGGCGACGAATGCCCCCCAAATATGTTAGTTAAAATATCCGTCGACAGGCAGGCCATTTGTTATTATTCATTCACACGCAAATTTCACCGCCTGGATCTCAAGTGTGCTGAAAGAAATAATGTTCCATAATTAATTGAAGAAAATTAAAAATTGTAAAGCTTTTTTACAGTCTTAATAAAATATTCATTCGTTAACGAGTTTTTACACGTTTCCAGATAAACTTTTTTCCAGACGTTTCCCTGGTTCACGGCCGAAGTAGTTACGGCTTGTACAATATATGCCTTAAAATCGATTTTATTTATTTATTTATTTATTATTACACATGACAAGAAATATACACAATTTGAGAAAAACAACAGATAATTTGATTTGGACATACAATTTTAATGGATCTGGGTTTGTTGCCTTTCATTTGTCGTATCCCCAGTAAACTAGGCTTTTGCCTGTATCTCACTGAGGATATTTAGCATGAGAAAAATAAATCGATACTTCTTTCCGATTTTTGATTACACAAAAACAAAACCCCGTTGCACGCTCTCATCAACCTAACAGTGACACTCAACTACAACTGGAAACATCTTGCGAAATTCAACTCCTTACACATCATCACTCCAGAAATACCAAAAATATTCATCCCACACTATACCGCACACAATCATAAGAATAAAAATTAAAATCAAAATAAAATTCAAACAAAAAAATACACAGAAACACAAATACAAAAACAACCAAAATTAAAACAACAAGAAGAAACCCACACTCACGAGCTTACATAAATCCCTTCCACTCGTCATTCATCCTGAAAGCCCAAGTACTCAAAATCCTGTCGCAATAACAACCACGCTCCGATCGACTGTCTAAATGGGTTTCCTACCTTTGGAAAACCATTTAGACAGTCGATGGAAACAAGTTATGTTAGATGCTGGGCAATAGAACTCATAGAAGGAAATTAAGAAAAATATTGTTATACGAAATGAATTTTTAAATGGAAATGGCTCAAAACGTGCCGTTGAAGGTAACAGAGGTGAGAAAGCAATGGGGCGAACAGTGCACAACGGTGATCACCCTGTAAAGGTAAACACTAGACAACTTAAGCGAGTTTTTTCAAAAACGATTCTTTATTACTTTGAGGAAATAGTTTGTTATGTTAAAAATGCTCTATTTTTCTGGTATATACTCGTATGTAACATATATATAAACTAGGTGTATATTTAAGCTAAATCAACTTTTTTTTTAAATTAAAAACTCGTGCGCCATATAAAAAATATAGAGTTGTCTTGCAGCCTAGTTCTTTCAAATCCAGTTTAGTCAAAGCTATCGATTCTCTTATTTCTACAATCGAATTCATATATATATATATATATATATATATATATATATATATATATATATATATATATATATATATATATATATATATATATATATATATATATATATATATATATATATATATATATATATATATATATATATACTTGTAATACACAACAAGATGATAGTCTTTATAGTATTGTGTCCATTGTGCAAATAATGCGACACAATGTATTTTTGTAGCATCGCTAAGTGAATAAAAGACACGCAGTGGTCGTCTTTGCTAACGTATGTTATCTGTCTACGAAAGTGAACACCAGAAGCATCTTGAAGGGGTTTACGACATAAGCCTTTCGTCAGCTGATTACGAGTTGTAAAGCTTCTTCAAAATGTATACGACTAGATATTTATATTATTCCGTATGGTAATCCGTTGTATAGAGTACAACTTGGTGAGGTAATTGTTAAGGGACATGAGACCTACAAAAATATGTTCAACAGGTCTTTAGTAGAAACCAGACTTGAACCTTTTCTTAAAAAAATATGTAACATTAAATTTATTAAAAAATATTCATTTGTTGAAATATATTTTTTGTGAATTTCGATTGAGTGAGTGACGCGTAACTTTTCCTTTTATTATAATATATATTTATATATCTTTCTTTGAATTTATTTGATTATATATTATACTTTTATATAATGAGCAGGACACGTAGCCAGAATGTCAGACTCCCGATGGACATCTGAAATAATCCAATGGTACCCAAGAGACATAAAGAGGCCCAGAAGAAGACCGAAAGTACGCTGGATAGATGAAATCAGGAAGCATGGCAGCATCACATGGCATCAACGAGCAAAAAACCGAACTACTTGGAGTCAACTTGGGGAGACCTTCATCCAGCAGTGGATCGACCCTGGTTGACAATGATGATGATGATGATGATACTTTTATATAAACTTTAATTCTTGAAATGCCCATTATATAATATTATTTAAAAATCTTTCAAACACGTTATAAAAAAAACATCACACATTTTACTAAGAAAAGTTCCAAGTTCTATTTACATCTAGGGTTTTATACTAGTGCAAACATATCGTTTTCCAAAATATTGACATGCTAAAACAACCAGCGTATTGGGGGTACTAGGTGCAGAGTGGCCAACACAAACACGCTCCTTTTCCTTGAGGGCAACTTCCCTTTCAGGCCCCGATCAATCATCGGCTCGGCTCCCTGAATATTCTATGATGCGGCACGAAAGCCTGCCGATATTAAAATATTTACTTTCACTCATTCGTTGGGAGTGAAATTAATAATAAAGCTTACAAAAATAGGGCAATATCCTTTCTTACATATAAATGACTATATTTGTAGTAAAATATGTGAGACACCTAAATTTACGCCTTTATACTGATGATTGGTCAATTTACTGAAAACGCGAACTAAAGTATTTGCTAACTATGATTTATCAGTCTGATTTTTTTATTTAAGTCTTATTGAAATGAAATAAACTAATGAAAATAAACATATACGAGTAAATATAAAAAAATCGTCAAAAGTTTTAAACTATTAATTTATCGATTCTTCGTGGCAATCCAAATATATTTATTTAAATGATATCTCGTTAATTACGTAAAATGAAAGAATCCAGAAAGAGACTGAAATAGAGAGAGAGTGCTACTAATATTTGATTAGTCAGTGAGAGGAATCGGGAATAAAGTCTGATAGATAGTAAAAAGTATTGATTTCTCATGATTGATTGAGAAAATGGTGAATTCGTCGATAATTCAAATAAAATTGAGACAAATTCAATACATCTCACGCTCAATTAGTATCGTAGTGCTTATTTTTCTGAAAATATTTCTAATCTCTGAATTATCCACCAAAATGGGTGATTTTGAACAATTTACATTTAAATCATAAATATTGATACTTCTTCTTGACTGGTTTCTCAATTCTAAGGAACGTGATCACTATGGTCATTAACCATCCTTCTACATTACAAACGATCTCTTTCTCCATGAAGCACATTTTGAAATGAGGCACCCCTTTTATCCTGGTTATTCCATCGGATGGATATGCCTGGCTTCTGCCGTTCACACTTACCGTCAGAATCGTCTCTCTAGGCTGTCGCTCACTCCGCGTGTCATGTGTCCTAATTATCATAAGATTCTTAGTGCAGAGAGACGTGTTTCAATCCGGAGCTCTACAAAAATCGATCATTTGGTTTTTTTATGTAGTCCATGAATAACGCAAAATCCGCTTCCAGCACCGCATCTCAAAGGCATACAATTTTGTCTATTGTGCGCCTTGAGTTTCTAGATTCGTATCATATAAGAAAATGGAGAAAACGAGGGTTTGCACAAATCGAGTTCTAGTTTTTATTTGAAAAGCTCGATTCCTATAGATTACTTATAGGAGCTCATTACTCCCTTAGCCATCTGGATACTGCACATTACCTCGCTCACAGAAAACACTGTCAGGGACCAATTAAGAATTTCGTGTACATTTTCCAAGTCTTGAAGCTTTATTTTTTTTATTACCGTGTTTGAGCGGTTTATAAATTTTGTTTTGCTCGTATTGATGCACTAATTGGGGGTATTATTCTTCCCTTTCTATACTGCAGTACTATGCCATACGCATGTATGTATATACTGCAGTATACTTCACTACGTTCCCTTTCATTAGACGCCACAATATTACTGGCATCAGCGGCCTGCATTATACTTCACTACGTTCCCTTTCATTAGACGCCACAATATTAGTGGCATCAGCGGCCTGCAGTATACTTCACTACGTTCTCTTTCGTTAGACGCCACAATAGTAATGGCATCAGCGGCCTGCAGTATACTTCACTACGTTCCCTTTCATTAGACGCCACAATAGTAGTGGCATCAACGGTCTGCAGTATACTTCACTACGTTCCCTTTCATTAGACGCCACAATATTACTGGCATCAGCGGCCTGCATTATACTTCACTACGTTCCCTTTCATTAGACGCCACAATATTAGTGGCATCAGCGGGCCGCAGTATACGTTACTACGTTCCCTTTCATTAGTCGCCACAATAGTAGTGGCATCAGTGGCCTGCAGTATACGTTACTACGTTCCCTTTCATTAGTCGCCACAATAGTAGTGGCATCAGTGGCCTGCAATATACTTCACTACGTTCCCTTTCCTTAGACGCCACAATAGTAGTGGCATCAGCGGCCTGCAGTATATTTCACTGCGTTCCCTTTCATTATATGCCACAATATTAGTGGCATCCAAGTTCCCTGTGTGTATAACCGTCCTCTTTATTTTTCCTATTTATATAACCTTCCTACCGTTAGTAATTTGCCAGTCCACTCGAATCCAGCAATCCATATTTCTTAATTTCTGGATTATAGTCAACTTTGAGATTGATCATAATCGGTATCCATTGGCTAGCTGGTTCAACACATGGACATTTTATATAAAGAGACATTTAACAAAACGTTGACGTGCAAATAGTGGCATTTAATTTAATTTATGCTTAACTGGCCACATGCAATATCATATTTAGGGGTTAAGGTCCTAAAGGGGTAAAGTTAAATGTCAGCGCCAGGATACGAATTTAACATGACAGGAGTAGCTTCAGTAAAAGGAAAACTAATTTCACACTTACATAGGGTCTTTCAAATTTGACGATTTAAAAAAATAAATTATTCTTGAATAAACACAATTTGCTTTGATTTCAAAAAACTTTTTATTGGCCATTGAAGTATAATGTATGACATTTAAACACAAAAAACAATATCCGCCAAATGTCCACCTCTTGCAGTTCCACTCTTTTGTCAACATTTTCGATGACATTTTGGCATAATTGCGGTTTTAACTCATCAATAACGCGAATAATTTCGCCCTTGAGCTCAGGAATAGATCGGGGGTCATTATTATATACCTGACTTTTCACGTAACCCCAGAGAAAATGGTCCAACGGTGTCAGATCACATGATCTCGGTGGCCAATTAACATCACCGTTTCCGGAGATTACAGTACATAAAACAATTCAATAATTAGAAGACGTTGTTGTATTGTATACGACTCTATTTTTATAAATGCCATACATTATAGTACACTTCTCAAATGTCACAAGACCTAAACAAGTTCGTGACACCATCTGTATTTTATCCAAGAATTAAAAAAACCGCTCAATTTGAAAGACCCTATATAAGGGGTTGGTGTTTTCAATGTTGCCATTAAAGAAATTCAATGTACAAAATGAGGCAATAAAATTTCTCTTTGAATTATTTGTTACATTTTATTGGCAAGTATCCAAATGCAGTTAAGTTGGCAGCTTGGTCTTTTATTTGATTTCAAGGCAATTGAAATTAAGGCTCCAACAAATGCATGCATCGAATAATGTTTTAGTTATGCATACCAAGTGAACTGAATTATCATGTTGACAAAAATTACTTCACTGAACTGAATTATCATGTTGACAAAACTTACTTCACTGAACTGAATTATCATGTTGACAAAACTTACTTCACTTTAAATAAATTAAGCATAAATATTAAATTTCGTGTTTGTACATAAGTTGAATATAATTTACAATTCAAACGCAAAATAATTGTTGTGTACATATATACCACCCAGTTGGGATAAGCCGATAGGACAAACCTACAAACTTTGCTACCACGATATACTTCCTTCGCCTCATCTACATATACACATCTACTCATACAGCTGATTCTGTTTCTCTTACTCCTAAACTTTCCCTCGTTCAAAATTTCATTCACTCGGTTCAACCATAATTTTATCGATCATTTGCTATCACGTCGTCCACTTATACCTGCATTGTAAATTCGATTTGTCAGACTTTCATTACCAGTCCGGTCAACATGTCTAAACCACTTCAAAGTGCAATTTTTCCTCCAATTCAAGACATCAGTTTTTAGCTCACATTCATCCTCAATAATTAAGTTTCAATCACGTCGGGGTCACCAGTTTAGCGGAATGCTTTACCAGTACGTCGTGATGATTATGATTGTTTGGTATTTCAAATAAAATACGTCGATTAGGAATGCGGAAAGTGAGAGTGAACAATCAATGAATAGTAAACAGCAATGAATGGTCAAGTGAATAATAATCTTTATTTATCGATAAGTCGGTATTTATACATATGCGTGAATGCGCCCGCAATATATTTTTATCTCACTCCTGCGCGTGCAGAGGTGTTTGCAGACGTTGCGAATAATATATAGTGGGCAGACAATTTGTTGCCAAAACGGTGAGACAACGCGATGAGTTCTCTTTCTACCGTGGAATGCAACGTAAATATTATTTGCGTGTAAACAATATTGATGTTCTGGTATGCGAACTTTGGACATATCCAAAGGTTGGTTCGTCGGTCGTTGACCGTGCGTGTTGACAATATTTAGGGACGACGGTATTCCCTACGCTATTCTTATTCTGTCATACATCTATCTTCACATATTATTCTCAGTGCATGCATTTATACTGCTACTCGGCTCATTTCATTCACTTTCCATATCCACGTTTCCCTCCCATACATCAATTGTTCAATATCTTTTCAAATAAATGCCTTATTTTATTGTAACCACATTAGTTTCTCACGAAAAATTAAAGAGAAAATTTATTCGAAATTTGATAATACACCCAATTTGTGTAATACTCTTACAATATATGTTATCTTGTTTTTTGTACGAGTATAAGTATATTACCTTGATCAAAAAGTTTTAGAACTTTCTTCATAAAATCGAAAATACAAGTTTATTCATCAAAATCGATATGGTCCCCTTCAAAGTACTCCCCATCGACTGCAACGCACTTACGCCAGCGCTTGATCCAATCCTCGAAACACCGCTGGTACTCAATTTTCAGTATGTCCATCAGAGCTGTCTTCGATTTTTTCATGACATCCTTTCGGGCGCTGTAACGCATTCCGCGAAACGGTTTTTTAAGTCGGTTGAACAGGGAAAAGTCGCAGGGAGCTAGATCAGGTGAATTCGAAGGCTGCTGGATAGTATTCATGTTGTTTTTGGTCAAAAACTAATGGAAATCATGTCTTTTGCGATTTCAACGCGGTCCTTTTTTTGCATGAAATTGAGGTGTTTCGGCACCAGTTTTGCAGCGACACGCCTGAGGCCCAAATCATTAGCCAAAATGTCTTGAGCGGATCCATAAGCGATGTTCAAGACCTCTGCCAGCTCTCTGATGGTCAATTTGCCAACATTTCGGCCAACATTTCTTTGATTTTATCGATGTTTTCATCGGTTTTCGACTGCCACTGCGTTCGTCATCCTCGACCGACTCACGACCACTTCTGAAGCGTTCGTGCGACCCAAAAATACTTCTCCAACATTTCCAAGGTCTACGGACCGTTAAATCCGTTTTTCACACAAAATTTAATGCAAACTCGTTGATGCACAGTTGATGCCATTTTCAACCTTGTAAAAAATCGAAAACACGCACAAAGGTACTATAAATGTACTCAGCACAGCTTTACTTTTACAAATGTCAAGCTATGACGCTGAAATTTGGAGGGAAGTATCAATGATAGATGTTGTAACCTAACAAAAATAAAAGAATTCCAATCGGGTGACTGACAGCGTCACACGGTGACCGGTCCTAAAACTTTTTGATCAAGGTAGTACATTTATCAAAGTTTTATCTTTAATACTTAGTCATACTTATGACATATGTTAAATGCCATCAAAAAGCTTATTTAGTTCATGTCAAATTGAGAAATATCACATCAAAAGGTAGGCACCATTAGTGAGATATTTGGTTCCTCTATTGCAGGGGCGCTCAGACTTTAACCATCGGTGATCTACCATAAAAAACATTAGGCGACAAGCGATCGACTAGGTAAAAATACAATACAAAGTTTATAAATGGTAAGTACGAGTATTTATTAATTGCAAAGATGATCACATATAAATAAGTATTATCATTGAAATAATAAGTCTTCGGTGACTAACGTTCTTTTGATGTCGATGCATGACACTGCACTGCATGTCCTCCGCATACTTTTCATAGGATGCCACGTAATTACTAAGTGCCAAACACAAGCATGAATTAAGGTGTTCGTCACTGAGTTAAAATAATTGTTAAAAAATATTTAGTGTACTTTTTATAAATTGAATGTCAGTGATTTAAACAATATAATATGAAATTGATCGACTTAAAAACCTCCCGCGATCGTCCGTTTGAACTCCTGATCTATGGTATAGTGCCGAAGGTAGACAACATTAGTGAGATATTTGGTTCCTCTATAGTGCCGAAGGTAGGCACCATTAGTGAGATATTTGGTTCCTCTACAGTGCCGAAGAAATTAATCAATATAATTTAAAAAATACGAGTATAGTATAGTATGTTATTCATACTAAAATAGTTTTCATTAACAGTGTTATTTATTCGTGGTTTTTAATTTAAAGGAAAGTATCTGTGGCATAGATGAAAAAGCTTTACGAGGATACGGGTTCAAATATCGTTGATATCCCGATTTTTAAAATAGGGTTTCAATCTTATTTTCACTGAAGGCAACCTTTTTGGATGGTAGAAAGACATTGCCCCGTGACATTAAATTCGCTACGTTGTACTTTATATGACTAAAGTGTTAACTTTATATAAAATAATCGAATACTTAATAATGGGTAACGACCTCAGTGGCCCAGTGGACACGTTTATTCTTCCTAGCTCGGGGGTCGTTTCCGTTGAAACCCAGATGTATTTAAAAAGGATTCCAGTCCGATTTTCACTTAAGACCTCTTTAAAACCTTTCTTATTGGTTGGAAGATATTACCACTTGGCAATAAACTTTTAAGGTTGTACTATACACGACGAAAGTGTAATACAAAATAAAACAATTAATTTTCATGCTTATAACTTTCGACATGTACAATATCACTCAAGTAAGCCAATAAACCAAAGCTACCACATACTGACAAAGCCTTGAAGGTATCGAGTGGAATTATGTCAATTTATAACATATTAATCACTTGTGCGGCGCTTGTCGGAGGATAAATTGATCCCCCACCCCCCAAGCCAGTCCAGGTCAGGTGGGATGGGGGCGGCAGGGGTAGTTCCCACTACTATGCCGCACATCAGGCGAGCTGTATCGGCGGGTAATGTTCCGGGTAATCACCACTTAGGGGATAATCAAGCAGATTCGGTAATGCCGCACCGCACCACAAACTTCAGCCTCTTTGAGCTTAAAGCAGCTCCGAGCATTGTCTGAAGAGAATTATGTAAGGTAATTAATTAACGAGATTTAATCCTATCTACGAGTATATTATGCATAGATAGCATCACACCACATCCTGTGCAGGGTAGGGAAAGAGAACCAATCTCGAAACTTTTCTATTCAAGCACACGAATCCACTATATTATATAGTCATACGTTTCACTTTGCCTTCTTTCGAACTTTGTCCCACTTGGTCCAGCCGCGTTTTTCTAGATCTACCTCTTCCACACACACTTTGCATTTCTGATTTATATACTCGCTTAGTCATAAGCACTACCAATCAAAATGGCACTACCAATCAAAATGGTACTACCAATCAAAATACCAGCTCCATTTTTTTTTACCAAATAGCATACGAGTATTAGTCATTTGACGATAATTACCTAAAAATAAATTTTATTAAATTTTTACACCTACTAACATGTGCCTCAACGATATAACATTAATTTTAACAAAGATAAACGTACTTAAATAGAAAAAGACTAGTAGAAAAGAAAAGAAAATGTATAATCTAGTAAAATCTAGAAAATGTACCTGCCATTTGAAGACCCAAATGCCACAACTCCTGCAATGCAACTGGATGGGGAAATATTAGCCGGCTGTGACTCATTTAAGTATCTGGGCTCACTCATTCACAAATACGGAGGGTGCGCTGCGAATGTTGACCATAGAATAAGTGTGGGATGGATGAAATTCAGATCGGTAACAGGAGTCTTGTGTGACCCAAAAATGCCTATGAAAACTGAAAGGAAAGGTATAGCAGGCTATCGTTAGACCCGCAATTATGTATGACTCAGAATGCTGGACTATGTACAGCTCCTACTCTAGGCAACTTGAAACAGCAGAAATGCGAATGCTTAGGTGGTCGGCAGGAGTATCACTGAAAGATAAAATTAAGAGCTCACAAGTTCGTGGTAGCCTGGGAGTCACTGACATAAATAGTAAGCGGGAAGAGCGACAGCTGAGATGGTACGGGCACATAAGACGGAGACCACCAGACCATACTATAAATCAGGTAATGTTTGTGGATCTTCATCGACAGCCGTCCAAAGGAAGACCAAATAACTCTTGGATGATTCAATGCTCCAAAATCCTGCATAGAACCGAAGAATATACAGCCTGAGAACGAGAAGAGCCGACCCCAACAGTCTACCTAGGTAATGAGTTGGGACAGTGCCAGGAAGAAGAAGATAATCTAGAAAAACTGCTTCATTTCATTAGACTAATGTAAAATAAAATCAGCTGATTTTTTCAAGTCCAACCAAGGCGCGAGTCTAACATTAGTTGGTGGCGTTCCACTGACTGCATGTCCAGTACGGGTACAGTTAACCGAAACGTCAATATAACATACATATTTTTTAAATTTACAAAATATTGAACTTTTGTTAAGTATTTCAAAAAAGAAAACAATAAACTTGCAGTACATTTTAATAACATTATAAGTTTACAATTAGACGAACATTTGAGTCAAGGTAGATGAGCGCTTGTTAACGATACGGGGGTTCGTGTTTGATTCTCGATGGTGGACAAAAAATAAGTGTCTTAGTAGGTTTTTTTTCCCGTTCATGCTTTTAAATATCTTCATACATCGTAACTGGTCAAAATTTTGTCTACAAATATTGCCCTCTGGTTGAGTGCTGAATAAATTACACTATAAAAAGACATTGGGTAGCCTTTATTAAACAAGGCGTAAAAAGTTTACGTCAAAAAAACAAAATAAATGTTGTTGTTTTTAAGACATTGAATTTTCGTTAAATAAACAGAGTTGGAAAAAGTCATTCGATCAGGAACAAATTAGCATTAAAATGAAATGTATACCAATGTGTATAATGTATGTGTATTTACTGTTAAGAATATGAATAGTTCCTATTCACCAGTCATAACACATAATACACATAATACAGTCTACACAGGCACAATACGAATAGTAAAATAACCGTTTTTTTCCATTTGCCATAAAAATGTGGGGGTTTTCAACCCTTAATACCATTTTATGCACGCACTGCTCATTTTTATGATAGAAAATTACACAAAAAATATTTAAGTGTTTCCATATCATTAATTATTCTAAGAATCTTAACATTAATTTTGATTTTCTAAAAAAAATGTACATTAGGAATGTTTCTCACTAATAACCCAATAAGGTATTGTACTTGGTGAGTTTTAAATTTATAATGATGATGATTTATTTCCACCCTATGGGAACCTTGATGAATTCTCGTATACGTATTCATAAAGCAACCTTATCAATTTTCCTCCAAAAGGTCGCAGATTAAATTATCCGTAGAGCGTATGATGTTGAAATAAGTATTCAAATATTCTTTTCAAAGCGCTTTTCCATTTTTATCTGTTTTTATTATCATAAATTTTACGTTGTATACAGTACAATCTGGCGAGCTTATTGCTATGTAGCAATATCTTCCAACTTAAGTGAAAATAAGACTGGAATCCGTTTTAAAAGAATCTAGAATTCGGCGAGAATCGAACCCGTACCCTCTGGGGTAGAAGACAGGCATCTTACCAACTAGGTCACGGAGATCTTCGAGAACATTGCAAGGCAAGACCATGGCAGTTTGGAGAGGTAAGTTGTTACAAAAAATGTGGAGGGTTGCAGAGGGAAAGTACGATCCCGTACATGATGGATCGACCAAGTATGGGCTGCAACTGGTTCAACAGTGGTCGAGGCGTTAGGGGATGTGGAGTGCCGCGAGAGATGGAATGCAACAATAAGGCTTATAATAGAAACAAGAAGAAAAGAAGGTCACGACCCTCATCCATGAGGACCACGACATGAAAAAGATGTATAGATTTTTTATTTGAGAAGTTTAAATATTTTTAATGACTTAAAGGGTTGAAAAACTATCGCATTGATAAAAGATAAAGTTCTATATATAGTATTTAAAAACTTTCTCAAAATATTAAAGTGAAAATGCATCTACATCTAGGTTCGTTAATTCATTTTGTGATGGTGCTGTATATATATCAAAGAGCGTGGTAAGTAGATAATAGAAAGAAAATATTAGTAAAGAAAAAATTACACTGTTTCTTTGTGCTTGTTTGTAATATAACCGCGCTTAGAGAAGCAACAATAAACTCTTCATTAACGTATTACCCAACTAAAACTCTTTATATGGGTGACATCGGGAATCGTGGCAGAAGCTTTCGGATTGGAAATCAAACGTCTTACCAACTATACCACGAAGGTTGTCAGCTAAGTATCATACTAGATGGTCCTTAAAATTAGAGTACAATGAGGAGCATTTTCGTATTTTGCAAAAAATAGTTCATTACGAGCAGAAAAAGTTTTTTCGTGAAATATGTCAAAATGTCACATCTAAAAAAAAAAAATTATGAACACGCACTTTAATTTATCTATTTTCATAATAATTATCAGAAAAATAATAGTTTCTAATACATATATGTTTAAATAATATATACCTACACATGTTTAAATAATACTTTATAATATACACATATGTTATATTTAAATAAAAGTTTATTTATTGACAGCATAAATTCTACTTACAGATTTAGAGTAAAACTGTTTTACTATTTACTGACAGCAAAGATTCTACTTACAGATTTAGAGTAAAACTGTTTTACTATTTACTGACAGCAAAGATTCTACTTACAGATTTAGAGTAAAACTGTTTTACTATTTACTGACAGCAAAGATTCTACTTACAGATTTAGAGTAAAACTGTATTACTAAAATTAGAAAAATGTAATTACATCATATATTAACTTTTTGCCTTAATTACGCTAAAATTGTTTATAAAGTATTTTTGCATATTAAATAGTTTTTGTACATCTGTCAATTTTCAAAACTGAATCGGAAGTAATCATATAAATACGTGTAAATGTTGTAAGTATTTACATCATTCATTGCACTAAAGAGTGTCGAATTGATAATAGTGTATTTTACAAAGTTTTAATAATATTTTGATATTCGTATAAATAACTATTTAAAATCTAAACACATTTTTCGTCCCATCAGAAACACAGCTGGGCATTCTACGTCCTTCCACTTGACCCTGAGAATTCTTATCTCCTTTACATGATCGGTATAGATAAAGTTTAATTTAAGCGAGAAAAATTTATTTATTTTTTCTTGAAAAAAATGCATATCTTTTAAATAAATAATAGTTTCAATAAAAAAAGTCGTATCAATTTAAAATTCGTAAGGAATTGTCCAGCCCTTTTGAATAAAAAAAACATTGGAACAGGGACGACTGAGATATATTAAATTAATGTTAAATTTATGGCGAAAAAATATATAGCAGCTTACTGTTTCTATCACTATATTTATCGTTTATTCAAATTGCTACTGTCCTACTTGACTTAATCAGGTGGAGTCATATCCCCGTAGCAACAAGCTGAACTAGTTTAATTTATATTAAACTATTTTCTGGGTAGAGAAACCCTCCCTCATAACATGATCAAGATTGTGGTAATTTATTACTTTTCTTAACATTTTCGCGATGGAAAAGAAAAAGAAAGTTAGCGTTTAGTTTATTTTGAAAACCACAATTTCAAAAATATGTGAATAAAATGAGAAATTATTAAATTCTCTATGTAATATACAAAGAAAGTTTAATAATAAATAAAATTAAAACCGCCGTATTCTTTGACTAAGAATAGGACCAAAGGGTACAAATAAAAATGAGTCTCTCTAATTATTTCAACAGTAAAGAGAAATAATACAATGAAATGGATTAGATACATGTTAATGTAATTCCTTAAAAAATCGATATATTTAAATTACATTTGTCATATAAGCTCATTTCTAAAAAAGTCTACATTGGTTCAAGTGTCACGAACGTGCTGATTTCAAACTGTAGCTCTTTGTATTCAAAATCTTAACGGGAGGTCTACGAGTATATAAAGGGTCTTTCAAATTGAGCGGTTTTTTTAATTCTATTTTTTTAAATTCTTGAATAAAACACACAATTTTATTTGATTTCAATAAACTTTTTATTGGTCGTTGAAGTATAATATATGAAATTTAAACACAAAAAACAATATCCGCCAAATGTCCACCACTTGCAGCTCCACAGATGTCCACTCTTGTGTCAACATTTTCGATGACATTTTGGCATAATTGCTGTCCTAACTCACCAATAACGCGAATAATTTCGTCCTTCAGGTCAGGAATTGATTGGAGGTCATTCTTATAGACCTGGCTTTTCACGTAACCCCAGAGAAAGTAGTCGAACGTTGTCAGATCACATGATCTTGGTGGCCAATTAACATCACCGTTTCCGGAGATAACAATACATAAAATAATTCAACAATTTCAACGCGTGTTGAATTGTATACGACTCCATTTTTATAAATGTCTTACATTACACTTCTCAAATGTCACAAGACCCAGGAAAGTTCGCGACGCCATCTGTGTTTTATCCAAGAATTTAAAAAAAAGGTCAATTTGAAAGACCCTTTAGGTGTATCTTTCGAATTGAGATATGTTTATTCGGAGACGAGTAGAACTTTGAGCTCAATTTCGTCATTATCGAACAAATTGATTGTTCCGAATCGATCCAATAGGGAGGAGAATTATAACATGTTGTTAAGTGAACTAAAACTTGCTGGACGGAGGGGTACTATAAGTTTTTTGGGCCTGTGGCGTGGAGAGTGTTAGACGTACGGGTGGCGTGTGTAGCTTTAGAAAGCACCTGAAGATAGCTCTTTTGAGAGGTCTCATAAATTATGGTTTTATGTGAACACTTCACACATCTCTCTCCAACCTGCATCCCAACTCATTGTCTGCGAAGACTGTTGGGGTTAGCTGAACACTTCACACATACCAGGTCTGTAAATATGAAACCGGAATTCGCTCATAGATGGCTCTAGTTTCGAATGTAGTGACTGTCAAACCGCATCATTGGCGCCTTTTTTTTTATTAACATTTGTCAAAGACTTTTAACTGACAACAATACAAGTTTAATATAACTACATATGTTTTCATAGTGTTGAACATGTCTGTTTTTGTGCCTGAAAACTACGATTTGCGGACAGCATTTATTTTCTGTTACCATTTGAAGAAAACTGCTGCAGAAACGCATCGAATGGTTGTCGAAGCTTACGGTGAGCATGTTCTTGGTAAATCATAGTGCTTTGAGTGGTTTAAAAAATTCAAAAGTGGCGATTTTGACGTAAGAAACGAAGAACGTGGAAGACCACCGAGAAAGTTTGAAGACGCCGAATTGCAAGCATTGATGGATGAGGATGACGCTCAAACGCAACAAGAACTCTCGGATCAATTAAATGTGACACGAGAAGCTGTCTCCATATGTTTGAAAGTCATGGGAAAGATCCAGAAGATAGGAAAATGGGTTCCACATGAACTGAATGAAAGACAGCAGGAAAACCGAAAAAAACAATTGCAAAATGCTGCTCGCCAGTTACAAAAGAAAATCATTTCTCCATCGAATAATCAAAGATAAAATATGTTTAACAGTTGTCAATATAGAAAACTTCTTCTAGAAAGAAAGATAAATTTAAACAATTTAAAAGGACGAACTGTAAATTAAAAATGTAAATAGTTTATAAACAATACTGAATGCTTACAAACCATTTCAATTCATTGATTAATTGCTATTATATGGCGCAAAAATTTCTGCCGAATATTCTTAGTGTAATGATTCCTCTCCAATAAATATTATTATCGTTTACTTTCTGATACGATGAAAATAATTTCATATTAAGTAATAAGAAGTAAAACTTGAAGAATAAAACTATAAAACTATAAAACAATAAAATTGATTTATTCGGTTCGAGGATTAAAAGCACTTTATTTTTTCATAAATAAAGTATTTTTTCATAAATAAACTTACTATTTTTATAATCCTTATTAAGGTTTGCGTGATCCATTCTTTATAATTGTTTTCATTGTTCAAAATCAATCAATTTTATGTATTGTTGTACTCGTATATTGATTTGTGTTGAATTAAACTTGCTGATTTACATGTTTCAAGGATTTTTTCTTTGGCATACTCATATGTAATAACATATGAAAGATACTCATAATTTTATAATTTTTTTATTTGTCATACATTTTATCGATTCATTTTAGTTCCTTATTATAAAATTAACATATAACTAAATAAAGTAAAATACATACTAACGGATTTTTATCAACATGTTTTGAACTTTGGATTTAAGATTCGCTTGGCAATACTTGAACAGCTTTCGGATTAAGCAGGTTTATGGAAATATACTGTTTATAGTAGGTTTATAGCAACATAGTAGGTTTATAGCAACATGATAAAGAATATTCAGTAGTTTTATTGCAACACAATAAAGAGTATATTTCCAAAAACATACTTAATCCTGAAAGCTGGTCTACTATTGCCAACCGAATTCTACAGGTTGAAACTATTAAATAAGCTTGCATTAGACGTTATAGAAATAGACAAAATACCAAAATCTCATAGAGGTTTATAATAATGAAGCTTTTGCGTAATGTAACTGCGAATTACAAAGAGCTTAAAAATCCAGTTTGAAGTTGTGGTTGGAAATTAAATAATATACAATAGTTAATAATATAAGTTTTATGGATTTAGCTGGAAAAATATTTTTTAAATCATCTCTTCCAAAAATAAAACTTTATTTAAGAACTAAAGAAATAACTAAGAAAAAAATATCATTTCAAGAAAATCGAAACACACGACAATGTCAATTCAGGAAAATACATCAATTAATTTAACTAGCCCTGTGGCCTAGTCAGTAAAACGGGATTGCGGGTTCGATTTTCGTTGACATCCAATATTTCTTGTGATTGTGTGCGGTATATTATGGGATGAACATTTTTGGTTTTATTTTTGTTTAATTTTGGGTTCATTTTTGGTTTTACTTTTGTTTTTGTTTTTATTCTTATGATTGTGTGCGGTACATTATGGGATGAACAAGTTTGGTCTTTCTGGAGTGATGATGTGTGAAGAGTTTGATTCCACATGATGTTTCCAGTTGTAATTGAGTGTCACTGTTTGTCAGGTTGATGAGAACGTGCAACGGAGTTTTGTTTTTGTGTAATCAAAAATCGGAAAGAAGTATCGATTTATTTTTTCATGCTAAATATCCTCAGTGAGATACAGGCAAAAGCCTAGTTTACTGGGGATGCGACAAATGAAAGGCGACAAACCCAGATCCATTAAAATAATGTATGTCTTAATTAAATTACCTTTTGTTTTTTCGCAGATTATGTATATTTCTTGTCATGTGTAATAATGTGTAATAATAAAAATAAAATTTGTCAAATAGGATTCCAGTCTGGTTTTTACTTGTGGCATCTTTAACAAATTTCTGGTCGGTTAGAAGAGAATACATGGTAATAAGCCTGCGATGTTATACATCGAAAGATAATGGAATATAATATAATAATGTATTCACTAACTTAACATTTCAGAAGTTCAAAAGATTTGCGCATTTTTATGTTCAAAGATTTTTTACGAACAAAAAATTACGACATGATACGTTCCGGTTTCCCATAGAATGGATGTTTATGGTTTAAATTCTTTGGTATTCATATTTTATGGTGTAGTCTGAGACTACCCGTGGTATTTTTGCGAGACATCCCTTCATCGATATTCCCATAAAATACCAATAATTTTGCAATGCAACAACCCCTTAGGGGGTTGTAAATTCAACGTAAACACGACATTAAATAAAAATATTTTTATGTACATACTCGAATTATATTTACAATTTCAAGCGAAGTTCAATGTTTTTTCTTGCCAAGTTTCTCGATATTCATTATTTTAATTTGACAGCTTTTCTAATTAGTTTTTTTTTATTGTATTTAGATATACTGAAATATTTTTCAAAAGTTCACAGATATTTTCATGAGTTTAAAAAAAACAAGATTATCGTTATCTTAAGTTGGTTAAAAGTTTTCCATTTTATAATTTAATGGTATTGCACAAATAAATTGAGTTCGTCAACATTTTTGAGCAATGAAATTGTAACTGAGAATGTATTAAAGATTGTAAATGCGCCAGACATAATCAAAGCATTTGAAACACATTATTTGTATCACAGTTTCGCTGTATACTCGTAACATATAAATACAACCGTGTTGTTTTATTTCATGTAACGTGGCAACCTCTTCCAGCCACACATATAGGTGTTAAAGAGAACACTTAAAAATGGGAAGCAAAGGGAATAGAACCTGCAATGGAATCGAATCCGCTTGGAGGGTGAGTCTTATCTACAAGGCCACATATGTCAATAGAGGCAATTAAGGAGACAATAATACTCGTAATGGCTTTATATAACATGATGTTTGATTTTTTTCTCTTAAAAACAAGAAATATACCATTGTCATATTTACCTAATTTATATAACTTTTTTTACAAAATAAGTATCGATTAAAAAAATTAAGTATGGAAGTTTTCAAAATATGAAAAAGAAAATCAAAATCTGAAAGAACGAAGATACAACAAGATAATTTGAATGACCATGTGTATAGACGGGACAGAGGGGAAATATGTGTTCCAAGATATAATGAAATCCCAATAGGAAATGGCGTGATAGTAATGATTACAAGATTCAATAACACCTAAACACTTACAGTACCCAGCGGTAAGTAATACACATCGGGCTTAAGAAAGAGACTTCGGCTTTGTAGAGCGTCGTCTCTGTTGCACGATGCGGCTGACAAATCGCGACAGAACACGTATAGGAATGACAGAGACGACGCTCTACAAAGCCAAAGTCTCTTTCTTAAGCCCGATGTGTATTACTTACAGTATGTTTATTTGAAACTTATTTTGTTACAAAAATAACTAATTTATAAATATCCTTTTTAATTCATGCTTAAAATATTTCATCAAAAAATTTATTATTTTACATACGTTTTCTAATTAAAAATATATTTCTACCGTGTATAATATTATGCTATATATTAGAACAGTAAAAATTTGAATTTGATCTTTTCCATACTATATTTTCGTTAACAAATCCTATTAAAGATAATTTTATTTAAATTTGCTTTGGAATCAGGTTAAACCGTATTCGATCTGAAGAGCTTCGAAATCCAGTTGAAGAGCTTTGAAAGCTTAGCATGTGAATTATCTACATTTAAAGTAAAAAAATATTCATCGAGTTTCTTACGCTTCTAGGATATAAAAGTCCTCTATCGTTCCGTGTTTGAAATATTTATATTCTACAAAACGGGATTGTCTATAGTAACACCCAGGCGTTTTGTTTATTTTACTCTTATGAGAACAACGATTTTTTATCATACGAAAGTTTCAAAGGTTGTATATAAACAGAGAAACTGTAATATTTTTTTAATCAACAAGATAAAATCGGTTGTTCTCACGTCCGTATGTAACAATAGACGTTGTGATAGTTACGGTTTAAAATTATAGTTTATATTTCATTCAATAGCATACTTTGAGAATTTTTATTCTTCGAATATTATTTGAGAGTTGTTAATTCTTAATACGATCATAGGACATACACATAACAATGTCGCAAAACAATATTCATTGAGAAGAGTTGACTTTATTGTATTGTATTGTATTACACTTTTGTTGTATACAGTACAACCTGGCGGGCTTCTCTTCCTCTTCCAACCAACCAGATTGGCGAATGAAAATCAGACAGGAATCCTTTTAAAAAAAACATGGGTTCTAGCAGGATTCGAACCTGCAAACTCCGGGCTGGGAGACAGTCGTCTTACCAACTAGGCCATGGGGGTCGACTATATTGTTGAAGAAAGAAATATAAATGTTAAAACAAGAAAGCAGTTTATACGAGAATAATGAGTGAGAATGCTCGTTTATTCTTACATTTGTTACATTAATTAATATTACATTATTATATTAGCTTATCCCTCTTACTCACAGTTATTGTGAACTCGTAAATAAACTAATTTGGTCATTAATAGATTATTATAAAGTTTTCTTTCAAGATACATCTCACATTCTGTTCCGAGTTACGTTTCATGTAAATTCTACATTATTAAAGATTTAATTTCGATTTCCAGTTTCATACTGGAAACGGATTTCACTCATAATTTTGTAAAAATGACCTTATATTGTAAGTTTCCGGTTCTTTGGAAGGTAAATGATAATGTGGCTGCAAAAAGATCTGCTGATGCTGATGAAAAGAAGAAACTATCGCGTCAATGTAATATTGAAAAAAAATAACGTTATTATTGATGACTTATTATAAGTTTAAAAATAACGTTATTATTGATGACTTATTACTAGTTTAAAAATAACGTTATTATGGATGACTTATTACTAGTTTAAAAATAACGTTATTATGGATGACTTATTACTAGTTTAAAAATAACGTTATTATTGATGACTTATTACTAGTTTAAAAATAACGTTATGGATGACTTATTACTATTAAAAAATAAACTTGAATGTAACAATATCTGAATATATAAATTAATTATCAACGGTTTAAATGAAAAAGATAAGATCATATCAACATTTCATTTTATATGTAACAATAAAAAATCCCCGCAGAAGCCTTAAGTTGGGTGGATAAAAATAGCTTTCAATGGATGAAAATAATTTCCAAAACATTAGTACGGATGCATTATCAAAACGTAACTCCAAGAATTTGTAATAAACAAGACGGAGCTGTAGACAGGAGACACGTCTAGACAGGGGAAGGGGTGTGTCAGCCGACCTACCCCACGACCTCCCCAACTCCTAAATCCCTAATTACACTTAACTCCATTTCATCCCACCGGATATAAAGCGCTCCTGCTTCGCAACTCGTACTCGAGTGATAGGCACTTAATGAGAAATATTGAAGGCAATATAGGGTCACGTATTGTACTAGGAAAAACATTTATAAACATAGAGTATGTTATATTCGTATCTACAATGGATGTAGTAATTATAAAAAAAAATTGAAAAATAATATTAAACTGCGCTGAATTATGGAATATTCACATTTCTCCTAGAAGTTCATAACCACCATCATGTTCCTACTAATTATTATTTCTTTAACCAAATAGTAATTTAAAGTTTGTCTTCCTTTTCGTAATTTTCTGCGGTTTTCTTATCAAATTTGTTTGTCTGAACATATGCAGATGCGAGAAATACTTCATCTAATGACCGCAGCCACCACCTTCCTATCCTTATACTCGACTTATATATATATATATATATATATATATATATATATATATATATATATATATATATATATATATATATATATATATATATATATATATATATATATATATATATATATATATATATATATATATATATATATATATATATATATATATATATATATATATATATATATATATATATATATATATATATATATATATATCTTTATCTTTATCTTTATCTGCCCTTTTTTCTACACATTGCTGAGTGAGGGCACCCCTATGACCCACTTCGTGGTCTTCTTATCTGTTCACCGGTGTATTAGTGAAAACCGACAAGTTTTGTCATATAAGGGTAGTGGCTACCTCCGGTTTCTGTCCGCCGTACAGCTTTGGAGGACACCTAGTGATTTTGTCTCAGCACGAAATGCTTCGATTTTAACCATATTGGTACACTTGGTGTGGTATTAAAATGCTGGAAAGAAAGAATTATTAGTTCACACAATAGTAGCCTCAGTAATTGAGAGCTTATATAGTAATTTAAAATAGTAATTTAACTTTGGATGAATTAGCTTAAAAATTTATGAATACGTCGGGTTCAGGTTTAGATAGAATTGTTGGTCGTTTTGCTTGGTTCTAATCTTCATTGTTCTTCTGTTTCTTGATTTGGTCGCTGCTGGGTAAAGGCTTTTTTCAAGGATTTCCATATCTTGCGGTCTCTCGCCTCTCTTTGCCAGGTCACGCCTGCGAATTTTACGAAGGGTCTGTCCCATCTGTTTTGAGGTCTTCTCCTCGGTCTGATTGTTTCTCGTGGTATCCAATCTGTGTATCTCCTTTTAGTCCATCTATTGTCTTCCATCCTTGCCACGTGTCCTGCCCATTCCCATTGACTTTTGAGTATTCTTTCCATTATGTCTGAGACCTTCGTTTGGCTTCTTATCCACGTAATTGTCTTTCTATCTCTTTTTGTTATCCCCAGCATACTTCTTTCCATGCTTCTTTGTGTAGTGGCGAGGCGCTGTATTATTTTTGAGTTAAGGGTCCACGTTTCACATCCGTATGTGAGTACCGGGAGGATGCATTGATCGAAGACTTTGCTCTTTAGACATAACGGGAGATTTTCTCTGAAAACTCTGCTATTCCTTCCGAATGCGCTCCAGCCCATTTTTATTCTTCTGTTTATTTCATTGATCATATATCAGCAGACGGGAATATGATCAATATATATATATATATATATATATATATATATATATATATATATATATATATATATATATATATATATATATATATATATATATATATATATATATATATATATATATATATATATATATATATATATATATATATATATATATATATATATATATATATATATATATATATATATATATATATATATATTTATTTTGTAATATTTTAAATCTATTAATAATTGTGTGTTCGAGTTCCGCGATAGAGCGCCCTTGTGAATAGTTTGCTGTCTAAATGGCGCTATATAAACTGCACTATTATTATTATTTTTATCCTATCTTAGGCGTGTGAGAGGTAGACCAAAAAAGTATGGTTGAATCAAGTGAATCGTGTTCTGAAAGAAAAGCAAATGTAGAAAATCAGAGAAATCGTAGAAGTTGTATGGATGTGGAAGAGGCGAACGATGTGTGTCGAGATTAGAAAGTCTGGCGCTCTGTCTTCTCTGCCTACTCCGACAGGAAATTGTGAGATGATATGTACATATTATTTTTATCAGAATAACATGTTTTTTACTGAATTATAGAAACACCACACACTCAAAATAGGTTCATATTTATGTCATAGTAAATTTGACCAAATTACCAAATATTATGTACATAAATGTTTGTTTTTTGAAACTCTTCCAATCTAAAAAAATTAAAATCATTGCTTTAAAATGCGCAGTTTGGAGGTGGATTGGAGAAAATTAAGATTCTATATTTTGAACTATATTTTGATTTTATATCCGAGAATAAGTTGAATCATGTACACACTATTAATTTACCTATCAACCGCTAATTTTTCAAATAATTAATTAACAAAACAGTTGTTTTTTTTATTCGTTAACCAAATATAGTAGATTGAGGAAAGCACACGCAACACCAAACAACCCTTTCAATTAATACTACAAAATAGTATTTTTCTATCAAACCAACAGTGATTTTAAATACTCGTACTTCAACCTGAATGGTTAATAAATAACGTTAAGTTTATATAAACGTATTATTACTATATATTTATCCCTCTGTTACCTCCTGTAATAATCCACATTCAGTACCAATTAGCCTGTATATTCAATAAATAACGTTAAGTTTATATAAACGTATTATTACTTTATATTTGTCCCTCCGTTACCTCCTGTAATAATCCACATTCAGTACCAATTAGCCTGTATATTCAATAAATAACGTTAAGTTTATATAAACGTATTATTACTATATATTTGTCCCTCTGTTACCTCCTGTAATAATCCACATTCAGTACCAATTAGCCTGTATATTCAATAAATAACGTTAAGTTTATATAAACGTATTATTACTATATATTTGTCCCTCCGTTACCTCCTGTAATAATCCACATTCAATACCAATTAGCCTGTATATTCAATAAATAACGTTAAGTTTATATAAACGTATTATTACTATATATTTGTCCCTCTGTCACCTCCTGTAATAATCCACATTCAGTACCATTTAGCATGTATATTCAATAAAAAAAACTGTTAATTGAACTATTTGTGATTAGCGCAAATGTTTGCAAATAGTTAACATTACGATTTGGATATAACAAATCAGTATAATTCATTGGCAAAAATATTTAAGGGTAGAAATTAGTGTTCCGCTTATTATTTGGAGGAAAATTTTGGGCTATAAAGAATTTATAACCTTTGCAAGCTTTCATTTACGAACAGTACAAGGCCTTGATCGAATCTTTTGTATGTTTAGCCGAAAGAATCAATACACTTATTATAGAATGGGGAATATTGAGAAACATTACAGCTAACATTTTGTAAATATTTGACGTTACGAAAACATAAAAGTATAATAAATGTACCGTTAAAGTTACCGTTTAAATGATTCCCTTTTGAATTTTATGAATAAACTTCAAAGTTATCATGTAATTAATAGATTCTATGTAAAAGCACTTAATTTTTTTTTATCTAGTGAAACTTTTTAAGAAACTGTTTTACCCATATACATAACTGTGAATGGTTATTAATTTATATCAATTAAAAATATTGTAAAGGTTCTAAAATATTGTCAAGAAATTAATATATTTTTATTACCTTTACATTTTGAAGAAATTAATTTAGTAATATGCTATAACTTTTCTTATATAATAAGTTGTTGTTGTGGTATGTTACATCAGTAATTTTAGTTATAAAGGAAAGAAAAATCTGTAAATTAAAGTTGTTATAAATTTATTCGTTTAACACTTTATTGGATAACAATCTAGGGGTTAATTGCCAGGCGGCAAACTTTTCCAACCAAATATATAAACGTAAATAAGGGAAGTAACATGGTCGCAAAAAAATATTCAAAACATTATTCAATAGTACAACGTTCATGAACAATACATAAAGTAAAAATAAAAGTGAGATATCAATCAAAGGAAGGGATGATGGAAAGGAAATGAAAATCAGGAATTAAATACCTTATATTA
Source organism: Odontocerum albicorne (assembly GCA_949825065.1). NCBI lineage: Eukaryota > Metazoa > Arthropoda > Insecta > Trichoptera > Odontoceridae > Odontocerum > Odontocerum albicorne. The sequence goes on from OX463842.1 coordinate 47,300,784, forward strand.
CTGACTTGAAATTAAGTGGTTTTTCAGTTGTTTGAGAAAAATAACAAAATATTCGTTGTTATTCTAAACAACTCAAAAAAAATTCCTGTCTTATTATAATTGAAAGATGATTTTAATCAAAAAAATCTTAAGATACATAACTTATTGTTAAAAAATTTAAATGTCTCAAATTACTAGTAGTTACAAATGCTGTTTTTCTTTTCAAAATGCTTGCCGTTTAACACGTATTGGGGAGGGAGAATTGCTTTTCTGGTGAAAATTTATCGCCGAGAAAATGTAATATTTTCTTATTTCGCGAAACATAATATATTCATTCCCTCATTAAACTTAAAACTCATCAGCGTAATGGAAATTATTTCGACAGACGTTAGCTCAAAGCTGGCTAAAGTTGTTTACGAAATGTTTGTAAATTTTCTCTTAATTATGGGAGGTGAAAAATATGTTGCTGAATAATTTAAACATTTTGTAATTTTTTTTTTATTAAGTTTGCTGAAATAAATAAAACTGGTACATACATACAATCATGTCATATCCTTTTTGAGATATATATAGAATATAGATCTCTACACCTTACTACACAAACCAAAACAATTTGTTACATCCACACTTATACATCTCGACATACATTATTTTCTGTTTTTCATGCTTCTCAACTTTTTCTCAGACAAAATTTCTCCAAAAAAAATTTTTATTTCCTCGGCTTACATCTTCCTCCCCACAAAACTTATTTTAGACAAATACATTTCTTTTGTAAATTTTCAGTACTTATTCTCTCGATATGTTCAAACCATCTCAAAATTTATTCCTTGATTTTATGGTACTAATACCTCATAAAAAGTTATGATAAATTTGGTACGTTGTCTGGTTTTGTCTGCAAAATAACATACTTAATGGTGATTTCCAGATCTGATTGTATTTTCCAAGTTGTGTATTGCAACAATAAGTCTTGACAAGGGACACAACTCATGGTAGTCACGTACGTGCCAAGGGAAGAGATCTGGCAGGCTTTAGGGCTAATGGGGTGTGTCGCTCCGGGAGTTGAGGATCGGGGGAGACAACTCCAAGGGGTAGGTAGTGTGACTTCACCGTCATGTGATGTGATAATAGCCTCTCTGTGATTTCAGACAAAGGAATGGGAGCAACAAGCAGATTCGGAAGTGGGACAAGAAACACATAAAACTGCACTTACTGTGGAAAATGTGTTTTTTTATTGTGTTTCTTTATTTTGGTTTCTACGAGCCTTTGAAAGTATACTTCAATAATTCTTTTCCTATAATTTCTTTCGATTTATATCAATCAAATTTATGATATACTGCAAGAATTCGCAAAAAAAGAAACATTTTCACAAGGGTTTTTAATTTGTCTCATTGTAAAATAACTTAAGTTGTATAAAGTACAACCTTGAGGGTAATCTTTTTCAACCAACAAGGAAGATGTTAAAGAGGCATTAAGTTAAAGCTAAATAAAGCCCACGAGTTTGAAGACAGGCGAAGACAGACACCAGCATAAATTAAAAATGACTTATTTATTGAATATTTTTATTTTAAGAATTATATTTTTGTAAATTTGAAAGTGAAATAGAATGACATGACTCATTTTATTCTTGGATATAAAATTAAAATATAATAGTTTAGTACAAAACAGGACTTATTATAACCTCTCTCAGTCCACCTCCAAGCTGCGAATTTTAAAATAATAAAACGATTAAATTGACGATTTGAATGTTTTGTTATTTGGTAAAATTGACTAAGACACAAAAACATGAGCGTATTTTCAGTTTGTAGTTTTTCTATAATTCAAGAAACAAATCATAGTTTATCAATCATTTTTTTTTTTATATTAACTGAACGTTGGAGGTTCGGAAAACCCGTGTATATTGGAAGACCTCTTTTGGTAGTTGATAAGACGCCTGTTTTTCAACCTGCGGGTTACGAGTTTGATTCCTATTGGAACCCACATATTTTAAAAAGGGTTCTAGCCTGGTTGTCACTTAAGGTCTCTGGAATATCTTTCCAGCCAGTTTGAAGAGATAGCCGTATGGCAATACGCCAACTGAATTATACTGTATACAATATTTTAAAGTATTTCCGTACATCTGAGTTTCAAAAAATATATTATTGCAAGAATGAATATTTATAATGTCACTGTAAATAATACAAAAATATTCTTAATGGAAATATCTTTAAGCCGACGGAAGGATCTTTAAACCGACCCTATGCCGGTTCCGGTTCTGTCCTACCCAGGGTGAGTTTGGTTAAGGATAACGCGAGATAGGAAAGGGCGCAGAGTAAACATTAGGAATGCTGAGGTCGGAGCAGCGGTTGTGGTCGGGGGCGACCGCACGTACCTTTAAGGATCCCTATAGCCTCAAAAAAGCTCTTGTCTATGCATAGAGTAATGTAAAAGTAATAGAGTTCTCAATGCGCTTGTAAAACAGTTTAGTTTAACCTGGTCTACGTTTATATGCATAATTAAATGTTCCCCGCACTGTAAATATGTTCTACCTGCCTCAATTAATTATTAAACTACATATATACTTATTGAGATATATTTAATAATTGATAAAGCAGATTTATACAAGTAAAAATAACATTAGAAAAATATATTCATTCCTAACTATTACAAAGTAAAAAATCAAGAACTTGCTATGTAACAAAATACTCCTACATAAGTGATATAATTCATTGATCAAATAATTATACACGAATGTGTATGGGTCAATAAATGTCAATATGTGTGTTTGAACATATATATACTCGTACATACTGGGGTATTCAAAATGCAAGACTTTTCTTCCACTTCTATCGAGCTCTTACAATTTCTCTTCTTAGATTTCCTTCTTTCAAAATATAATTAACTTGATGCAACCATAATTTCCTTGGTCTTCCTCTACCATATCTTCCACTCAAATTTGCTCTGTACATTTGTTTTTTGTCTTTCTTGAATCATTTCGGAACATTTATTCACACAAAAAGCATTGCAAGTGTTTTCATTATGTTATATACTAATTTATGTAGATGCCACGGAAGCTTAAGAACGTGGCATTATGTACAAATATAAAAAAAAACAATTTACAAGGTTTTTCGTTGTCACTAATTGTGAATTGATATCATATTCATATAAACTCGTTTTACTCATATTGAACCCTTAATAATTATACTAAATCGAGATTCAAATCCTCTATTATTGAGATTAAAAATATAACAAGGAAAACAAAGAAAAGCAAGTGAGTATTAGAAAAGGAAGATGGTTACCGGCTCCAAGATAATGCCGCTATATCATAAGTGCATGCAAACACCTATATATTAGTTCCTTACATATGAAATTGGCGTTTTGCCGTACTGGCAACTTTGATCTCAAATATCTTCTCTTTGGTTAGGAATTCCAAATTAAAATTTATACAGCTATTTACTCAAGTATTTGTGTTTCGAAAATTATAATTCATTTGTTTTTTCCTCAATTGTTTTTTTTCTTTGCGTCACTCAGTTTACAAAATGGAAAACTTGAAATATCGCGTTATTTACGAGTACGAGTTCCACCGTGGCACCAGTGCTGCAGAAACGGCTCGAAGGATTAATGATGTATATGGCGACGGTGCCGCAAAAGAAAACACAGTGCGTTTTTGGTTCCAACGTTTTCGTTCTGGAAATTTCGACCTGCAGAACAAGCCCCGTGGACGGCCGGAGACCAAAGTTGATAATGAAGAATTGAAGGCTATGGATCCTGTATGATAATCGGAAGCGCTCATCGCAATGGCTGAACCCTGCCGAACCAGCCAAACCATGCCCCAAGCGAAAATTGACTCCAAAAAAGTTACTTGTGAGCGTTTGGTGGACTAGTGCTGGTGTCGTTCACTACAGCTTTCTTAAATCTGGCCAGACGATTACGGCAGATGTCTATTGTCAGCAACTGCAAACCATGATGGAAAAGCTAGCTGCTAAACAACCGAGGCTGGTTAATCGCTCTAGGCTACTGCTGCTTCATGATAACGCTAGACCACACACTGCACAACAGACGGCTACCAAATTAGAAGAGCTTCAATTGGAATGTCTAAGACATCCACCGTACTCTCCGGACCTTGCCCCAACAGATTACTATTTTTTTCGAAATTTGGATAACTTCTTGCGAGGGAAAAAAATCAACTCCGATGGGGCAGTCCAAACCGACTTCAAAGATTTTATTGATTCCCGTCCGAATGGTTTTTTTAGTAAAGGGATCGATGAACTACCTATGAGATGGCAAAAGTGCATAGATAGCAATGGTACATACTTTGATTAAATAAATATATTATATTAAAAAAAAATCAACTTTATGTCCTCCCAAACAAAACGCCAATTTCATATGTAAGGACCTAATATTATAATAAATACTCAATGACGCATTGAATATCTAGTAACATATTTGTTTTAAACGACGTTTTATTAAATTTTCTTTTTTTATATTGACTTTGGTACCAATGATCTGCTTTAAAGACTCGTTTGATTAGGGAAAAAGGTTACACAGCAGATTAGTGAGGTAGCTTCAACACCCACTTAACAAGGTTACACAGCAGATTAGTGAGGTAGCTTCAACAACCACTTAACAAGGTACGGGTGAGGATAATTGTTATATTCAAAATTTATTCCCACATAAAATACCTACTATCCTTTCTTATACTCGTATATTGTATTTAGGGTTTGAAATAGTTTGAGTTTTTGTAACACCACATGTAATCAGGCGTTCTGTTACGTAAAAATAATTTAAAAAAAACACGTAGCAATTGAAAAGGGGTGGACCCGTATGAATGAAAATAAATAAAAAAAAATATTTTCAAGTCGAGCTTAAAATTAAAAATACTATACTAAAGTCGGAAGACTGAAAATAAGATAGAATGAAAAAGCGAGTGTCTGTTTCAGCAAATGTTTCACGTGAATTAGGCCGAAAAAGGGTTGTGGAGGGTTGTGGTGTCAGACATCTCTCAAGAAGTGATATGTTAAAATAGCTCATGGTTGGAATTGAAATTTTATAAATAATATAAGTAATTAAAAGTTACAACATTAAAAAAAAGCTTTGCGTTGTGATTTAAAAGTGTGTAGAAGGGTGAGTAAGCTGAAAATAAGACGCTGAGAGAGGGCGGAGGTGAACTGTCACGCTCTAGGAGTAATAAGCTGGAGAAGAAATGCCCCAGCCCCAAACAGAAGTAGCGACAGATTCTGAAGGCAGCTAATCCAATATCGATCCTGATTAATAGCGCTGATGATTGATTGAGAAACTAGATTGAAATATTCATTATAAAAAATAGTACCGTATTAGCCCGACTATAAGGCGAGGTTTTTTATTTAAAAAGGCGACACGTAAATAGGGGGGTCACCTTATATTCGAGTTTTATTTTTCATAATATTATAATGGTGAGGGAAATGTTTTTTTCTCCAAAAAGCAGATAAAAAAATAGGGGTCGCCTTATAATCAGGGTCGCCCTATAGTCGGGCCAATACGGTAATAGATTTTCATTAATTTATTTTATAAAATTTACACATACAGTAACAAAAAAATAAAATTAACTAAAAAGAAATAATTGCTAAGCTGAAACAACTAACCCCCATTAGTTTAAAGCTCAAAATACTTTCGTTTAACGTCAATATTCGAGGTATCATTCAAAAGAGACAACCTGTGAAATAAAGAAAAAGTACTTGGCAAGTTAGTTCTACATATTACCAGTATATTTCTAAGTAATATATCTATACCTCGCACAGTCGTCAGGAACGTATAACCATATATTTTTCAACATAGTTTGATTAGACGTTGCTTCCATAAGCAACTTAAAGATGTAAGAAGAGATCGTCACAACCTTCCTGACGTTTAGAGGGTAGTATCCCAATATACATAGAAGAAACCTTGTAGAATCGAACCACGGGTAGAAATCACACGCACGTAAGTAGAATTTAAAAAAGATTTATTTTTAAATCGTCTTTTTCTTTTACGTTAACATTACATTTCTCCATTGACGACTTCCGTGGTGTAGTTGGTAAGGCACCTGTCTTCCGGCTCCGGGGTTGTAGATTGTAATTCTCATTGGTACACATTTTTTTTCAAAAAGGGTTCCAGTTTGATTTTCCCTTAAGGTTTCTTTGAGACATTTCTCGATGGTTGGAAAAGATTGCCACATGGCAATAAATCCACCACGTTTTACCATATACAACGAAAGTGTAATACAATACATTCAAATAAATAGAATAGAGGATTCATTTAATTTTCCATTAAAAATCATGAATATCTATCACACGAACGTAAATAGAATTAAAAAAAAAGGTTTATTTTTAAATCGTCTTTTTCTTTTACGTTAACATTACATTTCTTTATTGACGACTTCCGTAGTGTAGTTGGTAAGGCGTCTGTCTTCCGGCCCGGGGGTTGTAGATTGTAATTCTCATTGGTATACATTTTTTTTCAAAAAGGGTTCCAGTTTGATTTTCCCTTAAGGTTTCTTTGAGACATTTCTCGATGGCTGGAAAAGATTGCCACATGGCAATAAATCCACCACGTTTTACCATATACAACGAAAGTGTAATACAATACATTCAAATAAATAGAATAGAGGATTCATTTAATTTTCCATTAAAAATCATGAATATCTAAGGTTCCACAATTTAGTTTAAAACCCTATCTTTAAATTATTTTATACGTAACATTGCCTGAGTTTTTAAGTAAGGGAAATCCCTAGGCTTTATAGGAATATAAAATAAACTTAACAATAGGAAAAGTATCACAATAAGAGAAAATGTATGGAGTAAAAGGAAAAAGGTGTTTTAAGGAACTGCTCTCTCCGGTCCAGTTTATTTACTCCCTCCATCACCTCGATCTCACCTCCACCCTCTGCACCTTGTCACGTGCTCGGGTCGGGAGGCGGGGGCGGATATTCCAGCAAATACGGGTAGAACTTGATCTAACTTTAGGGATGCGAGGACGATACCAGCATCGTGATGTTTGGCATCATTTACTTGTTACTTGTTTTATTTACTTCGTTAGTTTAGATCTTCAATGATTTCATTTACGAGATATTTGCACGATGACACCTTTTTTACAGAGTGGAACGCTTAAACGAATAAAAAAATGTTATATTGTACATGGAATATATGTAAATGATTTTTTTAAATACTTCTCTATATTTTCTTCAATTCTTATATATTGGTTGAATGGTCAATGTTTGAGATCAAACGCGAATTTTACTTTGCAAGTATTAGAGTTTATCAAAGATCCAATCATTTCACTATCTTCCAACAACTTGAAGATTCAAGCATGTTAATGTTGAAAATTAAATGTGCAAATACAATGAATTCTAGTTGTGACTAGGGATAAATAACTTATGCATAAAAGAGTCTCTTTTAAGAGTTTAAAATTAAACAAAAATGTATTTACGGAAAGTAAAATAATGATAAATACAAATACATTAAACCAATTCTAAGAAGTGTTCAATATTTTATTGCCTAAAGCTTGTGATCATGGGTATAGTTGGGGGAAATGAACAAGAAGAGATGTTCTATAAGATGGACCAAATAAAAGAGACATGATCCTCTTTAAATGAAGCATTCAACATGGATCAGATTAAGGACGAAGACAGGTAATGCACCAAGTTCCAAACATACCAGAGGATCACGGTGTTCATTATTGAGCACGGGATAAAGAAGAAGGAAGCATATCAATTCTTCAATATACCAGTTAATGTAATACAACAGTTAAATGAGAATTTTCAAAATAACAAAATTGAAAAAAAACGTTCATTAATAAGATTCTGGTGGGGTGTTTGATACATCTCACAGATTATTTGAATCTTTGTATTTAAAGGAAAGACAAGCATAAAATAAGTAAAATTCAACAAAAATAAATTGTTAGAATAAATAAAACATTAACAAACACTTATTTATAGAGTAGACTTAAACATTCCTCCAAGCTTCAACAAAACGAATAAATGATTTTGAAATGTGGTGCTACAGGAAAATTTTAAACATTTTCTGGATTGACAAAGTGCGCAACGAAGAGCAAAAAGGCAAAAAAGTACTCACTTGTATTTAGAGTAGAAGATTGGAAGACTTTGGGCATTTCATGAAGAAAACAAACATGAAATCATCCAAGTCATATGGCAGAAGAAGATACCAGAAAAAAAGTTTAGAAAGGAGAAGAAACTCCTGGCTGAAGAACTAAGCGAATTGTTCCACTGAAGCAAGAAGAAATTGTTAAGAGCAGCTGTAAGACAAAGTCAAAATAACCATGATGATACCAATCTCTAACGTGGAGAGGAATGCTAAGAAGAAGAGAAACAAACAAAAAATTACTTATAAACGTGTATCCACAATATAAAAAAATACTTATAAACGTGTATCCACAATATAAAAAAATAGAAGTACGTTAAAACTTGGAAGGAAAGATGACATCAAATTAGTGTATACATATATTATGATAAAAAAAATTAAATGAAAAAGGTTGGATATAACCACAACGTTTATAGTCGATTCTGATATAACTGTGAATATTGGCTATTAATCCCAAAATGATCCCAATTCTGTCACATTTTGATAATATCCCCACCATTTGGAGAGTTGTGACAGTCTGACACCGGGGTGGCTGTACGTGATTCAATTTGTGCCAGAATTGGGATCAGAGCTCGGGTATTGGGGGACTCTTGTGACATTATATTCAATTTCCTACTAAATGGGAAAACTATCACAAACTGTCAGCAGAATGGATGCCAGCACAATTTGTTGCCAGAACAAGCAATGTATTATTTGATTGTGCCAGTTTCCAAATTTACTGCAATTGACTATTATTTTTGGGAAAATTTCAATCGAGGAAATTGAAATATCGAAAATGTGCAATGATTTACTATCGTTGTTATAATTGACATCATTTATAAAATTGTATGAGAGGGAAACGTAGACGTGGAAAAAGACTGAAGGAAGCTGAGTAAATGTTGTAGAAATTTGTGCACTGAGAAGAACATGTGGTGCGACACTGCATGACGCAGTATGGAACGAAGTTATTAGGGATAAATGTCAACTTAAAGCTGATGTATTAAGAAATATGAAGAAGAGCACTATGAGATTGTTTGGGCATGTAGAACAAATGAATAAAGATACTATCAAAAAACACATATACACTGCAAGTGTGAGTAGAAGATTAGATCAATTGAATAATATTAAAAAAAAAAAAAAAGGAAATTTTAAAAGTTAGATCAATCGTAAGAGTTGTATGAAAAGGTGCATTGATATAGAAGAGGCGAAATATGTTTTTTGCGATAGGAAAGTCTAGTGCTCTGATCTCTCTGCCAACCTCAACAGTAACAGTGTGAGGGTGTGTACTCGGAAGTTTAAAAATATATTGAAATCGATTAACTCACATTCATCCATTTGTATGGTGCCTTTCAACACACTCAAACTGTAGTAACACACATATTGAAGAGTGGAGATGGACAACCTGTTTTCAGCCTTATAATCGTACTTTCGGATTTAGAGCTACTGGAGTAGGCACGAAACTCGCCGTTCGTCATGGCACGTGTTAGCAATACTACCGCACGTGAAGATGTAACAGCACTCACACACGTCTAATGCACGCGAGTTATGTTACCATACGAACAATACCATACTGCTTCCCTTATTGTATCTTTTTTTCGGGTTCTTTTTATTTATTTATTTAACACTTTTATTGCAAATACAATCTGGCAGGTTTATTGCCAGGTAGCAATCTCTTCAAATCAACCGGACAAAATCAAATGAAGCAAGTTACGTGGTCGCATAAATCATTCAAATGACTATTCATCCCCACGAAATCCATAAACATATACGTGAGCACATGCCCACGAACCCCACAAAGACGGACAATCACCCGAACATTCTTTTTCACATAAAGTGAGATATCATCGATCAAAAGGAAAGGAAGGGATGGTGGAGAGAAAAGGAAAATAAAAATCAGGATTGAAAGACGTTATTTTAGTGACTAGAAATTAAGAGTTTTTTCAGTCGCTTCTTAAAGCATGCCAAGGACGGAGCGAGTCTTATATTGGTTTGTAACTTATTCCAGAGTCTCACTGCATGGACAGTAAAGGACGACGTAAAAAAAGAGGAGCGGTGAACTGGAAAGGCCAATAAACAATCTCTTTTTGAGCGTAGCGCTAATCCATGATTGGAAAAACGCTGAAAATTTTCGGCGAGATAAGAGGGGGTGGCGGGACAGTTAAGGATATTATACAATAGAGACAGTATGTGAATTTGGCGTCTATTTCTAACATTTAACCAGTTCAATGCCTTCTGGTATGAAGTTATACGATCGTACTTACGTAGGTTGAAAATGAATCTTAGACACACATTTTGAAGACGCTGTAATCTGTCCAGCTGTTCCTTTGTAATATCCAAGTAACATACGTCCGCATAGTCCACAATCGGAAAGAGGTACCATAGGGAATCGAATTTGAAAACCCCAGAGATAAGTCAAGCGTCTTACTAACTAGTCCACAGAAGTCGTGAATTGAGGATTTACTCACAGGTTAACGATACGAATAGAGGTCACCCAAATTAAGAAATGTTAAGTTAACCTACAATTCACAACCATGCTGTCCTATATTTTTTTTATATATATGTAAGAGAAGGGTAATGTCCAAAGAATAACAGATATTTTTTGTAAAAAAGAAATAAAATAAATAAACGACTTATTTTATAGTTTTGTGTTCACCACTGGTTTATTTTGAGTTCACTACCGGTTTCGAAGATCTCCGTCTTCATCGTCAGGTGAAGATAAACTAAATTGCTCACGACATATTTTTTCTGCAAGTGTAAATAGTAATATATAAGATACATGCGGTAAGAGGAGAGAAGTGGGGAGAGTTGTGATTCAATGGTAAATGGGGCGGGGAAATAAATAATCTTACGGGTAGATTTTAAATGGGAAATATATTTAGCAGAGGGTTATTATTAAAATCGGTTTGATTGTTTATAATATCTTGACTTAATTTTGTACTTTTTCTAATCTCGAGTATTTCCGAATTGTCAAGCTGTAATCCCCCTCGGCTTATGTGTAGATTCCGCAAACCACAATTTATATCCAAGAATGGTTATTTTCAATTAGATACGCTGAAATGCGCATGCTAAGATGGTCAGCTGGTGTGTCCCTAAGAGACAAAATAAAAAGCTCACGCATTCGTGGAAGCCTAGGTGTTACAGACATCAACAGCAAGATGGAGGAGAGGCAATTGAGATGGTATGGGCACGTTGGACGCAAAGCATCCGATCACATTGTGAACCAGGTAATCTCCATGGATCTTCCTCGAATAACAAACAGAGGAAGACCAAAGAATTTATGGGTGGTGCAAAAAAATAACCTGATGCAGAGGCACGGCCTGTGGGACGTAGTCTGGGACAGAGGAGCATACAACCTGAGGACGAGGAGAGCTGACCCCAACAGTCTTCGCAGACAGTGAGTTGGGATGGAACCAGGTAGAAGAAGAAAAAGGTTAGCGAACTCGGAAAAAATATTGTTAATTAGGCATCTTAAATGTTCCTTAACTCGTTTTTCAAAATTTCTTTTCGTTTTGCCAATATAAAAAAATGAACAATCATTACATTCTAATTTGTTATGATTTTGTAAGATATTTTTTATGTTATTTTTCTACACACTTCTTAAATTGAGGGAAAGATCCATGATGGATTTCAAAGCGAGGTTTCTTATTTTGTCTGGTACTCTTCAACGCATCTGAATCGGTCTTATTAATCGAGCCTTCTGGTTTGAAGCCACTGAAGTAGGCACTAGCTAAACTCACGACTCATCGTTGCACGTGCATGCAACACCGCCACACCTGAAGACACAATGACACTCGGAAACGTACGTGACGCGTACGAATATTATTACCAGATGAATTACTCGTATTTTACCAAACATGAAACGCATTTTTGTTTTTGGATATCATCGAAAATCTAACCCGAAATCCTCGCGTAGAAGTCAAGAGTCTTGTCAGACTATGGAGGCTACGTTGGTAATCTTAATTCCAAGGAGATCGTTCATAAAGAGCTAGCTGACATTTCTTTTACTGCACAGTTTAATCGATCGATTTAGCACTTCCCCTTGCCATATATTTTATTATTCAGATTAAAAAAATATATATTCTGTGAGTAAAAAAGTTATTATACTTTTTTTACTTTATGTTAGTTGGAAATACTCAATTTCTTTTCATTAACCACGGAAAATATTTTATTCATTTTCCTTGCGTATATGAACGTATTTTTTTCTCGTTCCTGGAATGCTTGTTTTATTCACGTTAATCATAGAATTCTCGTTTTATATTGTATATATGAGTGTCTAGATTACTATCAAAGCGAATAGCGAATATTTTCAAAGGCACCGTCAAAATTTTCCACGGAGATTTATGCAGATAAGCGCAATATCATCAGATACAGCCAGCCCGGCATCGCCATTAGCATATGCTTGGTGCAACTCCAGTGCAGGTCAACAGTGTACTGTGTTAACAGCATTAATAATCGTACTCACTGTAAATTAAGTATCATACATACGCCTTTAATATTTATATAAACACTGTGTTTTCCACTTTCAAGAGTATATTGAAATTATTGTCCGGCCGGTTTCGATACTACTATTATCTTCAAATGACACCTATATATTGAAGATCCTTTGAACACAATAGTAATTTCAAAATGTGTAACTAATAATAGTCTTTAACATGAATTTCCACAATTTTTTTGCTTATAAGTCTATTAAACCCATTATACTTGTATACAACAACCTAAATTTTAACTTAACAAGTTAAAATGTTCTTGTCGCTCTAATTTCCAACTTGTTAAAAATATCGAGCTATGATTTAAGTCCGCAGAGATAAAAACTCCTCCTGCAATTAATGAACTCGGGAACTGAGTACCGACAGTTAAAATATTACTACAGAGTGGAAACCTGCGAAGTTTTGCGGAGGTTATCTCGCAATATTAGCAGAGTGGAAACCTGCGAAGTTTTGCGGAGGTTATCTCGCAATATTTAGGGGTTTCATATTTATAGGCATATGCCTCGGGTTCAAGGTTAATTTATTCGTTTTAATTCTCGGCAAATTATGCCGCTTAGCGAGTTTTACACGCGATCTACCCGCTCTATCACAGACTTTCCCGTTTCTTTTTATGGTTATAGATATTCTTGCTCGTTTCAGCTGTTACTTTAACTTATGTACGTAGTTGGTTTAGTGTATACTTTCCAAGAACGGGATAGGGAGAAAGTTTACGGAGTAAAATAATTCCGAAACATTTACTTTTAGCCATGTAAATGTAAATGGAAGAAAAAATAATACCAGTAGCTTCAGTATGATAAATATGCTCAGTTAAACTATATTTACGTACATTTAGAATTATTACAGTATTACTTTTCTTTGATTCAATTAAGCGTTTCGATACATTTTTAGGATTTATTTCTGTCAGTCACCTAATGATACATTAACTGAATAATTCATAAAACATTTTTGAACTCTTGACTTGAACGCTGTTTGTAGTAAATATGTTGTTTTATTACGAAACCGTGTATTTTTTATTTATGGGATGTACTACTTATTACGAAACCGTGTATTTTTTATTTATGGGATGTACTACTTATTACGAAACCGTGTATTTTTTATTTATGGGATGTACTACTTATTACGAAACCGTGTATTTTTTATTTATGGGATGTACTACTTATTACGAAACCGTGTATTTTTTATTTATGGGGTGTACTACTTAGGCATCACTAAATTCAGATTGAACGAGGTCTGAATTTAAAGTTAAAATTGGGATATCAATAAATATAACAATTCCACTATGAACCTAACAATTGAAATAGGCAATGGTGTCACTGATGGTTGGATAGATAAAACGTATATTTAGACTTAATGATAAGTCAACTCAGCCTAAAAAAAGTATTTAAAAGCTTCTGTATATAGAGCTTAGAGAGTCCAGTTAATATTAGCATATATCTTATGTAACCAAATTTGTATTTTATACTTGTCCATTCTTGTAATGTGCCGGTTTATATGTTTATCAGTAGATTTGTTTTTTTACTGTTATTATTAATAGGGTTTTAATCGAATCTTTAAATGAAAACAATTCTGTATGGAAACCACTTTAAAAAGGAAAAATCGGCTAGGGATAGCAACCATTAAACGTAAGTAGTATATTAGAACACACTTATCACAGTCTGTTCTCGTATCCGTTAAGCTGTCGAGGGTTATCAGGGGTGAAAGATCGGCTGAATCAGCTTTTTGAGGAGTGCGGTGGAAGAGGCAGAGTTAGAGGAAGGTGAGCAGGTAGACTAAAGGAGAGTCTGAAAGTATAAGTAAGCTGGGGAGGTGAGAGCGAGCGGGGAATTGATGTTAGTGTGTCAGGTATGAGGCGCGAAGAATCGATAACTGGAAGGTGGGTCGGAGGCTTGGGGACGACCCGCTCGGTGCGTTTGGGGTTAGTACGGTTTTGAGGTGAATACATAATATGGGGGCTTAGAAGTATTACTGGGGATGGGAAATTAAATTTTGAAAATCTACGATACAACTTCCAAATACAAAATATTCTTTTAAATTTATTTGTTTATAATGTTAAGTAATGTTTGTTTAGAAGGAGATAATAGAATTACTTAAATGCTGATAAATTAAGAGTGACATTCTTAAACTTTTATTCAATAGATTTAGACGTTTTTTGTGATATTGTTACAACGTGTGTTTCATGGAGTTATGCAATCTAAAAAATACTTGGCGAATTTCTGCCTTTAAAGTTTCCAAGCTTAGACCATGGAAAATGATGAACTCTCTAATAAATATAAATAAATATGCACAATTAAAAAAAATATTATATATAGTATATTGACGATTTTTGTGTGTGTATTGTTATTTTTTTCTTTATTTAATCTTATATTTTATTTTCATTAAACTTTTTCAAAATTATATTTTTTCAAGTAATTTTATTGTCGAGTATTTTTTTCGTAACATTTAATTCTTATGTATTTTGTTTAATCATCTTCTCTCTTTGAATATTTTCCTTGTATTTCTGTAGTCTTT
The DNA here is from genome assembly GCA_949825065.1 of Odontocerum albicorne. Classification (NCBI taxonomy): domain Eukaryota; kingdom Metazoa; phylum Arthropoda; class Insecta; order Trichoptera; family Odontoceridae; genus Odontocerum; species Odontocerum albicorne. The sequence goes on from OX463842.1 coordinate 47,315,824, forward strand.
TTTACAGTAGTTATTTACTTTTTAGTATTTTTATCTCCATTTAGTATTAAATTCTATATTTTTTTAATAACATAATGTTTTAATTAAGGTCTTTATCATAAAAAATATTGTGAATTTTCTATTTAACGAAAATATAAAAATAATAATTGTTGTATGAATAACGATAAGGTCATATGGTCAAACTACTTTATTAACTTTGAAATAACAGCAGTATGCTGTTATTTTGAGGTTGATATTATAAATAGGAAGAAGAGTCTCAGCTGTATCATATAACATATGGTATGTCAATTGAAAAGGATTGGTTTCAAATATCCATCCTGTAAACCCATTGTATTTTGAGGTTGATATTATAAATAGGAAGAAGAGTCTCAGCTGTATCATATAACATATGGTATGTCAATTGAAAAGGATTGGTTCCAAATATCCATCATGTAAACCCATTGTATTTTGAGGTTGATATTATAAATAGGAAGAAGAGCCTCAGCTGTATCATATAACATATGGTATGTCAATTGAAAAGGATTGGTTCCAAATATCCATCCTGTAAACCCATTGTATTTTGAGGTTGATATTATAAATAGGAAGAAGAGCCTCAGCTGTATCATATAACATATGGTATGTCAATTGAAAAGGATTGGTTCCAAATATCCATCCTGTAAACCCATTGTATTTTGATGTATGGTTGCGAGACATGGTGCACAGGCGAAAGGGATCGGAAAAGATTGGAGGCCTTCGAGATGTAGACCTATAGACGAATCCTAAGGATTTCCTGGAGAAACCACATTACAAATGACGAGGTTCTCAGCAGGATCGAAGAAACCAGGCACCTGTCAAACACCATATCGGAAAGGCGTACAGAATTAATGGGTCATATGCTGCGACATGAAAATCTCCTACCCAATATACTGGAGGGAATGATTGAGGGATCGATTGGCAGAGGGCGTCCTCGCCGGGAGTATCTGGAGCAAATATGCCACGATATGGACTGCACCTCCTATACAGAGTTCAAGAGGATCGGTGAAGACCGAGCGAAGTGGAAGAGGAGGTGCAGAGCTTTGCTGCTAACCAATCCCCAGGATTGAAACTGAAGAAAAAGAAATTAACTTTACAATATTTTTGTAAAATGATAACTAACACATGTTTATAATTAGCACATACAATGATGATGATGATAACACATAATATATCAAATTTTAAGACGGATATTTCTTTAAAGTATAACGATCCAGCAACCATTAAACCATAAGCGCATATCATATGTGTATATGAAAACATTAATCAGACAAAAATAATTTTATTGGTCATCTGAATTTACTTATGTTATAATTCAAAGTTTATTTTTGATAAAAACTTTTGAAGACAGTTAACCCAACCAGGAAAAATCAATAAAAATATTTCTGTACAGCCAAGACAACATGAAATCTGTGCGAGGGATTGCATAGAGTACGGCGCGGATCGGCCGTTAGAAGAGTGAGTTAGACATTCTTACTTTTTAATAACAGTATAATATTGTTTTACACATGATTTTTATTTCATTCACTAATTTATAATTTTATTGATAATTCTTCTGGTATCTTTATTTAGTCGTTGTCGCCATCGTCTGATATCACAGATGGCATCCACCATTTGCTCTAATAGGCGCCGGTCATTTGCATGCTGTAATAAATCTTGATCTCCAAGTTCCATTTAATTTCAGATTTCATTCCACCCAGCTATCACTTTCCGTTAATTTTTCCTTCATCGTTATTTAATGGAGTTTATATTCTGAGCTGCGCGATTCCATTTGACGTGAATGTACGGCAGTAAAAGGTTGAATTGAAGAAAAAAAATAAAGATTGTATGATGTGTAAATTTAGCACAGTTCGTCTTTATCAGTGACTTAGCCTAGCGGTAAAAAGTATGCTTACTTTCACCAAGGCGTTTCGTGTTTGATTCTTGCAAACAGATTCCCTTCTAAGCTAATTTATCTATCCAGGATACAATAAGACGTATGCATTAATATAGAAAAGCGAATGAAACTAATTTTCACATATTTTAATATATTTGAGAAAACAACGGCGTTATGTAGTGGAAACAGTAACCGGATCATGGTTATAAATGGACTGCCCCAAGGATCATCCTTGAGCCCGTTCCTGTTTAATATTGTCATGGAATGCCTCACTAAGAACATCCTAAGAGAAACCTACAAGAAAATGTTGTTGGCAGACGATATTATTCTGTCATGAAAATATAGAGATACAGGCATTGGCTCAATCATTACAACATATGGCGAGGTGCTCCAGGACGTAAAAACAGAATGAAAATCGGTTAGAACAAATGTGCAACAGAAGGTTGTCAATAAAATATAGAGATACGGGCATTGGCTCAATCATTACAACATATGGGGAGGTGCTCCAGGACGTAAAAACAGAATGAAAATCGGCTAGAACAAATGTGCAACAGAAGGCTGCCAATAAAATATAGAGATACAGGCATTGGCTCAATCATTACAACATATGGGGAGGTGCTCCAGGACGTAAAAACAGAATGAAAATCGGCTAGAACAAATGTGCAATAGAATGCTGCCAATAAAGTTTAACTGAAAGATCTACAAGACAGCGATCAGACCCGCTATACTACACAAAGCCGAGTGTTGGTCTCTAAAGAAAAAAGACAAACAACTGCTTCATCTCACGGAGATGCACATGCTACGGTGGTCACTGGACTTCAATAAGGTACGAAATGAACGAATTCGCAGAACAAATAAAGTGGCACCAATAGTAGATAAAGCCCGGGAAACACAGTTACGCTGGTATGGACACCTGCAAACGGCGGGATTAAGGGTCTACGCTAAAGGCAGCCACGAATTGATAGCTCTCAAATAGACGCAGACGGAGACCCAAGAGAGCCTATATGAGAAAGTGAAGGAGAACATGATGAGACTCTCCGAGTAATTGGCTAGATCGAGAGAGATGGAAAAAATGGTCTAAGCAGTAGACCCCAAATGGATGGGATAAAGTAAGAAAAAATAATAAGAACGGTGTATAGTAAGAACTTGTATGAATTGATACTTTTTAAAACGGATTTTTTTTGTTAACGTTTTAATGAAAATTTTCATTTTGATTGTAATATCTACAAAACATAAGTGATAACTTACGTCGTTTAAATAGAAAGGCAAACCGTCGAGTAAAAATATATAACAATACTAAAACCCCTACATTTTGTGGATATATACGGCACTAGGCAAGACCTGTAACGAAGTGGTATCATCATTTATTCACAAATTTCATATATTTGTCCTATGCACTAAAATACTCAGCTGAAACATTCACACTCTGCATTCACGCACACTTTAATACAACCATAAGCAATACCAACCACATCATAATCTCAATTATATCCCTCAACTCTTCATCACACACTAAGATATTCGCATCAGTCATTCATTCACTCTTTATAATTTATAATAATAATTTTAAAACTATAATGCTGTATAATTAACTTATTTATCACATAAGTTAATTATGCAGCATCAAATAAATGAGGTAAGCCGAAGGATCTTCTTCAGCCTTCATTCCCTTAAAGTGTTGCAAAGATTCCCACCAACTAGAACCAAAATTTTACTCGTAAAATCTCTGCTCTTTCCGATTCTGGACTATGCGGACGTATGTTACTTGGATGTTACAGAGGAACAGCTGGACAAATTACAGCGTCTTCAAAATGTGTGTCTAAGATTTATTTTCAACCTACGAAAGTACGATCATATCACTTCATACCAAAAGGCATTGAACTGGTTGAATGTTAGAAATAGACGCCAAATTCACATACTGTCTCTATTGTATAATATCCTTAACTGTCCCGCCGCACCCTCTTATCTCGCCGAAAATTTTCAGCGTCTTTCCAATCATGGATTAGCGCTACGCTCAAACAGAGATTGTTTATTGGCCTTTCCAGTTCACCGCTCCTCTTTCTTTACGTCGTCCTTTACTGTCCATGCAGTGAGACTCTAGAATCAGTTACAAACCAATATAAGACTCGCTCCATCCTTGGCATGCTTTAAGAAGCGACTGAAAAAACTCTTAATTTCTAGTCAGTAAAATAACGTGTTTCATTCGTGATTTTTCTTTTCCTTTCCTCCCCCCCATCCCTTCCTTTCCTTTTGATTGATGATATCTCACTTTATATGAAAAATAATGTTCGGGTGATTGTCCGTCTTTGTGGGGTTCGTGGGCATGTTCTCACGTATATGTTTATGGGTTTCGTGGGGATGGATAGTCATTTGAATGATTTATGCGACCACGTAACTTGCTTAATTTACTTTTGTCTGGTTGGTTGGAAGAGATTGCCGCCTGGCAATAATCCCGCCAGATTGTATTGCAATAAAAGTGTTAAATAAATAAATAAGCGATTATATAAGATCAAGAGCACGGACAGAAAATAAGCTTCATAAATCCCTCAAATCACAACATGATGCGTAAGAATTCATCACATGCACATTTTTGTACCGAGCAGAGACTAGTATAACTCGGGCGAGTGGAGAGTGATGTAACAGGCGGGACCCACCCTGGCGGAATGCTGTGATGGGGGAGGGGGCGGAACGATAAGGGATGATATAACAGGAGTCGCACTGTCTGTGGGGGCAGACATACAGACATATCGCGCACATCACAACGGGGTGCACGACACTCGCTCTCGCAGGGAGAAGTGGAGAAAGAAATCAGTATATTCTAGTATAGTAAATATGGTTACTTTTCTTCATGTTCATCCTTGATCTATGCCATTTGTTCCCATGACATAGTCTTTATGCAAAGCACAAATTAAATAAACAAGACAATTTATATAGCGTCGTTCATGGAGTAAACTCTTCTCAAGGACGCTCTAAAGTAGGACTCGAACGCAATATATTAGGTACTTCCCCGCATTCACATGTGTATGTATTAAAAAAATAAATTTGTAAGAAAACCGTAGAAAACTTTCTAAGGGAAGACGAACTACAAAGACTTTTTCGTAAAACTTCCCATATGTAAAGTGACACATTCAGGTTTAGGCGTCGTGTAGCGTTCATCATATTTTTTTATTAAACCTCCCAAAAACGGTTGTCTTCAAGTGTTTCCTAAAGTTGCACATGCCATCCATATCTGTAACACTAAGTGTGAGACAATTCCACGCTACAGGAATAGTAATGGCTAAAACTGTATCATAATACCCCGCTCTATTTTATCGATTTAGATGAAGAATAAATCGACCTTCAAGTTGTTCTACTCTCTGAAGAAACATCTCTCTGATACAAATTAGAAAATACAACGGAGATATCTCATTAAGGGATTTCAATACAAAAATACATTGTTTATGATAAAACCAAACTGTTCACTACATTTGAGACAGAATAGACTTTTAGTAGCTGATAACGATTAATATGTCGATATTTATGAAAATATACTTCTTCTTCTTCCCAGTGTCATGTCAAGTCCCCCCAACGTTGACTATCACCTAAGAGTAGGCATTTTTGTCCCCGGTAGCCCGAAAAAGATCCCCGACGCTTCTTATACTATTCCAATCACATATATTGCGGAGCCAGGAGATTTGCCTCCTGCCAACATCTCTTCGGCCTTCTATTTTGCCTTGGATGATCAGGTGCAGTAATTTGGACTTTGCCCTTCTAAGTACATGACCCAAGTAGGACACGTTTCGGATTTTAATATTAGTCAGCAACTCTCGATCAACTTTGGCTCTTTGAAGAACCCTTGTGTTGCTGACCATATCCGTCCGGGGTATCCGTAGCATTCTCCGGTGCGTTCACATTTCGAATGCTTCCAGTCGGTTCATACTACCAACTAGACTGAAGTCTAGTAATTTGAATACTATGCAACTCAAAATAAATATAATAACAATGATCAATTATTTAGAAAAAAAAACAAATTGAATGTTGCAGAGAAAAAAATCCTTATTTAAGGCTTTAAATGATATTCATATTTGTATTATCATAGTACGCTTTCGTTGAAAACAGTATAATCAGGTGAGTTTATTGGTATATGGTAATCACTTTCAACCAACCATAAGGTTGGTAAAGATGTTAAAGAAGACTTAAGTGAATATCAGACTGGAATCCTTTTTAAAAGATCTTAATACCAACGGGATTCGAACCTGTAACCGCTAAATTGTAAAACAGTCGTTATGCTAACTAGACCATGGAAGTCATCATTATCATCGGCGTTATAGTAGTCAAGTTTGGATCCTGACTTCCAGTAGAATTCACTTCGACTAATCTTAATACTGTAGTAAAGCTTGTTGCTAGTTCTCCTCACTTGGAACACATCTACTCGTATGTCCCCGGATCCGTTGTCGTTGTCCTGCCAACTCGTTGACATCTCTCTTGTTGTTCAGGAGGTGCGCTAGGAGGCTATACTCTTTCATGCCATGTACGCACTCTTATTAATTAGAGTCTTTCAATATGAATATATTTGGAAACAAAATATTTTTCTTGAAGATTTTGTGTGGCTTATCTATGAAGCGTCTGACCCAAACTCCAATCTCGGGCACAACTCCAATAATTTCTTTGAATCTTTCTTTCGAAAATAAAGTCCACAATACAATAACCCGTTTCAATAGAAAGGCGACCTGAAAAGTTGAAGTACATAACAAATGAATTTATCCATAATTTTGTAGTTACACGTATAGATAACCACTTGACTATGCAACGTCTGTGACGAAGTTCTTTAAAACATATAGCATATATTTCCCTAAATACTTAGCTGAACCTTTCGCATTCTGCATTCACATATTTATGAATCCTACCTTATCACATGCATTATTCTAACCGCAATATAGTCTCAACTACCACATCAATATCACGTCCCATTTCTCCCCTTAATCTTCTACTAAAATTATATATGACTGCTAAAAACTTTGCAGCATTTCATTAGTACTTTTTACGCCAAATTTATTTTTGTCTTAAATTAGTTATTACTTATTCACGTGCATAAATAACAATCAAACTAATTAAATTACTGAAATATTGTAAATGATAATCTTTTTCTCATTTCATACGAGCATTTGATAATTAACGTATAAAACAATACAGTTTCAAATAATTATAACGAGTAAATAAAAAAGCTGATCAAATGAACTTAGCCTAAAAAGAAAATAAAAAATACAAAATATGGCTTTGGATTCGTAACACCCAGTTTCTGGGTTAAGTTGCCACCCCCTGTCTTCCTCGGTAGACAGTCTTACTATTAAATGGTCACGTCCACCGCCCCCCACCCCGTTTATCCGCAGGAATTTGTGTTAGTGTACTTGTTTCTGTTATTACTCTGCTTGAGATTCTGGGCTGGGATCATGTCTGGTGCAGTTTCTCTTATTTCCATTCGAATTATTCTCAGCAAACACGATTTATATTACTTTGGCTAACTAAACTTTTAAGTTTATTTGTTTTATATGCTCACCATGCCGAACTTCTCACGGTGTGTAACTACTATATAGAAGCCTCGAAACAAGAAGGCAAGAATCCATTGCGATATTCCTAATAAAGGTTTTCCAAGGTTGCTTTAACTGTCCCGCGATTCTAGAAGCACTAAGTTTATATGTACCCAATAAATATAGCCGTGCAAGGAATCACCCTCTGTTCTACATACCAACTTACAGGACGAATATCATGGCTAAACACTCAGTCACGCGTGGTATAGAGATATTGAACCAACTGAATGACACTGTTGATATATTCTCAGTACCGTCTAGCAGTATGAGAAGAATCTTGGCTGATATTATTCCTAACGAATAAGCTAACGCTAGAAGCATGCCCTCTTTGTGTAACAGGAGAAATCCGTGCAAAGTGGATAAAAAAAAGGTCTTCTAAGACAGCGAGAGGGCACACTTAAATTAATACTTCCAGTCTTAGGTGAGTCAACAAGACCATGTAAGACTTTAAAAAGAAATACAAGATCAAAGGTACGTGTCTACGAGCCTCCAGCGATTGAAGATCGAAAAAGACAATTTATCACTGTACGACTCAAGAACATTTAACACCCCTTCCCTATGCCACAACAACACAGACATCACCGGTAAACTTTTTGATTATTTATTGCACGAGTAAATTACGTTGTATTTTAGGAAAACGATCAATATTATGTCTAGTTTATTTTTACTTATTTACTAATGATCTACGAGTTATCAAATATTACATCAAGGATAGACTATTTCGAGATGTAGTGCTGCAGACAATTGCTGGATGTTTATTGATGGAACGACTAACAAATGTCTCTGTTTTGAAATAACTCAACATCTTAGAAAATATTTCAAGATTATGCGCTCGTCGTATTCTTCAGTCCTTCGGTCACGTTCCGCGCAAGGAAGGTAAATATAGATTCATGGTCATTGATTATGTGAAAACTCGCAGAAGCATAGGTAGAGCAACTATGCGCTGGAACAACCAGGTGAAAAGTACTACTACGGAACTGTCGATGTCACAGGTTCTGCGAACAGCAAAGTGCGCGAGAAAGCTGGAGAAGAATATGCACAACTTAAATCAATTTCAGAGTGTATCATTTACCTCAGTATTGAGGTCAACACACAGAAGAGATGTTATTATATATCTGTATAAAAATAACAGAACAGTTACAATCCCCTTGAGGAAAGTATGTTCTGAACGGCGCAACACAAATTGTCTTTTTATTATATTTATTTGAATATTTGCAACTGAAATTGAATCAAATTATGTTCCATGTGTACTAAACCAATATATTAGGTGCAATGTACTTTTAACTACTATAGGCCCAATGCACCGATCTATAGACGCGCGTTTACTATAGTAAAATGCTAGTAGCGTCGATTCATCTGTGTCGTGTTTAAATGCGCACTTTAATTTTATATTTATTGCAATGTTAAAAAAATTGTAAAAAAGAGGTTTACAAACCCTTTTGTCGGTAAAATACGCATTTAAAATTAACTTTTCTCACGATTTACTATTTTTAAAACAGTTTAAATTCCACCATATTTTTTTATGTGCGTTTTTTAGATTAAGATTAAGAAAAACATTCAAAGATGGTTTGGGCATGAGGAATGAATGCACGAAGAAAGACACATAAAAAATATATACTGCAAATGTGTGTCGACGGTGTGTGAGAGAAAGACTAAGGAAATTATGGTTGGTTCAAGTGAATGATATTTTGGTTAAGGAAACGTAAACACTCAGAGAAATCGTAGGAGTTGTACGAGAAGGTGTATGAATGTAGAAGAGACTAAGGATGTGTGTTGAGATAGTAAAATGTGATGATCTGTCCTCTCTGCCCATGCCAATAGGAAAATTACGTAATGATAAAAGTATGTACAAGTGTAATGCTGTGGAAAAATATTATCATTATATTATATATTTGTCCGTTGTAATTTCTTTTAGTGGAAATTTATAAACCAAATGGTTATTTAGAAGCCTATTTGGTATATTTAAATATGTATATTGGACCAGATTATAGCAAAGATACATTAAATCTATAAATCGATAGTTGAAGGTCAAATCGAAATTGTATATATAACGTTATTGTTATTGATATTGGAAATTGATCGTCCACTTTACAATACCACGTTTCTCTTAATTATCATCGTCGTTGCTGGGCCTCTCGTAGTTGAGGACCTTCTCACCCAAGCTCATGTCAATTCAGTTGGGAAGCGAAGTTATGCCGTGGAGTTTTTGTTTTTTTTTTTGTTTCTTCAGTGAATGAGTTGCACACCAGCAAACTCACCGGCCACACCGCTGTACAGTATCCGATGGCACATCAAAGTGAGACGATCGGAGCACATAGGTATGTTTTTTTAAATAATAGATGGGACCGAAGTCATAGGTATCCTTATACCCCCGAATACTAAGCGGAAAAAACTGTGTCATTCGAGGGGATTAGCACAATACGGAGATCGAACCGATGACCTTCCACACGGAAGTTCAGTGCCTCAGTTCTCTTTCTATCTCAGCTCATTTCTACTCTTTCAGCCCCTTGCAAGTTCTCCAATATTCAAGTCCTCTTAATTGTATATTTCTGATGGTGGTTCTAATAACTGTATCTTATATAGTTAAACAAACTCAAGCTTATTTACCATTGTAAATAAGTTTTTAACATTTTCACCCACTAATGGATAATGTTGTCAAGTATAATGTATCTTTAAAGGTTCAGATTTAATTTATGAAGCCGTCCCGACAGTCGGCACCTGCCTAATGAACGTAAATAACGCGCTGTACTATTGTACGAGTATGTCTTACCCCCAACCTCCAGCCCCAACCTCCCTGGAGGGAAGTGGAATGGAGCGGAACAGACCAGTAGACTTGTACGGACTATCACGGAGGAGTTGGGGAAGGAAGGAGACCGGTGACGGGCCACGGTAGTCATTGGCAGAAGGTTCGGGGTTGTAGCAGAATGAATGCAGAATAATTGTAGTTAATAAAGTATTTGCATAAATATGTCTAGACTAACAGACAGCAGAGGCTAGGTGATTAATGGAGTCATTATGTTAACCTCTAAGCGTTTGTTTGACTAAGAAGATAGATGACGTTTTGAAGGCTTTGCAGCTTTTATTCTGAGATGTTTTGACGAGTTTGCAGCCTAAAACCATTATCCTCGAGGAAATGTTAAGAAAACATTGCCAAATATAATGAACACACAAAATATATTGTAATTTATTTTTATCAAACACTGTTTATTCCACGTTTTTGTGACGGTATAACCCTACCGGTTTCAAGGTTTTCGCCTCATCTTCAGGGGAGCACAAACAAGACTTGTTTGTGCTCCCTTTAAGATGAGGTGAAAGCCTTGAAACCGGTAGGGTTATACCGTCACAAAAAAGTGGAATAAACAGTGTTTGATAAAAATAAATTACAATGTCTTTAAACCTCCACAACGTTAATGCCTTAACTATAAACAACACACAAAATATAACCTAATGGTCGAGAGTATGAATAATTAAATGAACCTTAATCATATTTTTTTCGAGCTCTATAATCATGTTTCGCCCACAATTCTTCCTTCACAATTCGTTCCTCACAATTCTTCACCCACAATTCGCCAACAATTCATCATTCACAATTCTTCGACCACAATTCTTAGACCACAATTATTGGCCCACAATTCTTCGTCAACAATTGTTCGCCCACAATTCTTTGCCGTGTATATTGAAAAAATATTTATTTTTAATACATGTGACGAACTTTTAATGTGACTGTTTAATTTACGAGAGTAATGGTACTTTTACGGATTGTTTTACATTTGTATTAACCTGTTTCGTGTAAATTTTTGCACAATGTTTAAAAATTGTTACATAAATAGTGCGTTTTGGGATGCTTAATCCTGTTTCCCTATTTAACTATGTTTCTTATCTAACCATGTATAAAACGTTTCTTATCTAACCATGTATAAAACTTTAATTAATTATTTTTTGTTGAAAAAAAAAACAATACAAATTATAAGCGACTGTAGTGCCAAGAATATTTCATGATAGACCAGCGGAAGTTGGCAGATAGTAGAAATACAACCTATTATTCAATTATTAACCCTTTGGTGTCGTTAATTATTCGATAAATGTTGCTAGTTTGGTTGTAATATATTTATCCTTGTATTTTTTAAGTAAATATATGTAAATGACTTTTGTTATATTAATAAACGTTTTATAACATCCTTTACAACGTTGCTCTTAATTTCAAATATTGATTAATATATTACCTATACGTAAAACATTTTTTCTAATAAATTGATGAAAACCTCATTGAAAAAAATATACACATTTATCAATATTTTTTTTTAATATACGCGACAAATAATTTTATATGCGACGAATTGTGAGATAATAACTGTGACCGGAAATAATTGAGGGCGAAGAATTGTGGTCGAAGAATTTTCTGGACACTTCTCTTATCAATTTAATATTTATTATTTATATTTTTTTAACAGATAAAAACCTCTTCAATATACCAGAATTGGTTCTTCGGAAATATTGAAGAACGTGGCCGGAAGACAATATTGTTTTCCACCTCAGGTATCAGTCACTGAAGTATCATGCAAGTGTTGGTAACACTGTAGCAAGCGAAGAAATAACATTCACACACGTACACGGTGCCTGCAAGAGATGTTACCTAATGACCTCTTTTACCAGACTGGGCTCCTCTTTTTTCAGGTACAATCGGGAATCGAATCCTAAACCCTCGGGTGGAAGTCAAGCATCTTATCAACTAGGACACGGAATTCTTGAAGTAGTACTGTATACAGCAAACTTAATACAGCTTACATTAAAGCATAACAATACATAAGAGATATAACAATAGAATCGGTTGAAAATTTTCCACTAGCGATAACAATATTTGGCGATAACACATTTTAACATGAGGTGATTAGGATATGAGTCAAATGTTCATTACTCAATAGGACTAATGTCCAATATGAGTTATCGATGTAGCCGATAGAACTCCGTACTACCAATTGACACAGTCAGAGCCGCGTTTGCTAATAAGCAAACCTAGGCATAAGCAGGGGCGCCAAGCCAAAGATAGCGCTCAAAGATTCATAAATAGTTCATAAAATATATGTATAAGAACGATTTAGATCAAATATTCCCAAAGTGGTCTATATGGAACCCCAAAGGTCGATTTCGACTTGCAGGGGGTTTATGTCAGCGAGAAAAGAAATTGGGGGTGCACGAGATGTAAATGGGGGTCCACGTGAGAGGATCCCATTTAAGCAGATCATCATCAATATTTAGGCGTAACGTAAATGTCTTATTACACCTAACACAGATTGTCTGTACATAATACTTATATTAGACATAGAAAATACTTATATAAAGAAATCGAATGCAAATCACTGAACGTAGAGATTTAAGACTATACCTCACTAATTTGAAGCCAAATATTGAATCATTCCTATCAGAGCACCAGGTTCATCCGTCTCATTAACAGTATTATTTGTGTATTCATTTTATGTAAGAATTTTACTAGGTTTTGATTTGTTTCGTTCCAAAGCCAAATATTTACTTGTATTTTATGTCTTTTCAATAAAGATATGATTAAAAATTGTACATGTTTTTCTTTTTTTACAATTGTCCACTCTACAAAAAACCTTATCCAAATGAACAGCGCTGTGTCAGCTGTCAAAAACACATTTGAAGTTAATAAGTTCAGGAAAATTCAATATTAGGCAGGCAGGGGGTCTACGGAAAACAAAAAAATCGGCAAGTGGTCTACGGGGCGAAATTTTTTGGGAAACTATGATTTAGATCAGTGTTTCTTAACCGTGTTGAAAGAATCGCCCCCTTTACCACGGTAAAATTATCCAGCGCCCCCCCCCCCCCCCCCAAATGCGAAATTCAAAATTTACACTTTTCTCCACGTATGTATTTTATGCAATCTATTTCCTACTATAAATAAAAAAATTGGAGAAATAAAAATAAAACACGTGATTATTTTTATAAACATTATGTTTATTGACTTTTTTGTCATATTAACATTAGACACAACATTATAATATTATTTCAATAAAAAAAAGTACACGATTCAATACGAAATATGAAATTTTTAATAAAAAATAAATTTAATGAGATCCTTGAGCCTCATGTGATTGCGCCAATTTCGTAATATTAGGTTAAAATTTACTTAAATACAATCTCAAATCTCCTCTTTGGCTTATTTGTAATCGATTTCGTGATTTTTTTAATATATGCATTACTGCACTAAAACCCTTTTCCACTAAATACGACGAAGGAAATGCTATGATGGGTAATTTTACTTCTTTCCACAGAAGAGGGTATTGATGGCGAAAACGAACCCAAAAAGCATCATAATCACATTGATTGAATATTATTTTAGCCTCACAATCATTTTGTAGCTCAATAAACTGCTCTTTTAAATTTTGACTGACACTTTCTATGTCTGATAAAAATGGATTAATTAACCAAGCTGGTATTACAAGTTCCTGCAAGTCTTTGAATCGTATTATCATATCTTCGATAAGGGCGTCAATGTGGCAACAGTATGTTTCCAAATCAGAATCTTCGAGCATATCTTCTTTTAATTGTTGTAAAGAAGGAAACTGATGGAATTCTCGCCGACTAAGATTATTTTTATATAATTTAAGTTTATTGATAAAGCTTAGTACAACTCCTTTGGCTTTAATAAGGCTGATATTGTTTCCTTAAAGTTTCAGGAGATTTTCATTCATTTTTTCGAATATATCCGAAAGATAGGCCACATCATTTCGTAGTAATTTTAATTCAATGCATATGTTTTCATTGTTTACATCCAAAAACTCCACAATTGTATCAAACAGTGCATAAAATCTTTTTAAACAATTTCCTTTCGATAGCCATCTTACTTCTGTATGTAAGATAAGTCTTTCGAATTCTTCATCATTTTCTTTACACAGTTGACGGAATAATCTATCATTCAAGGGAGAGAACTTTATTTTATTGATAACTTTTATAACAATACTCATCGATTTGTGAAGACGTCCGCTAAGATGTTTTGCGACTAAATGTTGACGGTGAATGATGCAGTGAATTGTTAGAACATTTGGTGCCACATTTTTCAATCTTGATACAAAACCACGATGCCGACCAACCATCGCTGGTGCTCCATCAGTAGCACAAGCAATCACATTAGTGAAGGGAATACATTTTTCGGCGAAAAAGTTTTCAAGGGTTTCAAATATTGATGCACCAGTCGAGTTAGTAGTAAGTAATTTTGCAAATAACATTTCTTCAATAATTTTTTCATTCTTCACAAATCGTACATAAGCAAGTAGTAGAGATTCATTATTATGCAGAGTACTCTCATCCAATTGTAATGAAAATTCGTTGGACTGTAGTTCATCACATAGTTGAATTTCGATATCACTTGCCATCTCATCAATTCTTTTTGAAATTGTATCATTGCTCAATGGGACTGAAGAAAGAATCCCTTGCTGGTTTTTCCCGATCATATTATTAATGAATACACGTATAGCTGGTAGTATTAATTTTTCTCCATATATATGTGGTGCACCACATTTTGCAATAATTTGTGCTATTTCATAAGACACCATTAGTCCTTTATCATTCCGACTTGAAATCTTCTTAAAAACATTACTGAGAGTATTGCGACTATCAAATGTTTTCTTAAGTTGTTGAAAATACGATATGTCTTTATTATTATTGTTGGGATGTTTCTTTACAAAATGTTCCTTTAACCGAGATGGCTTCATGGCCTCGTTAGAAAACACATGTTGACAGAGTAAACACATTGGCAATTGTTGATTTGTAGGAGATGAAACAAAACCAAATTTTATATAGTCAACTAAATATTGTCGACACTTTTTCTGCTTGACTGACATCTTGAAAAAAGGGCTAATCTATGAAGAAATAATGTTAATACAGAAGAACTCACATACACCAACAGAAATTAACGATTTCGCCGCAACGGACTGACAGAAATGACTAATTTGTAATATGCAGCAAAATCGCTTTACATGACACAACGCCATACATAGAAAAAATAAGATACGCATGCGCATGCGCATAAGCATGCGCATGAGCGCGCATTTTGTATCTCTCTTTCATGTGACATAGCGCTAACTGTCAAACGCAACATGGTACCCCGATCGCAATATTTTATTCGCGATTGCGTACGCGATGATTTACAGTGATGATGTGTGCAGTGCACGCACCAATTGAGCATACCTTATTTTTGTATTTCGACATAACGCCCACTGGAACTCCTGCAGCGCCCCCTAAATTCTAAAAATTTATAAACGCCCCCCCAGACCTCTAAAACGCCCACAAGGGGGCGCTGGCGCCCCCGTTAAGAATCACTGATTTAGATGAATGCTTCATGAAAAAGTGCGTTCACTTTAGTTCATATTTAAAATCTAATAATAACCATGACTGTTTAATACTATAGCTTAGCAAACTAATAAAATTAACTAAAAATAAGGAAATGTTGAACCAAATATTAACATTATTTCATTGAAACACACCATCAACAAACTATTCCGTGGAACGAAGTTTTTGATTATTTAAACGATCAAAAACATATTTAAGATTCACGCTAAAACAAAACGAACGAAACTCATTAGCTATATTAATAATGTAATCATAATCACAACGGTTAATATGGACTTTAATGGTATCGTAGATGTATTTGCGGAGAAGAAAGCAAGGCGTTGTTAACTATGGTGGTTTGTTGTGGCGCGAAATATGTCATCATCCGAAACGGAATGGGTCAACAGTTTTAAATTATTATGGGTCGATGGAGGTCGCAAGGCAGGGGGTGGCATCTATACAAATGCGGCACTGGACACAGCATGTATTGTACAATATTTGTGATAATCACCGATTGCTGATTAGCCGTTGCGATATTCGCACGACATTTGTTTAATTTGCTTATCTTCTAAATTAGTCCTCCATGCACATTCGCCTTTGTTTGTATGCATTGAAAAATAAATAAAACTTATGTCGATTAATGAGTTCAAAGTCAACAATACAGTTTTGCCAACTCTGAACTGACAACTGATTTTTTTAAAATAGAGGTGGAGATTCTAAAAAGGAACTTACTCGTATATATTTTTTTAAAGTTTTTTAGTCCTGCATCTTTTAAAAAGTCCTGTAGACACCGCTGGACTATAAAGAGTCTCGGTCTTTGGGCGATGTTATTTGGTTGATCAACTTGTACTTGGTATCAAACTTGAGCAAATTTTATAAAATCCTGATAATCATTAAATTATTATCATATCTTGTATTGAATGCTTCTTCTATTGCTTCCACCCCCTGAATGGATCGTGCAGGGGTAAAATATTATCTCAACCTGTCTAGTTTAAGGATACTGCTTGTTAGAGGCTTTATGTGGACGTAGGGTTAAAGGTTTTTTAGGTAGGTAATTTTAACAGCCAAGGTCTGAAAGATCTTAAAAGTATATGAAACAAAATTTGGTACTGTCCAGATTGAATATGTTTTAATGCCCCATTGACTTAGTTTTCTATCATTACACACTGTTTGATACTCGTCATGTTAATTAATTCATTAATTCGTGTAATTAATTATTGTATAACAGCGTAATTATTTATTGTATAACAACGATATTGATTCAGGAGGCTATTATTAAATATATCTAAAACTCTTAAAGGTGACTTATAGCAACGAACATTATGAGTGTGCTATCGGTTACACCTCTGTTACGAACATTATGAGTGTGCTATCGGTTACACCTCTGTTGAACAAAACTAAAAAAATAAAAATACCTGTAAATTTAAAAACTGAAATTAAAACAACTAATTTGAATGTTATCAAAATAATTTGCATGTTGTCTAAATCGTGTATGATCAAAATAAGATGTATAATAAAAATCGTGTATAACCAAAAAAAGGATGTATAATCAAAATCGTGTATAATAAATATATAATTACTAGGATTTCCTATATCAGTTTAAGTAATAACTATTTGACAGTTGAAATATTTAAAATCGAGGTTGAAAAAAATCATAGAGGAAATTTTAAATACCCAAGGAACAAAGTTCAATTCTTCAGAAATGGAAACATTTTCAAAAAAGTCAGTTTCTTTGGTTTATAATTATTACTTTTGATTGAACGGATTGAAATTTCAAGATAGTGAAAATATCCAAAGAGACTAAAATTACATTCGTCGAATTGAAACTTTACGAAAAATTGTAAAATAATTACACAAAAGTTTCGTTTCATTATCTGAGATAAAGTGAAAATTTTCGATAAAGTGGAAATTATGAGCATTTAAAAAAATGTGTATTTTTCTAATTCGGAACTAGATTAATTAAAAGAAAAATTATTTACAAATCAAATACAAAAGAACACACGACACGACACACACAAATTATAAGAGATATTTCAGGCTGAAAAATGGGCACTGAAGAAGATTTAATGTTGCGCGTTTGTAAAGTTCACCGCAATGAATAGGTCCCTGCCCCTCGGACTATCGAAGGAAAAATCAGGATTTGTGATAAAATAACTAATTCCGTGTTTCAGTGGGATTTAACGGTCTTAAGTCACGGAGCGGATTCAAATAAAGTTCACCGCGGGTGGATAAAAAATGTTTGTGTGAGATGGCAAAAATCACGAGATTTATTATAATTATTACTGTGTAATATGACACTTATGTTGTATATAGTACTGCCTAGTTGGTTTATTAACACGTGGAAATTCCAACCACCTAGAAAGAAAAGTCAAACTAGTGATAAAAATCTGTTTTGGTATGAACTATGAACCCGACTCATGGATTGGAAGATAAACGTATACTTTTTAAATAACGATCGCGGGAATCGTTATTTGAAAAGTGAGAAAGAACTATTATATGTATGCACTTCTACGATATCTCTCGTCTACCTCCAATTCTTTATAATAATCAACCTATCATTTGAACCACTTTTGAGAACCTACTTTGATTTGGAATCCAATATGTTTTGATACCTATAAAACTCTATAAAAGTATAAGAATCATTTCTCTCTATTTCTATAAACCCACCGCATTTCCTTTCAACAGTCTTCTTGATACAGATCGGAAGAAAAGTACAATAAAATAAGTCCAATAAAAAAATGAGTTAAAATTTTTGAACGATAAATTGCGAAGAACGATTAATACAGAACGACATTATACGAGTATTTTGGTGAAAATCAGTAATTTTGTACCTGTAATTGATTTTTGTACAATTGGCAATTTATAACACATGTAATGAAATTCCACTCTTAACAAGAGAACATTATTTAATGATAATTGGCAGAATGATAGGATATTCAACAAAGTCAAGTTGTTTAAAAATGTAACAAGATTTGAGTAGGAAAAAATCTAATTTCTCACAAGGGCAACGAGAACACGAAATTATAAGGTAATTTACAAAAAAATACTTAATATAAAATGGAATAACCATATATCTCAGTCGAGAGCTAAGGTTGAGGAAAAGCGCAGAAAAACCCTCCTGAACATCTACATACAATATCCATTGAACCAGATACTCATATGGAGTTACCGATTTCTTACATTTTCACAATTGATAGATTACAACGCAATGAAATGTTCTTATAAACGTACGACTTGTTTTGCAATATTTAAATAATGTATGGCGAAGAGTAAACCATGGTTACGTTTAAAAAATGTAGAATTATTATATGGTATATTCCAGGGGTGGGCATACATAAGGTCAACAAGAGCCACATTTTGGATTTTCTATATATAAAGAGCCACACCAGAGTCTCGTTCTCACGTAGTATTAAATACACTAATTCTAATTTACTACATATTCTTCAAAAATCTTAATTGCAGTATAAAGTATAAAAAATACACATATAAGAAAATATAAAAATAACGCAGAATACGGTTTGCGCACATAAAGAGGCAGGAGATGCACGCGCACCCTGTACATTGAAATCACAGCACACACGTATACAACAATACTTGCGTCTTTGACAGTTGCATTCATACATGCGCATCTTGTCATTTACAACATTTAGGAAGGAAAATCACGAAAATACAAGTATAATGGGGAAATAAAGCATCTATATTTTTATAAGAGACATTGGGAGTCGTACTTAACCCAACGAAGAGCCGCATTTGCCCACGTCTGGTATATTCCTTAAATAAAGTGGCTTGTCTTCTTTTCAAGGACCTAAAATTTGTTGAGATCTAAGGGATTATTGCAAATGTGGGTGATAAACATAACAGGCTGCTCGAGACGGCGTCAAATGACATTCAAAAAGTTGTAAAATTGCATAATGGAGCTTGCACAGTACGTAACTTTATTTTTCACCATATGATATTTACTTTCCACCATATGATATATACTAAGAATTTAATCTGTTATTTTTATGAAGAATGTTGAAAATATCACGACTATACTGAACTTTCATTAATTTCTTCTTCGTAGTTTTGTCCAATATCACACTAAAAGTAGCGCACTCCGTCTTAAGAGTAGCTGTAAAGCAATTTTTACTTAGTAGGTTGCGTAGAGTGCTACTTCAGATTGGAAAGTAGCTACAACTGTGATACTTTTTAAAAATAGATTTATGAAAACTACTTTTTATTGACGTATGTTTATAGATACATTAAGCAAGTAAATATATAGTTTGATACAGATATTGAGAGAATGGTGAATCAAATGTGATAAGAAATGGAGTAAGGAGATCTATTCCACAAGGTGAACAACATAATTGGAAAAAGTATCAAAAAATATACGTCGTTTTGTGCCTACTGTACAAAGTTGGATAATAAATTATAAAAAGTACCTACAAAGAAGTTTCGTCTTGTGTCTATTTCACAAAGATTAGAAATTCGATAAGAAATTAAGTATACAGATCCGTCATCGCTTGACTATTCCACAAGCGTGGCTAGAAATGAAGTACATGCGGAGGTCTGTCGTTGCTTGCTTATTTGTCTTGTGTCTAGTTAAGCTACGTTATCGAAAAAAAAAACTTATTCAAAGGTAAAATATTTTGTACTTATTTCACAAGGTAAGCAACGTTGTTAGAAATAAGTATCTATAACGTTATGTCATCTTGGGCCTATTCCACAATGTAAGCAACGTTATTGGAAAAAATCATTTATAAAATTGTGTCGTCTTGTACCTATACCACAAGGTAAGCAACGTTATTGGAAATAAGTATCTATAAAATTATGTCGTCTTGTGCCTATTCCACAACGTAAGCAACGTTATTGGAAAAATGCATTTATAAAGTTGTGTCGTCTTGTACCTATTCCACAAGGTAAGCAACGTTATTGGAAATAAGTATCTATAACGTTATGTCATCTTGTGCCTATTCCACAAGGTAAACAACGTTATTGGAAAAAGCCATTTATAAAGTTGTGTCGTCTTGTACCTATTCCACAAGGTAAACAACGTTATTGGAAATAAGTGTCTATAATGTTATGTCATCTTGGGCCTATTCCACAATGTAAGCAACGTTATTGGAAAAAATCATTTATAAAATTGTGTCGTCTTGTACCTATACCACAAGGTAAGCAACGTTATTGGAAATAAGTATCTATAAAATTATGTCGTCTTGTGCCTATTCCACAACGTAAGCAACGTTATTGGAAAAATGCATTTATAAAGTTGTGTCGTCTTGTACCTATTCCACAAGGTAAGCAACGTTATTGGAAATAAGTATCTATAACGTTATGTCATCTTGTGCCTATTCCACAAGGTAAACAACGTTATTGGAAAAAGCCATTTATAAAGTTGTGTCGTCTTGTACCTATTCCACAAGGTAAACAACGTTATTGGAAATAAGTGTCTATAACGTTATGTCATCTTGTGCCTATTCCACAACGTAAGCAACGTTATTGGAAAAAAGCATTTATAAAGTTGTGTCGTCTTATACCTATTCCACAAGGTAAGCAACGTTATTGGAAATATGTATCTATAAAGTTATATCGTCTTGTGCCTATTCCACAAGGTAAGCAACGTTATTGGGAAAAAGTATCCATAAAGTAAGTCGTCTTGTGCCTATTCCACAAGGTAAGCAACGTTATTGGAAAAAAGTATCTATAAAGCTGTGCCGTCTTGTTCCTATTCCACAAGATAAACAACGTTATTGGAAAAAAGTATCCATAAAGTAATGTCTTGTGCCTATTCCACAATGTAAGCAACGTTATTGGATAAAAAGTATCCATAAAGTAATGTCTTGTGCCTATTCTACAAGGTAAGCAACGTTATTGGATAAAACGCATCCATAAAGTAATGTCGTCTTGTGCCTATTCCACAAGGTAAACAACGTTATTGGAAAAAATATTTAGTCATATAATTTTTGCATATTTCATAAGGTAAGAAATGTGGTTGAAAAAAAATACCTACAAATATATGTTGCCTTTTAGCAATTCTAGACGGCAAAGAACATGATTGGAATAAATTTCTTACAATATAGTATGTTGTCTTGTGCCTACTATACTTCAAAAGGTAAACAACATGATATAGTATAATAATATATACGAGTAGTAAATAAGCACAGGAAGCGAACTAGACAAAATAAGAACTATAGAGATAATCAAGAAGACAGAAGATGTAATTTGATATCAACGTTGGCTTTCTGCACATCAAGATAATTAAATATTCATCTAAAATTTTGTAGCAACAGATGACAGTTGGTATAACACTTGATGTTTCGCGATTAGGTTTAGCAATACCTCGCGGTGCGACACGTGTGCCATAAACAAGATATGGATATTAGAGCAGGTCCTTATCTTATTGTCACATGATACCTTAATGAACAAATTTATTATCCTTTTTTGTGTTTTATTGCTAACATGAACGTTTTTTATAGGTCACCGGTGGATATATGGATATTACTCGTTTGATATCCCGCTTAATGAAATATGAGAATGCAAATATGTCCCAATTTAGCACACAAATATTTCTTATATTTTATTTTACCAAAGGCACTCGGTGTTGTCTAAAATAGATTTATTTCTTTAAAGACCAGCTAGCTGTTCGTAAAATTTTATAACAGGTCCGTATTCGTTGAACCCTCGATGAATTTGCAATTCAACTTTCGTGATCTAGTAGATAAGTCATCTGTCTTTCAGCCCAAAGGTTGCGGGTTCGATTCGCGTCAGTACCCACATTTAAAAAAAGGGTTACAATCTGGTTTTAATTTAAGGTATCTTAACATTTTTAATAATAATAATAAAAAGGCAATTTATATACCGTCGTTTTGAGAGCAAACTATTCTCTAACTCAGGACTAGAACACACTATTTTTGGCAGATTTAAAATATTAAAAAATAAATAAAACATATTTGGCAAGAAAACCGCAGAAAACTTACCAAGGGCAGACGAACTACTAAAGAGACCTTTGTAGATCTTTCAATATGTGGTAGTTACTTATTCGGTTTTAGTTATATTTCGGATTGATTGGAAGAGATTGACACATGGCAATAAATTCGCAGTTCAAAAGTGATGTCTGATATTTTTACCAATGCTGGTATTATTTTTTTGATAAAAGAAAAGTAATCCACTTCAGCAGTTATTATTCAATTTTGGGTAATGTGCATAAAATGGATCGCCACACCTACTACTCGCTATTATTTCTTCCACCCTCAATATAGTATTCACAACTTCCACCCCCCTCTACAACCCACCCTATTGGTTTTATTGCGTCTAGAGGCTGCTGGGTGCAATGCCATTTTCAGGCTCATTAGAAGTGCAGTGGAGAACATTACGGTCACAAACAGGTACTTTTACGTCAGGCTTTAAACCGCGATCTAAAAAATATTATGTGATTTTGTAACAGTTGGTGGCTTCCTTATAAAAATTCTGTAAAGTGCTCTTTATATGACAGGCAAAAGCTATCTATTAAATAACGCTTGGAAAACCTCTGTTGTCTAATTGGTAAAACGCTTGGCTTCCATTCGAGGGTTACGGGCTCGATTTCCGATGGTACTCGAAAAAAAAGGCCCCTTTGTGTGCGGTTGTATAGCTAACACATGCGAGTACGGGCAATGAGTATGTGCCTACTCCCGGGTTTTAATCAGGAACCTCGATTTATAAGACCGAATATATTGTCTCTCAGCCACGTGCTTTAGTATATCTGAATCATCAATTCGAATAAGTTGAAGGGTACCATACGAATTAATGAATCAAATAACGACCTCCGTAGTCAGTTTGTTTGTGTTCCATACAGAGAATTATGGATTGATATCTAATGGTATCCGAAAAAGGGCATTCGTCTAGTCAAGTTCGTCGACTGAGTACGTTTGATCTACGAGACTATTACAGTAGATCTGAATCCGAAGTCTCGATTGATCGGAGCCAAAGAAGACGTTCTTCAAATATTCGGTATTACCAACGAGGTTATGTTGACGAGAATAATATGAATTTACTTATTAATGATACTCCTTTGAATTCACATTCATAGATCTTCACATTTATGAATTTTTATAAAATGTTTAAAGAGAAATTCATATAAAAATATGTAAAAATTAACGTAGGTTTAAGTATATAAACTATTTAATTTGTATAATGGACCATGTATTTTTCGGTTGTCCTTTGCGAGATAGATTTGATTTACTAAAAGCCATATCTTTGCCGGGTCCAATGAATGTTGCGTTTCTTATTTCTTCGAGGAACTTTTCCATTTATATGATAGATCGATTGTTATTTTTTTAAAGTTTAAACAGTTGAAACTTTGAATTATCTAGAATTGTATTTTTTGAAATCGGTTTTATTATATTGACTCCTATAATTTCCGATTTTTCTTTTCATTTCTTCTCCCCCATCCCTTAATTTTATTTTGATTGATGAAACTTTATATGAAATAGAATGTTTGGGTGATTGTCCATCTTGGCGAAGTTCGTGGGCATATGTTCACGTATGTGTTTATGGATTTCGTGGGGATGGATAGTCATTTAAAAGATTTATGCAACCATGTAACTTACTTCATTAACATTTGTCTGGTTGGTTGGAAAAAATTGCCACCTGGCAATAACCCCTCCAGATTGTATTTGCAATAAAAATGTTAAATAAATAATTTCATGTCTTTAATTTGGTGGCACAAATTATCCTAGTTTGGGTGGATTGCCTATTTGAAAAAAGTAAATGATTTATTGTGGAATCCTCTTTTAGGTTCCACGTTTAAAGATCCTTGAATACCAAAAAAAAATATTAAGGTTACGAAATTCCCAGCTTTGCGTACAAGGACATTTAAAATTACCCAACATTACCTCAATTTTCTACTTCAAGTATTAGGTTCACGAGTTTTCCCCAGGTTTCCCAACGAGAAAACTCCGTATATCAGAATTACCCAGATTTTCTCTCGAGTCCTTTGTACAAAAATATTTCCTGGTTCTGCGATTAAAACTGACAAATACTATTGTATATAAATATGTATTTGTAGTTATAGGCAGGTTTTATAAAATAAAATTTGTCGGTGCTGTGGCTTAATGGTTAGCATTATGATCCAAGCGTCCCAGGTTAATATTTTGGCGGATTCAATTACCAACTTTTTTATTTTCAATCCTTTATTTCTATTTGAATTTACTGTTGTACTGATGATAAGTAACGACTAACAAATTCTTTTGGAATGATTTTATATTACACTTTCGTTGTATACGAAATACCGTGGCGAGTTAATTACCATAAAACAATTTCTCCCAACCAATTAGAAAATATTAAAGAGAACTTAAGTGACCACACAGAAACTTTATTTTTTATTTGGCTATCAACGAGAATCGAACCCGTAACCTTTTGGTCGGAAAACAGAAGTTTTTGCACGTAGTTCACGAATATTATTTATACTAAGTATTGTTTCAACATACCTTCGAGAGAACATACCGTATCTCCCATTTTTGAGAGCTTTTAAATTACTGACATGAAACAGAGATGGCTTCTTCACCTAAGCGTACTTATGTATAAAATTATCAAGACTAAAACACCACAGTATCACTTCGAAAAACTGAATTGGGCTCGAGATTTTCACGACTATGAAACTAGAAGCAGAGAAACTATTTTAATAATCCCAAACCATAATCTAACATTATTCGAGGGATCCTTCTCATACTCAGCCAGTAAATGCTGAACGAGTTGCCCCAGACCTTGAAACAGCGAGTGAATAGTTGTACCTTCAGAAATGTTCTGAAATGTTACCTTCTAAATAGTTAGCAATTTGTTTCTTTTATGATTTGGACATGTTATTTGCTTTTCTCTCTTTTCGCTGGCGGTTAATCGGGGGTTGTGTATGCGTGTCTGTGCGTTATTTGCTCATTAATTTTTATATAACTGCCCTTAACTTTTTTGAACGGGACTGCTTCGGATATTGACATATTTCATATCACATTACCAAAACCAAAAGTAAATTTTCTTCTAAGATTGAGCGCATTAGAAAGCACTCATCAACGAACTTAAGTGACTTCGAATATATGTGTATGTTTGTGTGTATATATGTATGCATTTACATTACTTTTTATTTCATATATTTTTTTTTAAATTTTATTCTGTAATTTTTTTATTATTTTAAATGTTAACACATCTTGTATTTTTCAAAGTAATTGGGCTAAGCCTGTTTTGAGAAAATAAATAAATATATAATAATTTCAAAACATTATCATGAAATCGACTTGCATATAAGTACTATATATGTGATATTTTTGACATAGTGGTTATGAAAATAATAATACTAAAAGGACAATTTGTATAGCGCCATTTAGAGAGCAGACTCTCCTCAAGGGCGCTGTAACATGAAATTCGAACTCGCTATTATTATTGAGAGATAAAAAATATAACAAAAGAATAAAATAAAAGTTGAATATTAGAGTAGGATAGATGTACTATATATCTCCCGATATGTGTTGGTAACACATTCGGCTTTAGGTATAGATTGTATGTATTCATATTATGTACTCGTATAAAGCAGGGCTTCATTTGTTAAAAAAAGATACGAGAAACAATGCTACTTTATTATTTTGCTAACCTCACTTATATTAATTGTATTTTTGTTATTAAATTTTAAATCAATCGACGCGAGTTAAAAAGCGAAAAAGTAAATATTTTCATGGCGTATCATGATTCCATGTTTATATTGTAAAAGATTGATGGAAAAAATTCTTAAAAGGAAACTTCTGCAAAATGATTTATTGAAATGTTAAAAGCTTCCTCGTCCCTAGTTTTATATTCTTTTTCGAAGTATTTATCATTTAAATTGCTTAATGATGAATACTGTTGAATATAAACAGGGATGTTCGAGATCGTTGGTAAAATATTACTTCGGCCTCAAGATAAGGAAAAAATAACTTGAAGGGATACGAAGATTGATTGATGTACATACGATATATAAATGATTATTTTAATTTGAACTATTGTAGCTATATTATAAAAAAAAATAGGATGTATAAGCGTCTTTACTAGTACATCGTGGATTCTGCACAAAACCCACGACCTTTTGTGCAGAAATTTATTTATTTTAACACTTCATTGTATATTAATCAAGAGGGATTATTACTAGGTGATCAAGGTAATCAAGAGGGCTTATTACTCGACAGACGTCCAGAGGAAGACGAAAGAACTCCTGGATGACTCAAGGCTCCAAAATTATGCAGATAAACGGCCTAGATGAAAGCGACACCCAGAACCAAAGAATATACAGCCTGAGAACGAGAAGAGCCAACCCCAACAGCCTACCTAAGCAATGAGTTGGCACAGTGCCAGGAAGAAGAAGGCTTATTACTAGGTGGTAATCGTTCCGATTCAACAGGACAAACATAAATAAAGAAAGTTAATTCCATGGCAATTAGAAGGGTGTTACGAATTCTTTGGACAGCAAGGCGAACGAACTGTCGTCTCTAATAATCTCATAGATTATCGACAATATGAAGTCGACGAATCCTCTAAGGCACATTGTTCGTGGCCAAAGATATGCTTTGGAAAAGTTTGTGGTCACTGGAGGCGTGGAAGAACGACGCGCAAGAGGAATATTCCCAATGCGTCGGACTGACAAAGTGAGAAACGCAACTGGACTACCCTTAAACACTACTCTTCGAGCAGGGATGGATTGAGGGGAGTCGTCAGAGGTTATCATGGGAGTCACGGTGCTGTCATGAGCTATACGATAGGATGCATGATGACGATGAATTATGATATATGGTCGCAAAAACGATTAAAATTGGTTATTTTAACAACAAATTACTTTGTAATTTATTTTTAACAAACACTGTTTATTCCACTTTTTTATGACGGTATAACCCTACCGGTTTCAAGGATTTCACCTCATCTTCAGGGGAGTACAATCTCCGGAAACTCTTATTTAATGGGAAAGGCAAAAATGGAATACTTAGCAACAGCGGTGTGTATAAACTTTTATGTGCTGACTGTGATAATTTCTATATAGGAAAGACAGGAAGATCTTTTGAAAAGAGATTTCGTGAACACCAATCTGCCTTAACAAATCCTCTAATTTATTCTGGAATGGCTAATCATTGTCACCGTGAGAATCATACTTTTTCTATCGATGATGCCAAATTCTTACATATTAGCGGCAACGGAAATAAATTGGACAGATTAGAGGCCCTAGAAATTTCTAAGTCAGTATACCGATCGGAGCATCTGTTGAATAGTTATTTCCCCAAAATCTCCCCGCTCCTGGCCGAAATTATACCTAGCCTTCCCCTCACCCCTCCCGCCTCCAACCGTTGAAGTGTCTATGTCGGTGCCAATTCGAACAGCATTTAGTCTTGTTTGTACTCCCCTGAAGATGAGGTGAAAGCCTTGAAACCGGTAGGGTTATACCGTCATAAAAAAGTGGAATAAACAGTGTTTGTTAAAAATAAATTGCAATGTCTTTAAACCTCCACAACGTTAATGCCTTAACTATAAACAACAAATTACTTTGTTATTCCGCGAATAACATTAATCCCCGCAACACGTATTTCTATCTTTCATCCTCCCTTCAGGCGGAATGAGCCTCAAGATAGGGGGTAGAAATACGTGTAGGAGGGATTAATGTAATAATTAGAACAACAAAGTAATTTGTGGTTAAATTTTCTAACATAGAGTCCCACTAAGTTGAACCTTTGATCAACTATTCAAATGATTATTTTTTACAAAATTCGTAGACAATCTTAAGTGAATTTCTAAAGTTTCCGATTCCTGAAAAGTGATTAAATGTTAAGTAAAAGTATTAAAAGCAATTTTTAACAATTGTTGCTGTAACGGACAAATATTGATGTCAAACTCATTTTGTGCCAAAAAGGCAATTATTATGAGTAGTTAATACAATTATTACAGACGCTAAACAAATAAATATGTCAGAATGAAGAGAGCGAGAAGAAGGGGAACCGAGGAAAGAATGGAAGGAAATAATTACAGAAGTTTTAAGTAAATGAAAGTAGAAGAAGTGGCCTAGTTGGTAAGACGCCTGTCTTCCGAATCGAGGCATGCGGGTTCCCAATGCTACCTGATTTTTTTAATGTGAGAGTCTGCTTTTTAAACAGCGCTGTACACACTGTACTTAAATAATTATTATGTAATCCCCATTGGTATCTTATTTTATTAAAAAGGATTCAAGTCTGGTTTCTTATGGCCTCATTGATATATTTATGGTTGTTTAGAAGAGATTGCCACTTGGCAATTAATCTACCAGGTTGTATTGTATACGAGCATAACGCAGTAACAGATTAGGATACAGACCAAGGTAAAAGTTGTGTGCGTAGATGTATGAAGATGAGGTAATCGACGCGCTCTGTTTAGCTAAAAGAAATGTGTTAGTAACATGGTGTGATGTGTATTCAAATATCTGAATTCAAAATACTAGGAATATTTTAAAGTTTTTATACAGTTACATTATTTTTGGTTAAATATATGGGTTATAGTATTTTAGACTTTAGACCATTGTTTTTCAGCTTTTTTAACTTTGTGATCCCCCAAAAGATAAAAATAAATAAAATTATGACTTCGCGCCCCCCCTACGAAAACTTGATATCTTGTTGATCGATGCATGTGCTTTGGTAGGTACCGTATTTGTAGGTACCGTATTTGTAGGTACTATTGTAGGTACCGTATTTGTAGGTACTTTTGTAGGTACCGTATTTGTAGGTACTATTGTAGGTACCGTATTTGTAGGTACTATTGTAGGTACCGTATTTGTAGGTACTATTGTAGGCACCATATTTGTAGGTACTTTTGTAGGTACCGTATTTGTAGGTACTTTTGTAGGTACCGTATTTGTAGGTATTATTGTAGGTACCGTATTTGTAGGTACTTTTGTAGGTACCGTATTTGTAGGTACTTTTGTAGGTACCGTATTTGTAGGTACTTTTGTAGGTACCGTATTTGTAGGTATTATTGTAGGTACCGTATTTGTAGCTACTTTTGTAGGTACCGTATTTGTAGGTACTTTTGTAGGTACCGTATTTGTAGGTACTTTTGTAGGTACTTTTGTAGGTACCGTATTTGTAGGTATTATTGTAGGTACCGTATTTGTAGGTACCGTATTTGTAGGTACTTTTGTAGGTACCGTATTTGTAGGTACCGTATTTGTAGGTATTATTGTAGGTACCGTATTTGTAGCTACTTTTGTAGGTACCGTATTTGTAGGTACTTTTGTAGGTACTATTGTAGGTACCGTATTTGTAGGTATTTTTGTAGGTACCGTATTTGTAGGTACCGTAATGTGTTCATTTTTCTCGGAAAATGTATTGTCTTCTTTTTGTACAGATCAGTTATTTATATTTTCGCGATCCTCTTGATATTACACCCCGACTCCTTTAGGAGTCGGGGCCCACAGGTAGAGAATCTATGGTTTCGAAAAATAATAGTTTGATTTTAAGTGAATTAAAATAGGAAGGAAGGTTTTAAAATATAAAATATATTTTACGAAACTTTTCCAGCTACTAATTAATCGTTGTTCTTGAATCGGTATCCCTACTTGATAGCAACTTGATAGCGACTTGATAGCAAAAAGAATTTGATAAATTCAATAATACACGAGGAGATAGATACTCGAATAGCCTATAGGCATACCAGCTATTTGATTTACAGGTGAACGCTGCCACTCGGTGACAATAAATTCCCGCACCGAGTGTGTTTACTGATACCAGGAAAATTTTCGGAAAGGTGGCGCCTTGTTTGAAGAGTACATCGAATGCCAACCTGTTCCCTGAACCGATAAAGTATACGAGCTGAATTTGAAAAGTTTGGTGAAAAGCAATTAAAATATATTTGTTTGAAAAAAAAAAACATTTTATTTTTCAACATCTTTGACCAGCGATCTACAAACTTTTTATTCCGTCTGAAAATATATTTTTTCAATTTTTGCAAAATAATAATTCACTGCGCCGATAATATCCTAATTAGACGATATCCTGATTCTTCCCACCGAGACAATTTTTAAGTTTTGAGACCAGAAAAATTCGCATGGGGCTAAGTCCGTGGAATATGGTGGATGATGTGGAACCAAATCGAAGCCCACTTAATGCAATTTTACAATTACGACGGTCGATTTGTGGGACGTCGCGTTGTGTACTTGTAGAAGTCATCATTAAATTATTTAGGAATGATATGCTTTCGATTTTAAAATTATTTTATTAAAATTAAAAGGACAATTAATGTAACACTGTTTAGAGTTCTTTTTATAACGACTTATCAAATAACTGTATCTTGTAAAATAAAATAAATAATACAAAATAATTTACAGCATCGAGCTTTTTTTAATAAATATAATAGTGTTGTTAAACGTTATTAGTGTTTGTATTTGTGTATTTTCAATACAAAGCCATAAAAAAGTGCTAAATGAAAAAAAAACAAGCTCTATTCATGTAAATTTTTCACAATATTCGTCAACCAAGACACTAAAATTAAGTCATATTTTTACAATTATTACTTCAAGTCAGTGTGATATCACATATTTTCTTCTTGATTAGTCTGCTCATTTGACATTATATTTTACGATTTGTTGAAGTGTTAATATAAATTTCGATCATGTCATTGAAGTCCTCAAATCAACAAATGCCGGCAATATTGCTCGCCATAATCAAAGTGTGGGAACATTAAGTAATAATGATGAGAAATGGAGGCTTCATTTTGAAGTGACATATTATTATTGCTGTAATTATATGTTTTACCCCAAAGTACTCGGCTCAAAGTATTGTATTGAGGTTATAAATTGCTTAAGCAAGTGTCCCGGGGCGCGGGGCCTCCGCGCACCGGCAGTAAAGCGAGGTTATGTTTCCATCGTTTGTTTTCGGCGTTACCATGGCGCCAGTTCAGCCCCCTTCCCCTGCCAGCGGACAGGGTGGCAACCGGGAAAAGGCTGAGCAAAAAATGTTGAATAGTCTCAAAGACACTCGGTTTCTTATTCTCAATAAATGGAACGAATATTTCGCGGTACTGATCGCTCCGTAGGTTAACAATGTTGTATATAACATTTTCGTAGTACACCGTACATATTGGCGGGCTTATTATCACGTGGCAATCTCTTTCAATCAACAAGATATATGTTGAGCCCTTAAGTAAAAACCAGAGTGGAACATATTTTAAATAAATTGGTAATTGAACCTGCAATCCTCGGATCGGAAGATAGACGTCTTAAGAACTTGGCTACGAAGGTCATCACTTTGATTTCGAATAGCAAAATATGTAGTTACAGGACTTGATTATTGGACATGAAATGGAAATTACAGGATGCATTTTTTTTTCAGTAGCATGCATTTTTAGGGCATAAAATCATTGTGCAAGACCAACAACACGAAAGGTCACTTAAAATACCGAAACAGAGGCTATTAGATGTCGTGCTACAAGATCTTACGAGGTCAGATGTGGAGGGAATCTGGGAAGATACGACGAGTTACAGATCAGCTTGGAAACAAATTATCCTGAAGGCACAATCTCTACAGTTGTATGGCCATCTAAGATAGATAAGTAGGTAATTTTCCAGATTATTTTTTATGAAATACTCGAAGAAGCATTGGCCGTGAGCGAAATGATGCCATAGCACCTTGCAAAACGTCAGTTGAATGTATAGATACAGAAATTACGGGATTGGGTAAATCGGGATTGAGAAAAAAAAGGGGAAAACCAGGGTTCTGGAAGATAACATACATTTTGATGGGCCTGTGACGTGGAATGGTTTTCCTCTTAATGTCAGAGAGTTGGATGGCATGTTCACTTGAAGACAATGATTTTTGGGAGGTTTTATCAAAATGCATGACGTTTATGAACACTATATACATACTCTGTACTACACCTAAATCCAAATGTGGTACTATTACATATCGGAAAATCTACAAAGAATGCTTTGTAGTTCGTCTTTCCTTGGTAAGTTTTCTACGGTTGTCTTACCAAATATGTTTTTCTGTATATATGCAGATGCGGGGAAGTACCTAATATAATGACTGCAGTTCCTTCATCAACGACAGCTAGCGCCACCGCCACTAGCCACGCCGTGTCGTTGATTTTATGGTTCAAACAAACAAAGACGCTCTTTAAGATAACTTTTAAAGACATTAAAGACTGTAACCAAATATGTCTGAGACTGCAGCATAGTCATAACTCAACCAATGTAATCTGGGTACAGGAGAATTCGAGCAATAGTTAGTTTTAGAATTGTCGCATCGGAATATATATTGCAGTCTTGTACTTCTCCAAGGAATTCATAATATCAAATAATTCCAGTAACTCCGGACAGTTAATTATCCCATTCATTATTTTAAAATGTAGAATCATATTAAACATCACTCGACGATCGGAAAATCTCAAGTTCAGACGCGACTATAATATATTATATTATAACTAACTCAGAACTCGAACACATCATTATTGATATATTACAAAAAAATGTTTAAAAAATAAGCATATACGAGTATAAGTTGAACGTAAGGAAAAGAAAGTAGTTGTGGCATGGAAATATTATATAATCCTCATTGTCTGGTTCGTACTTTTCTCCCATTATATAAAGAGTTTGGAATACCGGCAAGTTCTATCGGTGAGAAAAACAACCTTTCCACGACAACTTAAAAAATCCTCGTCTATCGCACCAAACGACTTATTCCTGCTTCAACAATAACACCATCCAGTGAGCAGATACAGGCGACGCCTCTACTGAACAAAAATCAACTTCCCAACAAGAAAAAAAGGATTTTCCAAGCTCTAATAAAAACGTCAACTCGTTCCGGCAAATAGGCATCTCACCATTCTGTTAATTTTGATTTAGTTGAATTTTTGTCATGTATCAAAATTAAGATTATATTTTACCACTAGCAATAATTCGTCCCTGCTCCATTCCCACCATGGCGAACGGATTCGAAATTGTAAAAGTGCTGCCGCCACAATGTTACTGCTTTGTTAAATGGAAGCTCATATCGGAGGGAAGAGATATTTTATTTATTTGCTAACCATTGGAAATATATCGATTGTGTGAAGAGTGAAGCTGATATGGTCAGCCGTGCTGTGCTGGTGTGTTCGAGTCCTCATGTCCCGCGCTATAATCAATTTGCTTACTGACACGTGATTATTTAATCCGAGTGGAGCTTTATTAATGGATTTTTTACACAGATATAACATGGCATGAATTGTAGATAAAATTAACAATTTCGCATCTATTTATTCAAACAATATATGCCTTATGCTGTCATACTAGCGACACATGTCAAAATACGAGATTTTTTGGAGGTGAATAAGTTATAACTAGTTAACATAGAATGCTTTTGAGGAGAGTTTGCTCTCTAAATTGCGTTAAATAAATTGTCCTTATTATTATAAATAAATAAACATAGGTTTATTGATAGCAACATAGTATGTACATAATATATTTAAATATACTTCAAGAACACATAAATTGCAGAGAATACATTAAAGACAGAATCTATCAAAAGGTCTGAGCTCATCTAATAACATCCCCCCCGGCCAAGATACACCCCACCAATATAGGACGAGCCCAGCCACGGGGACATCAGATATTTTTCAGCCCACACCCTTGCACGTTATAACTTATATTTCTCAAAATATATTGAAATAAAAATAATTATAAAATTACAATTTATACAGCGCCGTTTAGAGAGCAGACACTCCTCAAGGAATATTTAACTTGAGATTCAAAACCACTATTATTGACAGATTTAAAATATATCAAAATTCATATTAATAAGTTGAGTATAAGGATGGGAAAGTGGTGGCTGCGGCGATTCGATTAGGAAGTTATCTGCATTTGCATGTATTTAGAAAAAAACATATTTGGTAAGAAAACTTACGACGGGAAGACGAACTACAACGAAACCATTGTAGATCTTGCAACGTATGATAGGGAATAAGGAGTATAAAATCAATAGTAGGTAAAACAGACGTCCGTTTACAAGATGAATGGATAACATCAACAGTTTGCAGAAGTTCAGTGGATGCAAAACTTTCGAGATTGGAAAACGGAATGGAACGATTGCATTAACCTTTCCCTTCCTGTGTTAAAAAAAATCCGCGTGTTCCGGTGCTGTGTATTCAATACACATGTAAAAATGATCGATTTAAAATCGGAAAAATAAGAACATTCAAAGCCAATCGCTTTAATTTATGAAATTTGAAGTCAAAAGTGATAATATTTGAAATTTTATTGCTGAAAACATGAAAAAAACATCGGCCGACGTTCACAAAATGAGCGAAGAACCACCTTAAATAAAAAACCACCTCAAATGGATGCCCTAGAGCTACTGACAGCTTATACATCCAAGGAAGAAACACAATTGCGAACTGAGATTCTATTTTTTGCGTTCCCATATACCGAAGTAGAGTGAGAGTGAGATGTAAAAAGCGTCACTTCCTCACCCATAGCAGTTTTTTTAGAATGAATATACTTACGTCACACACTGGCACACGTTTGATTGTATCGGTGAATTTATTCCCGATTTTCACAAAATATCTCTGATGTGGGCGATAAGTGCTAATTATTATTAATAATATTTTTTTTATTCAATGCGTAAACGTATTACGGAGGAATGCCTAAAATCTGAACCCAGTATTTATTATATTTATAGAGATATTAAAGTTTATAGAAGCAACGTGTACTAGTTACACATCACAGGGATGGAAGGGTTAAGCAATGGACAAATATGAGTTGAATGGCACTGATGATGACGACATCGAACATTTGTTTTTTTTAATATTAAGGTTCAGTTTGTTAATTACGGAAAGAAACGTTATTCATAGGTCATACCTGTAGAAAAAGATTTCGAGATGCCACCGGAAACCAGAATGAGGAGTTTTGAACTTAACAATTCCAGATGAAACTATGAACATTCTTAAACGGAAAAGTTCCATAAAAACTCAACTACTCGTATTTTCCGCATTAATTATATCATTATTTAGTAACATTGACTCTTAAATCGGGAATGCGTAAATTGACAAATACTTTCTCATATAAACTTTGTTGTATTTTATTACAATTTTGTTACAATCTGGCGATTTCATTGCCTCGTGACAATCTCTTCTAATTCACCAGAAAGCTTATAAACGAGCATTGACTGAAAACGATTCTGGATTTTTTTTAAATCTGGGTGAGTACCAACAGGACTACGGAGGTCGACTAGTTTTAAGCGTAATAAGTTATTTATGTTCCCATAAATCTGGGTGAGTACCAACAGGACTACGGAGGTCGACTAGTTTTAAGCGTAATAAATTATTTATGTTCCCATAAATCTGGGTGAGTACCAACAGGACTACGGAGGTTGACTATTTTTAAGCGTAATAAGTTATTTATGTTCCCATAAATCTGGGTGAGTACCAACAGGACTAATGAGGTCGATTAGTTTTAAGCGTAATAAGTTATTTATGTTCCCACAAATCTGGGTGAGTACCAACAGGACTACGGAGGTCGACTAGTTTTAAGCGTAATAAGTTATTTATGTTCCCATAAATCTGGGTGAGTACCAACAGGACTACAGAGGTCGACTAGTTTTAAGCGTAATAAGTTGTTTATGTTCTTTTCTAAGTTATTTATGTTCTCATAAATCAGATTTAACTTAAACCAACATAAAACAATATTAAATTAAATAATTACAAATGCAATGTTATAGGTTTAAATTAAATGAATTGGAGAACCATCTTCTTCCGTTTAATGTTGGTTCTTTAATTTCAAGTAAATAATAATAAGAAAAGGACAATTTATATAGTACTGTTTAGAGAGCACCCTCTCCTCAAGGGCGCACATGTGTTTTACATCAGGAAGATTAAAAATCATACTCGATCACAAGGAATAGCATGTTGTATTGTCATTCAAAGATAATTTAATATTTAGAATGATCGACAACGATTTCAAAACAATTATAGATACAGTTTAATGACAATATATGGTAACAAAGGAATAAAAAAAAATACTTATGGTTTGTAATTAATTCTTCCTTTCTATAATCCCTAGAGTTAAAACCTCTTTTGCCCAAAGGCAATATGCTTATTTGGCTCCCATTACATATAATGGCGTGCCGATTTCAATAAAGGTAAAGGTAGGAAAACCATTTAGACAGTCGATCGGAGCGTGGTTGTTATTGCGACAGGATTTTGAGTACTTGGGCTTTCAGGATGAATGACGAGTGGAATGGATTTATGTAAGCTCGTGAGTGTGGGTTTCTTCTTGTTGTTTTAATTTTGGTTGTTTTTGTGTTTCTGTGTATTTTTTTTTTGTTTTAGTTTTGTTTTGATTTTAATTTTTATTCTTATGATTGTGTGCGGTATAGTGTGGGATGAATATTTTTGGTATTTCTGGAGTGATGATGTGTGAGGAGTTGAATTTCGCAAGATGTTTCCAGTTTAGTTGAGTGTCACTGTCAGGTTGATGAGGGCGTGCAACGGGGTTTTGTTTTTGTGTAATCAAAAATCGGAAAGAAGTATCGATTTATTTTTCTCATGCTAAATATCCTCAGTGAGATACAGGCAAAAGCCTAGTTTACTGGGGATACGACAAATGAAAGGCAACAAACCCAGATCCATTAAAATTGTATGTCCAAATCAAATTATCTGTTGTTTTTCTCAAATTGTGTATATTTCTTGTCATGTGTAATAATAAATAAAATAAAATAAAAATAATTTTTTACAGTTTTTTTTACATATATGATAAGTGATACATGAATGAATGTTGCGAAATATAGAAAACGGTGAAAAGAAAAGTAAACGTGATAGATAAACAGTGAAATATTAGAGCAAGTTGAGGAAAACTTCCATTTAGATGTACTTAAAAAGAATATATAAATATATTCTTTTTACGTTCATATGTGATCTGTTTATTCGGGAATGACTCCGAGCTACCCTTCCATATTTTTGGGTGTGGTAGTTGGGAGCCAATCATAAACAAGCTACCAGCAGGCTTTCCATGCATTGCCATAATAACAATAATAATAAAAGGATAATTTATATAGCGCCGTTTAAAGCGCAAACTCTTCTCAGGGGCACTCTAACGAGGGACTCAAAACCACTATTATCGACAGGTGAAAATATTACAAAATTAGTATATACGAGTATATAAAAATCTTACCACGGGAAGACGAACTACGCAAACATCTTTGTAGATCTTTTGATTTGTGATAAAAACACATTCGACTTGAGGTGTAGTTTATATGTGTGTACATTTGTAATATTATTGAAGCAGATCGTATACCGTGTCTGCTTGAAGCAGATCGTATACCTCATTCATAGAAATTGAACCAGTTATAAGAATCAGTGAAGCAAAAATGATCAGAAAAATAATGCAATGTATTACGTGTATCATAACATATATATATCAAATACGTGTTGAACCTTTACCCATAATCAATCACATAAAACGAATGGCAGATTAAATAATCATTATAAAAGTAAAAAAAATATATATATTTTATACTCAAAAGTAAACATACATTAATTTAAAAAATTAACTTAGTTAAATATAATAAATATTTGGGAAAAAGAAGCGACTCCCGTTTAGTGTAATAGAAAAATGTGTGAAATTAAGTCGGCCGACCCTCCATGCGGGGCTAATGAAAGAGATTCGGTAATTCAATATGGCTATTAGACTAAACCTCTGCCAACATTGGGTACTGCGTGGAATGCAAATAAGGGTTGCTTTAGCCCTACTCCGGGATTAGCGGGATTTAGGGGATGATTTGTTGCTCCAAGGGAAGCGATTGCAGAGCTATCACCAGGGTTAATATTGCCTCAGAGCAAAACCGAATTGATGTATTGTATTTTAGATACATACATACCATCACGACATTTTCCTTTTAGGGTCAATAGAGAAAACAGAGCACCAAACTTTCCTATCTCGACACACGTCTTCAACCTTTTCCATATCCATATATTTTTTCATACAGCTTCTACGATTTATCTTACTTTCTACGTTTCATTCTTTCAGAATATAATTTGCTTAATCCAGCTTTATTCGGTCTCCCAAAAAATATTATTACATTAAAATTGTTTTTGTTTATTTATTTACATGACAAATAATTGTGTGAAAAACAAGACAAACAATATAAAAGACAGGTTATTATAAGTGCACACTCAATTTATATGGATCTGGGTTTGATGTCTTTCATTTATTGTGTCCTCGATAAACTAGGTTTTTACAAGTAACTAATTACGAGTATTTGTCAAGATATGTTTCAATGTATATGGATTGATCCGTATTTTATTTTTTAAATATGATATATGTAACTTTACTTAGCAAACATTTAAATGAGAAATTTATATAACGATTAAATTTAAATATTATACATATAAACAATTGTGACAGGTATTTCACTAACTCTGAAGAATGTAACAATTTATATAAATAAAAAATATTTACTTTTTCTTATAAAATATACAACAAACTATTTTATGTACAACTTAACATGGCGTTGGGCTAATTCGTTACCACCCCTTGATTTAGGCAACTCCGTACGCGGCACACATTGCATAAAAGTGCGCGTCGGCCCAGTGACAAAGAGGCAATTTGGCATTAACTGTGTGGACCATTATTGTCTTGTGCAAATACTCCTTTGAACGATCAAAATAGTTATGGATGATTTATTTGCGTCGCTTTAAATTATTTCTCTTTGCCGAAGCGGGAGCTTTTAGAAATTCCCTCAAAATAGGAATTTGTAACATTGCTGGAATTGTTATACTCGGACACTTGACCGCTTGGGTATAATGGATTTAGAAAGGAATTTAAACTATTGTTTACTACAAATGTCATTAAACACGATACAAAAACCTAAATTTATATACCAAAACCCATTTTAATTCTATAAAATATTAATTATTCTTTCTTAGCTTCTTTTTAGAGGTAGAGGAAGACCAAGGAAAGTATGGATGGATCAAATGAATGATATCTTAAAAGAAGAAAATAATATAAGAAGTCAGATAAATCGTAGGAGTTGTATGAGAAATTGAATGGCTGTGGAAGAGGGGAAATATGCATGTCAAGATAGGAAAGTATGGCGCTCTGTTCTCTCTGCTTACTCCGACAGGAAAATGACGTGGTGGTATGTATATATGTGTAATCTCTTTCTATACTATCCACGCCGTCCGCTTTGGAATCAGCTGTCAATTATTTTAAGACTCGCACGTTCTACGACATGCTTTAAACTAAAAAACATTATCTCTATTCAATAACGTTACAAGTTTTCATTTCCTTCTCCAATCCGTTGTACCCATTTCCGTCCCCAATCATTGAAGATATTTAAAGAATTTGGCTTTGTTTAATTACTTTCTGCACTCCAGTTATTTGGTTTCTATTTATTTTTTATTATCTACTGTATCAAGGGGCCTGGACCTAGTAACCTCTCACCCAGTAAGTTACACAAATATCAGTCATATATTTGGCTGGCTGAAAAGGATTGCCGTTTGGAAAATATGGTGTCCAATTCTTTATAACGTAAGCAACCCATATCCAATCAAGGAAAATCCTCGAATTACACGTCGCTTGCAGATGGAAGGAAGGATGACGTAAACGATTTGAGAACAACTTCTTTGTACCTGTGGTGTATTTGTATTTTTTTAATCTAAAGTGTAACGACATATTGAGCCAATAAAAAATTTGGATGAAGATTATACAACTAGTTGCAACCCGTGAAATATTGACGGAAGTAAAACAAATTCTACATTTATGAAAATATATATATATATTCATAAATGTAGAATTTGTAAATACGAGTATATATCATTTATACATCGTCCCCTTTTACACCGGTTCAAAAATTGTTAGCTAGGTATTTAAAATTCGTTCAGTATCACGGACCCACCGAGATTCAAATTTCAAATTACTTTCGGAGAGAATCTAAGTATTCCTCTCTCGCTCTCTCGTATTCAAAATTCAATTCTCGTATTCTTTCTTTGACGACAACCATCATATGGGTTTTGGCCTATTTATACTAGGATTGATTCTCATTCGACATTTCAAATAAATAATTTTACAGTATTCGATATTTCAAATAAATAATTTATCATTCGAAATTTATAATTTTATAACATTCGATATTTCAAATTGATAATTTATCAACATTCGTTACTTCAAATTGATAAATTTACAACATTCGATATTTCAAATTAATATTTGTCGAGTATTGTGAATTGAATATTTTTATTTTTAGTAAAAAAACATTCATATCTAACTAAATATGTACACGTATTGTGATCCCCTTGGCCGCACGGAAATTTCGGAGAGGAGACCCGCTGAGGCACGCGGGCTCACCTTACCTACTCGTATATGTATATTTGTGTAGGCAAACTGTAAAGCAAAGCGCATAAGGTCGAGTTATCTTATCTGAGGATAAGAAAGCGCGCCTTTATAAGCCCAATAAAACCATTGTATCACCAAGGTTAGAGGCGCTGAGCAACCTTTCTCACAGCTCCCATTATTTTTCATCTTATAATGTTTTTTTTTTCAAGATTTAATAAAAATAGTAAAAAAGACAATTTATACCAACACTGCCGTTTAGAGTGAAGACTCTCCTAAAATGAACTCTTATTCAAGATTTGAACTCCCTATTTGAGGTGCATGGCCGCGCAGTAAAGCACTGGACTTCCGTACGGAAGGTCGTCAGTTCGAACCCCGCGCTGTGCTGCTCCTCTCGAATAACACAGGCATTTTTTCTGCCTTATTTTCGGGGTAAAAGAATACCTGACTTCGATTATATTTATTATTTTTAAATAAAACAATTAGATTAAAAATGTTACAAAAAAAAACAAATTGAGGTATTGAGTGTAAGAATAGAATATAGTGGCTACGATCATTACACTAGGTACTTCCCCGTATCTGCATGTGTTCAGAAAAACAAATTGAGTGTAAGAATAGAATATAGTGGCTACGATCATTACACTAGGTATTTCCCCGCATCTGCATGTGTTCAAAAAAACAAATTGAGTGTAAGAATAGAATATAGTGGCTACGATCATTACACTAGGTACTTCCCCGCATCTGTATGTGTTCAGAAAAACATATTTGGTAAGAAAAACGAAAAAGAACTTACCAAGGGAAGACGAAATATAAAGAAACCTTTGAAGATCTTCCGATATGTGATTATGTGTAACACATTCGGTTTTAGGTGTAGTTTGGTGTATGAGTATGTGTATAGTGTAAATATACAATTATGAATTTTGATTTGACCTCTCAAAAATGGTCCTAAAGATGCATACGCCATTCATATCTCTAACAATAAAAGGCAGATCATTCCACGCCACAAGATCAACAAAAGCTCTCATAATATCTCACCATATTGAATCGATTTGGAACAAACAATTTATAAGATGAAGAAGAAGTTAATCTCAAAGTTATAACCCTCTACGAAAAAATATCTCTCAAAAACAGATTCAAAAGATACAATGAAGACATCCCATTTAGGGACTTAAATCCAAAAAAACAACGTTTGAAATCAATCCGTCCGCAATACTTGAGCTAATGTAGACTTTTTAGAAGCGGGTTCATGATCAATGCTTATTAGTTTTGTTTCAAATATTATTATGGGGTTTAACAGTTTATTTCCATGTAGCATAATGTCACAGAACCTTCCCCAACTCGCTTTGTTTCTCGAAAAACCTTTTAGTATTTATAGCCACATAAAGTATTTATTTTATCCAATTTTGATCCCGTGACAGTTCGAGACGACTGGATTTCAGCTTCCTTGGAAGCTATGGAGTAATATTAACCTAATCTAATCATGTCAATATCGTGTGTCTACAATATGCATAAGTGAGGCTCAAAAGAGTCACCCCTTTGCGAATGTAGTGTTGTGAATATAACCGAGCAATCCCACCTTAAAAGGAGGCATTTCAGAAGTACATCAAGCTACTCGAAATGTGTTGACCTGGCTCAAGAGTTTATCTGTACCACTTTTATTTTACCACCACACGAAAAAAGAAAAGATACTTTATTTTGAGAAGTGGATTACTATTCATAATAGTATTTGATAGTGCCAAGGTGGTATTGCGCCATCATTTTTATATCATTATTGAAGATTTAGCTGTATTATCATTTTGGGCATTGTATGAAGTTTGTCTTATGTAATTGTTTTTTACAATAGCATACATTCATGCACACGATCACGCCATTTCCCTGCCAGGGTAGGCAGAGAGGACAGAGAGCCATACTTTCCTATATTAACACACATCCT
Organism: Odontocerum albicorne; assembly: GCA_949825065.1. Lineage (NCBI taxonomy): Eukaryota > Metazoa > Arthropoda > Insecta > Trichoptera > Odontoceridae > Odontocerum > Odontocerum albicorne. The sequence goes on from OX463842.1 coordinate 47,358,843, forward strand.
TCGCCTCTTCTACATACATACAACTCCACATTAAACTCCAACAATTTTTCAGCCGTTTATGTTTCCTTTTTTCAATATATCATTCACTTGATCCAACCATACATTTCTTGGTAAAAAAACTATACACACATTTTCTGGGAGGATTTGACGGATGCTCTCGATATCTCCGTTACGTATTCTGGGAGGCAGCTAAAATTTATTGTACTGGTCACCTTGCTCCATATTCCGTCAATGTTCTCTTCGGGAGATTCAGGGCATCCCCTTATTTCGATATTCCTTGTAAGACTCTTCGACTCAAGCAGGTCAATCTTTGCGTCTAGAAACTCAACACTCATTTCCAATTTTTCATTTTTTATTTGAAGCGATTGAATATCTGGAGTCTTTTTCTCACACAAGGCAACCCTATCACAAATTTCATCATATTTTGATGATAGGAAGGAAACCGATTTCATGACTTCCTCATTTTGCCGTTTGATACCCAAATATAACATGTTGACTTCCTCGAATTTCTTGTTAATCAGATCAACAATTGAGTCCTTGGATTTGTTCAGTTCAGTAGACAAATATTCATTTCCCATCACTACGGGGTCTTGCTCAGATTTTTTGTTTGCTATTTTGTTTTTTTTCGGGCTGACAGTACTCATTACTCTTGCACTGGCAACATTGCCATGTCAACAATTGAGTGTTGACGAGTCTTTTGAATGGTGTTATCGTATAGTTCTGACATGAATAATGAAAAATATTGTCGCAAATAGTACATCTAAGCACCATATCTTGCTTAATGTTCTCTTCGCACTTAAAGCAAGTTAATTGGGACATTTTGCAGCGATGTCTTGCTTCACAAAAATCTATTTCTTACTGATATACTAACAAGTAGGTAGATTCACACTGACCTGTCAAAATTTACAGCGGGAAAAAATTAGCCGATCTGATACACAGCAGAATATTTCCCGTGCTTCGCCTGTTTTTACTATTGAGGTTTATTTTATTTTTGACAAGAAAGTCGATTTAAACTGTTGCTATTTTGTAACTTTTAACGGAGTAGCTATAATTTTAGTGTTAACAATTTGACAACCGGAAACGGAATGATAGAAATACTACCTTGATCAAAAAGTTTTAGGACTTTATTCATAAAATCGAAAATACAAGTTTATTCATCAAAATCGATATGGTCCTATTCAAAGTACTCCCCATCGACTGCAACGCACTTACGCCAGTGCTTGATCCAATCCTCAAAACACCGCTGGTACTCAATTTTCGGTATGTCCATTAGAGCCGTCTTCGATTTTTTCATGACATCCTCTCGGGTGCTGTAACGCGTTCCGCGAAGCGGTTTTTTAAATCGGTTGAACAGGAAAAAGTCGCAGGATCAGGTGAATTCGAAGGCTGCTGGATAGTAGTCGTGTTGTTTTTGGTCAAAAACTCATGAAAATCATGTCTTTCGCGATTTCAACGCGGTCCTTTTTTTGCATGAAATTGAGGTGTTTCGGCATCAGTTTTGCAGCGACACGTCTGAGGTCCAAATCACTAACCAAAATGTCTTGAGCGGATCCATAAGCGATGTTAAAGTCCTCTGCCAGCTCTCTGATGGTCAATTTGCGGTTTTCGGCCAACATTTCTTCGATTTTATCGATGTTTTCATCGTTTTTCAACTGCCACTGCGTTCGTCATCCTCGACCGACTCACGACCACTTCTGAAGCGTTCGTGCCACAAAAAAACCCTTCTCCAACATTTCCAAGGTCTGCGGACCGTTAAATCCGTTTTTCACATAAAATTTAATGCAAACTCGTTGATGCATAGTTGATGCCATTTTTAAACTTGTAAAAAATCGAAAAGACGCACAAAGGTAGATGTACTCAATACAGCGTAACTTTTACAAATGTCAAGCTATGACGCTGAAATTTGGAGGGAAGTGTCAATGATAGACGTGGTAACCTAACAAAAAACAAAAGAGTTCCAATCGGGTGACTGACAGCGCCACACGGTGGCTGGTCCTAAAACTTTTTGATCAAGGTAGTATACAACTGACTAGTATTATCGGCATTTTATGTTAATTATTTATGATTTATCATATATTGAACTTATCAACATTTCAATATCCATTAAATTTTAATTGCCAATACCTACTAGCCAAATCCATGATAAATATTAAATTAGTTTGATTGGCGTATATGTGTATGTAGTACATGTGTATGTGTAGGTACCTACAATAGGCGTATATGTGTTGTCAAGGAGCATGAAGGATTCATTCATATTTTTTATTGTCAAAGTCTTGACGATTTTATCAACTTCTTCTTCCTCACTTTTATTGTGTATTTCATTTAACTCTTGTTGCTCAATTAAGTATTCCTTTGACAGAGGTACTGAGTGAGATTCAATCAACTTATTAACATCTTCGTTGTTGACGTCCAAGATTAGTTCATTCATTAGGCTAACTATTTCATCTGTGATAGTTTCCGGAGTTTCTTCAGAATTTATAAAATCACTTATCATTTGTGGGTATAATTGTTTCCAGGGACCTTTCATTGTTGACTCTTTTATTTCAGCCCACGAGTCTCCAATATTATTTATTGCGTTCCATATATTATAGGTCTTCCAAAAAAGAGGGAGCGACTGCATGGAAGCGAACAATTTTTGCATTATCGAGAAAAATCTTGAAAAACTAGAATTTTAAAAAATGTTTGAAATAGCGAATTGTGCGAAAGTAGAATATCCAAAAGTCGAGGGCCGCTGTACACTTCAACTGATCAGTATATTTTTATATCTGATATTGTACATATTCCTAAATTATATTGTACTGGATTGAAGGAAAGTCAATTAAAGAAAAGATTGATATAAATAGGGTTTATTTCGATGGTTGTGTCTCCCTGACACTGGAATATCTGTTATCTGCAAGGTGTGACAACTCAATGTAGCGTGTTATTGTAACTGGGAATAAATGCATATCTGTGTGATAAATGCATAAGGTATTTAGTATTATAAATAGCCATTGACTTTATCGAATAATAAAATGTTTATCAGCACTGATTCTACAATCATTTAGATTCATCTTGAAACTAGATGCGATCTTCAAAGGAAAATTAACCTTCAGAAAATAACATAACTTTTATCTAAACGGTGTATTAATTTTGTTTGATATCATTCACTTACAAGCTCGTGTCTTATTGTTATACTTAAGAAAATGTAGGATGGTTCGTGTGACACTTGAAATGTCATGTCTCAAAGGAATGGGGTAAAATCGTTTTTTTTTTACAAATCGGATAGTTTTTTTATAAATCTAAAAATAGTTTTTTTCTGAACTAACGTTTTAATTCCTAATTTTCAGTATACTGACTTTCTAATGTACTGTATGATTTGTATCTATCTTTAAATAGGCCAAGATCCACCATGAATTAATACTAATTACGAACTAATTTTAGATATAAAAAAATTAAAAATCCAATTATCAAATACCCCATCAATGCCAATGCAGACTAACGTAGTGACTTTTGACAAACGTCACCAAATATTATTTGATTTTAACAAACTGTCACATTTTTGCTAATTTGTAACAAGATGTATTAATTTGTCATTATTTTTAGTTTTATGTAATGTAATTTACCTAAATAACTTGCTATTTATTAGAATCGACGTTTATATTCAAGTTGATAAAATAATTAAAATTACTGAACGTCGTTACAAGGTTGTATTGGGGCAAATTTGTGAACTGTCACAGGGACCATGCTACAATTTCTCAAGTATAATCTAAGCGTTTTAACATTATGACGCGTCGAACCATTAACGTGTCTGAGCACAGAATTATTTGTAATTTATTAACATAAAGAGAACCATTGAAATTCCATATATTTCTGTTTTCACAAACTGATGACATGTCATTAAAAAGTACGATTTAAACGACGTTTTTTACCTAATATAGCATTTCATTGTATATTTCAAATGTGTGTCTGAGAGATACTACTTAAGAGGGAAGTAGAACTTTAAGGTTGATTTCTTGTTCACGTAATAATTTGATGGTTCGTAGAGCGCCCTTGAGGAGAGTTTTCTCTCTAAACGGCGCTTTAAATATTGTTCTTTTTAAGTATAATTTTTATTTCCTTCGTTCTGTCAGGATTAAGTTGCCACAAAACACTTATCTCAGATCGGCGAGCACCCAGGCACTTCACGACCTCATACATCAAGATTATAAATCTCTATATCATAATACTTGGTCGATAATGTTAGATGGAAATCTGATTCTTCAAGTCCAGGAAATCAAGGTGAGGACAGATAGCGAAAAAGCTTTCATTAAAATGACACTTAACAAGCCGAGACCTGAACGTGGAATTAAATTTCCATACGATTCCCTGTTACATCATCTCAACTCCCATCTATGGAAAAGCGACCTAAATACTGGACCAGGAAACATAACGTAGGGTCAAGACTTTTAAGATGTGGATCTTGAGACGTGCAGTTAAGATTCCTTGAACAGATCGTGTAACAAATGTGGAAGTGTTTAGTCTTATGTATAAGGGCAATGAACTGCTTTAAGCAGTGAAGGTTTGCAAATTGCAATATCTGTCACATAATGAGAGGCACTAGGTACAAGTACATTGTAACATAACTGATAAGCCCCGCAATTTTTGGCTTTGAATAAATCATCATGAACTTGGCACTAGTTAAGTTCATTGTCTAAATATAAAATAATCTCCTGGAAAAAAGACATCCAAACTTTTTCGCCTAGTGCACCTCCATCATTAGAAGAGATCTACGCACGGTAAACTCCTAACAGGAAAAATAGCGAACCCTTCGTTGATTAACACACTTTTGAATGTACCGTACAATTCCACTCTTCGTCATCACTCGCACACGGAATGACGTTGTTGAATGACTTTTCCGATAGTATCCACATTTCGATGAATAAATTGAAAATTGAACTTCTTAATGTATTTTGTAGACATAACTGAGTCACATAAGAGGGAAGCTTAAGTATCATTGTTTCTGTTCCTGTTCCAATTGTATTATATTGAGACTTTATTTCTTTTTATATTGTTGTTTGTGCAACTATGTTAAACCTGTATCAACTATATAATAATCAACTATATAACACTTAGGGCCTATAAAACATCTTTCTGGTTGGTTGGAAGAGATTGCCACATGGCAATAAACTCATCAGGTTTAAAAAAAAACATTATATTCTTTGTGACACAGTTCATTCAATTTCTTTTAGTTTTAACATTTTCTTTTTTCAAAATATCATCCACTATGTCAATTAACTTGCATAGTAATTGTTTTGACAATTTTTCTTCATAAATTTATTTTAGACGTCCAAGCCGTCAATTTATTATTTTCATGAAAATACATATTAGATATAAAATATTGAAAGGGGCTGAATAAATTATGTAGAAATGACAATACACAATATTATAGAATCGAGTAATTAGGGATTAATGTGAACTTAAGGCTGTTTTATTAATTAACATGAAGAATAACACATTCTGATAGTTTCCGTATGTGGAACGATTGAGTGAAGAAATACTAACAAAGCAAATATAACATATATAGTGCTAACATAAGTAAAATGCATAGTCGAGTAAAACCAAGAAAAGTATTATTAGGTGTTAACATAAGTTGTGTCCGTTTTTTTTTCAAATTTAAAAATGAGCACCAAAAGTATAACAAAATGGTAAAGGTTATACGTTATTCGAAAAAAAAAAATCTGCTCTACAAGATATTGTATTTGCTTTTACGTCACATATATTATTTTATTTGATTACAAGCCTTCAAAATGGAATGTCACGTGGACGAAAGTGAGCATTTTCGACACCTCCTTCTGTTCGCTTTCAATCGAGGGAATAAAGCTGCCAAAGCTGCTCGCGATATTTGCGAAGTATACGGTGAAGATGCTATGAATGAAAGGATTAGGTACTTCTCCACATCTGCATATGTTAAAAAAACACGTTCAATAAGAAAAAAGAAGAAAACTTACTAACGGAAGAAGAACAAAGAAACATCTGTAGATTTTCCTATATATGATACGAGTAGATACAAATTTGGCTTTAAGTGTATTGTTCTTAATATATGTATGGTAGTTTCATGTACTATCATAAATTTCAATAAGACTTCCTAAAAAGGGTTGTCTGCAAGTGCTTCCTAAAGCTACATACACCACCCATATCCCCTAGCACTAAGAGGTAGACTACTTCATGCTACAGGACCAGCAATAGTAAAGTTTTATCGTAATACCCCGCTCTATTGGATCGATATGGATGAATCAAGTTATTAGATGGCGAAGAAATCGACCTCAAAGAATAAGGGGTGAAATTTATAGCATTTTCCATTACAACGGAAATTACAAAGTACGAGTAATTTGTTATTAAATATTCATTTTGGATTTGCCTGAAAGTCGATTGTTAGTCTTCAAAAAACCAGGTGGGTCCTAAATGATAACCCTACCCCACGAGAAGTTGCGATTTTCGTAGTCAAAATCCCTTATTTTTATTTTACAATGCACAATACAAAATAATTTATAAAAAAGTTGTGGGTGATTTATTTACAATATTTACAAAACAATCATAAAATTGAATAAAGAGTAAAAACTATTTGACATGATGCAATTCAACAAAACAAAATAAAAATACATCAACACAATAAAACAATTCAAATAATACGTAAGTAAGTACACGAGTCAAAATGTTGATAAAAATATTAAAAAATAACAATATACACTGTTGGTTATACTATATGGGGCAGCAAAAAAGTATTGTCTTTAAGTGTTTCCCAAAGCTGCACACGCCATCCACGTCTATAACACTAAGACGCAGTCTATTCCACGCCACATGACTAACAAAGCTCTATTATAATACCTCACCATGTTGAATCGATTTGGAACAGTCAATTTATTATTAGATAAAAAAAATCAGACCTTGAAGTTCTACTTCTCTCCGAAGGAACATCTCTCAGACACAGATTCGAAAGATACAATGGAGACATGCTGTTATAGGACTTACTTAAATACAAAGAAAGAAAGAAAGTTTTAAATCAACCCGTCCGTGGCACTTAATCCACTGTCGCATTTTTAGAAATGAACTTACATAACAATATTTCTGACTACCAATGAACTTACATAACAATATTTCTGACTACCAATGAACTTACATAACAATATTTCTGACTACCAATGAACTTACATAACAATATTTCTGACTACCAATGAACTTACATAACAATATTCCTGACTAACGTGTATCAGATTAGCAGCTGCATTGAAAACAGATTAAAATCCAGAAATTTGTGAATCAGGCAAACTAGAATAAATAGAATTACAATAATCCATACGCGACACAATTAATTAATTAATAAGGGGTTTATATTTCACTTGTTGGAAAACATCGATAGGAAAATTTTAACTCTAAGACTATAGTAACCTGAAGAAACCGTGTAACCTATTAAACCATACGCATTATTGAATGTGCGATCAGATGGGTAAAGGCGCGTTCTCACGGTTCAAGTTTAGTTGACCAATTAAAGTTGATCAACACGAAATCTGTAGTGAAGGCGCGTTCTCACGTTTTAAGTTTAATTGACCGATTATAGTTGATCACCAAAAGTTGAATACAGGCCCGTTCTCCCGGTTCAAGTTTAGTTGACCATTTAAAGTTGAATACGACTTGAATCAGTTTTTGTTCACACGTTTCAATAGAAACTGATTCAATAAACAGTTTGAATTTAATTCAGTTAAAAATGGCGTCGCCAGTATTTTCTCTTGCATCTTTATTTTTATATTTATCGAGTTGAAAGCGAACTTGACAATCGACTTGAATTCACATGTTCACACGTTTCAAGACAGGTTTCAAATTGAAAGCAAATGGCGGATGACTATCATCACTTGAACGATAAAGTTTGACTGGGTCAATCTTTTCTTGATCAGCTAAAAAGTTGATCAACTCTATTGAAACAAAGGTTCTCACTACAGATTTCATTCAATTTTTGTTGATCAACTTTAATCGGTCAACTAAACTTGAACCGTGAGAACGGGCCTTGAATCAGTTTCTATTGAACCGTGTGAACAAAAACTGATTCAAGTCGTATTCAACTTTTGTTGAACAACTTTAATCGGTCAACTAAACTTGAACAGTGAGAACGGGCCTTAACAGTGAATAAGTGACATTGAATATTTAAAACAATTTATTATGAAATTTAGATGTGAAAGAATATCGAAGAAATGTGGTGTCGTTTATTTAATACGACGACTGGTAATGAGACATATTATTATGCGTCATATTACTCTTAAAATTACGGTCAAAGCAGATTTTTATTTCAGCAGATCTAATTACATCAATTAGATTCACTTTCAGGCACAAGCCGCCACATCAGTTTTGTTTACATATATATTTAAAGACATTAAACCACGCACGCTTATAAATAATCCTAACATGAATGTCGGTACTGTTTACATTTCATACATATATATTATACATACCATCATGGAGAGATGATAGATTTCAAGGCCTTTGTTTCCACACACAGCTCTCGTCTAAATTTCGCACACTCTCTTGTTAATTCATTCATTTCAGTGTCCGGGCCTTCAATTATCAATTATGCCACGTGTTTCCAGTATGAATCATAGAGATTGCCCTATCATTCGCAATAATCAGATTCTGCACAGAGCATGTAGTTTCGATATTCGGACAAATTAGAACGTGTTGTGAACCCTATATATCCGAACGTGTTGTGAACCCTATATATCCGAACGTGTTGTGAACCCTATATATCCGAACGTGTTGTGAACCCTATATATCCGAACGTGTTGTGAACCCTATATATCCGAACGTGTTGTGAACCCTATATATCCGAACAAGGATATTCATCGCTACTTATGTTCGAGAAACCCCATCTTTGCATGTTCACCTTGCATCTAACCACCCCTATTCGGAGTCTATTCAGTGTCAAATACACCAAGACAGTTATTCTTCAGGTGACATATTTGTCAAGAGCTCCATTCAGTCGGCAGGTGTTCCAAAAAAGACATGTTAATTTAGCTCTAAACGACAAAACACGTCCCAGTCGGGCGCCTCCTGAAAACGTCAGAAATTTACTGATGGTCAAACTCGTTCAATCCCGGAACATTAAAATCAATGCTGAACGTGTTTTTCTTATCTTACTTCATATATTTTCTTCAGTTGAAATTTCTTCGCCTATCTCCTTCCACTCTTTTATCTTCCTCGCTCTCCATTTATGTCATACATATGTTATTTATTTCGCAAGTCGATCGCAACGCATTCTCTCAATGCGCTAAAACCCTCTAAAAATGATGTACACCAAGTGATGAATATCTCGTTCGGAGTCTCGGTCCAATGGTAGGACACCTTACTCCTTCATCGGATAAGTTCTGAATGATATGACATTTAATTGGATATTTTGGTTCATATTAGGAGACGGGGAAGGATAGTTTTTTTTAATTTTTGATGAATGATTATGAGAAATAATAAGAACGTTAAATACTTGTATACATGTGAGATATATAAATAATATTACATACGAATATACATATATTTGTGGATGTGCGATGTCACACACGGTTATATATATTAGATGGGTGTGGGTGAAAATAATGGAAGTGAGATGATGGTGAGTAAAGCATCAGATGTTGGATATATATAGGTATGTGAGGAGACGTGTGTGACTTTTTTTAAAATATTAATACATATATATATATATATAATAAATATGGGAGATACGCGGTTGCCTACGGAGGGAGGCTGTCGTCTGCCGGTGGAGGTGTCAGTGATGGTGTAGAGTGCGGGGGGGGGGGGCGTTCAGAGTGACGGGGTCATTTGCAGTTGGGGGGCGTTTAGAGTGGCGGGGACGTTTACTGATGGGGGGGCGTGGAGAATAGATTTCGGACGTGAGTGTCTAAATTTGGTATTCGCGTTGTAGTTTCCAAGGGCTTTTATGACGGGGTTGGGATGTCTGGATATAGAACTGTAAAACCTTTCGGCCAGAGCGCGCATGTGTTCGGGGATTGTTTGTAGAGCGAGTCTAGAGTTACGAACTATATAGGGTGCGTTTAAGATCAAGCGGAGGGCTTTGTTTTGGACGACTTGAATGTGGTTTATCGTAGTTACCGGCGCGTAGCCCCAGACCGGGAGGGCGTATGTCAATTGCGGTCTGACGATTGCTTTGAAGAGATGGAGTTTAGTGCGCGGACTTAATTTACTGAATTTACCGACCAAGGGAAATAGTGATTTTAGTGTTCCGAGAGCTCTTGATTTTACAATGAGGGCGTTTTTGCGCCACGTGAGGCTACTGTCTAAGGTGAGGCCTAGGTATTTCACGTGCTTGGTCCATGGGACGCTCTGGCCGAAGAGTTTAAGAGTTCTGACGGGTTCGATGTATTTGCGGGCAAAGCGGACTGCGGTGCTTTTGGAGGGATTTATTTTGATCTTCCATTCTGTGCACCATTGCTCCAGGATGGGAATGAAGTCTGTGTCGTCGGCGTATTGCGCGGTGATACAGTGTGCGTTAAAAAGTTGGGGCATATCGCTCGTGTATGATGTTTTTATTCTCCCATCTTAAGCAAACATTTATGCATTTCATGTGACGTTATATTTTTCTGATAATTTTTTGGTTACTATCGGCGAGAGTCGAATTTGAAACTTCAAGAGTGTTCGGCAAGTATGCTATCGTTAGGGCATTTAGGTAAATTAATTTTAAAGGATTGATTATGAAGTGAAATAGTTAAACAAAATATTCCGCTACGCCCAGTAAACAGTGTTTAGGTCCCCTTTAGCTCAGGTGAGCGATTTTTTGGTCAGGCAGGCAGGTACCCGAGTGACACATGACGTTTCATTTTTAATACTTGAGGGTGAACTGTGTTGGTAGCTCGGAGGGGTGATTATTGAGCACTGCGTACCTACAAAGCGTGATATTGTGTCTTTTTATTATTGTTAAATCATAATATATCATTTGTTGATTTTAAATTTTCAGTTAATATTAACCCTCTGCTTACTGACAACTTTTATAAAGTTATTTAAATAGTTCGATCCCACCACAATCTCTTATTGAATTACATCCGCCTTCTTACACTCTCTAAAGAGAGAATATATTCGGTTTGATGTTTCTGTAAAAGGTTGTTCACAATATTGTTGATAGCCCCGATATATTGGCTCAAATTGGTTTCCCCGCTCCTGCTTGAAACACACGGAGGCATTTACGATTCAAATACGAGTATGTCAATAACAATTTAGTAACGAAAGTTGCACGTCGTAATTCATAAATCGTAAAAATGCAATAATTTGGTAACTTCATGTTTGACTTGGTGGCCATTTTTAATGTAGATGTTGTTAAGTTTAAGAGGGTTCTTCTCCAGTTTTATCTTAATATTAGCTCTTAACTGAGAGACTGCTTGTTTCATTTTATCTATAGTTTTTTTTTTGTAATTTACCCTATAATTATGAGTTCTCGCTGTCCTACAAAAATATTTGATTCCTTTCCTACACAAGTCTCGTGTTGTTTATTGAATTATATTTATTCTATTTGTATTTACGAGTACATTGGTAATTTTATGCATCATATTTTGAAAGATATACGAGTATGTATCCTTAATTGTTTTTTTATATATTGTTTATAGTTAAGGCATTAACGTTGTGGAGGTTTAAAGACATTGTAATTTATTTTATCAAACACTGTTTATTCCACTTTTTTGTAACGGTATAATCCTACCGGTTTCAAGGCTTTAACCTCATCTTCAATCTTGTTTGTGCTCCCCTGAAGATGAGGTGTGCACCTTGAAACAGGTAGGGTTATACCGTTACAAAAAAGTGGAATAAAAAGTGTTTGATACAATAAATTACAGTATCCTTAATTGTTGTTTTTTTTAGAAAGGTCGTTTATTTTGATAATAAATAAGCTAAAAAATACACTATAAAACTCAGTCATTCAGCGCAACGTACACTCTAAAAACGAAATTTTGTGCAAAGTTACTTAGTAACGACGAAAAACTCTTCAAACTGGACAATTTGTCTGGTGGAGTTACATTGAACTGCAAAAACGAATAGCAGAGACGATTATACTTTAGTTTCGACGCCATAAAAGAAAGAAAATGATTGTATTTCAGACGGCAATCATGATCTTGGCAGAGTTATCTATTCAATCCATTGCCGCAGAATGTTTAAGCATGGTGTTTGTCTTCTTCGAGAATCTTGATTTTCATCAATTTGCCTTAAATTATAAGATACAGAATGACCAAAAAGTTATAATTATCATTTTGCACTAATTAAAATGACGGAGATTCAAAACGTTATGGCAATGTTGAACTGCCTAAATACAAAAATATACTGACAAGGACCTTTTTTGGTCTTATCACCATCTGGAATCGAACCTTCATGTGAAAAATAAGCCTTCTAAAACTAACCAATGCTTACATAATACTTAAGTAAAGGTTTGACTTATTTAAAAATGAGATTACCACTGATATCTCAAATTTGCACGGTCAGTTTGCCAATCGAGCAACAAGCATAGACAATACGATAAATTATCTCTGGAAAAGGGATGTTGTATGGCATATCCCGCCGATTTTCTTTGTCGACATGAGGAAATTATTAGTATTTCGCATAGTACTTCTTAATTATTCAGATATTTTAAAGATCATGGCCAAGAGATACCATTGTCTTCGGCCCCATTGATCGAACCTTTAGATTAAGAACACAAGAATATGTACGTAATTTCCAGTTCTTTTTCGGACATGTCAATACTTACAGATCACAAAAAGTTTATTATAATCTTGCGTAATGTCTTTCGAAATGTTGTATAGCGTAGTTTAGCTTATAATACCAGCGTTTAGAAAACGTTGCAGTTTTCATCTTCAGGACTGGTTAATAGTTAACTTCACCATAATTTTATGCGCGCCAGATAACTCTTGGCCTACAGCAAAGTCTTAACCGTAACGTGAGCGCATGGTTCCCTCCTACCACGGTAGAACAAGCGCGCGGCTTCCACAAAGGTTCAAGTTATTGTTAATTTACATTTGATTTGATTATGATGTACTCGTACCATGCTGATTTGAGGTGAAATCCACTTATGGCGATGTTGACGTCGAATAAGTACTGAAGGTAAAAACTGTTAAGTTTTCGAAACGTCCAAATTATAAGTCAAATCACGCGGTATAATATTTGAACATACAGAAAAACCTTATACAACTGATACGAAAAACCGCGAAAGCCTCAAAACATTATTATAATTTTATCGACGAACTAAATCAGACTTTAACCCATTTTTTAGTACCATCACCTAGCCCGAAACTCCCGGATGGAAGACAAACATCTTACCGACTAGACCACGGTGATCGTCGAGTGTCATATAACCACTCGTCGAGTGAGATAATTTATAGTCGTGTGTATAATAGTTGTCTGAATCGGTTGGAACGTCAGTGGTAGTCTGTTCTGTATATTGAGTATTGAGCACTGAGCAAGTCAGATAATTCGTTCACGCTATTTGATCAATAAGTTTGTCCGGACCTTGGGCCCAGCGCCCGACATGAGTTATTCAGCGTGGGGCTGGACAGCCAGTGCTATATAGAACAGCACGATACCGCATAGCACAGCACAACGTAGCACACCATAGCACACTACAGCTGTTACAGCTCACGTGAACGCACTGCCTGCCTCATTACCGGTGTTATGTAAACTTGACCGTTTTATGTTTTCCGTGATTTCACCTGTCCTCAGTTCCGTTTGTTATCGATTGCTCGCCTAGGGGAGGTAGGTATGGATTATCTGTCACACTCGCTGTCAACCCGAGCCAATCCAATCTAATGAAGATGATCTAAACACCGATATTTTGTAATAAACACTTCGAAACAGTTTTACACAACTGTTTCAATTTTGTACACAGAAATAAACACAATACTTTTTTAGGTATTTTTGTTTTTCATTTTCATATTAGATCGGTTACGGGATACCATCGATTCTTGATTTTTGAAACCAGTTGGATAAGAAAATGAAATAACATATGGAAAGAAATGGCCGCTGTGGCCTAGTTGGTAAGATTCTTGTCTTTCGACTCGGTAGTTGCGGGTTCGATTGCCTTTATCGCCCAATTATTTAAAAAAGGGGTTCAGTTTGGTTTTCACTTCAAGCATCTTTAATTCCTTTTTGCTTAGTTAGAAGAAAGAAGGAAAAAGTTAGCAATATAAAATGGATCAAGTAGATAGTATAATAGTCCTCGCAATGGTAAAACATGGAAAACTCTCTAGCAATAATTTACCTGGAAGACCTCCGAAAAGATAAAAGTATTGTTTTGTAATATATTACACTTTTGTTGTATACAGCGCAACCTGGCGAGCTTATTGTCATGTTACAATCCTTACCGACCAACCAGAAAGATCTTAAAGAGGCCTTTAGTGAAAACTAAACTAAAACCTTGTAAAAACCCGCAACCCACGGATTGGGAGACAGGCGTCTCACCAACTAAGCTACACAGGTCGTCAGTATAATTGGAAGTCGACATCACAAGGAAGTCAAAATAGACCATGGATCTATTTTGACAGGGGAAAGAAAGAATTATGATATAAAATGGATGTTAAGGAAATCTAGAGTTAAGAAATCTGAAAGTTATGAGAAAAAGTTGCGCCCTATTGTCTGCTTTATGAGAAAGCTGAGTTTGAAAACTATTGCATGGTACACTAATACTAGCAAGGTACACTAATACCAGCAAGGTACACTAATACTAGCAAGGTACACAAAATTCCGACAAATAACCAAACATTATCTGTTAACTGCATCGCATAAAGAATAGTTAATTATTATTATTACTCAAGTGTAGAAATACACATGAAACGAAAGATTTCACAAACATACACATTTTTTTTGCAATGAATACAAATTTAGAGATAAAATAAATTTCTGCCAGCTAAGTGAAGCCATTTCAAGGAAGTAAGAAATAGAATTGCGTGTCGGATAGGAACACAAGGCGGTGGTAACACGATGTAGATGAAATTCAATGCGGATTTCCCATGCGGTTTGTTGTAGCGAATTTCGGTGTTATTTGATCTAGTAAAGACTGGAGCGGGTGAATTGATATGATTCCCGGAAACTGCTTTACTGATGCAATATAAAATAATCCGATTCCGTCAACAATACTATTCTCTATTGCGCAGGATAAAAGCCGATTATCTTTAGAGGAAGCTAGGAAGAAATTATAATGCTGAAAAGAGATATTGGATGTATCTTTGTTGATTGTTTTGAGGAGCAATTACGAAGAAATTATAATGCTGAAAAGAGACCTTGGATGTATCTTTGTTGATTGTCTTGAGGGGCAATTACGAAGAAATTATAATGCTGAAAAGAGATCTTGGATGTATCTTTGTTGATTGTCTTGAGGAGCAATTACGAAGAAATTAAAATGCTGAAAAGAGACCTTGGATGTATCTTTGTTGATTGTCTTGAGGAGCAATTACGAATAAATTAAAATGCTGAAAAGAGACCTTGGATGTATCTTTGTTGATTGTCTTGAGGAGCAATTACGAAGAAATTAAAATGCTGAAAAGAGACCTTGGATGTATCTTTGTTGATTGTCTTGAGGAGCAATTACGAATAAATTATAATGCTGAAAAGAGACCTTGGATGTATCTTTGTTGATTGTCTTGAGGAGCAATTACGAAGAAATTATAATTCTGAAAAAAGTGCCAAATAGATTATGAATATACAATAGGTAAAATGTTCTATTTAAAATCCCTTTTATTTTCAACATAATTTGCAAGTGAATATCATTTATTTTTTCAAAAAACACATTTTTACTAACGCAGAGAAACCGAATTTTCAACATGAAAACACTAATTTATTGCAAGAAAGATATCAGCCTTCTGCAGCTCTTTTATTAGATAGACATCCGAACAAACTTGTGTAAATTAAAAATATCATAAAAAATGTTCCTTTATATGTATAAAAAATAAAATTCTTAAAAATATGATATCTACATTGTTTTTACAACTAGAAGTTGTATTCTTTTATTCACATCAAATAAATACTAATGTTTCTAAAATGTATAAAATACTGAGATATTCATATTTTAAACATGTAAATTATGAAGTTAATGGCCTGGCTGGTAAGCCGCCTGTTTTCTGATCCGGCTTCGAATCGCCTGTTTTCTGATCAGGGTTCGGTGTTTTATCAAATACGGTTCCAGTCTAGTTTTCACTTAACTCTTGAACAACTTTCTAGTTGGTTGGGTGAGATTGTCACATGACCATAATTCCCCCAAGTTGTACTGTTTATAATGAAAGTGTAATATGATAGTAAAATGAAAATTTAAAATAACTCTTTATCTCAAAATACGAGTACATATATTGAAATCGGAAGATGCCAGTGGTTAGAGAACTTAATATACGGGTACATTGAATGCAAGAGTCTCATCCCCGAGTGTTTTCAGGACAGGGAACCTGAAAGACGTCGACTGGTAGGCTGACAAAGATTAAGATGGAAATATTACGTCTCCAGGGAAATATCGACGCTTCGTCACAGGTGCTCTTCTGTATGACGTTACACATGCTCTACTATAAGATATATCTTGTCATACATGCTCCTCTGTTTCGTATATTTCTTATTTTACCTTTATTTAAAAAAAATAAAAAAGTACATCCTTCGAATTTCCTCGGTTTCGTAAGTGTCTTTCAAGTAATTCTCTCAATGTGGCCAAACCATCACTTAGAACATCCAATGTTTATATTTTTAATCTGATAATTATATCACATACACCTTTGCTATATATAGTACAACTTAGCGGGTTTACTGCAATGTGGGAATCTCTTCCAACCAATTAGAAGATTTGAAAGAAGCCTTAAGTGAAAACAAGACTGTAATCCTTAAAAAACAATGTAGGTTCCAATGGGAACCGAACAGAAGACTGGCGTCTAACCAATTAGGTCACAGAGGTCGTTGTCGTTCGTTACTTTATCATACATTTAAATACCACATATTCGTTACTTTATCATACATTAATATTCGTTTGTATATTAATATATGATAAAGTAACGAATATGTGGTATTTAAATATTTGTTTGTAAAATAATTACATTCTTAATAAACAATGTCAGCATAAAATAAATGAAAAAATTAAGTATTTATCACTTGAAATATTTAATCACAAAAATGGAATAGCGATTAAGGTTTCATTTATGTAATATCTTAAAATATTGCTTGTTTTTTTTTTGTAATAAATGTCTTCCAAAAAACTGATAATGTATTATAACACCTGAATGGTTTTACGAAATTGAAGCTTTTGACAATTTGAATGAAAATATTCATTAATAAAATTATTATAAAAACTTGAATGATTTGACAATTTGTAAATGTCAAAGTAATTATCGAAATTAAATAAGCGCGTATCTGTCAATATTTAAATAAAAACGATGCCATTAAAATGTATAAAAATGAACAAAACATTCAGCCGGCTATAACCGTTTTTTTTTCCATTAAATTCAACAGAAATAGAAATTGTATTCGTTACCAAGAAAACGAATCAATATGTATTTTTTCGTCCGTCTAATTCCCAACATAGAATGATAACGAATTCGTTTTCCCTTTCAAGCCAAAAATCGTAAGTCTAGATATATAGTATCTATACACATTATGGTTTATCAAAAGGGGTGGAAAATTTAAAATGTATCGTGCAAATAAAACACGACACTGAAGCGAAATATATTTCTGCGATCGTTTAATCCGACAATCAAGAGGAAAATAATTTATCATTATCAATAATTGTATATTTCTATACTTATTTGATGCTCCAAACTTCAGTGGTTGTTTCATTTGTATTTGACGCTCCAGACTTCAGTGGTTGTTTCATTTCTATTTGATGCTTCAGATTTCGCTGGTTGTTTCATTTTTATTTGATGCTCCAGACTTCAGTGGCTGTTTCATTTCTATTTGATGCGCAAGACTTCAGTGGTTGTTTCACGTTCGCGTGTTTTTTATTCGGAGGCTCAAGGCCAATAAATGCGGTCCCAAATTTTTCAGAATTTGACAGAATATACAAAAAAAAATGTTTAGACAATTTCAACAAAAATATTTAGAATGAAACAGCTATCAAATCGTAAAATCACATGTTACCAACACAATATGAGACCGTTCATAGGCGCACAGCCCGCACTGCGCAAAAAATACAAACGTAATTGATAAATCATTGAAAAACAAATCAAAAACAAAATACAAATTGACATGTTTATCCAGGTTTAGTGACTTGTTTAGTGGGTTGAAACATTTTTGCACACTTACATCCATATATTTGTTCATTATGATAGAACTTCAATAGAAGAATATTGTTTATTAATATTAACTAGGTTTTATTTATATTTACATGTTTTTTTTAAAACTGCATTGAAATATAATTATTTATGTAAATAATTGTTTTCTGCATCGTTCAACAGTCATTCGGAAATCTCGAATCTTGGATAATAGAGACGTTGGGGTGGCGTGTGATCCATTTTGGCAGAAATAATTATGAGAGTCTGGAGAAGCTGGTGATCATGGGGACAGATGAGAAAAGGGGAGCAAAAGGAAGGTGTCTTATGAGATGGATGTATCAAATAAAGGAGGGAACAGGATCACCTTTAAGTGCTGCATTCAATATGAACTGGGAAGGGTTTAGAGTATTTCCCAACGTTTTTTGTGCTATGCCCCACCTAAGCCTTTCTAAAATTCTTATGCCCTCCTCTACGTAACGGTGACGCGACAAAGCGATCAAAATACGACTAAACTCTGAACGGGTCAATTTTCGAATTGCCCCCCCTTAAAAATCAAATTGCCCCCTGTGGTGCGTGGGCCCCACGTTGGGAAACATTGGTTTAGACCATAGGTTCTCAACGTGGGCGATAACGCCCCCTTTTGGGCGTTTGAGACTTTCAGGGGGACAGTAGAAGACCCAGAGAAAATTAGGGGGCGTTGAGATGGCACGGAGGGGTGTGGGCAGATTAAAAAAATATAGTCTAAAAAAGACAAAAAAAACACGCTCATCACGTACTAACTAAAGTAAACTTTAATATTGGTTAATTTTTGTTATTGTATGTATTTTAATCATGTTTATCATGTGTGCGAAAATTCACATATTTCGGTAGTTCGGGAAGTGGATGAAAATTGAACTTAAAGATTCCATTACATTCAGATCTACGAGTACATTAAATTGGATGATTTCTGATAGCATTGCCATCTTCCTATTTAGCTGAACGTGGATTTAGTGCTGTAGCAACATTGGTAACTAAAAAGAGAAATCGGCTCCATGTTACTGAACGCGGTTGTTTTTAAGTAAAATCGAGCCTGATATTAACAAACTCCTTAAAATGCATCAAATTCAACCTTCTCATTAGATAAGTTATAAATTCAATGTCTTTTGAATGTTAATAAAAATACTTTTCAATATAATGAAGTATGCTTGTGTTTTAATTGTTCTCATTGAAACAGTCTTCTTTAAACTCAGAAATAGGCTAGGGCCATGCCATACCATATCCTATCTTACGACTATAGTACCTATATAATATTACACGTTTAAATATAATCGTGGCAATAGCTGTTTCAGATTCGCAAGTAAAAAAATTGGGGAGCTTTAGAAAAAAAAATATTCTCAAAGTGGGCGGTGGGCAAAATAAGGTTGAGAACCTATGGTTTAGACAGACTGCGCTAAGTTCCAGGCATAGCAAAGGACCACGTCGATCAGCAATAAGCACGCGATGAAGAAGAAGAAATAATGCTACGCCATTATTTCAGTCGTGCTTTTTTAATCTTGAATATATATTACTTGTATGTTAATTAAAAATTGTTTTTAATTTTAAATTTTATCTATGACACTCGTATTTAAAGAAGCATGTTTTATCAAAAGCTATATTTTTTAAGGTTTAATAATTTTTAATAAGTGAGTTTTTACAGTTAGACTCTGGAATCAGATACAAACCAATATAAGAATCGCTCCGTCCTTGGCATGCTTTAAGAAACGACTGAAAAAACTCTTAATTTCTAGTCAGTAAAATAACGTGTTTCATTCCTGATTTTTCTTTTCCTTTCCTTTTGATTGATGATATTTCACTTTATATGAAAAATAATGTTCGGGTGATTGTCCGTCTTTGTGGGGTTCGTGGCCATATGCTCACGTATGTGTTTATGGATTTCGTGGGGATGGATAGTCATTTGAATTATTTAAGCGACCACGTGACTTGCTTCATTTACTTTTGTCTGGTTGGTTGGAAGAGATTGCCGCCTGGCAATAAGCCCGCCAGATTGTATTTGCAAAAAATGTTAAATATATAAATAAAATAATTTTAAATAAGTGAGTTTTTACAAATCTTTTGTATTATTCATTGGAAGGCGGCGATTTTTTTGTGTAAAAGGTGATTAGATTTAAATTAGTCCATTCCATCCTTTGTTTTATGAAAATTAATATGCAGATATATTTAAAATGACGACAAACATATCTGTAACAACTTTCTTATCGCAAGTTTCTTTCTCCAATAACTCGTAACTCGTGTAGCCGCCTGTATAAAATAATCGTAAGCTGTTTCTCCCCGACTTACTTGCCCTATGTGAGTTTCAGTATATATAACATACACAATATACTCGTATATGTTACACATAGAAACAAGTTTTTTTTCAACAACTAATTTCCATACGTAATTCGTGACAAGTATTTTGTTACAAAAAATATAACACTTTTCCCACAGCAATACATTTGTTTTTTTTTGCACACAACTATATTCAAATAACTTTGTATGGATTGCCCTATCTGAGATTGAGAACGAAATAAGGTTTTTTTAATACGGAAAATAATCGCATGACGACATTGTACGTTAAAAATGAGTAAAAAAGAAAATTATTTGAAATTATATTCCTAGACGACTTTGGGCACGTGGAACATATGAATGAAGAAAGACTGACAAAACAGTTTAAATGTGAGCGGAAGACGTGGTAGAGGAAGACCAAGGAAAGTATGATTAGATCAGGTATATGATATTTCGAAAGAAGAACATCCCACATGGCAATGCATGGAAAATCTTCTGTAACTTATTTGAATTTATTAGTTTCCAGTATTCTCTTACATCCGAATTCAATAAAGAAAAAAGGGTGCGAAAAATTCAGGCAGTGATTCGGAGCGTGAATATTATTGCCACAGGTGTTGGAGTACTAGAACTTGCAGTAGGAGTCAGTCGTAATAAAGAATTGTGTGAACTCTTAAATGTGGTGTGTTATTGAAGCTTCTATGTAGGAAATTGTGAGACGGATTTACGATTTATTTGAAATGATGAAGTACATCAAGGGTTGACTCACGTGTTAGATACATTCGAGTACTTATGCATATAATTAGGTATCTAAACTTATCTTCCGACGGCAATCCTTTCATCAGCTAATTGTAATTATCAATCACTATATGACAAATGGATTTTAGTAAAAAAATTCTTTTGGATTATGTAAAATCTATACTTCGTAAGTATTAAAATCAGCTAATTGTAATTATCAGTCACTATATGACAAATGGTTTTTACTAAATTTTTCTTTTGGATTATGTAAAATCTATACTTCGTAAGTATTAAAATCAGCTAATTGTAATTATCAGTCACTATATGACAAATGGATTTTAGTAAATTTTTCTTTTGGATTATGTAAAATCTATACTTCGTAAGTATTAAAATCAGCTAATTATAATTATCAGTCACTATATGACAAATGGATTTTAGTAAATTTTTCTTTTGGATTATGTAAAATCTATACTTCGCAAGTATTAAAATCAGCTAATTTTAATTATCAATCACTATATGATAAATGTATTTTAGTAAATTTTTATTTTGGATTATGTAAAATGTATACTTTGTAAGTATTAAAATCAGCTAATTATAATTATCAATCACTATATGATAAATGGATTTTAGTAAAAAAAATCTTTTGGATTATGTAAAATCTATACTTCGTAAGTATTAAAATCAGCTAATTGTAATTATCAGTCACTATATGACAAATGGTTTTTACTAAATTTTTCTTTTGAATTATGTAAAATCTATACTTCGTAAGTATTAAAATCAGCTAATTGTAATTATCAGTCACTATATGACAAATGGATTTTAGTAAATTTTTCTTTTGGATTATGTAAAATCTATACTTCGTAAGTATTAAAATCAGCTAATTATAATTATCAGTCACTATATGACAAATGGATTTTAGTAAATTTTTCTTTTGGATTATGTAAAATCTATACTTCGCAAGTATTAAAATCAGCTAATTTTAATTATCAATCACTATATGATAAATGTATTTTAGTAAATTTTTATTTTGGATTATGTAAAATGTATACTTTGTAAGTATTAAAATCAGCTAATTATAATTATCAATCACTATATGATAAATGGATTTTAGTAAATTTTTCTTTTGGATTATGTAAAATCTATACTTCGTAAGTATTACAATCAGCTAATTGTAATTATCAATCACTATATGATAAATGATATGTATAGACAATTAAAATGGAGATGGCATGATGATATGTATAGACTATAAAAAAATCTTTAAGCTGATTTTTAAAATCCCTTTCCATTTCGAAATTTTTCTCCGTAAGTGTTGTTTGAAAAACTTAGCGAGATGAGTTATGATATTCCAATCTAACTCGCACAATTTATGTTGGGTTAGCATTGCAATGTAACATAAGGCCTTGCGTTGTCATAGTGAAAGGCAATAATGTTTATGGTGACATAACACTGAGAATTTTTAAGGGAAGAAACGTAACTAGTGACATGGTACATTTTATAACGATGAGGTATGGAAAAAAATCTATTTGACTCTGTATAATTATCAATTTCTGTATATTTTAAAATTAGTGATTGGGAATGAATGTGAAATTAAGGTTGGTGTGTTGAGTAAGATTAAGAAGAGCACTCTAAGATGGTTTGGGCACGTGGAATGAACTAACGAAGAAATACTAACACATATACTATATAGTGCAAATATAATTGGAAGGTGTGATACAGAAAGATCAAAAAAATATTTTTGGATCAATGGAATGATATTTTGAAAGAAGGAAGAAACGTAAGAAGTCATACAAGACAAAAGAGCTGTATTAGAAGGTGTATGCATGTAAAAGAGGTGAGTTGTGTATATCTAGATAGGAAGTTCTGGCGCTTTGTCGTCTTTGCCTACCCCAGCAGGAAAACCTGATAAAAGCAAGTCGAACCTTGATGCTCGACAAAAAAAGATATGTCGACTAATCTCAAATAGTTGGCTACATCCCTATATTATATTCCTGTGTGTAAGCAATAAATTAAAACATTTTAAAGACCCTTTTCCAAGAAACGGCAGCGATATACAAGCAGAATGCCTCAATGAAATACTCTATTCCTTGTAGGGTTTCCTTCAATCGAGTAAAAAATTGACGTGCGCCGGCATTTACGATATTGAAGGTGACCAGGAGGTGGAGGCGGAGGCGATAGTGGGGGTGACAGACGGTGGAAGGGCGGATGGCACACACGCGATGTCGAGGAGCGAGGGCAGGGGCAGTCACCAGAATAGAAGAATAGGTAGGATGTGGATGTGGACGCGATGACCTCAGACTTCACGAGCGAAACGGAAAATAATAGGGTGAAAATGAACAACGGGGGTAATGGACACGTTATCATCACAGAGGTAAAGTTCGTCTTGAGTATATGTGTATACGTACTCGTACTTCCAGTAGACTAAATTTGGATCAACCTCAAGCCGAACGAGTGGCACAAAGATAATGCCAGTTTGGTTTCTTGGTCCGTTGATTATCGGTGGAACCTACCTGTATTTTATTAAATTGGTCGTTTAAGGGTGTAATTAATTTGGTTAATTTTTGGTGTAACATGACTCGTTGAGACTCAAGATGTAATTTAATCCGTGTTGGGTCACATAATTAATTTGGTTGATTTTTGGTGTAACATGACTCGTTAAGACTCAAGATGTAATTTAATCCGTGTTGGGTCACATAATTAATTTGGTTGATTTTTGGTGTAACATGACTCGTTAAGACTCAAGATGTAATTTAATCCGTGTTGGGTCACATAATTAATTTGGTTGATTTTTGGTGTAACATGACTCGTTAAGACTCAAGATGTAATTTAATCCGTGTTGGGTCACATAATTAATTTGGTTGATTTTTGGTGTAACATGACTCGTTAAGACTCAAGATGTAATTTAATCCGTGTTGGGTCACATAATTAATTTGGTTGATTTTTGGTGTAACATGACTCGTTAAGACTCAAGATGTAATTTAATCCGTGTTGGGTCACATAATTAATTTGGTTGATTTTTGGTGTAACATGACTCAAGATGTAATTTAATCCGTGTTGGGTCACATAATTAATTTGGTTGATTTTTGGTGTAACATGACTCGTTGAGACTCAAGATGTTATTTAATCCGTGTTGGGTCACATAATTAAATACTTAACTTATTATAAATAAACCTTATTAAATGAAACCTACTTCCTCCTAAACTTTGTTTAAAAGCTGAAAAATAAAATTGTTTAATGTACATACCATCACACATCGTAGACACAGAGGGTAGGTCACCAAACTTTCATATGACGTCATAGTTTATTAACTTTCTCCATATCCATAAATCTTCTTATACAGTTCCATGTGTTTTCTTACACCTTGCCATTCCTTCTTTCAAAATATATTTAAACAAATATAATATATAATGAAAATGTGACTGGAAGGCGTGAGAAAGTAAGACCAAGGAAAGTACGATGGGATTAAGTGAATTATATTTTGAAAGAAATAAAGTTGAAAAGTCAGAGAATTCATAGGAATTGTGTGAGATGGTTATTGGGAGGGGAAGAGGCGAAGGATGTGTGTCGAGACGTAACCTTTCTACCTACCTATCAATATGTTTAAAAATTACGAAACTAAAAACATAAATTAGGCTGGACTACGATTCAGTGACAAGTTTGAAGATTTATAGTCGAGAAATATCAGTAAAATATGAAAAAAAAAATAGTCTTATAAATTAATGTAAACTATTGACATAAATAAGCAAAAAGAACCCAACATTACTCTTTAAAAAGTTATATGAAGATACATTTAGCAACTTTGTATGGACTTATGGTATATGGAACAAAAAATAATATGTAATTTAATCATGATATAGCCATTTTATTATTATTGTTATTACATGGAGTGGAATCATGGACTCTCAAAGTTGGTAGTATGAACCGATTGGAAGCATTCGAAATGTGGATATACCGGAGAATGCTACGGATACTCTGGACGGATATGGTCAGCAACACAAGGGTTCTTCAAAGAACCAAAGTTGATAGAGTTGCTGACTAATATTAAAATCCGAAAGGTGTCCTATTTGGATCGTGTACTTAGAGGAGAAAAAATCTAAATACTGCACCTGATCATCCAAGGCAAAATAGAGGGTCGAAGAGGTGTTGGCAGGAGGCAAATCTGCTGGCTCCGCAATATATGAACGTGATTGGACTGGTATAAGGAACGTTGGGGATCTTTTTCGGGCTGCTGGGGACAAAGATGCCTACTCTCAGGTGATAGTCAACGTCGGGGAGACCTGACATGACACTAGGAAGAAGAAGTAGCCATTTAACTAGTCTTCATTTTTATGCACATTCAGTATTAATCCATGTTTTATCGATTTTTTTAAATCAATCTATCAAATGGTTTGTGGGTCCATATGATCTATCAACCAACCAAACAAGAGAAATTAATGGAAAGTAGATAATATTCACGAAAAGTGTCACTTTATTTTAGAACACAGACGTTCTTGATGATCTGGCGCGGAGATACCCCTTTGTATATCATTTAATTTGCATGACAGTGGAACGCACTTCCAAAAGTTATAAGATGTGCACCATTTTTATTCACCTTAAAGAGAGAAATGAAAAAAATATTACATTACTCTGAATAGCATTTTATCCCAATTTCGTCTTTCTTTCTCTTTCTTATCCTTGAACTAATTTCTTTTTCTCTACTCTTACCGTTATTGTTAAAAGACCAGTCATTTTTTTTTACTTGAATTCAATTTTTTTTGCAAAATCTGTCTGGATCAAAACAACCTAACATATTCAATATAAGCATATCGGTTGGAAGAAATCGCTGTATAGCAATAAGTCAGTCAGATACACTATGTATAACATAATTATGCGGTGTTGGTCGCGCGGTAACGCACTGGATTTCCGTGCGGAAGATCGCCGGTTTCACCGTTTCCGGTTGTCGGTTTCATCCCTTTGCTACTCTCCTCGAAAAGCAAAGGCATTTTTCCACCTAGTGTTAGAGCATACAAGGCTACCTATGACTTTCGTCATATCTATTCTTTCAAAAAAGAGAAAAAGAAAACATGCCGGTGTGCACCGATCGCCTCATTTCGATGTGCCATCGGATCCAGTACAACGGTGTGGCCGGTGAGTTTGCTGATGTGCAACGACTTAAAGGTAAAAACAAAAAACTCCACGTCACAGCTGCACTTTCTAACTGAATTGACGTCGGAATGGCGAGAGGATCCTAGACTACGAGGCCCAGCAATGACGATGACGTATATGTTAATCATGCATACAAAATAATATAAATAAATAGTTCTTCGGATAAAAAGGTATATATTTTTATATATTGTTTATAGTTAAGGCATTAACATTGTAGGCGTTTAAAGATATTGTAATTTGTTTCATCAAACACTGTTTATTCCACTTTTTGTAACGGTATGTATATGTGTGTGAATCTAATCTTAATTTACCTCAATCCTATAACCCAAAAATGGCGTGATTGTTAAGCTATGTGGTAGAAATCAAACAAGAAGGCGAAAAAACTCCACTCCCAAATCGCACAACCAATCAACACCAGACGCCGTCCCCAGGCAGCGTGAGCTGTCGGGCAGTTTGTACGTGTTAAATTGTAAAAATACCCTTTTCCGGTTAATCATAAGAATTAATCGACGCTGATATGTTGGAAATGCACGCTGTTTGGCTGCTACAAGGGGCCGAAAATCAGAAATTACCATGAATGTTATTAAGCTGAACGCTTTTTGGAACTTTCACCAAGAAAAATTCAATTCAATTTTAGTAAACGTCTAACTTTCTTTCTTCTTCTCCGTCTACCATGTTTAAACTCCTGACGTTGACGATCATTCTTGAGAAAATATATTTTTCTTCAGCGTCACGGAAAAACTCCTCAATTGTACGGATACTTGTCCATTCACGAATGTAACATAACCAAGGAGGACGTTTTCAATTACAATTACAATTTTGCCTATTAATTTTAGGAAGTGATATTTTATTCCTCTTAATTTATGACCTAGATAGGCAAGCATTCGGCATTTTATGCTATTTAACAGCTTTCATTCTATTCATGTTCGGCGTTGTACCTCGGTGTTTGTGATACGATAATACAATATCATTCTATACATGTTCGGCGTAGTACCTTGGTGTTTGTGATACGATAATATCATTATATACGTGTTCGGCGTAATACCTCGGTGTTTGTGATACGATAATACAATATCATTCTATACATGTTCGGCGTAGTACCTTGGTGTTTGTGATACGATAATATCATTATATACGTGTTCGGCGTAATACCTCGGTGTTTGTGATACGATAATATCATTCTATACATTTTTGGCGTAGTACCTCGGTGTTTGTGATACGATAATATCATTCTATACATGTTCGGCGTAGTACCTTCGTGTTTGTGATACGATAATATCATTCTATACATGTTCGGCGTAGTACCTCGGTGTTCGTGATATGATAATTTCATTCTATGCATGTTCGGCGTAGTACCTCGGTGTTTTTGATACGAAGATATCATTTTATACATGTTCGGCGTAGTACATCGGTGTTTGTGATACGATGATATCATTATATAAATGTTCGGCGTAGTACCTCGGTGATTGTGATACAATATCATGAAAAACTTTCGTTAAATATGATTTATTAAATACCCTTTTCTTGTATGTTCATACGTGTTTTTTCAAATCAATATTTTTTAAATTAAGATACAAATTAATTCTTATATACTCGTATATTCCAGTAAGAAAAGAAAATAGCGCCGTGCTTAATGGAAGAATGACATAACGTTACATTGCTACGAGCACCTAGTTACGCCGTAGAAACACATTACTTGGATTTCCATTTATTTCGTTTCCCGCATACAAAATCAGTTTCCTCGATACGGAGAGGAAAGAAGGTCATTCGTAGACAATAGATCAAAAAAATGTATACACGACGGAAATAAAATATTCCATAAGAATAATAATACACTAGAAATATAGTGTGTTAGATGGGTGTGACACAAATATAAAGTAAAAAGGAAGGTAAATATATTGTAGATAAATAATTATATAAAAGTGTCGAGGAGTTGTACATAAATAAAACATACTGGATATACACACTTTCACGCTATTTCCCTGCCGGCATAGGAAGAGAGGATAGAACGCAGGACTTTCCTATCGCGACACACATATTTTGCCTCCTCTACATCTATACACCATCTGATACAACTCCTAAGATTTCTGTAACTTTTTACGTTTCTTTATTTTAAATGTCATTCGCTTAAACCACTTATACCTTCATTAGTCTTCCTCTTCCACACTTTTCTCTCACATTTACACTGTTTATTTGTTTCATCAATTATTTTTCTTTCTTCGATAATTCGTTCTACATGGCTCAAATTGTCTTAAATATACTTAACACATAAGCCTTAAGTTCACATTCTTCTCAAATCACTTAATTCAGTATTCAGTCATACATTGTAATTCCACGTATTCTTCACATATGGTATTTTAATACCAGCTTTGATATACATATGTGAGGGAAACGTTGACATTGATCAAGACTGAAAAGAGCCCAATAAATGCTATAGAAATGCGTGCATTTAGAAGAATACGTGTGATGATAATGTATGACAGAACACGGAATAAAGTGATTAGGACGGATGAGTATGAACTTAAGGTTGATGTGTTGAGTAAGATAAAGAAGATCACTCTGAGATGGTTTGGGCACGTGGAACGAATAAATGAAGAAAGACTAAATAAACAAATATGCAGTGCAAAAGTGAGTGGAAGGCGTGGTAGAGGATGATCAAGGAAAGTATGGTTGGATCAAGTGCACGATATTTGTAAAGAAGAAAATGTAATAAGTCAGAGGAATCGTAGTCCAAATAAAATATACTGTTATCTATCTCATCTGAAATTTCATGAAGAAGCGACAAATCAGTGGTAACGGAAATAAATTGGACAGACTAGAGGCCCTAGAAATTTCTAAATCAGTACACCGATCGGAACATCTGTTGAACAGTTATTTACCCAAAATCTCTCCGCTCTTGGCCGAAATTGTCCCGTGCCTTTCTCACCCCCAGCCCCCAACCGTTGAAGCGTGTATATCGGTACCAGTTCGAACAGCATTTAGTCTTGTTTGCGCTCCCCTGAAGATGAGGTGAAAGCCTTGAAACCGGTAGGGTTATACCGTCATAAAAAAGTGGAATAAACAGTGTTTGATAAAAATAAATTACGAGCATTAATATATTTAATTCAGACCTGCCATAAACGATTTCAATGTTATTGTTGTTGAATTGAAAACAATATTTGTCCACATACAATAATTTCAAAAATTTCTTCTTACAAATAAAGTGTTTTAGGCTTTTTAACACATAACCATAAAAAAACATTTATTTGTGAATTTAATAAATTCAATAATCTCGTTATTTTGCTTGTAATGAAAACTGCGCAAAAACTTCTTATTCTTAAAACGATGAAGTATATATAGTAAAACGTTCTTGAATTTTTTCCGAAGGTTTTTTTTTAATGAAAATTGATTTTGATTTAAGATATCATATCATATCTTAACATTTTTTCAATATCGCGTCAAATTTCCCGAATATATTTGGGAAAAGCAATTTAACACAGGCGCAGTATTTTAATAAACTCGCTTGAACGGTAACGGCTTTGGGCAGAATGGGCTTTCTTAAGATTTTATCTTGGGGAAGAAAATCAGTACTTGGGAATGAAAATCAGTAGTGTAGAAGAATCTTATTGAGCTTTTTGATTGAAATTTCCTCACT
This sequence comes from Odontocerum albicorne, assembly GCA_949825065.1. Classification (NCBI taxonomy): domain Eukaryota; kingdom Metazoa; phylum Arthropoda; class Insecta; order Trichoptera; family Odontoceridae; genus Odontocerum; species Odontocerum albicorne. Next base: position 47,388,876 of record OX463842.1, read on the forward strand.
ATTTTAAAACATTTTCTTCCAATTTTGTGGATTTTACATTTTTTTTTCTATCCACTGTATAAAACGTAATTTATTGTTTAAACAAATTGTTAATCAATTTGTCTGCGAATTCTGAAAAAAATACAGAAAATTACTACTTATTAGAATTCTTTTAGAAATTATGGGAAGTAACGCTTTCAAAATGAAGAAAATATATTCATAATTATAAATGCAGAATACACTTAAAGTACTTTTTGAATCTTTAATGTTAATTCCTTATTTGAGCTTAATTGGTAAGATTTGTCTTCTAACAGTTTGATATCCGTTGCTACTAACTTTTTAAAAAAGGTTTCTGTATGGTTTTCACTTAAAATATCTGAAAATCTTTCTGGTTGTTTGAGAGAGATTGCCTCATGGCAACACACCTGTCAGGTTATACTGTTTTCAATGAAAGTGTAAAACAATACGACTTTTAGCAAATACTTTGTAATATATCTGCTTTTCAAGCGTATACGCATTTCAAAATTATAGTATTTTAGAAATATCAAGATATTATTAAACTTATGGTAAACGGAGCACTTAATGTTATAGACAACAACCGCACAATATCAACAGTAGCAAAGATGACAATACTCAATAATTTGTACACTAAAGAAATTTTGTGGAATGTCAATGTTTTAAAAAAAAGGTGGAATGAAGACATCAGAAATTAACGCATGGACAAAATAAATGTTTTAAATAAGACGAAGAAAGGACTTTAAGATGTTTTGGACACGTGTAGAAAATGAATGACTATGTGAATATACAAGTTTAAAGTTCAAAGTGTGCGTGGAATAGGTAGACTGAGGAAAACGAGACTGGACCAAATGCACCAGATTTTGAAAGAAGGCACCAGATTGTATGAATAATAGAATATTGTGCATGACGAGATATATGAATGTGGGACAGGCGAAAGTTGTGCGCTTGGATAGAAAAGTTTGAAGATCTGTTCTATCTGCCTACCTCGCAAGGAACACGGCGTGATGATGATGTATGTATTATTTAACTAAAATACATATTAAAAATTGAATAGTAAACTTGATACATAAAAATGTATTTTCAACACATTTACATAAGGTTTATTAGATTAATATTTTTAAGAATTAAATTGATATAAATTCTCTCTCTTTTAGATTACTTGAGACTGGTTTTATATTATATGAAGGTCTTTTTCATTAGAATTTATTCTTGTTCTGACGCTATGTGGTTGACTAACATAAATTATCCGAGTGTAATCAATGTTACGAAATTACGCTAAATAAATCATCAACAACTTGCGATTCAGGACAGGCAATCTACGATTTGTCTGCGACTAGTTCTCCAATTATTTGGCCACATATCACGCAGAGAAGAAGAGAATTCGGAAGAACTATTTCCAAAGGGCAGTGTGGTGGGGCGACGTGGTAGAGTTATACCACCAGCCCGATGGACTGACCAAGTAGGGAACGCAACATTGGAACTTTTTGAGAGGCCCAAAGTAGGAAAAGGTGGAAAGTCGTAGTAGGAATAGTTGGACAGATGAACCGAAGAGATCACGAACCTCATTCATTATGCATCAACCAAGAAGAAATTTAATGTAAATATTAAACGTTACAATATATATTTTACCCTTTGTTTAACAATAATTCACAACTCAAATCTTGTATTGTTAATATCCACAATTCATTAACCCATGTAGGTATAGTCCATGTTAATTTTCATACTTCCTTTTTATGATCCAATTACATGTGAAATAATAGAAAACTAAACTCAAGGAAATAAAGGGTTGTCTCCATCGACTTGGTCAATTCAGGTTAATAATTTATTTATTTCTTTATTTTTTCAAAACAGGCTTATTAATTACTTTGAAAAATGCAGGACATTAAAAAAGAAGAAAAATTATATAAAATAATGCATATGCATACATACGAGTATATACACACAAACATATGATACACATATATTCAGTCACTTAAGTATGTTGATGAGTGCTTTCTAACGCGCTCAATCTAAGAAGAAAATTTACTTTTGCTTTTGTTAATGTGATATGAAATATGTCAATATCCGAAGCAGTCCCGTTCAGAAGAGTTAAGGCCCTTCCAACAGGCATAGCGGCTGGAAGACCCGTTCTTGTGTATGTTATTGAGAACAGTTCTTGCCGGCGCAGTCTAGTGTAATTGTTAGGAACATTTAACGCTAATCTTTGTAGTAATGCTGGACAGCTCACAACTCCTCGAACGAGTTTGACAACGTATACCAGGATACGCAGATCTCTTCTTACGCTCAAGGAGTTATACCCGAGCATGTCCAGCAGAAACTGAGTAGGATAAAGCCATGGATAGACACCGAAGTCTCTCATATAGAGATATCGTAGATATTATTTTATCGTAGATAATATAACATAATGGATTACTACTTGACTCTGAACTGCCCTGGAGAACCTGAAAATATGCTAACATATTCCGAACAGGAATTAGGAGAACCAATGACAATATCTCAAAATGGGAATTGTTATGTGATGGATCGACAGGAGCAGTCCATGTGTGAGGAGCAGGCAATAAGACTTGCTCCAATAATTGAGGAGCTCGGCGTTCTGTACTGAAGAGAACTTTATTCATGGAACACTAACGCTATCCAGGAGACAGAATTCTGGACGGAAATAGTATAGTGTCTTTGACGCGAAAAGATGAAAAAAGTAATATAAAAAATATTTTTCCAGTTCTTAAATCAAAATGATTTTCATGTTCTTATTTCAATAAGTGTTGCCATGTGAAACCAAAGATAAATATTTTTGTAATGAAACTGAAATTATATGAATTTCTATTTTTCAGTCTTACTGTGTATTTCAGTTTTATAACACGGCTAAACACGTACGTTTGAAATATTCTTTGGGTTAAAAAAAAGCTTTCACCGTTATTAAAAATGGTTCGTATTGAAAATTTCCAAGAAGAAATTACGTACGCCCGAAAATAAAACGATAAAGTTGTTTAAAATATTCCATAAGAAAATGTGCGGGAGTTTATAATAAAATAAAGGGAGGAAGGGAAAAGAACTGATAAAATAACAGCCCGGTTTGCCTTTTAAAAAGGGGTAAAAAAACAAATTTATTATTTTGAAATAATACTATTTCTGGTGATTATTTTTTAAATTTTGTGTGCACGATTACATATGGTATATCTGGAGGGTTTATTGATATAAATACATTTCTTTCAACCATCCACATCTTGGATGCATTGAACTCTCCAATTTTACAAAATAAAACAATATCATATGTTCGTTTAAATTTAAGTAAAAAAATACAAACCAAATACTATCAATAATGGTAGAAATAGAGGAAAGGAATTCGTTCAACAAGAAAGATAAGGATGAAAGGATTTTCTGAGTTACTTTTAATTCTCTCTTAAACGCAAATAAGAATAGTGCACATCTCATAAATGTCGGAAGTTCCACAGTTCATTTACTCGTAAATATGTAAACGACGGTTTTCGACATTTATTTTCGATAAAATAATTTAATTAGACAATCAATATATTTGTATTGATCATAAATATAAGTAAATTCTTAATTCTTGACAGATTTTTCACGATTTTAATGAAGTATTGTAATTTTTATACAATTATTGATTTGTGCCCTGCATGGCAACGCAGGACTTCTGTGCAGAAGATATTTGATTTTGAGGATTCTTATTTCAAAATTCTAGAGATCAATCTAATGTATAGATATCTAGCTGCAACAATCTATATAATGAAGTCAAAGAACAGACCAATAAAGCAGCAGTTGTCTCCGGATGCGTGAGGAACACTGTTTGGGGCAATACATACATGTTGGTGGAAAGCAAAGTCAGAATATACAAAACATGCATAAAACCTGTTATGACTTACAGAATCGAAGCAAGAGCAGACTCTGTAAGAACGAAACACCTCCTCAAAATAACAGAAATGAAAATATTGCGGCATATCGTAGGTAGAACTCTTAGAGATAGGATACCTAATGAGGAAATCCGCAGAAGTTGTAACATTGAGGACATCGTGAGATGGAGTAGGCAGAGAAGACGATTCTGGAGGGACCACGTTGAGAGGATGGACCCCGCGAGAATACCTAAGATTGTAATGCACGAGATTCCAGAGGGTCGTCGACCACGTCCGTCGGACGTCCACCAAAGAGATGGAGAGAAAGTTGGGCATCTTCGTCACAGGACCAAAACTGAAATCTTGTTTAAACAGATCGCAAGATCTAGAAGAAGAAGAAACAAATGTTTGTGTGTTTTATTCCATGTGGAAATAACTTTAGGAACTCAATATTACGTAATATATGTGAAAAGTTTGAACTGTCGGTAATTTTCCATGAGCAGAGGGTAAGTGCGGCTTTATAGGAGTAGGAGTCCAATAAACAAGACAGAGCCAGCATATCGGGCGGGCTTTACGCGAATATGAATTCGGCTGAGGAAAAGCAAAAGCAACAGAGTTAAGTACTAATCGATATCCCGAGGCCGGCGGGACTCGGCTCTGATTGCCCCCCACAGATGTGAGGATGTCTGGACGTGGGGACGTTTCCAAATAACTCCTCTACGTAATAAATTCTTAAAGCCAGATATTTTTTTATACTTGGTTATAGATGGTACATTTGGCTAGCATATTGATGTTCGTACAACAATTTCTTCAAACCAATTAGCTTATCTTGTATACGTACAAGTGTTTTAATCCATGAGAGGTTTTAAAAATGAAAACTGATTTGAATAAGAAAATGCATTTTAGCATAAATCCCGCTGAACACATTTAAGCGTCTGGGGCGTTATTATATAACTTTGAAAATACACATGACTCGATGAAGACTATGTTGCAAAAGGTTACAAACTGCAGATGTACTCTTAAATACAACATACTCCAGTTTTCTGAAGGTGGCAGGCGACTAAGGAGAAGATAAATTGTATGGAGGATAGATAGAAGTGGTCGAAAATAATAAATTAGAGGAAACTTCTGATGTACAGGAAATATCGTCCAGATATTAACATTAGTAACGGCTGAGAGTCCCTCCACGAGTGGTTTGTAGTTTTCATTCAAATCATCCAAGATATATTTATCGAAACAAATCGATATATTTATATTGTACAAGGCTTAAAATTGTAATCGAAATCCGCGCATATTCAATATTTCAGTTCTACCATTAACATTTTTGATGGAGAAATTTTGTGAGGTGCTGAAGGAAAGGTTTGATTCCTTTCAGTCTTTTTATTATACCATAATTGATATTTTTAACACTATCATCAGCTTTAGATTACAAAAAAATCATAGAAATCCATACGAGCAATACAAAAAATATCCAACAATTCCAATAATCTTTAAATGAGAATAAAATACTAAATTATTAATGAATGAAATACTAAACTACTAACAAATAAATACTAAATTAATCACGGATTATTCCAATAGCTGGAAGATATGATGCAATAACACTGAACTATCTAAAAATATATTGGGATTTAACTAAAAAGAATATTTTTTTATTACTAAAAATGTTGATATTTAAGATTAATTCCTGAATAAATGCACTCTCACCATTGAGTATTTAAAAAGAGTAACCAATTTAAAAAGGGAATGATTTGAGATCCATAGTACATTGTTATATATTTAATCCACTAGTAACATTCTCTTGGGGTCTTAAGGCAAGGAGAATCGACCTCTTCTTTTATCAGGTGGTTTGTAAGAGGCGGATCTTCGCAAATAAGACTCCAAGAAGAACCATCCTTAGGGTTTCCCTCAGGGCTCGGAGCTTTTAGGTTGATCTCCCAACGCCTTTAAAAGAAGCTTAAATTAGACAAAGGTCGCTATAGAGCTGGTACGACAATGACTTCGAAGGACGTTAAGTGCCGAGTTGTGAGCCTGCCTAGATGGAAACATTTTACGAGTATGGCATCCCTGTGTTCCTGATGGAACGTACAGCGTTATAATTAAATAACTTTTGTATATACATTTTCGATTTGATATCTACAATTTAAACATCTTTAATGGAAAGGTGAACCGCCGAGTTTACGTAACCAATAATGTGAAAACCCCTCCATTTTGTGAAAATAGAGAACCATTTCTCTAGGCAATGTCTGTGACGAAGCGGTCTTACTCCTTAATCGAAAATTTATCAAATTTCTTTCCAAATGATCTTCGAATCCCTTTTCGCGTTTATGTTTATATTTCCGTCTTCAGAATTCACGAATTTCTTTTTTTTTTAAGTATGAACCTTAGTAATCTCCCATTAATAAGTAATCTAAAATTCATATTTTCTTTATTAATTATTTTATCCATGGTTTTATTATGTAAGTTATCTGTTTCAAATGTTTAATCATTCCATATTTCTTCCAAATAGCACCATTCATGAGGAACTTATTTCTTCCAAATACACCATTCATGAGGAACTTATTTCTTCCAAATACCACCATTCATGAGGAACTTATTTCTTCCAAATACACTATTCATGAGGAACTTATTTCTTCCAAATACCACCATTCATGAGGAACTTATTTCTTCCAAATACCACCATTCATGAGGAACTTATTTCTTCCAAATACCACCATTCATGAGGAACTTATTTCTTCCAAATACCACCATTCATGAGGAACTTATTTCTTCCAAATACCACCATTCATGAGGAACTTATTTCTTCCAAATACACTATTCATGAGGAACTTATTTCTTCCAAATACACCATTCATGAGGAACTTATTTCTTCCAAATACCACCATTCATGAGGAACTTATTTCTTCCAAATACCACCATTCATGAGGAACTTATTTCTTCCAAATACCACCATTCATGAGGAACTTATTTCTTCCAAATACCACCATTCATGAGGAACTTATTTCTTCCAAATACCACCATTCATGAGGAACTTATTTCTTCCAAATACCACCATTCATGAGGAACTTATTTCTTCCAAATACCACCATTCATGAGGAACTTATTTCTTCCAAATACCACCATTCATGAGGAACTTATTTCTTCCAAATACCACCATTCATGAGGAACTTATTTCTTCCAAATACCACCATTCATGAGGAACTTATTTCTTCCAAATACCACCATTCATGAGGAACTTATTTCTTAAAATTTTTAATTTTAAAACAGAAAAAAACCACGAAATAAAATTATGTTCTATGATATTGAATTTCTGTATATATACGCCATTTCTCCCGTCGGGGTAGGCAGAAGGGACAGAATGCCTTACTTTCCTATCTAGACAAACATCCTTCGCCTCTTCTGCATCCAAACATCATATCGTACAACTTCTACAATTTCTCTGACTTTCTACATTTTCTTATTTCAAAATATCATTAACTTAATTCAACCATACTTTTCTCTACCACGTCTTCCACTCACATTTGTATTATATATATTTTTTTGTTAATATTTCTTAATTCATTACTTCTACATACTCAAATCATCACAGAGTGCTTTTTGTTCATCTTACTTAACACGCCAATCTTACGTTAATTAATCACTCCATTCCGTATTCTTGAATTACTTAGTGCACGGAAAATAAAAATATTTTTTCAGTTTAAAATTTCCCAGTAAATTGAAAAACTAATTCAGAATTATGTATATTTTACATTCAACAAGAAATACACGCATAATGATAAAAAGTTTTCCCTCGGGGAAAATTTTTAATTCTTTTATTTTTTTATATATTTGAAACGCCACGAAAATGACAGCAAGAAAAATGCGAAAGACGGGAAACGAGGTTATTTTACATTGGCGAAAATATTCCAAAAAATAGGACACCAAACATCGACCGTCAAATTAATAAATACGCCACAATATATTTTATGGCGTGAATAACTCGAGCTGACATTATTACACATTGAGTTAACAATATAGATAATATCTATCTAAATTAAATTGTCGACCTTAGTTAGACTAAAGATATGAAATAAAATACAAATGAACAATCACTATTAATAATATAATAAATATACTCGGAAGAAGCTCTTTGATAGATCACAATTAGGTAAAGCTCTGATCCTTGAAGGCGCAATAGAAGTCAGAAGTCGTACTATATATTACACTTTCGCTGTATATAGTACAACCTGGCTAGATTATTGGCATGCGGAAATATCTTCCGACTAACCAGAAAGATGTTCAAGAGGCCTTAACTGAAAATCAGATTGGAACCCATTTTTATAAAATTGGGCGCCGCACTCTATGGCTCCGAATGCTGGACGATGTATAACTCTGACTCTAGGCAACTGGAAACTGCTGAAATGCGCATGCTAAGATAGTCAGCTGGTGTGTCCCTAACATACAAAATAAAAAGCTCACGCATTCGTGGAAGCCTAGGTGTTACAGACATCAACAGTAAGATGGAGGAGAGGCGATTGAGATGGTATGGGCACGTTGGACGCAGAGCACCCGATCACATTGTGAGCCAGGCAATCTCCATGGATCTTCCTCGAATAACAACCAGAGGAAGACCAAAGAATTCATGGGTGGTGCAAAAAGATAACCTGATGCAGAGGCACGGCCTGGGGGACGTAGTCCGGGACAGAAGAGCATACAACCTGAGGACGAGGAGAGCTGACCCCAACTGTCTTCGCAGACAATGTTGGGATGGAGCCAGGGAGAAGAAAGGGCACCAACGGAAATCCGTAACCTTCGGTCGGCTGGTTAGGGGTTCGATTCTCGTTGTTTAAATAAAAGTAGTTACGTATCTTCCCACGGTAAGGATAATACAACATTTATATTTTTAGCTAGTCTTTTTCGGTAGTCTATAAGAGAGACATTCGCACATAAGATTCATAGATTACTCGTCCTTAGAGTTTTCTCTAGGCTGATTGGTTAATCCCCAACGCCCTCCAGATAAATTATTACAATAACCATAAATCACTTTGGAGTTGATTCAGTTACGGTTTTGAAGGGTGTGAAGTGCCAGGCTGTGGACCGACCTAAATAAAGACTTTTTATGGCATCCCTATGTTTCTGAAGGAACGTATAGGTTGATAATGAATCGCAGACTTAGGGTATGAACACAAGGACAGTATTTATTAATTTATTTATAAGATAAACGAAACTTAAGTGTTCCTTACATATCGCAGTAACAATAAACAAAGGTAACGTATATCAGTATATTCTGATAAAACAATATCGCAAATAGGTCTGGTATTTCAGGAGAGTTAGCTCTCTAAACCTTCCAAAGCTAAGTAATCATCAAGAAATTACGAACTAAACTAATGAACATTTAATTAGTACAAATATCCACTAAACATGATTCTACAGCCTCCGTGGTTTATTTAATAAGACGCCTGTTTTCCAACCCGTTGCGGATTTCGATTTTGAAGCTAGCACAAATATTAAAAAAAAAAGGGTTCCAGTTTGGTTTTCCCTTACGACTTCATTAACGTCTTTTTAGTTGGCTGGAAGAAATTTCCATATGGCAATAAGCCAGTCAGATTGTGTCGTATACATGAGAAATGTAGTATATTCCATTTAATTTATATTTAGATAGCTTTAATTCATTAGATCATTGCATAAAAAAAACGAAAATAAATATTTGGAAGTCATCGTCGACTAAGGATGAAATGAATATATGTTATTTGGAAAATTGTATTCAGTTTTTGTTGTATCCTGTGTAGCAGCCTTGAGTAAAAAAATTAAGAACTTATTGTAATTGATATTTTTTAACTTCTGCTTTAAGGAAAACGTGGATTGAAAGAAGAGACAGTACTTGCGAGATGACGGAAGTAACATGGAGATGGTTCGGTCACGAGGAAAGAATGAATGATGAAAAATGTGCAAAAATTGTCTATACGAATAGTAAGGAAAGTCTCGTAGTATTGATTTAAGGTTTGAGAAAACGTAGCAAGACCAAATAAATTAAATTTTGAGAGATGAAAGCTTTTATAATAGGAAAGTATGCATGACGAAGTGAACGGACGTAGCAGAAATGAAAGGACGTAGCAGAAGTGAAAGATATATGTCAGGATATGTTATAATAAAGAGGGTACCTTCCTCTCTGCTTACCCGAATATGGACATGGAGTGATGATAAAGATGCTTTATGGAGGTTTTTATGTTGTATTAAAAGCAAAATTTAGGTACATTATTTAGATTTCATCTTATTTAATAAACGAAGCATAAAATAAAAAGCAAAGTTTAAACTGTTATCAAATTCAATGATCTGATATCAAACTTTGGTTTCAATATTTATTACCAAACCGAACCAAAGTTTGATATCAGATATCAAACTTTGGTTTGGTTTGGTAATAAATATTGAAAATTTTAACAAAAAATGAGTTAACCTTATATTTATTAGGAAAAGTGAAACGAGTGCATTCAATAAACAAGGTAAGAAAGACTAAGATACAAGAGATTTGATTTCTAGACAAAATATGAAAATTGCATAATATGTAATGTAACGCAATTCTGAAAAAATGTAAACGTATTCCCTTCAAGTGAAAAAATGAAAAAAAACAACGAAAAGTATGATTAAAAAATTGAAATATAAACTTTCTTATAGAAACCCGATTATTTTAAATAAGATATAAATATTAAACACAAGTTTTTATTTGCATTTCAGGATAAATTTCGATTTTCATAAATAGACAGAAATCGAAAAACATGGGAATTTTTAACACAATACTTAATCCTCTTCTATGTATTCTTCTTCTATGTTACACTTCCGTTCTATAAAGTACAACAATTTATTGCCAATCTCAAGTGCAGAATTGAATCATCTCGGCTTTTAGTAAAATGAGAAGCGTATTTTCTGCGATGATAATCTAAACTTGAAACTTCGACAACGGTTAGTCAAATGCTACGTTTGGTCAGAGTTATTGCATGGAGTGGAATCATGGACCCTAAAAGTTGGTAGTATGAACCGACTGGAAGCATTCAAAATGTGGATGCACCGGAGAATGCTACGGATACCCTGGATGGATATGGTCAGCAACCCAAGGGTTCTTCAAAGAGCCAAAGTTGACAGAGAGGTGCTGACTAAGAGAGTGTCCTACTTGGGTCATGTACTTAGAGGAGCAAAGTACAAATTACTGCACCTGATCATCCAAGACAAAATAGAAGGCCGAAGAGGTGTTCGCAAGAGACAAATCTCCTGGCTCCGCAATATACGTGATTGGACTGGCATAAGGGGCGTTGGAGATTTTTTTCGGGCTGCCGGGGACAAAAATATCTACTCTCCGGTGATATTCAACGTTGGGGGGACCTGACATGACACTGGGAAGAAGAAGAAGCAATCTCTTCAAGCCGCCCAAAAAGTTGTTAAAGAAGTCTTCAATCAAAATCAGACTTGAACCCTTTCTAAAAAGTGTGGGTATCAACGAGAATCAAATCCGTCATCCCCTGTCTGGAAGACAGGCCTCTTACCAACTGTGCCAAATTTCATTTTTTTTAAGAAAACTTTAAAAAAAACTCTCGAGGTTACGCAGGTCAAAGAAGTAAAATAACGAAAAAATATATATTTTTATTGTAGAAATAAAATAAATTCTAATTGAAAAATAAAATTTACGAAAAATAATAGAATTCCATAGCAGAACACAGGTGATCTAATTTATAAAACATGTTAAGGAAACTGAACTGAACATAAAAAACACAGTTTTTACAGAAATATGTATTTAATGATAAAATTTTCGAGGGACACTTTTAAAATGAAACAAACGGATCACACGGCGGGTTATGAGAGGCGGTTCGAAGGAATACAAGTTATCTCACTTGAAAAACATTGTAAAAAGATAAAACATTGTCAATTTGTTACATAAACTAATATCAGATATTTGACAGTTTATGGCAGTGTTGAATATATTTAACAAGCAAATAGTTTTACATAAATGATCGAAACGACGTAACAGTTAATGAATAAAAGTTTAAAAAAGAAAATTTTCCATGTGAAAAACGTACCATCTGAAACAGTGGTATATTTTGAAATTACATCATGATTTCTACGACTAACATACCATATATACGAAATTTACAACGAAAATTAAACATTTCCAACATAAAATGAACAATTTACATCACAAAATTAAGAAAGGCTAATAATATTTCCTGGGTATTTTTTAAATAAAACTAAGTTCAGTTTTATTCACAGAAAAGACACAATATATTTTTCAAATTGGAAAACAACCGAATTAAAGGGATTTAGAAAGTTTAAATCAATTTTATTTGATCAAATAACTTCAGAACATATCAACCTAAACCATAAGAAATATATTTTATTTCGAACATTATTACGCTTTAAAACTTTAATGAATTTTTCAAATTCAAATACAATTTTTTTTTAGAGAAAAGAAACACCGAGCAATAAACTTATTTCTTTTCAGAACACTGGACATAAAATAAAATTTTGAATATGGAACATAGGATATAAAAAAATAATTTTGAAATCAGAACACCGGACATAAAAAAAAATCATATTAGAACACTGGGTATAGAATTCATATTTCGAATTCAAAACTTCGAACGTAAATGATAAAAAATATATTTAGAACACTGGATATATAATTCAATTTTGAATTTGGAACACCGGACATAAAATGGGGAAAAAAACAATAAAATGACATAAGGGGTGAGTAGTAATTAGAATGTGACTTACCGGTGGCCAACCGCAGGCAGCAGAGGGCGGCCAGTAGCGGCAGCGGGCCGGGCATGTCTAGCGCGGCCGCATGGGGGCGCGCGGGGAGCGCGGCACGTCACGCGCTGCGGCTCGGCGCGGCAGACTGAGCTCCCGGGCGGCGCGCGCCCGCGTCGATACGGAGCCTGCGCCCTCCCGCGCCCTCCTCCCCTCCACGCGGGGCAGCCTAGCGACGGCACCCAACAAAAAGGAACAGCTTTAAGATAATTATTTTATTTTGTCGGAAACTATTCCATTGAGTTTGCCAGTTGAAGATGTTCACAGCAACACCACCGAAACGCAGTGTTTTTAATCCTTGGGTTTCATTTGATAATTATCTAAACTTCGCAAATTCTGCTTAAAATGGAAGTCATTCTATAAATTAAACTTGTTGAGAATGTGAATCATATATCTGTACCCTAGAGAATAAACCACGGAAGTCACTCTGCACCCTAGAGGATAAACGTCATATGAGTCACTGGAATTGTATGATGCAACGTCGTTTATCCTCTAGGGTAAAATGTGACTCCCGTGGTTTATCCTCTAGGGTACAGATATGTATTAGTAACTTATCAGTCTTCTTCTTCCTTGTATAGTTTCAAGACTCACAGTCGCACTCTCTCAGATGGTTCAGCCAATCTAATATTTTCAGTGGGGTCCTATATATGTTATATCCTGAATCCCTCAAGTGAACGCATCAATCGTTCGTCGTCTGCATTTGATCATATTGACAAAACGGTGACTCTTTAAGGCTTCATTTATGCATCAAGTAGACACATTGACTGTGATATGTGCGAACTCATTTTAAGCCACCCCAAATTTTCCTTAGCAGGTTATCTCCAGTTCGTTCGATAGTTGGGCTCATCACAAGGTATTTATTTGTGACTTCTGGCTGTTGCCATTGTTCTTTATGTTTCTCTTCGGGATTCTGATTATTGTGGAGAAGGTTTCTGGGAGAAACCTTTCTGAATCCAGGGAGCAGTCTAATAAATGCCTAAGACGAAATTGATGAGGGGTATCAGCAACCGAGCCACTACAAGCTAACTCAAGGGGCGCACCTTAACTGGTGTTACTTGGGACCCGAAGATATTGATCAGCTTGTAATTTGGGACCCCAAGATGTTGATCAGTTGACCAGCTATCACACCTCCTGTGCATTATTAAGGTGAATGCTAGCGACATCGATGGTTCTGCATGAGCAGATGGTACAAACTAAAAAAAATACGCTGTTAAGGAGAATGATTTGTGACAAAAGGCGAGTTCTTCAATAAATTTTCACCTGGTATCTATGACGTCCGCTGCATTCAAGACAAATTACAGAAATACTAAGTTGGCATGGAGAAGATCTCCGCAGGTCTTCGAAATATTTTGGAAACGCTGTTATTCACTTGGAACTTATAGTACTGGATGCAAAGGTCGATCGAGAATAACACTACAGAATGTGGCACATCAGATGATCAAAGAATAAGCGCTGGGTAAGGCTGAATGGAGAAAAAAGTTGGGAAAATGGACCTTAAAAAATGGTCTGCTGGAAGTCTGAGCAAATTATGGCCCGCGGTCCATGTACGTACCTGCCTCGTATTTTAATGTGCCCGCAGTAAATAAATAACTTTTATTTGCACTGAATAATTATTTTTTGTAATTTATTTTTAACAAACACTGTTTATTCCACTTTTTTATGACGGTATAACCCTACCGGTTTCAAGGCTTTCACCTCATCTTCAGGGGAGCGCAAACAAGACCCCTGAAGATGAGGTGAAAGCCTTGAAACCGGTAGGGTTATACCGTCATAAAAAAGTGGAATAAACAGTGTTTGTTAAAAATAAATTACAATGTCTTTAAACCTCCACAACGTTAATGCCTTAACTATAAACAACGAATAATTATTTGTGTTGTTTATAAAATGATATGAATATATGTTATTTTCAATTGTGTTAACCTCGAGTCGAATTACGAGTATAAGAGTTAATGCGTGAGTATGGCTTGTGTGAGTTATTAAGTCGTGTGTGATGCACAGCCGTCTGCATTGCGTCGAATTTATTATGTATAAAACATACATAAGCCGTATTCATTAATACACTATCACTCTACACCTTGGTGTTTACACTTCTCTTTTATTTTGACTGTATAATTTTCTTTTTTGTTTTGCAATAAATTTCGCCAGCAAAAAAACTGTATTATGAATTTGCAATGTAGCCCTCCAGTCAAAATATTTATTTGCCCAGGCCTGGTCTACAGCAACAGAAAGTATCATATATTTTTTGAATGTCTAGATATATGTTAATAAAATGTCACACAGAGAGATATGTTATTCAGTGCTAACGGGTGTGTGATTGGCCAGTTCTTGTAAATAAAATAACCATTAATATCATCTAAATTGTTGACTGGGAAATAAATATTTTTTAGGGTATAGATAGGTGTCCCAAATATCGCCCCTGTACCTAATATCGCCTACTCGTGTTTACAAGCTAATATACGCCCTATCTATGAGTTTGTGTACGGTTTAGGGTTTTGCTTCTGTTCTAATAAATGATGAAGCATTTGTTCTTGTTTTTAATTTAAGTATTTTAATTTCAAGAAAAGTTTGAAATTGGTTTACAAAAGGTTGTATGTGTGCTCTACTAGCAACTCGTTTTTAACAGGTGCTCCTAATATCGGTAATAGGAACAGGGGTAGGCGATATTACGAACCTAATCTTGGAAAATTCCCTTGGGATTTTTTTTGAAATATTGCTAGTTAACATAAACTAGCATAGATTGAGAAGCGATTTGATTCCTGGAAACCAAATGAGGATAGTTCCAAGTGATATTCATTTAGTTTCCAGCTTGATTTCCTAATCCAGGAGGCTGAGATACGGGGCAATAGTTAGGGTAGGCGATATTTGGGACATCTACCCTATATACCCAATCGTTGTAAGTTGTAAAGTGATTTTTATATATCGAAGATAGCAAACGCAAATGTGTGCCAAAAGCAGAAGTGAATATTCAATTTCACTGGCTTGCCCAAGTGATGAATATCTCGTTCGGAGTCTCAGTCCAATGGTAGGACGCCTTACTCCTTCATCGGATAACTTCTGACTGGTATGATATTTTATTTGGATATTTTGGTTCCTGTTTTTAGGAGACGGGGAAGGATAGTTTTATGAAATTTTGATGAATGATTATGAGAAATAATAAGACGTTAAATACTTGTATACATGTGATGATATATAAATAATATTACATACGAATATACATATATTTGTGGATGTGCGATGTCACACACGGTTATATATATTAGATGGGTGGTGAGAGAGAAATGGAGGTGAGATGATGGTGAGTAAATCATAGGATGTTGTATATAAATGTGGGTATTTGGGGAGACGTGTGTGACTTTTAAAAATATATATTAATACATAGATATGGGAAATACGCGATTGCCTATGGTGGGAGGCTGTTGTCTGCCGCTTGAGGTGTCGGTGTAGAAATAGGTGTTGAAAATGGTGTAGAAAATGGTGTAGAAAATGGTGTAGAAGACGGGGGGGCATTCAGAGTGACGGGGTCATTTGCAGTTGGGGGGGCGTTTGCGGGTGGGGGGATGCGGAGAATAGATTTTGGACGTGGGTGCTTGTAATTGGTGTTCGCGTTGTAGTTTCCGAGATTTTGTATGACGGGGTTGGGATGTCTTGATATTGAACTGTAAAACCTTTCGGCCAGAGCACGCATGTGATCGGGGATAGTTTCAAGTGTGGTGTCTGCGTGGACACTGGCTTGCGCTGGATTACCACTTAAACGTGGATAGACGAAGAAAACACGAAGACTAAGCATGTTACAACGTTGATCATGAGCTGACTTTATAATGCTCAAGTTTAAACTTGCGTCTAGTCAAATTGTTCAGTTGCCTCTCTGTATCTTTTTTATCACTTGTTGATCATTCTAAAGTTCACGCAATTAAGCCAACGATATGAATGCAGTCAAGTAGGAATCTATCTTAATAATCGTACTTCTTATTTTGTATATTACGAGTACCACAGTCGTCCTTTACTGTCCATGCAGTGAGACTCTGGAATCAGTTACAAACCAATATATCATAAGACTCGCTCCGTCTTTGAGAAGCGACTGAAAAAACTCTTAATTTCTAGTCAGTAAAATAACTTGTTTCATTCCTGATTTTTCTTTTCCTTTCCTCTCCACTATCCCTTCCTTTCCTTTTAATTGATGATATCTCACTTTATATGAAAAATAATATTCGGGTGATTGTCCGTCTTTGTGGGGTTCGTGGGCATGTGCTCACATATATGTTTATGGATTTCGTGGTGATGGATAGTAATTTGAATGATTTATGCGACCACGCAACTTGCTTAATTTACTTTTGTCTAGTTTGGTTGGAAGAGATTGCCGCCTGGCAATAAACCAGCCAGATTGTATTTGCAATAAAAATGTTAAACAAATAAATAAATACCATTAAACATATCTAAATTAGCGAAAATAATATTTTGAAGAACGTAGTTATGAAACTTTCAATTCATCACCGTATGTGTTGTTAATACTACAGCACATGAAGAAGTAACCAAACTGGCATACGTGTGTATCGATCAGGCGAACTTTTTTTTACCAGACTATGAATGTTTTTTCGGGTTCGTCGGGAATCAAACCCGAAATCCCCGAGTGAACTTACCAACTTGGCCATGGAGGTCGCTTATATGACAATCGCTTTGACTGTATCTATACCATAATGGAGGGTATGACCGAGGGAACAAAATCTAGGGGACGCCCACGCCGAGAGTATCTGGAGGACCTGTTGGTGGACGTGCGCTGCTCAACATATACAGATTTAAAAAGAGCCGCACAGGACAGGGAGGAATGGAGGAGAAGAGTTGAAATTGCTGCAAACCAGTCTTAGGACTGCAACCACGGAGAGAGAGTATCTATACACATATTATGTTAAGATATACAGTAAAACCTTGGATTCAAAAAAATCTATTTCGTCTCCACTTGAAAAACGCCGCTAGCCTATAATATGCAACTATTTTGTACTTCATTAATAGCTTCACAAATATTGAAATATAAAAAAAATATTCAAGTAAACTTTTCATCACGTTCACGGAGAATAGCCCCTATTTGGAGCAACCCTCCTCTTTTGTATAAAGTGTCACACTTTACTTAGCACCGAGAAGTAAGGCTAAGCCTCCGCCCCTCCACGACGGTCCTTCCCCTTCCACTGCGGCCGCCCTCACCCCTCCCCGCTTCGTCCCGCCGCGCCCCTCGCAGCACTGCATCGCACGTGACCCGGATCCCAGTGCACCACGGGCACTTTTTCCAAATTTTCAAAAATAAACGGTGGACGGCGGGAAAATGCGTCGCGATGCGTTCCCTTGCACACTGAATGAGTCAAAGTCACATACATTTATGAGAACCGTTGCAGAAATTGAATTAAATTAAACCGTCAAATAATTATTTAATTCTACATAGTTGCATATTCAAAATATCCCACATATATGTCAGATATCCCACATATATGAATGTTAGATGTACTGACACCTATGTGGGATGTTTTGAAACGTTTTGAAAGTTTGATCGTGATAATATAGACATCTGCTTTATTCATATACTCGTATGTACGTTTTGAGTTGTTATGTCATTTATCAAAATGATACCTTTTGACCTAAACAAATATAACCATATTTCTGAAAACCGTATCCGACTCCAATGACAAAATAAGACAGTGAAGAAATCACAACGTTCTGTCCACCCTCTTGGAAGTTTTAAAATTCCAAGTCTCAGTATCTGCATGAAAAATTCAATTTTCTTTCTAAGTATGTACTGTCCTCTGATACCCCCTCCGATGCGGTGACGACAAAGTCCTGTGTTGACCAACGTATCAAGCCATATTTTGCGATACACACAGTTCAACTTCAGAACAATCTTTCTGACGTTTTGTTTTTATCAATATTTAAAAAAAAAATAAAGAAGCAATATATATCTCAAAATATCCCTTGTCCCTACCTCCCATACTATTCCCATCATTAACCTTATTTTTAAGTGAGATAAATATTTTGTTTAAATTTTTGTAATTTTTCTTCAAATATTATTTTCATTTACTAACTTGAAGACACGATATCGATGATAATTATGAAATAAAAACTGATTGATTGGAATAAATTGCTTTAAAAGAATCAGTCCAACAGATTTATCAAATAAATAGCGTGAGCATATTATTAATAACAGCATTTCCTAAATTAAATTACAATAAGAAAAGGCAACTGTAATTAAAAAGCTGCTTTTGAGCGATTGAATATTTACTTCATGAAATAATTATGACAATTGTTTTTAAGCAATTTAATGCGATAAAAATCGTGGTAACAAATTGTTTTGAGCAACTGAACACTACATAAAGTAATTATGATAACTACTATTTGAGAATTCATTCCTGCGTGAAATATAATTGTAGTGACAATTGATTTAGAGCAATTAAATCCTGCATGACAGTACATGAAGTGACAACTATTGTTTGACCAATTGAATCCTGCATGAACTATAGTGACAACTATTGTTTGACCAATTGAATCCTGCATGAACTAATAGTGACGACTATTGTTTGACTAATTGAATCCTGCATGAACTAATAGCGACAACTATTGTTTGAACAATTGAATCCTGCATGAACTAATAGTGACAACTATTGTTTGACCAATTGAATCCTGCATGAACTAATAGTGACGACTATTGTTTGACCAATTGAATCCTGCATGAACTAATAGTGACGACTATTGTTTGACCAATTGAGTCCTGCATGAACTAATAGTGATAACTATTGTTTGACTAATTGAATCCTGCATGAACTAATAGCGACAACTATTGTTTGACCAATTGAATCCTGCATGAACTAATAGTGACAACTATTGTTTGACCAATTGAATCCTGCATGAACTAATAGCGACAACTATTGTTTGACCAATTGAATCCTGCATGAACTAATAGTGATAACTATTGTTTGACCAATTGAGCCCTGCATGAACTAATAGCGACAACTATTGTTTGACCAATTGAGCCCTGCATGAACTAATAGCGACAACTATTGTTTGACCAATTGAGCCCTGCATGAACTAATAGCGACAACTATTGTTTGACCAATTGAATCCTGCATGAACTAATAGTGACAACTATTGTTTGACCAATTGAGCCCTGCATGAACTAATAGCGACAACTATTGTTTGACCAATTGAATCCTGCATGAACTAATAGTGACGACTATTGTTTGACCAATTGAGTCCTGCATGAACTAATAGTGATAACTATTGTTTGACCAATTGAGTCCTGCATGAACTAATAGTGACAATTATTGTTTGACCAATTGAATCCTGCATGAAAAGCTAAAAGAGGTTCACGATTGAGGTGATCTGAAAGGGTTGATTCAGATTCTTTTAGTAATTATTTACAAAATAAATATTTTAAAAATACATTATTTATAATAAAATGAATTAATATAAGAATAACTTAGGTCTAAATAGGGAATATTATGTAGAGGAATATGAATTGTAATATAAATTATAGGTTAATTCGAATCCGAATCGTAGGTTAATGAATAAGTATTGGAAAAGCAGATTGATAAGTATCGCAATCGTAGATTAATTAAGACGGGAATAGTAAAATATATAATTTAGATTGGAATGGGACATTGTACAATTAGGGAGGGAATCCTAAAGGAATGTGATGAAGCCTCATAGCGGAATATGGATAGAAATCAAAGCGGAATTATATTTGAAACGGTAGAAGAATTTCGATGGCGACCTTGAGAAGCCTCCCGGTGTGTTTCCTTGATCTACCTCAACTAAACGGTTAAAACCCTGAAACTGAAACGATATCAGTACTATTCAATATTTTTAGATGAAATTATCGTTTTATCAGAGTTGTTGTAGATATTGAGATCAATTATTTGCTATCATCTTTATTGATTAATTTTTTGTCGAATCGTGATATTCAGACGTATTTTTCCATTTAACTGCTTTATTGAAAATATTATTGTAACATTTTTCTTTTTTGTATTTCAGCATCATTCTTTTTACAGATACTTCTAATTATTGTAATAAATATAAACTTTATTATAATAATAATACAATGAAAATTTATACAGCACAGTTTAGAGAGTGAACTCTCCTTAAGGGTGCTCTAACTCGAGATCATAACCCACTATTATTGACAGATTAAAAACATTACAAAATAAAATTCACATAAATTGAGTGTTACAATAGGAAGGTAGTGGCGGTGGCAATTATATTAGGTATTTCCTATTATAATTGCAGAAAACTTACAAAGAGAAGACGAACTACAGAGAAACCTTTGTAGATCTTTCTATAAGGGACAGTAACACATTCGGCTTTAGGTGTAGTATAATGTATGGGTAGTCTTCATATACAATCATAAAATTTGATAAAACTTCTTAAAAAGGGGTATCTTCAAGTGCTTCCCAAACCTGCGTACTCCACCCGTATCTTGAACACTTTGAGACACAATTTTGATAAGAAAACTAGATTGGAACCCTCTTCCCTCCCACTCCCCAGTAAAATTGGGAACCAACGGTAATTGAAATCGCAATAAAAAACACAGCATTTCTATATGCTCTATTATCTGCAATAAATGCACTTCAAATGCTTCTCTCAACATTTCTCCATAGCAGATCTAACCATTGCAATGCTACTCCGAATTTCGTCCGCGCAATCTTCCATCCCTTTATTTATTTAACACTTTTATTGCAAATACAATCTGGCGGGCTTATTTCCAGGCGGCAATCTCTTCTAACCAACCAGACAAAGTAAATGAAGCAAGTTACGTGGTCGCATAAATCATTTAAATGACTATCCATCCCCACGAAATCCATAAACATATACGTTAGCACATGCCCACGAACCCCACAAAGACGGACAATCACCCGAACATTATTTTTCATATAAAGTGAGATATCATCAATCAAAAGGAAAGGAAGGGATGGTGGAGAGGAAAGGAAAAGAAAAATCAGGAATGAAACACGTTATTTTACTGACTAGAAATTAAGAGTTTTTTCAGTCGCTTCTTAAAGCATGCCAAGGACGGAGCGAGTCTTATATTGGTTTGTAACTGATTCCAGAGTCCCACTACATGGATAGTTAAGGACGACGTAAAGAAAGAGGAGCGGTGAACAGGAAAGGCCAATAAACAATCTCTGTTTGAGCGTAGCGCTAATCCATGATTGGAAAGACGCTGAAAATTTTCGGCGAGATAAGAGGGGGCGGCGGGACATCTAAGGATATTATACAATAGAGACAGTATGTGAATTTGGCGTTTATATGTACTGTAGAAGAATTGGTCCTGTGGAAACAATATTTATTGGAAACCGCCGGATTTAGGTAAAATAAGTTGGTGTGAAATATGAATTAATCGGCAAGGGTCGTGCGAGTGACAGGAGCGAGTAATTAATAGTGGGCGCCGGCAGCCCTACAAGTCCTACTCCCGCCCCTGCATTAATTACGGACCACTTTCCGGAGAGGTGCTGGCGATTAATTGTTTACGGTAATTAGGCCCAGGACCGGCTCTGGCTTTGTCATCAATATCCTCCACTACTCAGAGGCCTTACCAACTCACTATTAAGCTGCAAGCACACTGAAGATGTTCATAGATTAAATATTGCTACAGACAATATTTGTTTATGAGCTCCACTGCTAAATGAAGATAACGGCAATAAAACTGCCTTAATGTTTTCTATTACTGC
This sequence comes from Odontocerum albicorne, assembly GCA_949825065.1. Lineage (NCBI taxonomy): Eukaryota > Metazoa > Arthropoda > Insecta > Trichoptera > Odontoceridae > Odontocerum > Odontocerum albicorne. The sequence continues at coordinate 47,411,200 of OX463842.1, forward strand.
ACCTGATCATCCAAGGCAAAATAGAAGGCCGAAGAGGTGTTGGCAGGAGGCGAATCTCCTTGCTACGCAATATACGTGATTGGACTGGCATAAGGGGCGTTGGAGATCTTTTTCGGGCTGCCGGGGACAAAGATGTCTACTCTCAAGTGATATTCAACGTTGGGGGGATCTGACATGACACTGAGAAGAAGAAGAAGAATGTTTTCTATAGTTCAGTTTGATTCCACCACCACTCAAGATATTATGAGGAACAAAATAATCCACCATTCAACTCGATTTACTATTAAAGATCGACATTTTTTTATTTTTGAGTGTCACGTCTTTTGTGATAAGATAGAAACAGTCGTAAAGTAATTTATCTCCCGGTAGCGATATAACAGAGTATGAAAAGAATAGCAGCGACGACGGACTTGGTTGGACGGTTATACTAAGATTCGACGGTTATACTAAGATTCGACGTCGTTGGACGGTTATACTAAGATTCGACGTCGCGGAAGAAGGATAATGACTATCAGCGTAGTAAATGTATTAATAAAGCGGCTTAAGGTCTGAAGTTCAAGCAGCCCAGACAGTTACTTGTGCTTTCGCAAAAAATCGAATGTTGTAAATAATTCATTTGGCGTTACCAGGCTAGGACCAACAATGTACAACTGAAAGGATACCCTTTCGGAAATTATTGATTCGATTTTCATCACAGTACCACACAATATGATCTGCGAATCGGTCCAGACGACTGCGAAAAATTCAACATAGTGAAAGGTCAAAATTAGAGTTTAACAGTTTTTTTCATTAAAAACTACCATTGCCAGACATATTGGGTATTCCAATAGATTGGGTACAGGAGAAACCGAAGAGCGAACCCATGAGGAATCGAAAAGCGCTCTGACGCAAGAAAAAAATTAAATATCTGTCTTCACACGGGGAAGAACGATCACCATTTTTAAAAAGATGATACCTGGCACACCTGAGCAGGCATTATCGGGATTCTTTCTATCAGCTTCATAGGATTTATTATCCAACGCGATTACTTCTGGTTCTAGAACAGTACTTCTTAACCCTTACCACTCCATTATTTTTTGATGTTGTTTGTCAGCCAACTCTAATTTAAATGTCAAAATATTAATTTATTGATAGGTAGTTACAAAAAAAAATCGTTAAAAATTCATTTGTAATGATTTATTCTTCAAATAAAAAACAATTTACAAAAAACATTATGGACTACTTATAGTTATGCATAGTATGGTACTTTTTAAAACAATCTCCAGGATGGAGACCAGGTTTTCTGGAACATGACTTTCGACATTTGTTGTACTATCATCATTATTTTCTGTGCTGTTAACACTATCATCATCAGGATCTTCAAAATCACTGGCAACAGACTCGTACTCACTGTCACTTTCATAAGATTCATCTTCCGAAAACACTTGGTATTCAGATAACGTATCACGCGAAGTTCCCGCCATTTTAGGTTATGTGAATTTGCAAGGATTATTTTATAGTAAAATAAAAACGGAAAACAGTCAAAATCTTATTAAAACGTGAAATTTAATGTTTTTTTAACGAATAATCACAAGAAACAACGACACGTGTCAAGTTTTGCGCGCGAAAATACACCGCGCGCGCAAGTCTTATCTTGTCGGCCGCCAGCCGACAACTGAGTTGTAGCGTACATATAGCGATGTCGGCTGGCATTCGACAAAGGAGTGGTAAGGGTTAAACTAGAGAGCACGGTCCCCTAGAAAGCCGTAGATATCCTGCCAGGGAACCGATTTCATTTAATTTTTGCTTTATAAGCAAATTAATTACGTGTTATTTCATTTTTAATAAAAATTTACTTTTAATAATAATTAATAGAAAATAAAATACTGTTGGTTGACAAAAACCTATTTTGATGGGGAGACTTACAATACATTTATTTTTACAGACGTAATAAGAAAAAGTTTGAGAAACACTGCTGTAGAACATCGGGCACTGGCGTGCACATCGGAAACAACAGATATAGCATTGTACTAAAAGTCTTATAATAACAGAAGACTTGTTATCAGTTGGGAGCTTATCATTACAATACCATTTTCAAAACTTATTGCACCTGATTTTTACTAAAGTTTAGATCAGGCAATGATAAACTGCGGCCAGTGGGTCGGGTCCGAACCGTGAAATATTTTTTTGTGGGCCATGTAGGCATACAGCGTGATGTAACACGGCGTAAACTAAATTAACGTACCTTGTTAATGTAGCGAGCAAAATTCCTAATATAGCACATGTTCTTTCGTACTTATTCCTTTTCTATAAAATTTATGTTTAGTTTTATTTCATTATTGAGATAGACAGAGGAGACCCAAGCCGTATTTCAAGATGTGTTGGAGAAGACAGAAGAGATCCAAGCCGTACTTCAGGATGTGTTGAGGTGGACAGAAGAGATCTATGCCGTACTTCAGGATGTGTTGAGGTGGACAGAAGAGATCCAAGCCGTACTTCAGGATGTGTTGAGGTGGACAGAAGAGATCCAAGCCGTACTTCAGGATCTGTTGAGGTGGACAGAAGAGATCCAGGCCATACTTCAGGATGTGTTGAGGTGGACAGAAGAGATCCAAGCCGTACTTCAGGATGTGTTGAGGTGGACAAAAGAGATCTGTTTATTTTATTTCTCTAAATATATGTACATCTCCGTGGCCTAGTTGATAAGACGCCTGCCTCCCAGCCCGGAGGTTGCGTGCTCAAATCCCGCTGAAACGCATTTTATTTAAAAGGATTGTAGTCAGGGTTTCACGTAAGGCCACTTTAACATCTTTCTGGTTGGTTTAAAGAGATTGCCGATAAGTCCGCCAGGTTGTACAGTGTACAACGAAAGTGTGATACAATACAGATGTAGAGAGGTACGAGTACCTAAGTACTTCCTTTCCTTATACTAAACTTGTACCTATATATTATATTTATTATGTAATATTTTTAGTCTATTGGGTGTTATTTTCCAAATGAAGAGAACAAGAGGACACAACAAAAAAAATTACTCCAAATTTGTCAATAATGTATTCTCCTTCATTATTTACCACTTCTTGCCAACGTTCTACAAATTTTTCAATGCCTGTGCGATAAAAACCATCCGGTCTTGTCTCGATGAATTCGTTCAACCATGTCCGCAATTCGACGTCATTATTGAAGGAAAAATCAACGACGAGCTGTCTTTTCATTCATAGCATCTTCACCGTACACTTCGCAAATATCGCGAGCAGCTTTAGCAGCTTTATTCCCTCGATTGAACGCGAACAGAAGGAGGTGTCGAAAATGCTCACTTTCGTTTACTTGATATTCCATTTTGAAGGCTTGTAATCAAATAAAGTAATATATGTAACGTAAAAGCAAACACAATATCTTGTAGAGCAGAAAATTTTCTTTCGAATGACGTATAATCTTTACCATTTTGTTTTACTTTTGGTGCTCATTTTTAAATTTGGAAAAAAACGGACACAACTTAACATATGTTAACACCTAATACATATCAATAACAGTTGGCCCGAGTTTCAAATTATAGCACCCTTGAGGGGAGTTTACTTTCTAAACGGCGCTACTTGAATTATCCTTTAATCAATTTTAATTACTTCATGTATGATTTTAAAAGGTTCTCAGAATGTTTTATACACGAGTTCGCATACATTTTTTTTTCTTTTTCTACTAAATATTTCTTCAACACTGCATTGGCTCCTTGTTGTTTTATTGAAATATTTTACCTATTCAAATAAATCTATAAAAAAATATTATTCTCGTGTTATATCGTTATTTTACATTTGATGTTGGTTCAATTGAAAATTTAGTTCGACAAGAGTTAATTTGTTATTCAAAAAATAATGATGTAATATCTAATGTGCGCGCATCTTAACAGTCATATTTTGTATCAGTTTACATTACAACAGCTTTTTAATTGAACATATATATGTAAAAAGGATCCAACCCACCAAATACATTTTTTTGCTTTATTTGAAATATCGCAAAACTTAGATCAATCCTATATTTGCTGAAATATGAAGGGATATTTCATGGTTACAAATTCATTTTAAAAATATATTTTATAAAAACCTATATAAAATGATAAGATTTTTCAATTGGATGTACTCGTAAATATGCAAGCGGATCAAACCCATATTTTCAATTGGATGTACTCGTATATATGCAAGCGGACCTGACCCATATTTTCAATTGGATGTACTGGTATATATGCAAGGGGACTTGACCCATATTTTCAATTGGATGTACTCGTATATATGCAAGCGGATCTAGCCCATATTTTCAATTGGATGTACTCGTATATATCCAAGCGGACGTGACCCATATTTTCAATTGGATGTACTGGTATATATGCAAGGGGACCTGACCCATATTTTCAATTGGATGTACTCGTATATATGCAAGCGGACCTGACCCATATTTTCAATTGGATGTACTCGTATATATGCAAGCGGATCTAACCCATATTTTCAATTGGATGTACTCGTATATATGCAAGCGGACCTGACCCATATTTTTAATTGGATGTACTCGTATATATGCAAACGGACCTGACCCATATTTTCAATTGGATGCACTCGTATATATGCAAGCGGACCTGACCCATATTTTCAATTGGATGTACTCGTATATATGCAAGCGGATCTAACCCATATTTTCAATTGGATGTACTCGTATATATGCAAGCGGATCTTACCCATATTTTCAATTGGATGTACTCGTATATATGCAAACGGACCTGATAAATATTTTCAATTGGATGTTCTCGTATATATGCAAGCGAACCAGACCCGTATTTTTAATTGGATGTACTCGTATAAATGCAAGGGGACCTGACCCATATTTTCAATTGGATGTACTCGTATATATGCAAGCGGATCTAACCCATATTTTACATATTCTTAGATATTTGAGGAAACATATTGTCTTTTTGCATGTGCTTGTATGGAACAATTGTTTAGACGGAATGTAACCACGACATACTCCTTTAACTGTTTTGATATTTTTGCAATACGAACGAATAATACTCGTATATTCTTATTGTAATAAACCGAAAAATGTGTTATATGGGTTGGGTCTTATTTGCACATATTTATTTAGTTAGCTGTTGATTGTTAACACAAGCTGGCAGGATTATGGCCAGGTGGCAACATCTTCCAACCAACCAGGTAATGTAAATAAAGTAAGTTACATGGCCACAAATATTCAAATGATTATTCATATTTATAAAATTGATGAAGAATATACACAGTAAAAGCAAAAGTGAGATATCATCAATCAAAGGAAAAGGAAGGGATGGGGCAGAGGAAAGAAAAATCAGGAATGAAAAACGTCATGTTACTGACTTGATATTCTATTCTAAATTATGTTAATATTTTAAAGTTGTTAAAATTTTGTCTTTTATTAAATAAATTTTGCTATAGTTTTTCGGACATTTAAGTGCCGCGGACTTTTTTTAATAAATATTGAAAGAAAAATAATGTAAAAATGCTTGTGTTGCGAAGAATATCTGATATAACAATGTTTAAATTGCGGAAACTTTATTGAGTGTCATAAGATCTTGAACAATAATTTTGATTGCCCAGAACTCTATCAACAATTTTAATTTAACCAAAACAATACGGAGTTTTTAAAGCATGCCAAAGACTGAGCGAGTGTACATATATTGGGTTGATGCAAAAGTCCCAGGTAAGAAATGATGAATAGTATCTTCTTTTAAATGATTTCATTGTATAAAGGATGCTTTCCCTCTACTTTCTATTCAGTTTTGGCCTGGCCAGAGTACAGTGAAAAACCCTTGTATTTTTTCAAAATGTCGGTCGATAAAGTGCATTTACGTCATTGTTTACTTTATGAATTCCGTAAAGACAATACCGCGAGTGTGGCAACCAAAAACATTTGCGACGTGTATGGAGCAGATGTCATCAAAGTTCGACAGGTACGAAGATGGTTTACAAAATTCCGATCTGAGGATTTTTCACTATTTGATAAACCACGTACCGGGCGGCCATTGAAGTCTGATGACAACAAGTTAAAAGTCATAATTGACACAAATCCACGTCTAACCACCAGGGAGATCGCGTCGATGATGGGAGTCAACCAAACAACCGTATTAAGACATTTGAAGCGTATGGGGATGGTTTCGCGGTACAACGTTTGGATACCTCATCAATTGTCGGCTGCCAATTTATTGGATCATGTTTCAACGTGCTTTGCTTTGAGTGACAGACAAAAACATGAACCTTTTTTGCATCGTTTGGTAACAGGAGATGAGAAATGGGTCGTGTACAACAACGTGACAAGAAAAAGACATTGGGCTATACCTGGACAAGCCCCATTAACAACTTCGAAGGCCGAAATCCATCAAAAAAAGTAATGCTTTGTGTTTGGTGGAATTGTAAGGGTATTGTGTATTTTGAACTCTTGGAACGCAATCAGACAATTACAACAGAACGATATTGTCAGCAATTATCCAAATTGAACATCGCCCTTCAAAAGGTAGATAGACCAGAATTGGTAAACAGAAAAGGGGTAGTGTTTCATCCCGACAACGCGTGACCACATGTGGCTTTGATGACCCAATACAAACTAAATGAGTTGAATTGGGATGTTATCAAGCATCCACCGTATTGTCCAGATCTTGCTCCTTCCGATTTTCATTTATTACGATCGCTGCAAAAAATTTTAAATGATAAAAAATTTGATACAATAGAGCAGGTAAAAACATCCCTTACTACATTTTTCGCATCAAAATCCACGAAATTTTACACTAATGGTATTAATAAGTTGATAGAAAGATGGGAGAAGGTTATAAGAACTGATGGAAATTATAAAATTGATTAAATAAATATTACAAATCTAAAAAAAATATGTTTAATTGTATATGTAAAAAACGATCATTACTTTTGCATCAACCCAATAGTACACTTGTCCGTTTAATGAAAACATAATTCACTTAAATTTGTAGTGGATTATCTCTCCCTGTGTTTTTTTTACTTAAGTTTAAGGTGATTAATCAATTTCGAGGTTGACCTCCGTGACTTTGTTGTTAAGACAGTCGTCTTCCACTCGGTGGTTTCAGGTTTGATTCTCGATGGTAACCATAAATTTAAAAAAGGTTGCCAGTCCGGTTTAAGAATTCGTCTATTCAAAATACTTGTACGCACCAGACATATGTTAGACTATGCGTATGGAAATTTTATATATACTTAGGGACTGACATTCCCCATCGCAAGTGCAGCGAAGTACGAACGACGGATCAAATTGTGAACGACTTTCCAACACACTGTATCTCCTTTCGCCGAGTGCAGTGAACTGTTTGATGAGCCTAACTGCACAGATACCAGGCCCATATGAAAGAAGGATCGCGCAGGATCGCTAGTGACGGCATCAGAAAATTCTTCACCAATGTCTAACACAGATATAATTTATTTCATGTCGTGTGCAGACGCATCTAGTTTGACAGATAGCGGAATGTAAGGGATGAACGTGTAAGGGATGAACGTGACTTGTATGTTAAGCAGGAAGTACAGTACAAAGACCATGTCAAACGAAAGGTTGACAAATTAGATATCCTGTGCAAATGAGGGGGGGAGGTGTAGTATACTGGTGGGGGTGTGTCTCGACTGGGAGGGTGCTGCGAGATTAACCTGGACCATTTGGTGGTTTATATCTTGAATGTGTTTCTTTTCATTTGCCTTAGCATGGGTATGTGATTGCGGAATATACTCGTATATTGTATTTGCATGCTATTTTTTAATCGGTAAATCTACCATATTGCATTAACGGAATTTATTGTATTGACTGCACATTTATTGTCATTATTTTTTTGTTTTTAATTTACATGTACAAGGGTGTGGCTGAAAAACATCGAATGTCCTCGTGGCCGGGCTCAACCTCTATTAATGGGGGTGCACCTCGACTGGGGGATTTTATAAAATGAGTCTAGACTTTTTGATAGCTTCTCTTTTAACCTCTTCTGAACTGAAATAATTCTAAGATTTAAAGAAAATTTTGCTTATGAGTGTATTACTCGTACTATATTTACACTAAATGCATTATGTCATGTTTAGTTAGATGGCGCTTAAAACGTTAAAATCGATAATACAATATCCTACACTTTATTTGTTATCATTGGGAACAGAAATATACTACAAAGTTGTATATAAAGTGCATATGAACTGTGTCCAGTATAATGGACGCCAGGTCTGAAGAAGTTAAGTGTATTTTCTTATCTGTTAGATTGAAATATATACGCAATTTCAGGACATATGTACAACTGGATTTCGTGGAATACACGTATTTGTAGGAACAATTTTCCTAACAATTTGTTTTATCCGTTTATTTAAAAATCATTTTTCTTTATACCACCATTTTGGCTTCGAAGTTGCTTCATGATACTGACATTTGTACCTATATATACTACCACTTTTTATCTTTCTTTATCTTGATTTAGTTTACAAAACAGCATAACCTGAAAAATTGCAACTGGGGTGTTATCAACATTTGTTGGTCAATCATGAAAAATTGTAACTGGGTTGTTATTGCCATTTCTTGGTCAATCATGAAAAAACAGTTTTCAGAAAATTGTCACTATAGTTCGGAAATTCTAGGATGAGTCCTGTGACAGCTCACAAATTTGCCCCAATACAACCTTATGTAATGTATTTACCTAAATAACTTGCTATTTATTAGAATTGAGGCTTATATTAAAGTTGATAAAATAATTAAAATTACTGAACATCGTTACAAGGTTGTATTGGGGCAAATTTGTGAGCTGTCACAGGACTTATCCTACATTTTCCGAACTATAGTCAGACACTCTCGCAAAATTATTTCAAATCTGTTGATTTCATTCTCAATAATCTGAAACTTGAACGTACATACATAACATCACACCGTTTCGTTACTGGGGCAGACAGAGAAGACAGTGCGCCAGACGTTCCTGTAACGACACGCATATTTTTTTCGTTCCACATCCATACACTTTATCATACATCCACTACGATTTTTCTTATTTTTGTTTTTCTTCTTTCAAAATATAATTCTCTTGATCCAATCATACTTTCCTTGGTCTTCCTCTACCAAGCCTTCCACTAACATTTGCAATGCATGTTTTTTTTAGTATTTCTTCATTCGCTATCCACTAGCCTTCTTCATCTAACTCAACATACTTGCATGTTTTAATATTTATTTTATAAAATTTCTTGGAAAAAAGATACAATAGTTTTTCATAGAAATATGGGAACATAATTGCAAATATAATACGTGTATCATATACACGTAGATTGAAAAAAATAAAAAAATGTTTGTAAACAAATATTTGTATCCACAAATTAATCAAATACAACAGAAACAATGGTGCCGAATAATTTATATCAATAACGATTTAGCCCAAACGGTGTCCAAAACAATACCTAAAAATATCCAACCAGCTTTTTATACATCCAATAAATTAAAAAATAAAATTATGAACAATAGAGACACGGAAAGTAAACTTACTCAATCCGGAGTTTACAAATTACAATGTAATGATTGTTCATATTTTTATATTGGCAAGACGAAAAGAAATGTTGAAAAACGAGTTAAGGAACATTTAAGATGCCTGAACAACAATAATTTTTCAGAGTTCGCTAATCACCTAATTAGAAACAACCATTCGTTCGATATTAATCGTGGTTTGAGGATTCTACATATAAACCGAGGGGGATTGCATCTTGACAATTTGGAAATTCTCGAGATTAAAAAATCTATAAAATTAAGTCTAAATATCATCAATAACCAGACCAATTTTCATAATAGCCCTCTGCTTAATATGTTACCAATTTAAAATCCCCCCCTGTATTAGAAATTCACATTCACTTTCACATATTTTTCCCCGCCTCATTCACCATTGTATTACATCTCTCCCCACTTCACTTCCCCTACCTCACCTCTTTTAGATTAGGTTATTTACACTTGTACAGAGTATATTTTAGCAACTTAGTTTATATTCACCTGACGAAGAAGACGGTGGTCTTCGAAACTAGTTGTGAACCTAAATTAAACCTGTGGTGAACACAAAATATAAAATAAGTTTTTTATTTTACTTATTTTTTCCTTTTATGAGAAAAAAGGTCTTATTTTATAACATAACTTCGGCATATACTCGTATATATAGTAAAACTTGGCGGATTTGTTGCCACGTGTTAATCTCTTCCAATCAGCTAGAAATACGTTAAAGAGCCCTTAAGTAAAACTCAGATTAAAATACTTTTTAACAAATGTCCACCAGGTATGACTAATTTACCGTTCATATGACATAAAACCTGTCATCTGATTCCAGACGATCCGTATTAAGAGGAAACATTTTTGTGGCGTTTCTAAGAAAAAGTATAACTTGTGTTTTATATTTAAATGGCCAAAAAATATTTATAAAATGTTTGAATATTTTTTATATGGAACAAAACGCGTTTTTGATTTTCAGGAAAACATACAAAACGAAAATAATGGTGTCATTGATTAATACGAATGAAATGAGCCTAGGACTGGAATCTTAGGAAGCACGCGATTCTATAATAAGACAGTGATTTATATCACTTAGCTTTAGTTGACAGCTGCTTGTTTTTGGTTATTTCTAGTCGTTATGCTGCTTTATAAAGCTGCGTATTGATGGCACAGGTCAAGATTACGGCTGATGATTTTAAGCTTTATTTTATTATAATCTGTTTGTAAAAAAAAACATTCCACGTCAACTTCTTTCTGACCAGAATCATCAGTTTTTGATTATATCTACTAAATATCAAATGGGAATGTATGCGTATTGCTGTATGCTGATGACATCGTAGTGTTAACGGAGTACGAAGATGAATTATAGAGTTTGATAAATAAATTATATGAGAGATGCGAAGAGAAATATCTGAGAATGAATGTTGTGAAATCTAGAGTCATGTTGATAGAAAACTGTGAAAGAAATTGAAAATTGAAAGATTGAAGCAAGTTAAGGAATTCTGTTATTTGGATGGTATTTTTTCAGATGATGGAATAACAAAGAGAGATATCGGGCGAAGTGTAGCGATAGAAGACGAAATCAATGTGGCTTTAAAAATATATATTCGAATCGGACAGTCTTTAAATCGATTAAAATGATAGTCCATAATATCATTTTAGTAGTAATTTTCATGAAACGTAGACGTGGAAAAGACTGAAAGGAGCCGAATAAATTATTTAGAAATGCGTACACTGAGAATTATACTCGTACATAGGGTAACAATTTACGACAGAATACGGAATGAAGTGATAAGAGATGAATGTGGACTTAAGGGTGATGTGTTGAGTAAGGGGAAGAAGAGCACTCTGAGATGGTTTGGGTATATAGAACGAGTGAATAAAGAAAGACTAAGAAAACTAATATATAGTGTAAGGCATGGTACAGGAGGACCAAGGAAGATATGGTTGAATCAAGTTAAGGATAATTTGAAAGAAGAAAATGTTAAAAAAAAAACAGAGAAATCGTAGAAGCTGTTTGAGAAGGGGTATGGATATGGAAGAGGCAAATCATTTGTATCGAGATAGAAAAGTCTGGCACTCTATCCTCTCTGCCTACCTCAGCGGAGAAAATGTTGTGATGGTATGTATATTGATATTTATCTACCTGCTACTTGTTGCTGTTGATTCCGAAGACTCAAATTCAAGTTCAAGTTGATTTAACTAGAAATAATTTATTTGACAAAAAAACTAGACGGACGACAAAGTCGAGTAGTGATTGTGAAATGATAATATACTCGTAAAATGTGTATAACGGAGTTTTTTTACTTTATATTTTGTTGATCGCGGCTCGGGGACATTGTGCGTATATATTTTTGTTCAACTTTCAAATCTCACAAGCGGCTGCAGTTTAAACTTTTTGCATTGTTTATAATATAAACAAACACATATTATGTGTTTGTATATTAATCTCGTGACAAATTAGCAAAGGTCCTAAAGATCGGGGTAGAAGAATAATTGATCAAATCTTTAGCAAATGTTCCCTCTGAAGACTGTTCTACTTAATGCAGGCTAACTCAGTCAAACAAAGAATTTTCGATAAGTATGTACAAGAATCAATGTATGTTGCAAGAATCTTCGACAAGAGAAATAAAAACAACTTCAGTGCAGTGAAATAAACGTAGAACAATGCGGATTCAGAGCTTATCGAGGAATTGTAGATCAAATGTTCATTCCGAAAAAACCTATATAAAATCATTTGGAATCCAGATAAAGAAAGAATGTTTGCAGGACTTATAGTATTGATCTAGAGAAGGCATGTGACACAGCTCCACGCAACATGCTGTGGCAGACGATGTAGGGATATGAAATTGAGATTTTTTTTAATAAACATCGTGCAGCCGTCATATAAAGAGAATAGTCGCTGGTTGGTCAAAAATCGAAAAAATTCCAAATTAGAGTGGGTTCAAGTCATGGATATCTGTTGTCACCGATTGTTTTCATAGTGGACATGATACGTCATTGGAGTCGGATCTATACTTGGGAAAATGTAGGATGGTTCCTGTAACGTCTGAAACGTCATGTCTCAAAGGGATGGGGTAAAATAGTTTTTTTTATAAATCGAAAAATAGTTTTTTCTCTGAACTGACGTTTTAATTCCCATGTTAATTATCATTATACTGACTTTCTAATGTATTGTATGATTTGTGTATATCTTTAAATAAGCCAAGATCCACTATGAATTAATACTAATTACGAACATTTAATTTCAGGTATAAAAAAATCGAAAATCCAATTATCGAATACCCCATCCCTGGCCAATGCAGACTAACGTAGTGACTTTGGACAAACGTCACCAAATATTATTTGATTTTAACAAACTGCCACATTTTTGCTAATTTGTAACAAGATGTATTAATTTGTCATTATTGTCAGTTTTGTGTAATGTATTTACCTAAATAACTTGCTATTTATTAGAATCGAGGCTTATATTAAAGTTGATAAAATAATTAAAATTACTGAACGTCGTTACAAGGTTGTATTGGTGCAAATTTGTGAGCTGTCACAGGAACCATGCTACAATTTCTTAAGTTTAGTGAGCGTTTCAAACGTAGTAGTTGAGTCTTTGCTTTTTTAGATGATATTACACGACTAAAGTCATCCAAGGGTATGCTACAAATTGGGAATGAACAAATTTGATAAAGAAACTGATTAAAAATAAATTAATAAAACTTCTACCAAAACAGAGGTCATGAAGAGACTTTGAGTAGAAATTTCGAGGTGACTCATTTAAATTTCGAAGAGACTCATCTAAACCATAAACATATTTATTTTACAAAACATCAATATAGGTCAGACTTACGTGTCAACATACGAGTAGGTCAGTAATCAAATATCAACAGTGGTTAAAATATCAACCTACGTAGTTGAATGATACAATGAAACAAAACAAAATTTAATATTGACACAATCTTCCTGTTGTTCGACACATTTTTTAAAACTATGAAACTATGAATTCGATACCACTGAAAAAATATTCTGAACTTTTGTTCTCAAAATTTCGTAACAATGCGGGAGATCACTTCAACTCTTTTAACTTTTTTCCACAAAATCGAATTTCGATTTTGAAAATAAAGAATAATCACAAGTTGGGTATAGGGTGGGTGATTCAATTTTTGGAAACCAGTGTTAAATGCCAGCCTTTGCAGCAACAGACGTGGGCACTGGCACATTTTAGTACAATAATCTCACGCCTCGTGACAATTTTTCTCAGCTTTTTGTTTTTATGGTATCCTTCAATTTGTACATTAATGAATTACCCATAATACTCGCCAGTAACCGTGGTATTTTTCACTTTGAAGTCAATTAGTAGAATTCCCTGAAAATCCCAAAAAAATGTTGCCATAATATTTTTTGACTTATGTCACGTTGACTTTTTTGGGGTATGGTGATCCCGGACGGCGCCACTCCACCGAGTCCCTTTGCAACAGATGATCGTGGTGCAAAACCATACATTCATCCCCCGTGACAATTGTCTCAATTATTTATTTTTCTTTCCCATCGCTTAGCATTGAAAATTCAAAGCAACATTCAACATGTCGTTGCTTTTGGAGAGCACTTAAGAGATTTGGCATCCATTTTGTGTTCAGATTATTTAAGATGATCGTGCAAATCTCGACGCACTGGGGTTTTGGAAAGCCGTTATTTCTTTTGATTTTAGTCTTATATCCTGTATCACTTGTTCTTAGACTAATACAACTGTTTCGTGAGTGCGTGATTCCGCTGGTTTGCCTTGACGAGGGTCATCTTCAATTGATTCTCTGACTAAATGAAATTGTTTAGCCCAATACTTCACTTGGGAATATGGCAGAGACGACTCTCCATAGAAAGCATCTAAACGTAATTTCTACCGGATAATTACCTTCTTTTGAAAGAAATTTGATAACCGCGATAATTGTGAAATATTACAATATGTATCATATGAATAAGAACTTAATTTATGTTATATTTTATTGTATCGTACGACATCTATTGATAAATGTAGTAATACTTGGATAGTTTTAGTAAACAGTTCAACACTACATCAAAAGATGTCACTACTCAATTCTTCGTGATAAGAATAGAGGAAAAGTACGATTATGGCAATCAATATTGCATTTTCATCCCACCAATTGTTATTTGAAAAAATATCTAAATAATAATGTTTATATAGTGTTTAATACAATATGTCAAATACTGAAGTGACAAAAAATTAAAATCTAGATAAACATGTCAAAAAAATATTTAAATTGTGATTATTTCATAATTGTATGGTTTTTCTGTCAACAAGATTTATTAAATCAACAGTTTTAGTACGTCAAATTTTATTAAATGTTTCCTAAAAACTCGAAAAAAAATGTCTTTTTTATAAAAATCTTGATTATGTACACACTCATTTTATATTTACGCATTATATTTAAAAGTTTTTATATTCAAGAACATATTTAAATCCAGCATTCATTTTAGCTTCACAAGATTTTATTCAGATCCATCAACAATTTATTTTTGGTTCATTCGAAATATGATTTGAAATGAACCATAAGCAAAACATGTTGACCATAAACTAAAGTGGGGTCAATGACAATTTGACAGCTGTCAAATGTCAAAATAAACTAAAACACCGCCAAAAATGTTAATATTGAAAAGTGAAGTTTGATTTCATCAAACAAAAAATATTTTAACTACGATTATGGAAAATATAACAACATATTGGAGCATTTTCAAAAACACGTCTGCTCAGTATCCCGATAATATTGCTGTTATTACACGTGAATCAGGGACTTATGCAAAATTTAGTTATAAAATATTATTGGAAATTTCAGAAAATCTTTATAATAGCTTGGAGATAAACATTAATCGTGGAGAAACTATCGGCATTCTCATGAAACATAATTTCTTAGTGCCATCAATAGTATCTATGTGCGTATTTCATATAATTTTTCACACTACTTCCATAATATTTCTAAATTTTAAATTTGAGTTCATTGCCAATATTAAAACGTAGGTTATGTTTTAATATTGGTAATGACCTCAAATTTTAAATTTAGAAATATTAAGGTATTTCTAAATTTATATCCAAACACATTTATGTAGAAGTGTGTTTGAAAATGTCAAGAAAATGCTTTTGGTTTGAAAACACATTTTTTATTTCAGAAATGAATGTAAAACCTTGTACATTTTTTTCTACAAAAAGATGAACATTTTTTAAACAAATTCGCTGTAAAATAGAACTAAAATACTACGGATAGTTCTGAATATACTGAAAATTCTATTTTGATGTTTTTGGATAGTTTAAAATTGCTATCTATTTCATAGATTATTAGTTAATAAAATGGAATATGAATGGGTAAAGTGATGTAATGATACTGTCAATAGATTTTTCTGTAGAAATATTTTTGCATCTAAATACAGTCAACTCTGGTTATAGTGAACTCGGTTTTAGTGACCCTTTGGCTAAAGTGGACCAAAATCTACTAGTTTTAGTTTACTATACCATAGGTTTTTTCCATACATTTTTTATATATGGGGCTGGGACAGAAAATTTTGGTTCACTATAACCGGAGTTGACTGTAAATGCTTTTTTTATTTAACTAGTTGCAACCCGTGAAATATTCACGGAAGTAAAATAAATTATACATTTTTGAAATACCGAATGGAGCAAGATCAGCTTAAAGTTTTTTGGGTTCATTAATGTTTAAAGTTTAAAATAAAAAACGTACATCTTGATTGATGAATGATTTAATTCTCAAAAATCTCTTTATACACAATGTTTTGTGTATAAATATTACTGTTGTTCAATTTAAATCGTTGATAAAGTTTTCCTCAAAGACTTGTTTCAGATATATTGACTGTAATGTTTTCGCTTTTTCCGACATCTTGAAAAGCCACATATTATTTTCTGCATTCAAAAAAAGAGCATAAGATAAATAAACACAAGTAATTATAAGGTTCAATATAATAGGAAATAAATGAATTACAATTCCAAATAAATTGGCATCGTCCCCTTTTACACCGGTTCGTTCAGTATAATTTAAATCTGTTTCGAAGTAGTAAACACAAGTAATTATAAGGTTCAATATAATAGGAAACAAATGAATTATTTAATGAATTACAATACAAAATAAATTGGCATCATCCCCTTTTACACCGGTTCGTTCAGTATAATTTCAATCTGTTTCGAACGACAACCGTACGGGCTTTGGCCTATTTATACTATGATTATTGAGTTCACTATACCTGTAATTTTTTATTCTATAAATTTTTAAAATGACTTATTTTTTTCATTTTAGGATTCATAGGTGCCACTGTGCTTTTGTATTCCTGGATCCAAATGAAGGAGAGATAATAAATTATCAATTTATAAAAGATATAAAAGTTACCAAAATAATTACAAATCAAAATATTCAGATATATAACAATTTTATTACAACTGATCTTTCGGATCTTATAAACATACCAAATTGTAATTTATTTATTTGGACCCTGATAAATAGAGATGAAGATGTCAATATTTCCAGTAGAATGCTGGCATATTTTGTGAAAACTTCTGGTTCTACTTCAATTGCGAAGAATATTGCCGTTCCACATAGTAGCATTAATCCTAATATAAAAGATTTCCGAGATTTGTTTCGAGTGAAACAATCTGACGTTATTTATTTCTCAACTCCTTTGACTTTTGACCCTTCAATGATAGAGATTTACATATCTGCACTGTCAGGAGCAGCTTTAATGATTTCTCCAAATATTACCGAGATTCTAAATTCTAACAACAATCCTGAAAATATTTATGTTACAATTTGGCAAACTACCCCGTCGTTGTTTTTGAAAACTGGTTTCGATTTTATTAAAAATGAAATATTTAGTGAGAAATCAAAACTACGTATTCTGGCATTAGGTGGAGAGCCTTTTAATTGTTTAAGTAAATTAAAAGAAGTGAAACATGAGAAAAATCTGACTGAAGTTTATAATTTATACGGAATCACAGAAGTTTCATGCTGGGCATCTGTCGGTAAAATTGACTTTTTCACATCCGAAGAAATATCACTAGGCTCACCCCTTTCTGAAACACTCTTGAAAGTTTCTGATGAAGACCAAAATACAGTTGAGTGTGGAATCGGAAACATTTTAATAGGTAAATATTGTTTTTTTTAAATATTCTCAATTATAATTATATACCGTATTTTACGGACTATAAGACGCTACGGACTATAAGACGCACCTTAATTTTTAGGCAATTTAAAAAAAAAATAACATTTTTATTATTAGATTGCAAAGCCAGACTTAAAAAAATTCTTATAGTAGTTTATAAAACCGAACTGACCTTTAAAATCCCTGAAAACCGTCATCTTTTTCTTCTTCCTCTTCATCGTCATCGTTGTCCTCTTCATATATAAGATGGTCTTCACAGCCATCGAGTGTTACTTATGCCGCACTTCTTGAAAGATTTAACAATAATATCTTCTCTCACTCTAGACCACGACTGTTTTATCCACTGACACACTTGTTTGACTGTAGGTCATTTTAAAGCTCCCTTCGGCGTGAATTCATGTTGGGTTTCATCCATCATCCATTTGTTCCATTCCGCTCTCATATACAGATAGAGATAAGTTTCCCGCGGCATCGAATGTGGCCATTTTTAAGACTGGCGGGAATTTTAAATCAAACACTGGACTTTTTTATATTAATTTCGAGTATAAGACGCACCTGAATTTTGGAGGCAATTTTTTGAAGAAAAAAGTGCGTCTTATAGTCCGTAAAATACGGTAACTTCATTGTATTCAACTGTTTGACTGGGATATTTTTAACACTTTACACTCGAAGTTTTATTTATTGGTATTATAAGTTATTAGGAACAATATTGCTATAAAATCATTTTTAATGTTATAGCTTAATTTCTTTAAATATAAATACATATTATCCAAATACGTGTCTTTTAAAACAATTGAAGTGATCAATCTTATTCTGAATTATGAGAACAGTCCGTTTTCCGACAGGAATGATACTTTCACTGGAACAGTTTTCAAAAATTGATTTTTGAAAAACTTAAGCTTTTATGATGATGCCATTTCACTTTCGTATTGGCCGTAACTAGGTAGAGAGTGTTGATATACTAATATTCAGTGAATTGCACTACAATCCTCTCGATCAGCGGTCGCCAAACTTTAGAACCTCACGGACCACTTAATTCATAATTTCAAATCCCGCGGACCACTAATAGGATTTTTTAGTGTTAAATATATTTAGAAAAAAGTGATCAAAGAACACATAAAATATACCTAGTTAATATAATAAAACTATTAATTGTAACCAAATTATAAAAGCTTTATTTACTTTCCCGTAACCATAATGTAACATTCGCGGTAAGAGGAGCTTAAAACATTTATATCTCACTTAATAAGCTGTGTATTGATTTCAAATTTCATATATTTGTTGATAAAACACTTTTACATTTAAATACAATTTTGTGAGAAACCCGTGGAATGTATTCTTTATAAAAATGATAATTTCACGATAAACGATCTGATTTTTTGATCCGATATTGTAAGAATACGACAGATGTATATAAAAAGACTTTAAGTTAGAAAAAGCTGAAAATCTCATGCATCTTGCATTGTTCATCCGTGCAAGTCACTTATTTTTCTGGGTTGGTTTGCTGTGGATTAAAAAATCAAATAATGTCCACATTTCCCTGAGGATCAGCGATATTTTCTCACAGACCACCACTTTGGCGACCGCTGCTCTAGATTGTATATATTTGCTGATCAATTGCAAAAGAGACACTCTATCTATATTGCATTTTATAAAATCTTAGTTATATAAAAAATACTATCTTATTATAGACAGGCAGCATAAATGCTGTTAATATCTATATCAAATTTATAATTTTTGTTTATTATTATTATTTTTTTCATATTCTAAGTGTTGTATTAACTACCGATATATTTGATGTTTTTGGTAACCTTATATTGTGACTTGTACTATTGTATTACACTTTCATTGTATACAATACAAGCTGACAGGTTTAGTGCCATGTGGCAATCTTTCAAACCAATGAGTGAAACACCTAAAGTGAAAACCAGACACGAATCCTTTTATCTAAATCAGGCACCAACGGAATCAAACTTGTCAACCCCTGGCTTGGAAGACAGGAATCTTACTAACTAGGCAACAAAGGTAGTCAGTAAATACTTGTCAATATTGATTAAAATTGGAATAAATAAATAAATTAACTATACTATTATACATCCCCCATTTTCTTCTATACTAAAAGGTTATGCATATAAGTTGTTTTTTCGTGGCGTTGCTCGTACACATACATAATATAAATATAGTTGTTTTTATTTTGTATTTATATTATATTGAACATTTCAGGTAGTAATATTCGAAAATGTTTGATAGAACAAGAAATACATGAATATTCAAACGACATGATGAGTACACATACTGGACCAAAAAATTCTAATATTTTATGGCGAAATACAGGTGATCTCGGAGAAATCAAGTCTAATGGCCAAATATATTTTAGGGGTCGGAAAGATCGCATGATAAAAAGATACGGGCATAAGGTCAGTTTGTTAGAGATTGAAAGCCTTGCATCAAGTTTTAAAGGAGTAAATCAATCATCATGTGTATGGCTGTCAAAATATCATACTTTGTTGTTGATATTTTCTTCAGAAAATGATATAACTGACAATTTAAGGCAATTTTTAAATAGAAAGATGGAAAAACACTCTATGCCTGATACAATATATAGAGTTAACAACTTACCTTTAAACAAGCATGGAAAAATATCTTTGAATAAAGTGTACAGTATTTATGAAACTGCTATCAAAACTAAGGGAATTTCATTCAAAGAAACGTTTATCAGAATTTTAAAAGAAATTATTCCGTTCAACCAAGATTTTGAAAGTTTACAAAATAAAACATTCTTAGAAATTGGTGGAAATTCTATTTTAGCTCTGCAATTTATCAACCAGTTCGAAACTAGGATGAATTTTAACTGTCCTGATATTTTTCAACATCTTATTGGAAATGATTCCTCGCTCCTGATCATATATAATATGCTTGAAATAATCTTCAATAACAACCAAAAATTTAATTCTTCGTATGATGAGCTTGTTTTAAACAATTTAGAAAAATCTCAAACCGAAACAGAATTTCACAAAACAAAAGATAAAAGAGATTCAAGCGTAAACAAAAACAGTAAAAAACAAAAAACCTCCGCAGTAAAAAATGATACTGATCAAAAGTTTGATATGGAAATGGTATGGAAATATAATTTAGGAAAATGTATTGATGCCAATCCGATTTTGTATACAGATGACAGGTAATTTGGTTATTTATATATGTATAAATATTAGTGAGTATAAGAATGAATAAAATGGAACTGTCTGTTATTTGCGCACGGGGCACTGCCTGGTGGCTAGTCAGTCACCTTTACAGAATGGATATTGTGGAGCCTGAATGATGAAACTATGATATATACTATGGTATATACTATAGGTTTGATTTACTAAAAGCCATATCTTCTCCGTGTTCAATAAATGTTGCGTTTCTTCTTTCTTCGAGGAACTTTTCCATTTATATGATAGATCGATTGTTAAATTTTTGTAGCTTAATCAGTTGAAACTTAGAATTATCTAGAATTGTCATTTTTTAAATTGAATTTGTTATATTGACTCATATAATTTCATGTCTTTAATTTGGTGGCACATATCTTCCTAGTTTGGCTGGATTGCCTATTTAAAAAAATATTTTTTTGAGTAACCTTTGTTTTCTTGCAGTATTAAAAAAGAGAATATTTTGAGAGTTACATTTGCTAAGTATCTTAACAAACTAACAATGGCATGAAGGATCACCAGTGATTGTCTACTGCGCACTATTTGTACCCACGGAATCGGCGATTTTATTGGCTATATTGATGTTATCCCACTTGGTTAAAGCAAGAACACATAAATTATAACAATATTTATTTATTGTCATATTCAATTATAGTGCAAATGTACTACCTTGATTAAAAAGTTTTAGGACCAGCCACCGTGTGGCGCTGTCAGTCACCCGATTGGAATTCTTTTTTTTTTGTTAGGTTACCACATCTATCATTGACACTTCCCTCCAAATTTCAGCGTCATAGCTTGACATTTGTAAAAGTTACGCTGTACTGAGTACATCTACCTTTGTGTGTGTTTTCGATTTTTTACAAGTTTGAAAATGGCATCAACTGCGCATCAACGAGTTCGCATTAAATTTTGTGTGGAAAACTGATTTAACGGTCCGCAAACCTTGGAAATGTTGGAGAAGTGTTCTTCGGTGGCACAAATGCTTCAGAAGTGGTCGTGAGTCGGTCGAGGATGACGAACGCAGTGGCAGTCGAAAACCGATGAAAACATTGATAAAATCAAAGAAATGTTGGCCGAAAACCGCAAATTGACCATTAGAGAGCTGACAGAGGACTTTAACATCGCTTATGGATCCGCTTAAGACATTTTGGTTAGTGGTTTGGGCCTCAGACGTGTCGCTGCAAAACTGGTGCCGAAAGACCTCAATTTCATGCAAAAAAAGGACCGCGTTGAAATTGCGAAAGACATGATTTCTATGAGTTTTTGACCAAAAACAACACGATTACTAGCAAGCAGCCTTCGAATTCACCTGATCTGGCTCCTTGCGACTTTTTCCTGTTCAACCGACTTAAAAAACCGCTTCGCGGAACGCGTTACAGCACCCGAGAAGATGTCATGAAAAAATCTAAGATAGCTCTGATGGACATACCGAAAATTGAGTACCAGCGGTGTTTCGAGGATTGGATCAAGCGCTGGGGTAAGTGCGTTGCAGTCAATGGGGAGTACTTTGAAGGGGATCATATCGGTTTTGATGAATAAACTTGTATTTTCGATTTTATGAATAAAGTCCTAAAATTTTTTGATCAAGGTAGTATACATAAGTGACTTTTTAAACTTAAATTTTTTCACAATTTGGACACAAATTTTCAGATTAAGAGCTGTACATTCAAATGCAACGAGAGTATATCTTTTTATATACTGTAGATTTTAAATACAGTCAAGTCCATTAATTAAAAATTCAATTTCACAAAAACAATTATCACGAATTACATGATTTTAAAAAAATCAATTTTACTTTGCGTGGCACTTTCTGTAAAATAGTGTATATCAACTCAAAATAATGTACTCGTACTTATTACTGTAAAATAAAGTACGTCGAGTAAAGTTTTGTCAACATACATATTTTCGCAATATTGAGACATAATAACAAATTTATTGGTAAAATAATTTAGAAAATAAGTACTATTTTTCATGGGCAGCCAGTATTAAAAATAAAACACAATAATTGTCACTTATTTGATTTTGACATGGTCACTTGTTTACACAGATTAGCTAGTTTATGTTTGCATCCGCAATATAATTATGATGATGTCACTGATCTTATTTGGTTGCTTACTTGATTACGATATAATCTATGATTCAAAGTTTTTGATAAACTAATGATCACAGCTGTGAAATTGTTAAGAGTAAAATTTTTTATTTATTTATTATACATGACAAGAAATATACATAATTTGCGAAAAAACAACAGGTAATTTAATTTGGACATACAATTTTAATGGATCTGGGTTTGTTGCCTTTCATTTGTCATGTCCCCAGTAAACTAGGCTTTTGCCTGTATCTCACTGAGGATATTTAGCATGAAAAAATAAATCAATACTTCTTTCCGATTTTCGATTACACAAAAACAAAACCCCGTTGCATATTATCATCAACCTGACAAACCGTGACACTCAATTACAACTGGAAACATCATGCGAAATCAAACCCCTCACACATGATCACTCCAGAAAGACCAAAAATTTTCATCCCATAATATACCGCATACAATCATAAATATAAAAACAAAAATATACAGAAACACAAATATAAAACAACAAAAAGAAACCAACACCCAAGAGCCCACACAAATCTTTTCCACACGTCATTCATCCTGAAAGCCCAAGTACTCAAACTTCTGTCGCGATAACCACGCTCCGATGGAGTGTCTAAATGGTTTTCCTCCCTTTACCTTTATTGAATTCGGCACGTCATTGTATGTCAATAAAAAAATAAAATCTGATAATAATCTTGAGATATTTCGATATTGAATCTTTGGATATACGAGGAGCCCCAGAAATTTAACAGCTCGCCATTGAGCAATACACCAATTGTTCTACCGCTAAGGCCGGCTACAATATATGTTAGATATGTGATTTTCATGAAAAATTTATTATAAGAATTCATAAATACTTTTAGTGAAAAAATATTACAAAATACACGGTTTTCCAAATTAACAGTAGAATTTATAATGAAAAGTCGATTTTGAAACTTAGACCAAATGGGGACCATGATCCACTCATCAGGAGACCTAGATTCAAATATTCAGCACCGAATATCCTCAGCTTGGCTGAAATGGCGGAAAGTCGCGGGTGTGACTTGTGATCAAAAGATGCCCGTCAAACTCAAGGAGCTAGTTTACAAGAGTGTCATTCGGCCTGTGCTCACATATGGCTCAGAAACCTGGAATACCTCCCATCCGTGCCATACAGATAACGTGCCATAAGGCACGTCCGTGCCATACAGACAGCTGAGATGAAAACGTTGAGATGGATGTGTGGTGTCACACAGGATCCGAAAGGGCTTGACAGGATCCGAAACTCCTACATCCATGGGAGTCTAGGTATACGCGACATCTCTGACAAGATTCAAGAGGGCAGGCTGCGATGGTATGGACACGTCAGCAGAAAACCGCCAAAGTATATAGGAAACAGGGCGCAGACACTTAATGTCCTTGGTAAGAGGTCCCGAGGAAGTCTCAAGCGCGGGTGGTGGGAGGTGGTTGGGCGGGACATGAGGGACGCCGATATCGCTCCGGAAGATGCACAGAATCGGGCAAAGTGGCGGCGAATTATTGGAAGGACAGACCCCACCACCATGTAGGAATAATAATGCCAAGGAAGAGAGAGAGATTGTTTTGATGAACGGACTTTTACTGTACTGTAATTTTTCCATTTCAGAAGATCATATATTCTGGTGGGAAGTCATTCAGGAAAGGTGGCATGCCTGGACGCAATAAATGGGACTCTGATTTATCTTTGGGATGTGTCGGCTCGTGTTGAAGCTCCAGTTTTGTGTTTTACAAATGATAAATCGTGTGCAAAAGCCTTTGTTGGATGTTACATTGGAAATTTTTGGTGTTTTTCACTCGATGATGGGCAAATCTTGTGGAATGTTCCTTTGAATGCAATGATAAAGAGCCAAGCATGTCATTATAAATCAACAGTATTTGTTGCAACATATGGAAGTGCTGTATGGAGTATTTGTGAAAAGGTATTTGATTATTGTTTTTAATTCTTATAATTTCCAGAAAATCATTACATACACAAACTTAGCTCTTATCTAGATACATATGGTTATATATCAGGTCTGTAAATATGAAACTGAATTTTTTTTATAGAAAATACACATTTATTGTATGAAAATGGTAAAAAAATTTTTTTTCAAAGTATTGCTCATCGCTAGCTACACATTTTTCCCATTTCTCTGTAAATTTGTGGATGCAACGCCAAAAAAAACTGTTGCTCTTTTGAGGCAAACCAATCATCGAGCCATTTTCGTAAGAAGTAAAGCGCTGTTCAGCAAGTGCGTGTCCCATCGATGCAAGTAAGTAGTAATCGGACGGAGCCAAGTCTGATGAGTAAGCCGCATGTGAAAGTATTTGCCAACTAAACGCCTCAATCGTTTCCTTGACCGGTTTTGCTGTGTGCCATGGTGCATTATCATTAAGCAAAATCAACTTGTGTTGCCTCTTTTGATATTCTGGTCGTTTTTCACGCAATGCTTGGTTCAAATCCATCATTTGTTGTCGGTAGCGTTCAGTATTAACGGTTTCACCAGGTTTTAGCAGCTCATAATAGATATCATCCTTCTGATCCCACCAAACACAAAGCATTGTCTTCCGTCCATAGCGATTTGGCCTTGCATTCAATGTTGCTGGATTGCTTGGAGCTACCCATGATCTTTTACGCTTAGGATTCTCGAAATATATCCATTTTTCATTGCCAGTCACAATTCGATGCATAAATTATTTTCTTTTGTACCTGGCGAGCAGCATGTCGCAAGTGGTTTTTCGGTTTTCCTGCTGTCTTTCATTCAGTTCATGTGGAACCCATTTTCCCGCTTTCTAGATCTTTCCCATGGCTTTCAAACATATGGAGACGGTTTCTCGTGTCACATTTAATTGATTTGCGAGATGTTGTTGCGTTTGAGCGTCATCCTCATCCAACAATGCTTGCAATTCGGCGTCCTTAAACTTTCTCGGTGGTCTTCCATTTGCTTAGTTTCTCACGTCAAAATCGCCACTTTTGAATTTTTTAAACCACTCAAAGCACTGTGATTTACCAAGAGCATTCTCACCGTAAGCTTTGACAAGCATTCGATGCGATTATGCAGCAGTTTTCTTCAAATAGTAACAGAAAATCAATGCTGTCCGCAAATCGTAGTTTTCAGGCACAAAAACAGACATGTTCAAGGCTATGAAAACATATGTAGTTGTATTAAACTTGTATTGTTGTGAGTTAAAAGTCTTTGACAAATGTAAACACAAGAAAAAGGCGCCAATGATGCGGTCTGAAGTCACTACATTGACAACTAGAGCCATCTATGAGCAAATTCCGGTTTCATATTTATAGACCTGGTAAATACCTTCTAGAAAGACAATTCAAAATTAATGAAAACAATATTGTCTTCCAACTCTTCAACAATCAAAATGGCAATAGGGATTCTTACAGACTTTTCAGAAAAGGAAAGCAAAAAATGTATATACAAGCTCAGTTTGTGTTATGTTTTATAAAATATTTCTGAAATCAACCCAAACCCGATAAAAATTATTAAACCTGAAAACTCCAATAATACAAATACTAATTCTTGAATCAACTTTTTTATATACTGTTGATATAAAAAACTTTCTTGTGAAAACTTCAGAAGTATGAAACAGACGACAAAGTAAGAAAACATCATTTTATTGTATTAATCGTAGTATACAAATTTTATGGTATTAATTGTGGCATACAAATTTTATGGTATTAATTGTTGCATACAAATTATATGGTATTAATTGTGGCATACAAATTTAATGGTATTAATCGTGGCATACAAGTTTTATGGTATTAATCGTGGCATACAAATTTTTACCATTTTGGAACTTCAATTGATTGTTTTTTGTTTATTTATTTTCCACATGATACACAAATGTAATTATATTATCTATATACGAGGCATATCCAGAAAGTAAGTGTACTGAATTTTTGTATGTTACAATTTTTTTTATTTAAACAAAAAAATTACGTGGTTACCGTAGTACATATGTAAGCTATTTTTCGACATAGTCGCCATTCCTCTCAATGCAGGTGGTGAAGCGGCGTATCAACTTTTTGATGCCTTCCTTGAAGTAGTTTCCCGCCAACCCCTCCGTCCACTTCTCCACCTCCTCCTTTACCTCCTTGTCGGTTGAAACCTTTTTCCACCCATGTGCAGCTTCAAGGAGGTAAAGAGATAGTAATCTGAAGGTGCTAGGTCAGGGGAATGCGCGGGATGGTTCAGGACATCCCATTTAAACGAGGCGAGCAGTTCCTTCGTGGCGTTGGCCGTGTGTGGTCTGGCATTGTCGTGCAGCAGGCAGACTCCCTTTGTCAGCATGCTTCTCCTCTTGTTCTGAATCGCCCTCCGCAATTTTTTTAGGGTCTCACAGTATCTTGCAGAGTTGATGGTCTCCCCTTGAGGCATATATTCAATTAAAATTATGCCTTGAGAGTCCCAAAACACGGATGCCATGATTTTCTTGGCTGAAATTGTGGTTTTGAACTTTTTGGCGGAGGGTGAAGAGGTGTGACGCCCCTGTTGAGACTGCCTTTTGGTTTCAGGCGTGTAGTTTGCAACCCAAGTTTCATCTCCAGTAACGATGGAGCAGAGAAATTCATCTCCATGGAGTTTGCAGCGCCTCAAAAACTCTTGCCCGGCCTCCACTCGATTCAACTTGTGTTGGTCTGTCAGCTGTTTTGGGACCCACCTCGCGGACAGTTTCCGATATCCGAGGGTTTCTGTGATGGTTTCGTGTAGTAGAGATCTGGAGATTTGCGGAAACATCGCAGAAAGTTCATCCACAGTCAATCTGCGATCGTCACGGAGCGCATTTTCGATTTTTTCCACAATTTCGTCAGTCACAATTGAAGGTCTTCCGCTCCTCTGATCATCATGCACAGACGTACGACCGTTTTTAAACTCGCGACACCACTTGTACACACTCGTACGATTCATAGCTTTATCACCATATGCAGTTTTCACCTCATTATAAACCTCAACCGGAGGTTTTCCCTTCCAAACAAGATAACGGATGACGCCGCGTATATAGATTGGTATGAATAGGTAGGTCATGTAACCAGATCTTAGTTGACACAGTCAATGAAAATCATTGTGTAAGCCCAACAACACTGAAGAAAGTCACTTGACAGATTGAGACAGACTTTTAGATAATATGTAGCAAGATTTAAGGAGGTTGGAAGTGGAGGGAAACTAGGAAAACATAATGAATAATCGATTGACTTTGAGAAAAATCATCCAATAGGCTAAAGTTCTACAATATATGAGCTATACTAGGTTAGTCAAAAAGTTTTGAAAGCGACATCTATGGAGCAGTAGAAAACCAAAATTTCTACGTCATTTTAATATTTCATCTTTTATAAGAACGTACTCAAAATTTCATTTCGATCTGTCAATTCATTCTTTGTTTACAAGCCATTTAAAGTTGACGTGTCAGTGTATTTTTTAACAATGGAAAAATCCGAATATCGTTCAGTGATTAAATTCTTTGTTTTGGAAGGTTTATCGGCTACTGAGATCCATGCAAAGATGGTGAAAGTATTAAAGGAGTCTTCTCCTTCATTTTTAACCGTTCACCGATGGGTTTTGGAGTTTAAGCGTGGCCGTACAAGCGTTGAAGACGATCCACGCTCAGGACGTCCAAAAAGTTCATCAACACCAGAAATCATAGCGAAAATACAGGATATGGTTTTGGAAGATCATCGATCGACTGTGGATGTGATAGCTGACACCATAGGCATCTCACATGGAACAACATGGCATATTTTGGGTGAAGTTTTGGGTTTCAAAAAACTGTGTGCACAATGGGTGCCGCATTTGCTCACAATGCAACAAAAACACGTTCGAATGAGACTTTCTGAGCAACATTTGGAGCAGTTTCGAAAGAATAAAAAGGATTTTCTGCGTCGATTCATCACTATGGATGAGACTTGGGTCTACCACCATGATCCTGAATCAAAACAAGAGGCTAAGGAGTGGTGTGAACCAGGCACTTTGGCTCCGAAGCGAGTTTGTGTCCAGAAATCGGCCAAGAAGGTGTTAGCGTCAGTTTTTTGGGATGCAAAAGGAATTTTATTGATAGATTATCTCCAAACTGGTAAGACAATCAACTCTGATTATTATTGTGACCTTTTGGACCAGTTGGATGAAAAAAATTGTGAAAAAAGACCCGGTTTGCAGAAGAAAAAAATAATTTTTCATCAAGACAATGCACCTGCTCACACAGCTCAAAAAACCATCGCGAAAATCAGTGAATTGGGGTACGAATTGTTGCAGCATCCACCCTATTCGCCAGATTTAGCTCCCTCTGACTTCTGGCTGTTCTCACACCTCAAAAAATTCCTTCGTGGAAAGCATTTTTCATCAAACGAAGAGGTTATAGCCGTCGTAGAGGAGTATTTTGCAGGCCTTCCAGAAAGTCACTTCCGTGATGGGACAACAAAGTTGGAAGATCGTTGGACCAAGTGTATTGATCTTATGGGAGACTATACTGAGCAATAAAAGTGATTTCCCCCCAAAAAAATGTATTTTCATTTCCGCTTTCAAAACTTTTTGACTAACCTAGTATATATGACCATCTGAGGTAAGTAAATCGTGTAAATTTTATCATTTTTGCTCATTGAGAAATTGATCAAAGACCACAGATTCAATAGAAATATGTGTAAAAATTGCAACATGGTTGGTAATCAGCATTTATTTTGAAATTATAATTGGTTTATACAAATCTTGAATCTGTTTTCTCTTATCAGAGAGATAACACATTGCCAGAGCAAACATAACATTTTAATTCCAAATGTAATTTTAAACCTACTGATGTTACTCATTTAATGAAAACTTACATTTATGTGTTAACTGATAATAAATATGAAAATAGATCACTGTAGCTCTTGGAATTCAAATTCCACCATCTCTTTTGAAAAAAAATTGGAAATTTTGGATGTATATCTGGGTAAGATTTACTAACATGTTCTTTACTACCTTCAGATATTGTAACATAGCTCTAGAAGAAGTTATATGTTTAAAAAAATATATGTAGTTTTTGATTAATTATCCTTAGTATGCACGAATGATAAAAATATTCTGGTAAATACGAGGCGTATCCAGAAAATAAGTGTACTGAGGCTCTCACGACCGGATGGATTTTATTTTCGACATGTTGGCTACACTTCCGTGTAGCCTAACCCTTCCCCTCCGCAACGTGACTGGTTCGAAGTCAGTACGTTGAGAAGTGTCGACGCGACAACAAGTTTCGTGAAAAATGTCAATCCAATCTCCCGCCAAGTGCGAAATACGCGGCGTCATCCGTTATCTCATTTGGAAGGGAAAACCTCCGGTTGAGGTTTATAATGAGGTGAAAACTGCATATGGTGATAAAGCTATGAATCGTACGAGTGTGTATAAGTGGTGTCGCGAGTTTAAAAACGGTCGTACGTCTGTGCATGATGATCAGAGGAGCGGAAGACCTTCAATTGTGACTGACGAAATTGTTTTGGGACTGTCAAGGCATAATTTTAATTGAATATATGCCTCAAGGGGAGACCATCAACTCTGCAAGATACTGTGAGACCCTAAAAAAATTGCGGAGGGCGATTCAGAACAAGAGGAGAGGCATGCTGACAAAGGGAGTCTGCCTGCTGCACGACAATACCAGACTACACACAGCAAACGCCACGAAGGAACTGCTCGCCTCGTTTAAATGGGATGTCCTGAACCATCCCGCGCATTCCCCTGACCTAGCACCTTCAGATTACTATCTCTTTACCTCCCTGAAGCTGCACATGGGTGGAAAAAGGTTTTCAACCGACGAGGAGCTAAAGGAGGAGGTGGAGAAGTGGACGGAGGGGTTGGCGGGAAACTACTTCGAGGAAGACATCAAAAAGTTGATACCCCGCTTCACCACCTGCGTTGAGAGGAATGGCGACTATGTTGAAAAATAGCTTACATATGTACTACGGTAACCACGTAATTTTTTTGTTTAAATAAAAAAAATTGTAACCTATAAAAATTCAGTACACTTACTTTCTGGACTTACCTAGTATTTATACTAAGTATCATAAATAAAATGATAACATGTCAATGAATTAATCCAACAGCAAATTCGTTAGAATCCCTAAAAATACTGTTTGGTATCAATTTTTATCAATGGTTGTGTACCTTCCGTAACTAGCACAGCCTCCCGCTTGGCATCTAACAACGTAATTTAGTGACCTATTCATGTAACTTTATCGTGGTATAACAATGTCTGTAGAAGAAACATGAATATTGGTAATATGAATTTTTAATAATGAGAAGATAACTCCAAATACAGAAATCTGTGGTGGGGAAAAAGAAGGTGTGTGATGAAAATTGGTTTGAGAGCCTTAAATTCAAGCAAGAGAGGGCAAAGCATGGAATACCTCCAGATCAGGACTTGATGTGACATTGCTGATGTAGCCATATCTGTAAGTCAAGAATAGGTCTCCACAGTCACGACAGCTCAAGCTTCCATTCAATAATATTTTTTTTATTATAAATATATTTGTTTAGTTGGTTATCTATTGGGTTTCAAGATGAACAGGGGCCAACAACAATCATGGCATAACGTTCAATATTTAAATAAGAGTTTACTCGAACTCTTTCATCATTATTTTGTTAAAAAAAGGAAATTGACAAAAGCTGTAACCCTAGAAATAAACAAAGTTAAAATTACCATAAATTGTATTCCACTGATAAATTTTTTTGCAAAATCAAAAATTTATGAAAATAAAGCAATTAGAATGTAAAAATCTTGGTTGATGAAGCATAAAAGAATTTTAATATAGGTACATTTTGAGAAAGTATTATTATTTATTAATGCAAACACATTTTCATGCAATATATGCATTATTCATATTGCTTTTATTTTTACAATAATTTCTATGAAGGTTTACTTAATTGACTTGGGCGTTTGATTCTAAATTGTTTTAAATATTAGTTTAAAATTTAGGTTTAAGTATCAAAAAATATTAATTACAGTAATTCAAGAACAACCTTATTAATACCATTTTTTGGAAGAGAATTGAGAGGAAGACCAAAGAAAGTATGGTTTAATCAAGTGAATGATTTTCTGAAAGAAGAAAACGTAGAAAGTCAGAGAAATTGTATAATTTATTTATATATGAGAATGTGTATGAATGTAGAAGAGGCTAAAGATGTGTGTCGAGATAGGCAAGTATGGCACTCTGTCCTCTCTACCTATCCCAACAGGCAAATAGTGTGATGATATGTATGTATGAATGTTTTACATTTTGTTTTTTTAAGTTCTCATCCTAAAATAAAAGAAATCTCATGAATATAATATAAATAACTATTTATTGAAATATTAAACTAATATTAAGAATAATTTGTCTTATTTTTTTAGACAGGTGCCAAATTATCCAATATTACAATCGGCAAGCAGGGAATAAGTGCTGATCTAGTCATATCCAAGTCTAGTATATTCTCGGCCACTCTGGAAGGGATTTGCACTAATATTAATGTCACCGGAAATAATCTTACAACAGTATGGAAGAAAGAACTAGCTAGTCCGGTGTTTGCAAAACCAGCATTTTTGAAAAATTGTTCTTTCATTTTGTTTACCGAAGTCAAAGGGGTTATTCATTGTTTGGATTCATCATCAGGAAACTTGGTAAGTAAGAAGAGTACACACAAGTTGAACCATAGTTATGTTTACCTTTGATCTCAATTAAAAGGTGACTTATTTCATTTGAATTTTTATTGTCTTATTGCAATCCAATCTAGATATTGGACTCTTCCAGAATTTGCCTCAGTTGATCTTTGTCCTTGACAGCTCGTCACCAGTCCCTACTCCATGATTTGTCCGGTGTGCTGATGTCTCTGAAGACATTATAATCCCATCTCAATATCGGCCTGCTGACTCATCACCTTCCTTTAAGCTTACTGTTCAGGAGAGGTTTTGACAAGACTTCTGTTCGATGTTTGTGCCCTAACTATTGAAGTCTTTGAATTTTCCTATATCTGGAGACGCAAGGTTCTTTAAAGAGTTCATACACCTCATTATCATATAATCTGCATCAAACCATAGTTGATTTCCTTTAATAGGACACGACTGCCATACTCGAGAAAGACTTTCATATCCACTATATAAGTCAAAGGAACTGAAGGTAGTTTGTTTCCATTGTAGAATAGAACTGCTTTCAGACTAGTCTTAGACCCATCATTAAAAAAACTGATATTAATTTGGATTATGCCGGACTCCAAATTCAAGCATCAATTCATTCACATCAAAGCATACAGATTGTTTTAATTCAAAATATGCAGACTGAGTCTTATTTCTTGTTCTGAAGCTTACGACTTTCTTGCCTTATTCCACTGCTGCAATCTGGATCCTAGAGTTTTTGCTTGCTATTTTGAGTCATAAGTTATAGAATAAATAATTTAGTTTTTTTGCTGTGAATTACCCATGTTTGCTTTGAATTGCCCATATTTGGGGGGAATTATTCTGAGTTGGTATTCTTTTGAGGTTTGTAAATCATCATCAGTTTCCCTTTCTGTAGTTTTCATTCTAAACAGAGGCAGAGGTAAATGCTCGCTATAGGGAACAAGTGTCAGGACTCAAGGCACATATGGGTACTTACTGGTTTGTTTAGTTCTACTTGAATGACCACAAATATTAGCCAGACAAAAGTAAGTCAGTGTAGTGGTCTTTTGGCTCACACCACACCACTGGGACAGCCAATGGCATTGCATGGTATTTATCTTAAACTTTTTAAATTAAATTAACTGCGAAAGTGATTGATCACCAAGAGCACATTCCAAGTACAGTTTATATGCTTTCTTAATAAAACCTGTTATTGGCTTTCTGTGAGTTTGTAGTGTGAACTTGCCACAAACATAACAAAAATTATCAGGATGATGATACAACCTCGAACTTGAGTGGTTGCCATGTCCAGAAAATTTAAAACTCAAATATTAAATTTAAGACATAAATGTAAAAAATTATATGCTTATAAAAATATTAAAATAACTAAAATAGAATTACAACACAGATTTATGCAGTAATAAATAGAAACACAATTGAGAAAACACGTAGAATGCTTACTTACTATTGCACTTTCTGACTAAAGACAAAAGCACAGCATAACTCACCTTGGCTAAAAAGTAACTATACGCGGTACACCATTCATTCTCTGTTGTTTCTTATTATTTCTCTAAACCTGTCTTTCCTGTACAATATTGATTTTGTGCATGATTTACAGGTATAGACGTACGGGTCAAAACCTGATGTTCTTTCTCGTATATTCGACCCCTCCCCTACTTATCAATCATGAAATTATTTCTCTGCCTAAATTTTTCATTGAAAAAAAATTGGCATAGTATTCACTTAAAAATTAATCAATAACTTTATTCAAAAGGATACCTAAAAATTTCAAAGTAAAAAAATTATCTAAAGCCGAAAACAAAAATTATTTACTAATTCCTATGTCAGGTATGTTAAATATGCAGTTAGCGGTTCGCATGGGCCCCATCAACGCATAGTCTGTGAACCATCAAGACTTGAATTTTTTTAATTATAAGATACAAAATGAAGTGAATAGGGATGAATATGAACTTAAGGCCGATGTGTTGAATAAGAATATGAAGAAGAGCACTCTGAGATGGTTTGAGTATGTAAAATGAATGAATGAAGACTAACAAATATATAGTGCAAATGCGAGTGGAAAACCAAGGAAAGTATGGTTGGATCAAGTGAATATTTTGAAGGAAATGTTTAGTCAGAAAAATCGTGTAGAACAGGCCAAAGATGTGTATCCCTTTTTAATCCCAGCATATTTAGCATAAAATGTGCGAAAAATCCCAAGCATTTTTTGGCAAAAAAACAATAGTTAATATTTTATTTTTTAACTCGGTTAATATTTAGTTTTAAAACATATTTTTTTGTGGAGACCTCCCTGTGGAGTGTAAAATAATAAGTAATTTTCATATTTCATAAAAAAAAATTTTTTTTTTTTCAACATAAAAACTAGTATAAAAACTTTGAGGCCGATGATCAGCCCCGTGGGATTTTTCGCATACATCAGTTGGGGCCGATAATCGGCCCCCGTGGGATTAAAAGGGTTAAGATATGAAAGTCTGGCAAAGTCAATCCTCTCTCCCTACTCTGATGTGGTGTGATGGTATGTACTATATAAGATGGAAAAATATTTATTAGTTATTTTGAGATAAATATATTTCTTTTGATTTTGCTCTTTTTCAATATTAAAAACATGCGGCCCTCGGCCCGTGCTGCAAAATAAAGTTTGACATGCCTGTCTTATGTTATGTATACTACATTGATCAAAAAGTTTTAGAACTTTATTCATAAAATCGAAAATACAAGTTTATTCATCAAAATCAATATGGTCCCCTTCAAAGTACTCCCCATCGACTGCAACGCACTTACACCAGCACTTGATCCAATCCTCGAAACACCGCTGGTACTCAATTTTCGGTATGTCCATCAGAGCAGTCTTCAATTTTTTCATGACATCCTCTCGGGTGCTGTAACGCGTTCCGCGAAGCGGTTTTTTGAGTCGGTTGAACAGGAAAAAGTCGCAGGGAGCCAGATCAGGTGAATTCAAAGGCTGCTAGATAGTAGTCGTGTTGTTTTTGGTCAAAAACTCATGGAAATCATGTCTTTCGCGATTTCAACGCGGTCCTTTTTTTGCATGAAATTGAGGTCTTTCGGCACCAGTTTTGCAGCGACACGTCTAAGGCCCAAATCACTAACCAAAATGTCTTAAGCGGATCCATAAGCGATGTTCAAGTCCTCTGCCAGCTCTCTGATGGCCAATTTGCGGTTTTCGGCCAACATTTCTTTGATTTTATCGATGTTTTCATCGGTTTTCGAC
This sequence comes from Odontocerum albicorne, assembly GCA_949825065.1. NCBI lineage: Eukaryota > Metazoa > Arthropoda > Insecta > Trichoptera > Odontoceridae > Odontocerum > Odontocerum albicorne. The sequence goes on from OX463842.1 coordinate 47,446,994, forward strand.
TGCCACTGCGTTCGTCATCCTCGACTGACTCACGACCACTTCTGAAGAGTTCGTGCCACCAAAAAACACTTCTCCAACATTTCCCAGGTCTGCGGACCGTTAAATCCGTTTTTCACTCAAAATTTAATGTAAACTCGTTGATACCATTTTCAAACTTGTAAAAAATCGAAAACGCACAAAGGTAGATGTACTCAGTACAGCGTAACTTTTACAAATGTCAAGCTATGATGCTGAAATTTGGAGGGAAGTGTCAATGATAGATGTGGTAACCTAACAAAAAAAAAAGAATTTCAATCGGGTGACTGAAAGTGCCACACGGTGGCTGGTACTAAAACTTTTTGATCAAGGTAGTATGACCAATTCTAAGGTCAAAATTACATTGAAAATTTTATAATACCAGATACACAAACTGTGATCAGCGGTATTATTTTATTCAGGAGATAAGAGTTTCACTCGCCTATTAAGAATTTTTCACTCGTCACTAGCATTCCATTTTCATTTCTAAGCGAGAGATCAGTCAGTTTAGACGTGAATTCCTTTCAGAGGTGTCATTTTTGTAAAATATCCTACTGCTGTTCGTGACAAGTAATAGCTCTGCATTTGGAATTTTCCTTTTTGAATTGGGATTTCTTCTGTCTGTGCAGTTTTTTCTTATACCTAGTCTTCTCTTTATAGAGATATATCTTTTAAATTACATATTTTTTGTAGTATAATTTCTATTGTCAGTAAAGGAAGTGAACAATTTAGTTTGGCATTGAAGTGAACAATTCTTGAAGTATCTCATATAAAAAAATTTACTAAAAACCATTTTTATCAAAAATTTACCAAAAAGAATTTTTTGATTGCATAAAATAACATTCAAACCTTTACATTTAACCCTTTCTACTCTGTTGGCGACAATATGTCGACATAGTAAATTCTTTTGTAACTCCGTTGGCGACTATAGGTCGCCATAATGTACATTTGTATTGTTTACCCTTAAAAAAGTTCTAGGTACCTATTAGAACAGCTATAAACACTATTTATGAGTTTTGTAAGGTCATTGCTACCATTCGGACGCATTTACGTTGTTAAATTTAGTATGTGTAAAAATATTTAAGTTTTTTTTTCATCCTTAAAAATGGAAGAAAATTTAGAACTAAGTGAGAGTGAAGATGAGTTTATTTTCAGTATGTATGGTGACAAAAATAATTAAACTATGTTAGAAACAAGTGATAATCAGAGTTCTAGTGGGTAATTGGTAACAGAGAAACCTGCCATAGTACTGAACTACACGAAATCTATGGGCGGAGTGGACCATGCAGACCAATTGCATCCACATACTGCTTCCTTAGAAAATCTTTGAAGTGGTGGAGTAAACTTTTTTTCTGGGGAATGGAATTGTGTTCAATTAATGCTTACATCATATACAAAACTATAAAATTAAAAAATAATGAAAAACCTTCGAGTCACTTGAAATTTATAAAACTCCTGGTAGACCAGCTAGTTGAAGACTTTCGTGAGCCTCGAAGTAGGCCATCTACTTCTTCATCAGAAGCACGACTGGATGGTAAACTGCACGTTTTGCGGAAACGATCAAAGAGGGACTGTGTGGTGTGCTCACAGAGGAACAAAAAAGGGCAGACACGAAACATATGAGTACTGTGACACTTGTCCTGGAAAACCTAGAGATTTTTTTTCAGATATCATACTATGAACAATTATAAAATTTAAAAATATTTATATATTGTTATTTTGCCTAAATAAATTAATTTATACACATATCTAATCATTTAAATGTCCATTTGCATACCTTTTTCATTTTATTTTAAAATAAATTTGGTCTAAAATCTACCATTTTTGCTTGAAATTGCAAAAAAGTAGTAGAGTTACAGGTATGCCATACAAAAAAAAAACGGAGTCGAAAGGGTTAATAATTACTATAAAAGAATGACAAAACTTACGTTCAACTTTTTTATTTTATATAAAATATTAAATTTGTTTTATATTGATTTTACATTTTTACTCAACTCAGGTACCACTTTGTTCATCCTAGTATGTAATGGTTCATTGACCATGCAAAATCTCATTTCCACTGTTACTAAGAGAAATGGAATCTTTCGTTACCACAACAGATTACACTTTTTGTCTACTGTGTTCTACAGGTCAATGACTGACAGTTGCACTAAAAAACTACAAAAATTTCTAAATTCGAGCTAGCAATTTTCTTTGTCATATTCTTTTAAGATATGCATGCTTTTTGATTTTTTATGTTATATTTTTTTCTTAAGTATTGTATATTAGTAAAAGATTTGATATATTTAAATTAAAAGGAAAGATTTATTGTTTCAGAACATACAATATATTTGAGACAATTTGATTATTATGGATTATAACAGATATTGAATGAAACAATTATGATTGTAAAGTATTTATTATTACAGTTATATTCCTCGGAGTTCAACTATCTGCTATTCTTCATGCTTTGGTTGATCTCAATGTATTATTTATGGATTCCGCATTGCTTAATTAATGTTAATAATTAATTAAAAGGAAATGTTTCCACACAATTGCTATTAGTGCTAAATAATCTCAATTGTAAATCACGTACAACTGTTGCAGGTGTGGTCATTCTCAGAAGCGGGTGGACTAATATTCTCATCTTGCCTCATCTACAAAATCGGTGATGTTGATTTCATCACGTTCGGTTGCCACGATCGCTACATATACCAATTGTCCTGTTCGGATGACAATCAGATCTGCCTACAGAGCAAAATAAAACACACTTCTGAAGTGTACGCCACTCCTTGCATTCAAGGCAAATCTAATATAATTTGTGTCTCGACTGATGGCAATTTAAAAATTATGAACACTCAGACTATGACAAGCTTTGAGTTTAATTTGCCAGGTCAAGTGTTTTCCAGTCCTGCCTGTTTAAACGACTTTGTCTACTCGGGATGTAGAGATGACAATATTTACTGTATAAAATTAACTTTAAGATAGATCAGAATTAAACAAGGAACTACTAAATTGACATTTTTATTTTATCACTGTTTAAAGACATACATAAAAAAGAGATATGATCTAAATACAATACGGATAAGATACCAAATGGAATGCAATGCTAATAGTGTTCGTAGATGATGTGGATCTTCAGCGATACAATAACATATCATAAGAATACAAAGCTATATAATTCTTTAACAAAATATAAAAAAAAAATAAACTTAAGTGAACGGGTAATCTTAATGTCAGCTTAGCTATAACTTTTGGAAGGTCATTTTCAAACTTATAACATATTTTTGATAATTTTAGCTTAATCACAATAGATAAATAGATCACTGGTAAAATATATATTAGCATCGTTACCATGAGCCAGCGCCGGGACGTCACTCTACGTAAAATATATCAGCGCCATAACCTCGCACGTGCACCTCGCACTCCACTCTACGCACAACGGATCCAAATCAAGAAGCTCCAACGTAAAACATTTACAAATACATCTTAATATAACAAATATACGGATTATCTAAGCGATAGACATACTCCCAACGCCCTAGGTGTGATTTCATTTTATACAATAAATTCCTGTAAAAGCTATGCATCAACGCATCAAATGATGTGATATTATAGCGCGAGAGAGGAGTCTCACTGTTACTGTTCCTCATCTCCCAGTTCCAATTTTATCTTTGAAAAGTCAAACTCCTCCCCGGTTCCTCTTTTGAATATATCCAGTACGTCTAAACAGGTCGTTTCAAAGTGGGTTGTCGCATCGTACGACTGCGAAATGAAGATTTGGCTTTCCAGACCGTTATCTATGGGTTCCATGTAATCGGAGACCGAGAGGAATTTCTGCCTAATGCTTCCTAATAACTCTATGCCGGGCTGGATCTCTTCCTCGGGATTGGCCGTCTCCACGGTGGTGGACACCATCGCAATGAACCAACCCTTGGCGCTCACCTGGTGGGTGTAGGAGATTAGCGACACATAGATGTCGGAGCGCCTCCCCACCTGCTTCTGCGGGATGATGATCTGCGTAGAGAGTGCATCCTTTGTCTGCGCGATAGGGTGGTCCATAAGACAGATGCAGCGCACTACTTGGCCGCGCTTGCGTACCTTGTCGGGCACATAGCTGGGGTCGCAGTACACTTGCTTGCACTTGGCTACCTCCGTGCCTGAGCGCACACCCACCACGCGCCCGCCCTCGCCCACCACGATCTCATCGATGGGCTTGTCTAGCATATAGGTACCGCCGTAGATGGCGGAGAGGCGCGCGAAGCCCTGAGGCAGTTCGCCGAGTCCGTACATCGGGTAGAGGTAAGGGCTCTTGCCATAGCGCGCCAGCGAGTCCGAGTACAGCTTGATGCGGCGAATGGTCTGCTGCGCGGACTGATGCAGATATTCGTCGTCCCGGTACAGCGCCAGCGCGTGCCCCGTAAAACCTTGCGTCTCCTTATCCAAACCGAACTTGTCGTAGAGCGCCTGCATGTTAGCCGTGGTCGGGTCGAAGTCCTTCCAGGTCTTGGGGTCGTCTTCCTGGAAGTCCTGTACGTATATGAGGAAATTGCGGAAGCGACGCTTCTCGAATACTCCCATTAAGTCGGAAGCGAGCGCTTCTTTTTGGTCGACGGGGACTTTGGAGATCTTACCTCCCTTGTAGACGTAGCTGCCCTCGACAGACTTGAATTCGAGATACCTGGTGACGCCCGTGTGGATGAGCAGCTTGACCAGCAACCCGTTGGCCATGAGGAACTTGGGGATGAGGTCCACGTTCCAGTCCCGGCCGCGGCCGTACGTCTCGTCTGGTGCAGGCGCTCCGAACCTGGCGAACAGCTCCTCCAAGGGAGTGATGGAGGCGGACTCGCCGCCGTAGTACTTATTCCGATCGATGTGCAGGACCTTCTTGCCAGACACGGACAGCATCCCGCTAAGGATGCACTCCTTCAGGCCCGTACCCAGCACGATGGCGTCGTATTCCTCATCCATGGTGGATAATTGAGCCGATTTCCCGAAAGTAAAAAGAGGATTTCACTCCCAGCCGGGTGGAAATGTCGGACAACGCACTACGTCAAATGCGCAATACCAACTTGACCAATTCTCCACTTTCAATTAATATTTTTCTATTAGTCATTGGGTACCTACTTTGAGGAAAATGTGGAATAAATTTGTTATCAAGATAAAAAAATCGCATTCTATAAGAAACGTGATTAATTCTAGATAAATATAAAATTTACATAGTGAACAAGTTTTCTTACACAATGCGACAAAGTATTATAAATAAATTAAGAACTAAAAATATTAAAACTCGGTTGATGAACATTTAGAGAAATATTTAGTTATAAGATTAAACAATATTATGATATATTGCGTAAAGTAATTTTGAAAAATATTATGCCATTTTCTAATAAAATGCAGCATTTCGTTGGATTAAAAAAAAATTAAGTTTAGAACTTTTTAAGGTCTTGTAATGGATTAACAACACTTCAAATAAAATAAATGTATTATTACTAATGTCTTTTAAATTGATATTTTTTTTAAACAAAATTAAATTTGAAATAAAATATCGAGACTGTAAAATAACAAGGCTGACAGTATACGGGCATTCAAGATTTTTTTTAAAGTTAACACTATATTGCCATTTAAGTGATTACTAAATGGGGCCAGAAAATTTAATTGGAAACTAAATATACGTTGAACGATATTGAATTGAATATTGCAGCATATATATTCATTATATACACCATAATGTCATTACCCTTTTGAATAGGACGGATCTTTTATCTATACACACACAATCTTTGTCTCTTCGACATCAATAAGTTTTATTATACACACTCTTCTGTTTATCATACTTGCCTTTTGTTAAGTAAGAATTTCTTCGACATCTCTGTTCATTTTTTTGTCGGTATACTCCTATCTAGCACCCTATTCATTTAAAAAATATTCAATGATAAAGTTAACTTCTTAGAACTCATTCTCTTGATATGTTCAATCTAATTCTACAATAACTGTACGTAAAATATTCTTATCTTATTAACAGTTACCCTTAACCCAGTAATTATATTAAACCAATTCAATAATACTATTTTCGCATTGATGTAGTCAAACAGCAGACTTTCTTTAGTTTGACTGTGGTTAGTAGATCAAAGTGTACTTGATACTAATTTATTGCTTTAAATCCGTGTTTCCCAACGTGGAGCCCACGCCCCACAAGGGGGCTATTTGATTTTTAAGGGGGGCAATTCGAAAATTGACTCGTTCAGAGTTTAAGTTAACCATATTTCTATATTGTGATTCATGAGCATGATACAAGTATAACAGACTTAGTAATCCGGATCACAGCTAACTTCACTCCACTGTCGCGTATACGCCGTGACGTAATTCGCGACAGTGGAGTGAAGTTAGCTGCTATATCTGTATACTTGTATCATGGCAAGTTCTTTTGCAATATGTATTAATTTTGCATGTATATGTTTTGAAAATTTACTGTGTTTACTTATTTCCTAGTGATTTCTTCCTAAAACCCATCATTTAAGCTTCTTTAATGAACAATTTAACTTTTGTTTATTAAAAATGATGTATATGTATATGTTACGTAGGGGTTCTACGACAAAGCGGCCACGACAAAAGTGTTAAAGCTTAACCCTTTTGTCGCGGCCGCTTAGTCGTATTTTGATCGCTTTTTCGCGTCACCGTCACAGGGGGGGAGGGGGGCATAAGAATTTTAGAAAGGCTTAGGTGGGGCATAGCACAAAAAACGTTGGGAAACACTGCTCTAGATCAATTTTATGTCAATCGATCTAATGCATCTTATGCTAATTGCTTGCTCTGATGGTTCTTACTAGTAAAATCTAAATACTTTTGGTAAAGATAAAAGAAATTATTAAAAATCTTCTGAATTAATTCAATTGAAAATTTTCGTTCCAGATCCTTAACATTACTTGGCATAAAATATTGGTTTTATTTTACCTCCTTCTAATGTTTAGAAAAAAAAAACAATATATAATCAAGAGTTCTAGTGACACTATGATTTTGATTGCACTTATGTATATAGTTTTTACTCATTAAAATGTCATCAGCTTGACTCGGCGAGCTCAATTTTTTAAAATTTTAATGTTAATAACAAAGTATTATCATATGTTTCATGTAATGCTTTAATTAAATTGAAACTGATAAAAAAATTTTTTTTAAGGAGAATAGCATATTGACTAATGCGCATAATTATAACGATAATAAGTCGATTCCTATTAGATTTTGGGATACATCATGAATTGATTCCTGTTAGATTTCGCTTCAAGTATTTTATTTATAATTTTGCTGATGTTTTAGTAAAAGATCACAGTTGAAGTAAAACTTTTAACAGAAAAGCATTCCACGAGTTCGAGTTTTTAATGAGAATAGTAGTATAATTTTCTCGTTTTTCATATCTTGTGCAATTTTGGGATATATTTTTTGTACGCGAGCAACATTCATTGGAATGTTGGCACGGTTGGCAATCCTAGTATTTGACATGTCGCTCGGCTGATTATTCCGTGGTGTGTTCAGTTCTATTGAGTGTCTGTCGGGTTTTGGTGTTCCCTATTTCTGTCGTGCCGCCCTGTTCCGTCGCCGTCGCGTCGTACGAAATTTTGTGAAACGTGTACGTTTTTGTTGACGTGATAAGTTTTATTGGAAATTTTTGCATCGTTCGTGTTTTTGAAACGTCTTCATCAATGAAGACCTCTTGTGAAATTAATTGTGAATTGTGATGAAGAATAAGGTAATGCATTGCAATTTTGATTTTGTTGTTTTGTTCTGACATTTGAAAGGTCCTTATGTTTTGATTTATCACTGTTTACAAGGACACGAAGTTTTTGAAAGTTTTAAAGAGAGCGTTTTTTAGTTTTTTTTCTTATCTTAGCACTGTCATTAAAATTCTTTAAATAACTTGTTGCTTTTAGTCACATGTAGATATTGTGCAACATGCCCTGATTTTTTAAATCGAAAATATAGATGTTATTAGTGTTGTCAAAAGTCTGTTTTGATAGACAGTATTGGGAAATGATAATAAAAAAAATCCCCCAAATTATTGAATCTGTATTTATTTATCTTAGTTTGAATTTAACACCTGTTGCCAATTGATATCCAGTTGCTAACACAAACTTTACAAATTAAAAGATATTTTAATGGATATGAAAATTACATAGTTCCTTAATTATTTAATACTTATGCTGTTACTTTTGACAACAAGGAGTGTATTCATTTTTGTAAACTACATCGGTTTTTTGGTAATTATATTAAAAAATATCAATTCAGAAAAATACTTTTCAACATTTTTTAAGGGGGTACCTACCACAAACAAAAAAATTGACCACTCGAGTTTTTTGGTTTCGCCACGTTTAAAAGTAATACATTTCCATTATTTTTATAATCACTGACTTTATTTTTTGTTTTTATATCTCGACTTCCCTTGTAAAATATATTCAAAGATCTTATTTTTTTATGTTAAGAATTTTAATACAATTATTCAATTCTAATGACACAATAACTTCATGAAAGATCTGGGGAATTAGATGAAACTATGTAATATCACGTTCTGAGTCAAATTAAATTAATTTCATTTTCAAGTTTTTTTATAGTGACACAAAAATTGCTCAAGTGACGTGTATTTTATTCTTCAGATAGAAACTGATACCGATAAAGTTTTTTCATTATTTTTCACTTATTAATGTCATTTAATTTTATGTGAACATTTCCTGCTTTCACTCTATGTATTATCATCAGATAATTTTTTTATACAATTGTTATTCTTATGGACATTCCCATTAGAATAATATAATTCATATCTCTTTCTGAATCTGATCCATATTACAATATATATGCTGACTTGTTGAGTGAACTCTGATGGACATACTGTTAAGGACCAAGAAATATGATTCTGTTCTTGTCAAGCTTTTCCCTATATCTTATCATTTTCAATACATGGAAACATTACATGAATTCATTACAATAACATTCGGTGATAGTGAGATTCAAGGGACTGTTAAAAAGTGTTTGTGATTGTAATGACCAAGTTGATAGATTTAAAAAAAATATTTCTTGTAACATGAAAACTCCACGAACTTATAAATTTCAACGTTTCCTTTGATTATTGAAGCTTTATTTTTAATACTAGTTCTTGTTGATATTTAATATGACTATATAAAATTATAAGAAAGGTCGACTTCATTTAATTTCCTTTCTTTCAAAATGATATATTCTATACATGTTGTTTTAAAACAAAGATGGTCTCCATCAAATTATATTATTATTTGTCCATGACTTTTTGAAGTACTAGATATGGTGCAAATCTAAGATTTATGGCAAGAGCATTTAAACTTATATGAAAAAAGGCAAAAAAAGTTTCTATCTAATTAATTTATTGAAATTATTTCTTAATTTTAAAGTCTTAGTAAGTTTTCAAGTATTTTCTCATTACATCGAGCTTTTTGTATATGTTTGTATGTATAACTGAATATTTGTTATGTACATATGTCAAGTGGAAGTGGATTATATAGTGAATGTTAACTATTATTGGGAATGTATAATTAACTAAAGTAATCAGAGAATGTGGAAGAAATTGTTTGTTAGAAAAAAATAAATCCATATTCACTAGAACTAGGGTTGGGGAAACTAAAAATAAAACACTTTTTAATTAAAGTTTTCATTTATTTCAGTAAGTCGAAGATTTGACATTTCAACATACATACAGTATCATTGTTCTTGCATTTACGTTTCACAGTTTCACATTTTAAAATGCATAAACCGCAGCAGTGCATGGATGTTCGTATTCTAGAATGATCACTAACGACGAGCAGTAGAAGTACACTTTCAATAGTGAATGTGAACGGTTAACACTGTAGTACACATTCACAGGTTACAATAGTGAAGGTGTACACTCATTAGTAATAGTTTATAAGTACGTTTGCTTCTGGCCATTTGCTTCCACTGTAACATGTACCAGCACATGGAAAACAAAACAAAAAATTTGCTCATTATAGCTGAGTTTCTACCACAAACAAGTTTGTTATTTGCAAATTTGATTGTATTTATATATGTGGAGGAAATACCCATACTTATTGAGATTTGACTCATCAAAATTCAATAGAAATAGTATTTATCATATTAAAGGGTCCATACATACAGTGTAAACAATAATAATGTTCAGATTAGACATTTTGTTACTTAAGTGCATTCAATTCAAGTTATTAGCACATTGATACACAATACTGCACTGAAAACATTGTGTAGTATGAAGGTAAAACTGTTAATTGCACCAGAGCTAACTCATACAAGTACACTGAGTAAAATAATTTGAGCAAATATTGATTCAATAAAATACACTTTGCATGGCAAATGACATACACTTGAAATAGCTGAATGTGAAATACTATTAAATACTTCAATGCTCTTTTATTAATGTAAATTACAAAATAAATCCAATTCCCCTGATATATTTTCATTTTATTTATTGTGTAATATTTTACACATAATTGTTTTTATATGAAGTGATATTTTGATAAGCATTTAGAATTCTGGTACATTTGATTAATAATTTATTTTACTGATTATAACTACTTTAATATGGTTGATATTTTATTTACTCGGATCTTTGGTGTTCAAATTATGTTGAAACCCATTTTTTTCAATATAGCCTGGTTTTCACTTAAGGCCTCTCAAACATATTTCTGGTTGGTTGGAAGAGATTGCCACATGCCAAGTTATACTTTATTAAACTAAAGAATAATACAATTCAGTATAATGTCATTGTTGTTTTGTCACTGATTAGAAACTGTGCAGAAGAGAAAATTTGGAAGTTGGAACAAATGTTTAAATTTCATGTTTTAACCTTTCATATCAATGTTTGATTGCAATTGTAACCAGAACAAGTCATTATCTTTAAAACGATTGACATTTTTTTTTAATTTTAATATATTTATAAAGATAGTCAAATTCGTAGAGTGTCACTATCTTTATAAATATTGTATATTTATAAAGATAATCACATTCATTTATAAGTGCATTTCACACATGAAATTTAGCTTTCAAGAGTGTAAATATTGTCTTGAGACACTTTTTTATTTTTATTTTGTATCACTCGATTTGTTCATATTGCTTTTTTAGTAGAAATTAACTTTTTAATTTCTTCAAGGATTGTGTAATTATAATAAAAAAATAAAACTATTGCATGTAAAAAGGCTAAATGTAAGAAAATAAAAATTATAGAATTGGATTTGATTCATATATAAAAAACAAGTTTCCTTTTTAAAAAATAGTTCAATTTATAAATTGAAATTACTTACATATTATTGCCAAATGATTTTTTTCCCCAACAAGACCGGAAACTTTTAAATTAGATATCAACGGGACTCAAATCTCAGATTAAAAGACGTTATAAATTAAGCCACAGAGATCATAGTGAGTACTGCCAAAAATATAAACTTACTTACTAGACATTAATTTTTAATATTATTTACAATTGGCCAAAGCTGAATTTTATTTAAGGTTTATTGATTTGTTAAATCTTCTAGTATCTGCTTAATTTAATGTTATATTATTTTTGAATACATACACCACATTCTTTGCTATAATATTTCACAGTTTTCAGCATTTAATATTGTCAAAAAAAAAAACTTTTAGATAAGTTAGAACTCCAAAAACAAAAAAAATCACGATTGTATCGAACAAAATATAAATAGAAACTTGTATATTGAAGAATATGGCTTCATAGCGTAAATATAAGGTTTGGGACGAAGTATAACATATTTATTTGTAAGATACTGAAGTCCAAACACCTGTTGTCATTTGTAGGGAATCCTATACACATATTGCATGCAGAGTATATATCATGAGATCTTTAAATAAATTTAAAACTTATAGCAAGAATGACATCCTTATTAAACTGTAATTAAAAAAATACTATATTATTGGATGAACTATGCATATTTAAGTAATGATTTTAACTGTGACTATTTTTGAGAGTATCAATACCCCCTTTTTTATTAAAAAAATAATATATTGTATAAATATTTGTCAAGGCTATACCTATTACCTTGATCAAAAAGTTTTAGGACTTTATTCATAAAATCGAAAATACAAGTGTATTCATCAAAATCGATATGGTCCCCTTCAAAGTACTCCCCATAGACTGCAACGCACTTACGCCAGCGATGGATCCAATCCTCGAAACACCGCTGGTACTCAATTTTCGGTATGTCCATCAGAGCCGTCTTCGATTTTTTCATGACTTCCTCTCGGGTGCTGTAACGCGTTCCGCGAAGCGGTTTTTTAAGTCGGTTGAACAGAAAAAAGTCGCAGGGAGCCAGATCAGGTGAATTCGAAGGCTGCTGGATAGTATTCGTGTTGTTTTTGGTCAAAAACTCATGGAAATCATGTCTCGCGATTTCAACGCGGTTTTTTTTCTCCATGAAATTGGGGTCTTTCGGCACCAGTTTTACAGCGACACGTCTGAGCCCCAAATCATTAACCAAAATGTCTTGAGCGGATCCATAAGCGATGTTCAAGTCCTCTGCCAGCTCTCTGATGGTCAATTTGCGGTTTTCGGCTAACATTTCTTTGATTTTATCGATCTTTTCATCGGTTTTCGACTTCCACTGCGTTTGTCATCCTCGACCGACTCACGACCGCTTCTGAAGCGTTCGTGCCACCTAAAAACACTTCTCCAACATTTCCAAGGTCTGCGGACCGTTATATCCGTTTTTCACACAAAATTTAACGCAAACTCGTTGATGCACAGTTGATGCCATTTTCAAACTTGTAAAAAATCGAAAACACGCACAAAGGTAGATGTACTCAGTACAGCGTAACTTTTACAAATGTCAAGATATGACGCTGAAATTTGAAGGGAAGTGTCAATAATATATGTGGTAACCTAACAAAAAAAAAAGAATTCCAATCGGGTGACTGACAGCGCCACACGGTGGCTGGTCCTAAAACTTTTTGATCAAGGTTGTATATACAAATTTATTACTTAACCAATCTTATTTATATGTTATAATTTATGAACTTAATCTTATTTTCCTACATGTCATTTTATTTTTATTTTTTTCTATCTTAATATATAATTTCTTAAAAATAATTAACACCTACGTACTACTTATAACTAGATAACAATTCTTACAACTAATTATTTAGTAAGAACAAGTCCACTCGTTCAGGCTACTTGTATTCCATCACATTCACTCAGACATTTATTTATTTTTTCAAAACAGGCTTAGCCCAATTACTTTTAAAATACAAAACATCAAAAGAGAAGAAAAATTACAAAGAGGAAAAAAATAAGTTAAAAAATTATATAAAATAAAAAATAATGCATATGCATACAAACGAGTATATATATATATACACACAAACATATTACACACATATATTCACAGTCATTTAGGTATGTTGATGAGTGCCTTGAGTGCCTTCTAACGCGCTCAATCTAAGAAGAATTTTGACATATCCAAGAGCTTTAAAAACATATCCAAGAGCTTTAAAAACATCGCGAATTTTTAACTTTGTAATAAAGAAAATAATTATTTTTGACAGTTAAAGGGATATCTATCAAAAAAAATTACTTAGTTTATTTGCAATATTGCAAAAGTAAAGCTCCTCGTCGGTTGAAAACCTTTTTCCACCCATGTGCAGCTTCAGGGAGGTAAATAGATAGTGATCTGAAGGTGCTAGGTCAGGGGAATGCGCGGGATGGTTCAGGACATCCCATTTAAACGAGGCGAGCAGTTCCTTCGTGGCGTTGGCCGTGTGTGGTCTGGCATTGTCGTGCAGCAGGCAGACTTCCTTTGTCAGCATGCCTCTCCTCTTGTTCTGAATCGCCCTCCGCAATTTTTTTAGGGTCTCGCAGTATCTTGCAGAGTTGATGGTCTCCCCTTGAGGCATATATTCAATTAAAATTATGCCTTGACAGTCCCAAAACACGGATGCCATGATTTTCTTGACTGAAATTGTGGTTTTGAACTTTTTGGCGGAGGGTGAAGAGGTGTGACGCCACTGTTGAGACTGCCTTTTGGTTTCAAGCGTGTAGTGTGCAACCCAAAAAACTTGCCCGGCATTATTTATTTCGCACTTGGCGGGAGATTGGATTGACATTTTTCACGAAACGTGTTGTCGCGTCGACACTTCTCAACGTACTGACCTCGAACCGGTCTCGTTGCGGAGGGGAAGGGTCAGGCTACACGGAAGTGTAGCCAACATGTCGAAAATAAAATCCACCCGGTCGTGAGAGCCTCAGTACACTTACTTTCTGGATACGCCTAGTATAGTGACACGCCTCCTTACAATTTATATTCACAAATTACAAACATGACAGAAATAAATATTAGTTACATTTAACCTTCAACTCAAAACAATACTTAAACTATTAAAAAAAAATCTTTTATCAACCTAAATGTTACACAAAAATTCAATTGCAATTTGGCCTAATCAGTTTTCTGTCATAAACAAAATTTATATTAATTTCAACATTTCTCTGAATTTAACAAAAAACATCAGTAACAATATTTCTATTTTAACTATAATAGAATTTTTTATTTCACTGTCCATTGCATTTTTTCCATCGTCCAGCTTTGTTAGTTGTTGTCACCGCCTCGAAGTTGGCCGGAACTGTAATATATTATATATAATAACTATAATAGTAGTATCACAGAAATTTGCAGAAACACAATAATATCAGAATTCTTCATCGAATCGAACTGGTGGTTTGATTTCTCTTCTTGGTCTCGTTCCACTTTTCACTTTGTCCTTGGAGTTCTCAACATTATCATCATAACTTACACACATAATGTCTTCTTCAATAATATTCAGCAACTAATATTCTGCCATTTATCAAAACTCTATATCCAACTTCGGTATATCCAAGTAAAATTCCAAACTCAGCTTTTTTATCCCGCTTTGATCTTCTCTTTTCTTCAGGTATTCTAACATACACTCTACTTCCATACAATTTTAATTCATTTGCAGATGGTTTCTTTTTAAAAAATATTTCATAAGGTGTCTTCCTTACTACAGTATTTGCCAATATCCTATTTTTCAGATAAGCTGCTGCTTTAATCACTTCGAGCCAATAACGTCTGTCAACTTTTGCTTCTGCTAGAAGACATCTAGCCATATCCATTATTGTTCTATTATATCTCTCCGCAGTACCATTCAATTCATGTACATGTGGTGGGCACCACTTTAACCTTATATATTTTCTCTTGCAAATTTATATATCTTATTATTTATGTATTCTTTGTTAAAATCAAATACTATTTGGTGACGTTCGTCAAAAGTCACTACGTTAGTCTGCATTGGCTAGGGATGGGGTATTCGATAATTGGATATTCGATTTTTTTATACCTAAAATTAAATGTTCGTAATTAGTATTAATTCATAGTGGATCTTGGCCTATTTAAAGATAGATACAAATCATACAATACATTAGAAAGTCAGTATAATGAAAATTAGGAATTAAAACGTCCGTATAGAGAAAAACAATTTTTCGATTTATAAAAAAACTATTCAATTTGTAAAAAAAAAACGATTTTACCCCATCCCTTTGAGACATGACGTTTCAAACGTCACACGAACCATCCTACATTTTCTCAAGTATAATATATATTCGATCAACTGACAAACAAGAAATATCTGTAAAACTTGCAAGACATGCGCTAAACACAAGTAGCGAAGTGAGACCCGGTACTTGTGTTGTAAGGAGTGTGATGTTGCCCTCTACATAGGATACTATTGGCAGAATTACCATATTAAACCTCTACATATACTATTGGCTGAATTACCACATTAAACGAAATTGTTTGACTATTTTAAACATATATACAAAGTCACATTACAATATTTTTAAAATTTACTTAGATATATCAATTTTAGTAAACCCTTTACGAAAATCAGAATTCCTCAAAAACAAGTCGGGCACTGGGAAAGGTTGTCATAATATCCATGGCTTTATCCTACTAAGTTTCTGCTGGGCATGCTCGGGTATAACTCCTTGAGCGTAAGAAGAGATCTGCTTCTCCTGATATACGTTGTCAAACTCGTTCGAGGAGTTGTGAGCTGTCCAGCATTACTACAAAGATTAGCGTTAAATGTTCCTAACAATTACACTAGAATGCGCCGGCAATAACTGTTCTCAATAACATACGCAAGAATGGGTCTTCCAGCCGCTATACCTGTTGGAAGGGCCTTAATTCTTCTGAACGGGACTGCTTCGGATATTGACATATTTCATATCACATTACCAAAAGCAAAAGTAAATTTTCTTCTTAGATTGAGCGCGTTAGAAAGCACTCATCAACATACTTAAGTGACTGTGAATATATGTGTATCATATGTTTGTGTGTATATACTCGTATGTATGCATATGTATTATTTTTTATTTTATATAATTAAAAAATAAAATCTATGTAATTTTTCTCCTTTTTTAATGTCTTGTATTTTTCAAAGTAATTGGACTAAGCCTGTTTTGAATAAATAAATAAATAATTTTGTGTCTTAAAAGTGTTCTAACCTTTTTATAAATAACTAAGCATCTTCACAGCGAAGTGTGACTAATCATCCCTCCTATTGTTATTATTTTTCAACTTCTTTTTATAATTTTGAAACTTTTCTTATATTATACATTTTGTTTCATATAATCCGGTTAAACATGTATAAAACATAAAACACAATAAATACAAATATGAATGAACAAACATTACCTTAGGTCGAGGCCACACCAAAATGCTTCGTTAGGTGCTAAGCTAGATTTTACGTGACTCATATACTAGGTGACTTCATGCCTGGCCACACCAAAGTGCTACGCACAAATTCATTTCACAGTTGAGAGCTACCTTAGAGAGTTACCTTCTCCGCGTTTCAAAAACTACAAATGTCTAATGTTATAATATGATGGATTTGAGAAATTTTAAGATGCTCCAAAGACGGTATTGGTCTAAAAAAATCTTGCAAAGCCCTGAGCCAGAGGGACTTGGTCAAAGACAACAATCATCAGTTTGTTTTGAGATCGCGCAAGAAATGCAGTAGATCGTGACGGTGTTGTCAGGTCACTTTTGCCATGGTAGAAGCGTCGTAATCAGAAATAAGCTATCAAGTTGCTGTGTATCACAACTAATACTTTATTCCGTTGGTCTAATTCAAGGTAAACCCTAAATAGAGTATTAGGCCGAGGCCACACCAAAATGCTTCGTTAGGTGCTTAGCTAGATTTTACGTGACTCATATACTAGGTGACTTCATGCCTGGCCACACCAAAGTGATACGCACAAATTCATTTGACAGGTGGGAGCGGTTGAGTCATCACACAATGTCACTCTCAAAACTAACCAATTTCATTATAACTTACCATCTTTATTTACTTTCTGTGCAACTTCATTCCAAAGTGATTTTATTACAGGTACATTTTTCTATAATTTGCTCGATGGGTTCCACAAAGGCTCTCTTTTATACACAGCTGTCATTAAAACGTCCGCCATCTTGTAAATTAACCAACACGTCTGTTCGCTAGGAGATTCAATCGATGACTAATCGTCATGTAAAGTGGCGCGAAGCGTGCAGTGTGGCCACTGCGATAGTATGTAGTACGTTGGTTCGCTAAGATATGTCGCTTTACTCGCAACATAGCTCTAAGCATCAAGCGAGGCTCCTACCTGTGTGGCCAGGGCCTCAGTGGTTTATTTTCTTTTTAATATTTTTGTGGTTCTAAATTGCAATAATTTTTTGTGAAACTCGTGCAAGCAAGGTCATTCATTCAATGCTGCAATCACTTTTGTCAGCTTTCCTGGACATTAGTTGTTAATAAATATTCTATTTTGAATTGAAGCGGCGGTGAGCCCCATTATGCATATTCTATTTATTTGAATTGTACATTTCCGGACAGACCGTAAAAGTTAACAAATATGGGAAATCTTTATTCATGTTGCCAGCGCCAGATTATCTGTTTGGAATGGTACGAGTATCTGGACTTGATTCATTTTCGAGTCCTGGAAGAACGGAGCAATTGAAATGAAATAAATAAGTACGCGCATCAAGCTACTACAATAAGCGTTATAATTATTTATTATACAAATATTCATAACATTTATTTATGAGCTTCTTCTTCTGTCTGTTTGGAAATAGTTCAGCTGGGTTTCGAACTGGCAATCTTCTGCACATAAGTCTAACGCGTTAACCGCATATCCGAGAACCATGATACGCCTATTTAACCATACATTTCACTATGCACTACGAAATATTGTACGTTTTATTTAACCAACGTGTAGAAGAATCTTTTCTTATCAAATAGCCAATATTAATCAAAATATTTATTATGTTTATGATGTTTTTATCTGATACAATTATTTTATTTATGCAGATGAGTCAGAATGTCTTCAGCAGGGAGCCGAGAGACCGAGCCGAGTCAGCAAGTAGCTTCGGAGGCGCCGGAGCACACGTATCTCTTCCCGCGAGGGCGCGGCCACACGCGCTCCGTCAGCCATGGGGGTGCCCCCGCGCCCGGGCCACGCTCCGCGTTGCGCCCCCCGCGTGGACATCAACGCGCGCTCTCGCAGGGCCAACTGCCTGGTGACGGCCCGCCCCGCCCCGCGCACAGCCGTGCCCCCAGCCGCACGGACTTCATCTTACCACCGGGGCACCGAGAGACCTCGGCTGCCCCGGCCGGTAACTCCAACCGCCCTTCGGCCAAGGGCCATTCCAGGCAGGCTTCGAGGTCCGAGTCCATCTATACATTGAGGCGTAACTCCGGCCCACCTATCTGGAGACGAGCCTTGGGCTGGATGCTTAGACGCCCGCCGACGGCCGAAGAGAGAAGATGCCGAACGGTGGTCCCCAATCACGTAGTGCCGCCGAAGACCCCAAAAAAAGACCACCCTAACGGACAGAGGGTCGACAATAAAGTGAGAACCACTAAATACACGTTGTTGTCGTTTATTCCTAAGAACTTGCTGGAACAGTTCCATCGCGTGGCCAACTTGTACTTTATCTTAATCGTCCTGTTGAACTGGTTTCCCGCCATCAACGCCTTCGGCAAGGAGGTGGCCATGATCCCGGTGCTCTTCGTGCTGGGCGTCACCGCCGTCAAGGATCTCTTTGAGGACCGCCGTCGACACACCTCGGACAAGAGGATCAACAATTCCACCTGTCGAGTTTATAAAAGGTGAGTTCAATATTATTTATCGTATTTTTTCTTCTTAATAATTTGCGTAATTCTACCGTTTTTATAATTAACAGGCAGCTTTCTGATCAAAAGAGCAAATATTGGTGTGACGTTGACGTGTGTATCCAGGTTTATTTTTCCAGTTGTGTTGATATACTGTTTTCGCATATTTAAGTTTTTTTTATTTAAATTAGCTTATATCGTGCGGTTTCCGAAAAAAAAATATATAACTAACTTTTTACTGAGTTATCAATTTATGCCAGTACCAATGTTTTTGTAAAGTGAAACAGGCTTGTCACTTTGATTTAAACAATGCTTTTGTAAAGTAAAACAAGCTTGTGACTTTAATTTAAGTGTATTGTATAGATCTTTTTTCACATTCAAGTGTTAAAGCATTCGGTTTAAAAGTGGAGTTGTAGATGAATATATACACATAATATAATGTTTTATGTTCACTAAATATTTTCAAGTCGTAGTAGGGAATATTAACTAAGAAACGTAATAAATTGAAATCATTACGATGTATATAATATAATACTTATACAATATGTATATATTTTTACCAAATTATAATAAATTACTAGCGGAAAAACACGTTTGCATTGATGATTAAATATTTGTTTTTAGAACATACTCGTATTCTGCATTCTCAATTAATGTAATCTACTCATCATTGCTCACTGGCTGGGAACAACTAAATTTGGGTGAATAGAGAATAGCTATTTTAAAAATATGTTTTTAGTTAGTTACGTTGTTCGGATTTTCAAATATTATTCATTTGCTCATTTACAACATGCTGCAACATGATATATTTTAAATAAATTTAACGCTGGTTGTGTTAGAAGTACGAGTATTTTGCTCTATGTAATGTTTGTAAAATTTGTCAATGAAAATTACCGGATTTCAGCAAACTTAAGAAAATAATATTTAAAGTTTTTATTATTCTACATTAAAAGAAAATATACAGTGTCTGTATTTTTTATAATTAATAGACAATATGGTATAAAAAAAATTTCTGTCAATTTGGGTAAAACGAACAACCATAGTTTTTCCTGTCTGTGCATGACTAAAAGGTGCTTAACCTGTTCACCGCGTTAAAAATCAAATTCCACGAATCCTGTGCGCGGCACAATTTCAGCGTTTTTTAATTTCTAAGTTTAAACACATATTTTGTTTAGAACCACTGATATTTGATTACAACACCAAGTAAACATGACACTTAAGTAATTTTCTGATAATAAATAATAGTCATTACTCTTAAGGAGACTCATTAAATAAAGGAGATAAACTTAACATTACGTAAAATAAACAAAGGAATGCTACGATCAAATCAATGCTTCATGACACTCACCCAATCAAATGCATATAGCACTAGTAATGTTTATTTACGTAAGAGAGACTTAGTAATGTTTATTTACGTAAGAGAGACTCATCGCAGGACTCGATCCGCGCGACAGGTCTTTAATGCTGGAAATATTGAGAAACCAAAAAAATTCGGCGCTCTGTTTATTCAACAATATCTCGTAAACTAATATATTATTTGACAAGGTTTTCAGAGATGTCGCTAGAATAAAGATTATTTTAAATTTTAGTTCAATTTTTATTCCGGTTTTGTGTCATTTTTTTTAAGTATTTGTGATTTGAAACTTGGATTGTCGTCAGATCACAGGCGTTTGTGCTCCCCGCGGGGAACACGTTAAAGCTACCTGAAATTAATAATAAGGGCGTTTTGGGCATGAAACACTTTTCAAACGAGCATTATATAAATCTATGCGATAATACTCGTAATTGCTGCAATTAGGGCTGTTTATCTTTCGTCTGAATTTGGTCGCCTCACATAAAATTTGAAATTTGCACTTGTAAACATCTATCATTAACTATATCCCCAGTAACACCAATTTAAGTAAACTAAGATTATAATTTAACATGTGCCATTTTAACAAATTTAATTACGATCTGAACAGAACTTAAGAACGATTTAACATGATTTAATATTGGGAGACAGTTGACTTCGACTTAAAAAGTCGACATTGCCTGAAAGTTCAGAATGTTATAATATTAGGACGTATTTGCTTAGCTGAGAGGATGACCACCGTTTCGAAGGCTTTGTATATTTCATCCTCTAGGCGTTATTTAGAAAATATTACCAAATAAAGTGAGCACTCGAGAACATATACACAACTACAAAACCGAAGCAAAAATTATTTTTAACTTGTCCTCAGTAAAGGCCTCATACAGGTAAAAACCTAGTTTACTGGGGACAACAAACCCAGGTTCGTAAAAATTGTGTCCACGCTAAATAACCTGTTGTTTTTTCATTCTGATTTTATAAAATTTCTTGACATGTATAAATAATTAAACAAACTTACGACTTACATACACAGATGATAAATACACTATATAGCCGTCTGTCGGGGTACGCAGAAAGGAAGGAGCGCCAGACTTGCCTATAGCGAGACATATTTTGCCTCTTCTACATTTAAACACCTCATACAGCTCCTACGATTTGTCACTTTATATTTTCTTTCAAAATATCATACACTTGATTCAACCATACTTTTTGATTTGATTTTGTTGTGATTTGGTCTGTTACATACATACCATAACGCCATTTCTCTGTAAATATATGTAGACGACAGAGCATCCGACTTTCCTATCTCGACATGCAACCTTAGCCGACTATATATATTAGCACAAAATGCTACAAAAATTTAACGCGTTGTAGGTGGCTTTCGAGACACCCTTATCAAGATATCAAGCATTCAGCAGGTTCGAATCTTTATGATTATTTCCCATCTTCATAATATGAATTTCCACCAAGTTGGGTTACATCAGCCATCATCAGTCGACTGCCCCCCTTGGGGCTGCCGTCACGCATGATGGTCGCCGTTTCCTCTTCACACTAAAGAAAAGCGATTGTTATTAAAACAAAATTACTTCCTCTTCCGAAGAAAGTAGACTATTGCATAAATAAAAAATTTGGCCGGGCGCTATGATCGATAATTAAATTTAAAGCAGTGGGTAAGTGGATAATGTTGGTCAATAGTGATTGTGGTTCGATGCCCGCCAAATGCCACGCTTTGCTGTAGCGAAATTCGATCCGAACCAATCGAAACTATTCATCAATCAATCGATTATTTCGATGCTGTTTGATTTTGAAACGATCTTACTAGCTTAATCAAACGTGCTTAATCTTTATCAATATTTAAGAAAAAATATTGTTTATCTAAAAATATCCCTCGTCACTAACTCATATACACACACATTATCTGAAAATATCCCTCGTCACTAACTCATATACACACACATTATCTGAAAATATCCCTCGTCACTAACTCATATACACACACATTATCTAAAAATATCCCTCGTCACTAACTCATATACACACACATATACTCGTAATCCATAGTTATTCCTATTTTCCTTCAAATTTATCTTTTTTTTTAATTTTTGTTGGTATTACAATAATGGGTTTTAATTTACCAAGTTTAAGATACTGCCATTGATATCGATAACAATTTTGAAACATAAACTGATTGATTGGAAGAGATTCCTTGATGTGTTAGCATGAAAGTGTATAAATAAAATAAAATATTTTATTGATTAACCTTTCCCTTCCTGTGCTAAAAAAATCCGCCCGTTCCGGTGCTGTGTATTCAATACACACATAAAAATGAGCGATTTAAAATCGGAAAAATAAGAATACTCATAGCCAATCGCTTAAATGAATTAAATTGAAATTTAATTGCTGAAAACATGAAAAAAAAAACATCGGACGACGTTCATAAAACGAGCGAAACGACCACCTCGAACGAAAGCCCGCTGGCTACTGAGCGAGAGAAACGAGCGAACTGAGATTCTATTTGTTGCGTTCCCATATACCGAAGTAGAGTGAGAGTGAGACGTGAATAGCGTCGCTTCCTCACCCATAGCGTTTTTTAGAATGAATATACCTACGTCACACACTGGCACACGTTTGATTGTATTGGTGAATTTATTCCCGATTTTCACAAAATATTTCTAATGTGGCCGATAAGTGTTAATTATTAATATTATTTTTTTCATTCAATACGTAAATGTATTACGGAGGAATACCTAAAATCTGAAACCAGTATTTATTATATTTATAGAGATATTAAAGTTTTTAGAAGCAATGTGTACTAGTTACACATAACAGGGAAGGAAGGGTTAATAGCAATTGATATTTTATTGACAAATCATTATTCGGTAACCAACGATGCTTCAACAGCATTTCCTTTCTGCAATAACATTCTTCAAATGGCAACTCGAAGAATTTTCGATTTTTTACTCTCCACACTATATGGATTTCTCATGTTACATAATGTGGGTGTTTATACGCAAGCTTTTCAAAATTTGAAGCTGGTGCGTGAACTATAGATAACCAAGGAGAATACGCATCAGATTGAGATGTAGTCGCGCTGAAAGATCGCACTGACCGGACCACCACCCATCCGGGTGTAGTATTGATTAATTACCTTGCCAAAAGTGTCTATGCCAGCACACAGCTATTGCCACTCTTTGTTGGTTGACACTAAGAAGGTAGGGAAAAGGGAGGAAGTGGTTCATAGTCCCGTATAATATCAAATATCTATGATAATTTATTTATATTCATATGGAATAACACTATGGGGGAATCCTTTGTATTGTATTACACTTTCGTTGTATACAATATAACTGGTTGTATACAATATAATACAATGTTATAGAGAAGATCATATAAATAAATTTATATGATCTTCTCTATAACATTGTGTTATAACATTTTTCCTAACTTGATACTGATTTTTTCTTACTTTATTACTGACATCTGACTATGACAGAATGTCGGCGATAGATTAGCAAATAGTTCACTTATCTATTTAAAAAAACACTTAATATTGCTGAATACTGATTTTCGTAAAGCAAAAATAGTATTTTCTTATATAGTAATATATATTATTTTTCCCTACGTATTATAGTTTGATTTTTTTTTGTCGTGTAAGTTCATGATTTTGTATTCTAGACAATTATTTTTTTTAGCCAAGTCAATTTTATCGGTTGATTGTCTTTCTGTACAGCAA
The DNA here is from genome assembly GCA_949825065.1 of Odontocerum albicorne. NCBI lineage: Eukaryota > Metazoa > Arthropoda > Insecta > Trichoptera > Odontoceridae > Odontocerum > Odontocerum albicorne. The sequence continues at coordinate 47,471,242 of OX463842.1, forward strand.
AATTGTATATTTTATAACCAATTTATCAAAAGTTTCGGCTTTAACTTTGTAGAGGTACAAACACGTGTAACGAGGATTCATGTAATTAATGGATTAAAAAAGTAATTACGAGGTGCATGGCCGCGCGGTAACGCACTGGACTTCCGTGCGGAAGGTCGTCGGTTCGATCCCCGCGCTGTGCTACTCCCCTCGAACGACACAGCCACTTTTTCCGCCTAGTGTTCGAGGGTATAAGGATACCTATGACTTCGGTCATATCTATTCTTTAAAAAAAAATTGTTAAATATTAAATATACCTATTAGAACTTGTTTAATTTAAAGGACAGTGCACATGTACACATTGCAGCTCGAAAATTTAAAGGACAGTGCACATGTACACATTGCAGCTCGAAAATTTAAAGGACACTGCACATGTACACATTGCAGCTCGAAAATGTAAAGGACACTGCACATGTACACATTGCAGCTCGAAAATGTAAAGGACAGTGCACATGTACACATTGCAGCTTGAAAATTGAAAAGACAGTGCACATGTACACATTGCAGCTCGAAAACGCCAAGGTCCGTTCGCCCTTACTGCATAATATATTATTTTCAACTGCTATTAATTTGCCCGATTCCGATGCATGTTTCTGGGTCAGCGATTTTCCAACGTCCCCATTCGGTTATTTTAAGAACGGTAGAAATTTGTTATCAAATCTCAACCCCATTCGGTTATTTTAAGAACGGTAGAAATTTGTTATCAAATCTCAACATAAAATTACATTAAACATTTCAAACATACATATAATCACGCCGTGTCCCTTGCGGGGTAGGCAGAGGGAACAGATCTCCCTATTTTTTTGTCTATACAAGCACTCTTTTTATCCTTTTTATCCTTTTCCACATTCATACATCTCGTCATGCACACACTTCTATTATTCATACTTCTCACTTTACCTTTTATCAAAATTTGATTCATCTGGTCCAGCCACGTTTTCCTCAGTTTAACTTTTCCATCCACACCTTGCTCTTTTAACTTGTGTGTTCGCATAGTCATTCTTTAATAATTAATTCTCTCCACATGTCTAAACCAACTTTAAGCTCATTTCTTCATCTTACTTAAAACATCCATTTTATTCGTGCATTAATTTCCGATGTCTTCATTCCGCCTTCTGTCAAACATTGACATTCCACATTTTTTTCTTAGTGCACGCATATCCACAGCATCAACCTTACACTTATCCTTCTTCTACCAAGTCCAAGTTTCAATTACATATATTAAGGTACCAAGACACTATTATGTAATGTCACTTTTCACCAAGAAAGAAACTTTTAACTTTGGACTTGAGCCCCCTATTATTGATAGATTAAAGTGGAAGCATAAGAAGGTGGTGACTGCGGCCATTAGATTAGGTGCATCTGCATAAAAACATATTTAGTAGGAAAACACCAGAAAATTTACCAAGGGAAAACGAACTACAAAGAACCTTTTTAGATCTTCCAATATGTGATAGTAACACGTTCGGCTTTAGATGTAATGTAGTGCATGTGTGTAGTGCAGAGTAATTTGTGGGGAATAGTTAGAAATGTGGAATTACTGTTCACTCCACATTTGATGTATTTGACGTTAAAAAAATATCCACCTCAAATTATTTTTAAGTTGTTAAGTTTGAAGATATTATACTTGAATTTTAGTGAAATAGTTGTTGTTAAGTTTGAAGATACTTGAATCTCAGCGAAATAGTTGTTGTTAAGTTTGAAGATACTTGAATCTCAGTGAAATAGTTGTTATTCGCGTGATTTCATCAAAATTACGTGGAAAAAAACCAAGTGTTCAATTCACTAATAGAAATAAGTTATAGTAAATTTAATATTCTGGCAATCTGAACATGGTTATGGCTAAAAAAATAATCGAATTAAAAACGCGATAAATGTAAAGCATTTCTGAGAATAATTATCTTTGGGTAGTAAGCACACGACATAGCGTTTTTTTTCAATACCACCTATATGCATGTTGCCAAATTTTAACGGGAGAGAAAATCGAGTTGATTTGGTCTTTCGATATGATGCCAGTTATAGTTTAGTTTAGTTTATAAATGTCAATTGTTCTGCAAGATTTAATTTACTAATAATCTAAAGATCATTTAGATTAACCCGAATCAAAACATACACTTGTTTTGTCAAAGTATCAGTGTAGATGATATTATGAAAACAGCGACTATATGTAAATATTCGATAGTATCCACATTTGGAAGATGTCAAGGTGAATGACTGTGGCCTTGATGAACAGTCGAAATTGGCGCTCAGTACCACGATGGTGAAACCGAGATGCGAGGCGGAGCCCTAAGGCGAAGTGACTTCTCGGTCAGGATCCGCGCCGTGCCCCTGTTCGGTATTTGTGATCTTAGCACTTCCTGGCCGATACGTATTATTGACCAACCTTTATTATAATCGAATTATATTTAGATAAAAATGGAATTCAAAAGTTTGATACATGGAAGTGAAACGTGGATGTGGAAAAATACTGAAATGAGCCGAATAAATACTGTAGAAATGCGTGCGCTTAGAAATATACGTCGAAAAATACGACTGAAAGTAGTTGAATAAATGTTTTAGAGATGAGTGCATTGAAAAGAATACGTGGAGTGACAATGTATGATAGATAGAATACGGAATGAAGTGATTAGGGAGGAATTTAAACTTAAGACTGATGTGTTGAGTAAGATGAAAAAGAGCACGATGTTAAGGGATGAATGCGTGAAGAAAGACTAACAAAACAAATATATATAGTGCAAATGTGAGTAGAGGAAGGCATGGTATAGGTAAATCAAGGAAAGTATGGTTCGATCGAGTGAATGATATTTTGAAAGAAGGAAATGTAAAAAAGTCATAGAAATCTTAGTTTTATGAGAAGTGTATGTATGGATGTAGAAGAGACGAACTATTTGTATCGCGATAAAAAAAATGGGCGTTCTCTCTTCTCTGCCTACACCGACAGGGATACGGCGTTATGTTATGTATTTAAAAATGTTAATGATAAATGTGCATTTTGAATGTTGAACTAGAATAACGTAAAAAACTAGTTTCTAACGAGTAATAAAAGATGCATTTTAAAATGTGAGATCCGTTGAGCGCAACGTACGAGGGTCATCCAGAAACTATGGTTACAAGGGCTCCTGAGGCCGGGGGAATTTTTTTGTTCCAAAGTTGGTGCACCTGGCGTGTAGGGGGATCCTAACGGTCAGTTTGTTTGGTCCCGCGTGTTTGTCGGCCATTTTGTTCAGTCACAGTAAATTCTTCCGATGGAGAGGTCGTCGCGCGCTCCCGCCAACTCTCGTCCGTGCGAGACCTGCGCGGTCATCAGTTTTTTGAGTTTGCAGAACAATACCGCCGCGAATATCGATCGGAAGCTCGTGGAAGTTTATGGTAGTGATGTGATGAGTCGACAACATGTCATGAAGTGGGTTAGGTTGATCAGAGAAGGCCGTACTGATGCTCACGACGAGGCAAGGCAGTGATTTCTGACGAATTTGTGCAAAAAATTGAAGGACAAGTTCGAAATGACCGCCGTGTGACGCTTGACGACCTTCACGAAGAATTTCCTGACATTTCTCAAAGTCTCATTGGTAATACGTGTCGGAAAAAACTTGGTTACAAGAAGTTGTGTGCGAGATGGGTGCCCAGAATGCTCACACCGGAGCACCGTCAAAATCGCGTGACCGCCACGTGTGAATTTTTGGATCGTTTTGCACAGGAGGGAGAAGCTTTTCTGAACTCTATCGTGACGGGAGATGAGACGTGGGTGTGTCACTACACCCCAACAATTTTCCAACGATCAGGAGGTCGAGGAAGCTGTGAAGAAGTGGCTGAAAGAGCTGGCGGCGGAGGTCTATGCCACTGGCATACAAAAGCTGGTTCCCCGACTACAAAAATGTCTCGATCTCGACGGCGATTACGTTGAAAAATAGTTTAATATATTTTTGAAGTATCCTGTGAATTTCAATTGAATACAAGCATTTTTCGATCCTACATAAATGTTGTAACCTTTCTTTCTGGATGATCCTCGTACATGTATTCATTTACATGATGCGGGGATCATCATCAACTTTGGCTTAGGGAAGGTTGGCAGCGGGGTGTACACGTGAAATGAACTAATTGTACGCGTGAAAGGTCGGTTACTGTTTCAAGCGAAAGGTCTGTAGCAACCCATATAAAAAAATCATCAAATCGTTTTATTTTAATTGCTTTAACCCTAAAATCAAGTGCTTAAATTTAAAAGTACGAGTAATTAATATACATACTCGTATATTGTATTAGTGCTATAAATTGCATTGGACGCGAACCTAAAATAATGAAAGCGTCTGCTACCCCGTCATCGTCATTGCTGGGCTTCGTAGTCGAAGATCTTCTTGCCATTCCGACGTCGTTTGAGTAGGAAAGCGAAGCTGTGCCGTGACGTTTTTTTTCCGTTTCTTTTTCCCTTTTAATGATTGAGCCGTTGACACCAGCAAACTCATCGGCCAAACCGCTGCACTGGATCCGATGGCACATCGAAGTGAGACGACCGGAGCACATCGGCATGTTTTCTTTTTTATATTTTTTTGAAAGAATAGATATGACGGAAGTCATAGGTATTCTTATACCCTCGAATATTTGGCGGAAAAAAATGTCTGTGCCATTCAAGCGGAGTAGCACTGCGCGGGGTTCGAACCGGCGACCTTCCGCACGGAAGTCCAGTATGTTACCGCGCGACCATGTACGGATAGGAAGGCAATGTCAGGTAAAATATAGTATGCTTTTTGCCAAATAATATGCAAAGTGAGCGTATAGAAAATATAATTGAAATGAAAACAAACCCATGCGGTTATTGCAGTATAATAATGGGTTTGTTTTTTATTCGTATTTTCCTTATTTATCATACTTACCCCGTCTTATTTTCAAGTGAATGAAAGTAGCAAATATGTTTTTTATGTAAAGTAAATTAAAGAAGATTGTTGACCCACATTTTTCAAATAGTCATTGATTATGGTCAACAAAATATTTGTTGTTTTAAGACCGAGATTTTTTCACGATTCAGAGACGTGATTTTTTTCTTGCAAATTATCAATGCCATGTGTTCTGACTAGTAGTTAAATATTGAATTTTGCGTTATTTTTTTTCATCATATGACATTAGCGTGTATTTGTTAAATGACATACATCTCATTACGCCGTCTACCTATCGGGTTAGGCAGAGATGAGACATCGCCAGACTTTTCTATCACGGACACTAATTTCGCCTCTTCTACATCCATATAACTCCTAAAAATTGTCTGACCTCTGTCATTCTTTTGATCCAATAATACTTTCCTTGGTCTTTTTCTACCACGGCTTCAACTCACATTAGCGTTATATATTAGTTTTGTTAGTCTTTATTTATTCACTCGTTTTTCAGGCTTAAACCATCTTTTAGTACTATTCTTCATCTTACTTAATACATCAGCCTCTTCTCATTCATCTCTAATAACTTGTTGAATTATATATGAATAAACATCTCTACCTTCTATTCAATATATTTTTAAACTGAATATATTCTACTCACGTCCTACAGGTAAATCTCAACATAATGTCTCGGCCTTAAGTGACACTTGTGGCTTATAAGTGCAGAAATAAATTATTCGCATAAACATCAGAATATGCAAATTTTGTAATATCACCATATCTCAGATTTATATTTATGTATATTGCTCATGACTTTCGTGCATTCATTAAATCTAGTTGGTTTTTGAATTGATGATATCAGCGAAATGCAAATTTTATGCATCTAGATACGAAAAAAGTATGAGATCGGCTAAAATAATTTAGCTAAACTTTGCAATTAATTGCAATATTAAATATAATAATAAACGTGCATTTAATTGTGTTAGTGAGCGAAAATATTATATTTTAAACGTTTCAATGCCAAGGACGGAATTGTCCGCATAATTCATCCGTGCAGCGCAGGCCATTTGCGTTATATCCGCGTCCATATTTTTAAGCTTATTTGACATATGCTTGTGCTATATTTTACAGTGAGTAGGGATACTGCCATCTCTGTAGAAGGTTATGAATATTTTTGTCATTTGTTAAGATGATTTCTGATCGAGATATTGCCATTTTTATTAAGTAATCCGTTTGACAGCCGTCATGTGTCCTTAAGGTTGGCGCGTTAGTAGGTTTTTTTGTTTGTTTATAGTTATAAAACAATTTTAAGATTCCCCATAATTTATTACGTATTTGTGATGCAATATTTTTTTGCACAATTTAACCTCGTGTGTCGTAAAAGTTTATTTCAAGTTTGTGAATTTTGTCGCTAATTTAATATTTTAATTGGCTTTTTATATTTAAAATCTTTGTTAATACGCCATAAACACGTATTTCTTTTATATCAGTTGTAATCTTTCGGATATATGACTGTTTGTGTTACATATATAAGAAATGAAATAAAATTAGTATATTGCGTTATATAGTTTTCAATTATAAGTGTAGTGAAAACACTGCATTTATGTAACATCGACACGATAAATAAATCATTGAATTTTATCTAAAAGAGGCATAAAACATAATAGATTAAGGTTTTGAATATGTTTAAAACAAAAAAATATTTTTAAAACATAGTATTAAGGGTTTGAATATTTTTAAAACAAAAAAATATCAAAAAAGTCTGACCTACAGGTATACATATACACCACCTACTTCATGCCTGGCAGGAAAAACCGTTACCTTTCCCTTCCTGTGCTAAAAAATTCACACGTTCCGGTGCTGTGTATTCAATACACATGTAAAAATGAGCGATTTAAAATCGAAAAAATAAAAATATTCATAAACAATTACTTAAATTAATTAAATTTGAAGTCAAAAGTGATAATAATTGAAATTTAATTGCTGAAAACATGAAAAAACATCGGCCGACGTTCACAAAACGGGCGAAGCGACCACCTCAAGCGAATGCCCGCGAGCTACTAAAGCGAGCGAACTGAGATTCTATTCTATTATTCTTGCGTTTCCATATACCGAAGTAGAGTGAGAGTGAGACGTGAATAGCGTCGCTTCCTCGCCCATAGCGAATACACGCTTCAACGGGGGGGGGGGGGGGGGGGGGTACCAGTTCGAACAGAATTTAGTCTTGTTTGTACTCCACTGAAGATGAGGTGAAAGCCTTGAAACCGGTAGGGTTATACCGTTACAAAAAAGTGGAATAAACAGTGTTTGATAAAAAATAAATTACCAATTCTGTTGAAATTAATTAGATCGAAGTTTAACGCGTGAATGGGGTCGAAAATCAATTTAGTTTGGGCCAAATTGAAATTTATAACTTTGTTTTGACGCTCGGTTTCTTAGAACAGCACTTCTTAAACTTTTGACTTTAATACAACGTCATGTCTATTCATCTTGTGTTATAGACGGGGCGATGCTATAATGGATGTTAAGTGGCCCGCCGACGGTCCAACCTATGCGTCCAAAAAGTAGGCAAGAAAAAATAATCTCCTTAAGGCTTGTTCTGTTCTGTAACAAATCGCGTTGTGAGTGTCGACGTTGGACTGAAAAAAATAAACTTTATTCATTCATTTCCGTGTTCGGACCATAAATTATTATGCCATGCATTTCCAGTAGCATGCAACAGAGATCGCCCTATCATTCCCAACAATCAGGTCCTACCCAGAGCATGTAGTCCTGATGTTCGGACAAACTGCTGCACCATGTTTTGTGAGTCATATACGAGTATGGTATATAAAAATTAAACAATCGATCTATGGATGGAAAAGTTCCTCGAAGAAAGAAGAAACGCAACATTAATTGGACTCCGTAAAGATACGGCTTTTAGTAAATCAAATCTGTCTCGCAAAGAACAACTGAATAATTCATCATCTAGACCACACTCGCTGCCGGGATTTTCCACAATACTCATTTTGTAAAGGTGACTAGCCACCACGCAGTGACCCGTCCGCAAACGACACATGACATACACTTCCATCTTATTAATTTTTATTAGGATAATTTTTATTAGGACTTATATGAAACTATGGTTTCAAAGAGATTGATTGTTGGATTGATTTATATCTAAATCCCTAATTTACACTAATTAGATCACGATCCAACGACCATTGGTGCCAAATATCATATTAAAAAAAAACAACTATTAATGTTTTATTTTTTAGAATTCGATTTTCGCACAATTTCGATTAGATGAACTTATTATTCCGTTTTGATGTTGAACGATACGACGCCCTCCGTGGTCAAATTGGTAAGACGCTTGCCTTCCAACCAGGAGGTGGCGGGTTCGATACCCATTAGAGCTCAGATTTTTTAAAAAGGATTTCACATAGTCTCTATTGTACAATATAATATCCTTAACTGTCCCGCCGCCCCCTCTTATCTCGCCGAGAATTTTCAGCGTCTTTCTAATCATGGGTTAGCGCTACGCTCAAACAGAGATTGTTTATTGGCCTTTCCAGTTCACCGCTCCTCTTTCTTCACGTTGTCCTTTACTGTCCATGCAGTGAGACTCTGGAATCAGTTACAGACCAATATAAGACTCGCTTCGTCCTTGGCATGCTTTAAGAAGCGACTGAAAAACCTCTTAATTTCTAGTCAGTAAAATGACGCGTTTCATTCCTGATTTTTCTTTTCCTTTCCTCTCCACCATCCCTTCCATTCCTTTTGATTGATGATATCTCACTTTATATGAAAAAGAATGTTCGGGTGACTGTCCGTCTTTGTGGGGTTCGTGGGCATGTGCTCACGTATATGTTTATGGATTTCGTGGGGATGGATAGTCATTTGAATGATTTATGCGACCATGTAACTTGGCTTCATTTAATTTTGTCTGGTTGGTTGGAAGAGATTGCCGCCTGGCAATAAGCCCGCCAGATTGTATTTGCAATAAAAGTGTTAAATAAATTTCAGGCAGATTTTTTGTTAAGGCCTGTATAACATCATTCTGATTGGTTGGAAGAGATTGCCACGTGGCAATAATCCCGCCAGGCTGTACTGTATACAACGAAAGTAATACAATACAAGGATTTTGAAATTAACAATTTCAATCTGCTGCTATTGTTCTCGACGCAGTTTTTTTTTTTATAATAGTGTTCTTTCGTATTGTGCTAGGATTAAACTGAGCAGTACAGTAAGGAGCCCTCAACCAGGTCAACGTATTAGAAGTACTATAGCTTGATGTACTGCAAACATTCCCCTTTGAAAGGCGTAAATGGGGCATGCCTCTGTTATGTGCTCTGTTATCTCTACTTCTCTATATTCGCCAAGTGGCGGCTCTTTTAGAGACCTCACTTATCCATATATCCATGAGTCTGGCAGAAGTCAATTTGCTTAACGAGCACACTAACATCTTGAACGCCGACGGTTGAGAAACACTGCCTTGAAATACCATCGGAATTTAATTGAATTGATGAAAATGCCTCGTTACATATTACAGGAGCGATTGTCTTGCATGCACGTGATGTTCGGTGCGCGGTGGTTATTCGGTCCAACCCTTGCGCTCTATTGGGGTCATTGAGAACGGGTAATTGGTTAAAATGGATGCCGGCTTTTCAAATACAAGACTTAAATAATACAAGAAACGTATTCACTTTTGTATGTAAGCGCGCGGCAATGTCTTGAAACGTCTCACAGCCTGTATATATGATACATGTGAAATGAATGGAGAACGACTAAGTATGAAATAATGGAATGATAGCGGAGAAAATTTCTTGAGGGAAAGATAAGACGTATGGGAAAACAGAAGAACCTCTATAACGATGTATATGATATGAATATCGAAGAGACAAAGGATAGACGTAAACGATGTGTTGAAGTCTTTATTTAGGTGTTTTTTTGAATGAGTGTTGGAATGGCTGAGTTATTTTTGTTTAAATTTTTCCTGAACAGATTTATTTGTTTATGTTATTATTTTTAATAATCCGTCCATGAGCAGGATTCGCTCTTCTTAGCCTCTGAGCCCTGGCCTGTTGTGTATTTGTATAATATGTGTGTTAGTGTGTGCACACTTCTCTGATATTATTTGTTTATGAGTCATATTAATGTTTTAATGTTTATACGTTTTTGTCATACTCATTTTATTTCCGTGTCCTGGACCACCAATATCCGTATCCTGGACTACCAATTTCCGTATCCTGGACCACCAATTTCCGTATCCTGGACCACCATTTTCCGTGTCCTGGACCACCAATTAGGCCACAGTTTTCCAGTATGAAGAAGCAGAGATCATTCGCATCAATCAGGACCTGTCCAGAGTATGTTGTAATGTTCGGACAAATCGGCATATGTTGTGAGGCCTGTATTGTCCCGACAATCGCATTCAGTGCTACCTTCAGTTAAAAAAAAGCCTGCCTACGTGTTCACCTTGCATCTAGTCACCCCTGTACGGAGTCTATTCAGTGCTTTCCAAGTAGGCCTACGCGGTTGATGTCCAGGTGCCATATTTTCTGAGAGCTCCATCCAGTCGTCAGGTATTTTTTCTTTGCGCTTCAGAAAATACGGTTTATCCTGAGGAATCGTCAGTTCTTGCGCTGCCTGATCTATTCTTGCATTTCAATGTCTGTATTGCCGGATTTTGACCATTTAAAGCAAAGATTCACAAAGTGGTCTATATGTACCATTAAGGGTTGATTTCGACATGTAGGGGGTCTATGTGAGCGAGAAAAGAAATTGGGGGTGCACGAGATGTAAATTGGGGTCCACGTGAGCGGATCCCATTTAAGCAGATCATCGTCAATATTTAGGCGTTCCGTAAATGTCTTATTACACCTAACACAGATTGTGTGTACATAATACTTATATTAGACATAGAAAATACTTATATAAAGAAATCGAATGCAAATCACTGAACGTGGAGATTTAAGACTATTCCTCACTAATTTGAAGCCAAATATTGAATCATTGCTATCAGAGCACCAGGTTCATCCGTCTCATTAACAGTATTAGTTGTGTATTAACTTTATGTAAGAATTTTACTAGGTTTTGATTTGTTTCGTTCCAAATCCAAATATTTACTTGCATTTTCTGTCTTTTCAATAAAGGTATGAATAAAAATTGCACATGTTTTTCTGTTTTTATAATTGTCCACTCTACAAAAAACCTTATCAAGGTGAACAGCACTGTGTCAGCTGTCAAAAACACATTTGAAGTTAATAAGTTTAGGAAAATTCAATATTAGTCAGGCAGGGGGTCTACGGAAAACAAAAAAATCGGCAAGTGGTCTACGGGGCGAAAACATTTGGGAAACTATGCTCTTCACCTATTTCCAACAACTTCTTATGAGTCTTTTCCCATCTTGACTAACATCGAAAATTTTATAACGATATAACAAGACAAGGCAAATGTATGTGGCTTCCTCAAGTATCCGCGCACTTGTAGCAGCCAGACGTATTTTGCGTTCCTAAACGACATTCGCGATGACTTTCGCGATATTATTTAAAAGTAAACATAACATTTTTGTTCTGTGTACATACCTCAAAGTGATTACCATTTTTTTCTTCTGGAGTTATATATGTACAAGCTCGCATACGACTATAAGTACCCATAATTGATTTTTTTATATTTTCCATTAGTTTATGAAATGATTGCACTGACATTCTTGTATAGTTAAAAAAATGATCCGAGCAGTTTCGAAGATCCTTAAAATAATTTTGAAATAAGCCCTTTGAGTGCCGCTCCAGAAGTAAAGGATGAATCCAATGTCTTCTTTTTGCTTTGCGTTTCTTACGAGACAAAATGTAAACAATTGTAACATCTTCCACGTTCATCTCGCTCGACTCAACGGTCGGCCGTGGCTGCTTAAGGGGCAATTCGACTGAGGCAACACTGAACGACATGAGGCGTGCGACATGTTTCCTAGTGTTGCCTGTTTCTAGGTGTGCGACATGTGTCACAGATTTTAACAATGTCGCATGCGGATTTTGACTTCCCGAATCGCATGCGCTTTGTCGTCAATACGTGTAGCATGCGTCTTAAACAATTCCATGGAGGCAACGTCAGTTTGGTACATTATGTCTTTACAAACAATCGCGGCGGCTGTATATTTGGTAATAGTTTTGAATCGTAGAAAAATAAAGCCACGGTGTTGGAGAAGAGAATTATATGTTTGTAGTCAAGAAGCTCAGAATGATGAAAAGCTGAACGCAAATTCTTGTTTTTTTTTTCACATCGATTACAGTGCAATCGTATTTACTCGCTAATTGCTTCAGTTTATAATTTTTTATCTTGTTGTCTTTATAATCACTCATTTTATTATTCCATAACTCCGGTGAATTATCATAATCTTTAACAAGGTCGTTTTATCAATATTCCACTCCATGTCGCACGCTACAACCCGCACCGATCCGCTGACTTTCGGATAGCCGCGACATTGTTCGACACGCTGAAACATGTCGAAAGGTGGCGCATGCGTCCCTGCAACAACAATCAACACGTAGCATGCTACAAAGATACTTGCTTCTTGTCGCTTCGTGTTCCTTCGATTGAAAGACTGTGTGTAGCATGCGTCAATGCCGCATGCTACATGTTGCCTCAGTGGAATTGCGCCTTTATAACTGGCTGCTCAAAATTTCGACTGCCGCAGCCAGGCTGCCTAGTGCGCGGATGCCCTTATACTCGTACTTTCAAAATCGTTTGCATGACTCCTTCGGCCACGTCGCCATGTAGAAACTGGCACTTAACCCATTTGTTTATGGAACTTTCCGGTATCGGTGATTTAAATTTGATGTTTACAAATTATTGTGACTCCGTAATGTCTTAATGGCAAAGGTCTCCAACGGGTCGATAAATAATCGACTGTCGTTTGGTTTACATACTCGTACATTAATAACGGAAAAACCTGTCGGTTCATTTTGTTTGTTTTCCTAACTGACTCACGCCAATTATTCTAGATGTTTTTTTTTTTTTTTTTTTTTTTTTTTTTTTTTTTTTTTTTTTTTTTTTTTTTTTTTATCCACTTTGCACGGATTTCTCCTGTTACACAAAGAGGGTTTGCTTCTAGCGTTAGCTTATTCGTTAGAAATAATATCAGCCAGGATTCTTCTCATACTGCTAGACGGTACCGAGAATATATCAACCGTGTCATTCAGTTGGTTCAATATCTCTATACCACGCGTGACTGAGTGTTTGGCCATGATATTCGTCCTGTAAGTTGGTATGTAGAACAGAGGGTGTCAGTTTCCCCTTCACAAAGGTGAACTATTAAATCGTATTATCGGATTCTAGAATTTATTGATTTCATCAATTTGTGAACTTTTTAGAAATGTCGATTTGTTTAAAAAGTTTGAAATGTTTATAAAATGAAGATTGCTCTTCAGATAAATCCTCTCCTTAACCCTTCCTTCCGTGATGTGTAACTAGTACATATTCTTCTTCTTTTAGGCTTGTTGGCCTGTTATGGTCCTGCATCATTGTTTACCTTGTCCGAGGCTGTGAATAGATCTGTGAGCGTATACCATATATTGTTATCATGGGCAGGTTGCTGGCCTTACCCATGATCCCTCCTCCTTTCTCATCCGGGCTTGGGACCGGCAATGGCGGAGTTCTTTGCAATAACGGAAACCTTAATATCTTTATAAATATAATAAATACTGGGTTCAGGTTTTAGGTATTCTTCCGTAATACATTTACGCATTGAATGTAAAAATAATATTAATAATAATTAGCATTTATCGGCCACATCAGAGATATTTTGTGAAAATCGGGAATAAATTCACCAATACAATCAAACGTGTGCCAGTGTGTGACGTAGGTATATTAATTCTAAAAAAACAGCTATGGGTGAGGAAGCGACGCTATTCACGTCTCACTCTCACTCTACTTCTGTATATGGGAAGACAAGAGAAGACAATAGAATCTCAGTTTGCAGTTGTGTTTCTTCCTTCGAGGTATAACATACACAGTGTTAGTCCGTCTCAGGTCTTAGTCGCTTTAGCGCATTCATCTGAGGTGGTCTTTTTGCCCGTTTTTTGAACGTCAGCCGATGTTTTTTTTCATGTTTTCAGTAATTAAATTTCAATTATTATCACTTTTGACTTAAAATTTAATTAATTAAACTATGAATATTCTTATTTTTTCCGATTTTAAATCGCTCATTTTTACATGTGTATTGAATAAACAGCACCGGAACGGGCGGATTTCTTTAGCACAGGAAGGGAAAACTTAACTAAGATCACCAATCATGGCTAATTTTATACATTTTGCAGCCACTCTGAAATCACTTCGAATTCTTCAATTAAGAATTACATCTTGTTCCAAGATTGTGTTCCTTATATATTTTACTGTTATATGACTCGGAGTATTTCATATTTATTTCCTTTCATTAGACGTGATTATGTATCAGCAGTTTGGCTCCTCACCAGCTCAAATATAAAAATATTTTAAACGAATTAAAAAATAAATCCTCAGATATCTATGGCACAAAACAAAACTGGGTCAGTTCCCCGGCAAAATTTGGAATAATTGGCGTGAATAAGTTGGGAAAACAAACATCTTTTAGGTGGGTTGGAAGATATTGTCACATGGCAATATACCCGCCAGATTGTTTTATATACAGCGAAAAAGTGATATAATATTAGGTGTTAACATAAGCTGTGTCCGTTTTTTTTTTTCAAATTTAAAAATGAGCACCAAAAGTAAAACAAAATGGTAAAGGTTATACGTCATTTGAAAGAAAATTTTCTGCTCTACAAGATATTGTTTGCTTTTACGTTACATAATAGGTTAGTCAAAAAGTTTTGAAAGCGACATCTATGGAGCAGTAGAAAACCAAAATTTCTACGCCATTTTAATATTTCATAAGAACGTACTCAAAATTTCATTTCGATCTGTCAATTCATTCTTTGTTTACAAGCCATTTGAAGTTGACGTGTCAGTGTATTTTTTAACAATGGAAAAATCCGAATATCGTGCAGTGATTAAATTCTTTGTTTTGGAAGGTTTATCGGCTACTGAGATCCATGCAAAGATGGTGAAAGTATTAAAGGAGTCTTCTCCTTTATTTCCAACCGTTCACCGATGGGTTTTGGAGTTTAAGCGTGGCCGTACAAGCGTTGAAGACGATCCACGCTCAGGACGTCCAAAAAGTGCATCAACGCCAGAAATCATAGCGAAAATACAGGATATGGTTTTGGAAGATCATCGATCGACTGTGGATGTGATAGCTGATACCATAGGCATCTCACATGGAACAACATGACATATTTTGGCTGAAGTTTTTGGTTTCAAAAAACTGTGTGCACAATGGGTGCCGCATTTGCTAACAATGCAACAAAAACACGTTCGAATGCGACTTTCTGAGCAACATTTGGAGCAATTTCGAAAGGATAAAAAGGATTTTCTGCGTCGATTCATCACTATGAATGAGACTTGGGTCTACCACCATAATCCTGAATCAAAACAAGAGGCTAAGGAGTGGTGTGAACCAGGCACTTTGGCTCCGAAGCGAGTTCGTGTCCAGAAATCGGCCAAGCCGGTGTTAGCGTCAGTTTTTTGGGATGCAAAAGGAATTTTATTGATAGATTATCTCCAAACTGGTAAGACAATCAACTCTGATTATTATTGTGACCTTTTGGACCAGTTGGATGAATAAATTTGTGAAAAAAGACCCGGTTTGCAGAAGAAAAAAATCATTTTTCATCAAGACAATGCACCTGCTCACACAGCTCAAAAAACCATCGGAAAATCAGTGAATTGGGGTACGAATTGTTGCAGCATCCACCCTATTCGCCAGATTTAGCTCCCTCTGACTTCTGGCTGTTCTCACACCTCAAAAAATTCCTTCGTGGAAAGCATTTTTCATCAAACGAAGAGGTTATAGCCGTCGTAGAGGAGTATTTTGCAGGCCTTCCAGAAAGTCACTTCCGTGATGGGACAACAAAGTTGGAAGATCGTTGGACCAAGTGTATTGATCTTATGGGAGACTATACTGAGCAATAAAAGTGATTTCCCCCCAAAAAAAATGTATTTTGATTTCCGCTTTCAAAACTTTTTGACTAACCAGTATATTATTTTATTTGATTACAAGCCTTCAAAATGTAATGTCAAGCAGACGAAAGTGAGCATTTTCGTCACCTCCTTCTGTTCGCGTTCAATCGAGGGAATAAAGTTGCCAAAGCTGCTCACGATATTTGCGAAGTGTAGGGTGGAGATGCTATGAATGAAAGGACAGCTCGTCGATGGTTTTTGCGTTTTAAAGACGGTAATTTCGACCTGAAAGACATGGAGACACCTCGATTGAACGCGAACAGAAGGAGGTGTCGAAAATTCTCACTTTCGTCTACTTGACATTCGATTTTGAAGGCTTGTAATCAAATTAAATAATATATGTAACGTAAAAGCAAACACAATATCTTGCAGAGCAGAAAATTTTCTTTCGAATGACGTATAACCTTTACCATTTTGTTATACTTTTGGTGCTCATTTTTAAATTTGAAAAAAAAAAACGGACACAACTTATGTTAACACCCAATACAATTATATAAAAAAAAACATGTCAACTCGTAGTTGAGCAACAAGTATATAGTATTCGTGAGAATATCACTACAATATTTAGAAATAGCTACTAACTTTGTGCTCTCCTTTGTTAATATAAATAACCTAGTATAAACGAAACATTAAGGACATCACTTTGCCTTTGGAATTGAGTAACCCTGCATCAACATGTGTAAGGTTTCGATTCTGCAAAGCAACTTGCATCTCATTCTACAAGTGAGCCCATGTGTTTTTTTTTATATCTCAAGATCTGTCCATAAAATTCTCAAAAAATCCAATTTTTGTTCTATGTAAGCGTTGCTCCACTAAAAACAAATCTGAGTTCTTTACCTCTATAAAATAAGTCTCCGACAATTACGTAAGTCTGCTTGGTGAAGTTTGGTAATATTTTGTGGTATACATACATAACATATATTGAACTTAAATATACATATAATTATTAAATAATTTTAAAACAATGACTGTAATTTATTATTACTACTGCTTAAATATTATATTTTTTAAAATATCGAATAGGATAGATCAATCCTGTACGTGTATGTTAAAATTATCTAAATAACTCTTTAAATGATTATTTTATAGTTAAATTACGTTTTAATGTTTTATGTATGGAGTATCTTGATGTACGGCTGCGAGACATGGTGCCTATCCGAAAGAGATAGACGAAGACTAGAGGCTTTTGAGATGTGGTCCTATAGAAGACTATTAGGAATTTCCTGGAGAGACCACATCACAAATGAAGAGGTTCTCCAACGAATCGAAGGAGGAAGGCACCTGCTCAGGATCCTGTCCGAAAGGCGTGCAAGATGGATCGGTCATATAATACGACAAGAGGGCCTCTTGCATGCCATAATGGAGGGTATGACCGAGGGGACAAACTCTAGGGGACGCCCACGCCGAGAGTACCTGGAGGACCTGTTGGGGGACGTGCGCTGCTCAACATATACAGATTTAAAAAGAGCCGCACAGGACAGGGAGGAATGGAGGAGAAGAGTTGAAATTGCTGCAAACCAGTCTTAGGACTGCAACCACGGAGGAGAATGTTTGGTTGTTCCCTACAAGTCCATATAAAGTGGCGAGATATTTTATCAATTATCTTAGAACAGGTAAAATGTGGGTTGGGTCTTTTTTTTGCATAATTACGTCTAATTTAGTTTGAATGAATGGGATTCAGGTTCCCACTATTTCCACTACGTTGGAATCCCACAGCATGTTCTCAACTAATTTCACTGAGAAAACTGCACATTATTTTTTTAACTCATTTCGTTAAAAAAAATATTACTTTTGTTTTTTATTCAAGGGATAATTTGTATCTATTTCATAAATCTTTCTGTTTTACAAGTTGTCTTTGTTAACAGTGACATTAGTTCCTGAATTAATTTTTAAGGCGGAGAAGATGAACTTCGAAACGGTTGGAATTCTGACTTGGTAGTAATGTTCCTGTGACTGGAATATTGCAATTTGGAAAGCAACGGCACACTACCACATTCTCCATCCCTAGTAATCATCATGGCAGGTAAACAAGATAAGAATTGACATGATAATGGCCAACCTGGAATATTGCAATTTGGAATGCAACGGCACACTACCACATTATCAATCCCTAGTAATCATCATGGCAGGTAAACAAGATAAGAATTGATATGATAATGGCCAACCTGGAATATTGCAATTTGGAAAGCAACGGCACACTACCACATTATCAATCCCTAGTAATCATCATGGCAGGTAAACAAGATAAGAATTGACATGATAATGGCCAACCTGGAATATTGCAATTTGGAAAGCAACGGCACACTACCACATTCTCCATCCCTAGTAATCATCATGGCAGGTAAACAAGATAAGAATTGACATGATAATGGCCAACCTGGAATATTGCAATTTGGAATGCAACGGCACACTACCACATTATCAATCCCTAGTAATCATCATGGCAGGTAAACAAGATAAGAATTGACATGATAATGGCCAACCTGGAATATTGCAATTTGGAAAGCAACGGCACACTACCACATTATCAATCCCTAGTAATCATCATGGCAGGTAAACAAGATAAGAATTGACATGATAATGGCCAACCTGGAATATTGCAATTTGGAAAGCAACGGCACACTACCACAATCAATCCTAGTAATCATCATGGCAGGTAAACAAGATAAGAATTGACATGATAATGGCCAACCTGGAATATTGCAATTTGGAAAGCAACGGCACACTACCACATTCTCCATCCCTAGTAATCATCATGGCAGGTAAACAAGATAAGAATTGACATGATAATGGCCAACCTGGAATATTGCAATTTGGAATGCAACGGCACACTACCACATTATCAATCCCTAGTAATCATCATGGCAGGTAAACAAGATAAGAATTGACATGATAATGGCCAACCTGGAATATTGCAATTTGGAAAGCAACGGCACACTACCACATTCTCCATCCCTAGTAATCATCATGGCAGGTAAACAAGATAAGAATTGACATGATAATGGCCAACCTGGAATATTGCAATTTGGAATGCAACGGCACACTACCACATTATCAATCCCTAGTAATCATCATGGCAGGTAAACAAGATAAGAATTGACATGATAATGGCCAACCTGGAATATTGCAATTTGGAAAGCAACGGCACACTACCACATTGTCCATCCCTAGTAATCATCATGGCAGATAAACAAGATAAGAATTGATATGATAATGGCCAACCTCCGATAGCAGACGGTACCTCGAGAAGAAGAAACGAATGCAAATACTTTGAATGAAAGGCAACCACTAGATGTCTTACTTACATACAATTACACAATTTCTATCTCGGGATAGACAAAGAATAAATCGCACCAAAAGAATTACACATTTTCAATATCTACACACCTTCTAATACAACTCATATGATTTCTTGGACTTTCTGAGTTTTTTTCATTCAAAATATCATTCACTTAATCCAGTTATACTTTCCTTGGTTATCCTCGACCAAGCCTTCCACACCTTTGCACTATATATTTATTTAGTAATACTAATAATAATAATAAAATGACAATTTATATAGCGCCGTTTACATAGTAAACTCTCCTCAGGAGTGCTCTTAATTTATCATTAAGGCTGGGTTGTTTCACTAACCGTCACATATCCGTTACTCTCACATTATAATCTGATAAATTATAAAATATTAACCCCCCACACAGCACTCGTACAGTATTCTATTGGTTTCACGTTTTGGATTGCATGCGTATACTCGTATTATTTCAATAAAATATTCATTCTCTTATCACAACAATGAATTTCATAAAACTTATTTCAATTAATGTTCACGAAAAACACAAGTTAAAGTTTATAATAGATAGTGGAACAGTGGATTTAATGAAATCACTCATATATAAGTATAAATAATGAGTGTAACCTATAATATAAACCATAGATTTCTTTCAGATAAGATATCAAAATATTACTTAATATCTACTGTTGACACAAGGAATTAACACAATGTTATTTCTCAACACAAGTTTGGTGTGAATACATTTAACTCTAAAATACACATATTACAAAGTGATGATAATGTTAGTGATGTGTAATGATGACTGATGATGTCATGTGAAGATATGGACCGCCCCCAACATCTTTATTCATGCCCAAAGCATCTCAGAATGATCTTCTTCATATTATCAGCGTTAAGTTCAAATTCATCCCTAATCACTTAATTCCGTATTATGTCATAAATTTCCACCCCTTGTATTCTCAGTCCACGCATTTCTAAAGCATTCGCATTAATTCAGTTCCTTTCAGTCTTTTTCCACGTCCGCGTTACATTCCCAAGCAGAACTTATTTATACGTACGAGTATATATAATCAAGTGTTGTTTTCACGACGGCTCAGGCCCATTGACGGCCAACATAATTAAGTGGACAGACAGGGCGATACAATCGCTTTTGGTATTTTCCTTTTGCATGTTGACATTGGCCTCGTTAAAACGTCTATAAAACGTATTAAAAGTGGATTGGCTGGCACCGCTAGTGTTCATATTTCAGTTTACTATCACGGTTTTTGACTCTCCATGTTTTTTAAGACATTGTTTAGCAATTTTATTGAGATTTATGTTCGCGTTTCAATGTCATGATTTTTGTTTATTCGGTGCTGAAATAAAAAAAAAAATCAGTTCGCTCTTTATTTTCCGTACTCTTGATTATTTTTTTTTATTTATTACCGTTTCGTTGCATATATTACAATCTGATAAATTTGTCGTCACATGGCGGCAATCTATTTCGATCAGCTAGAAATATGTCGATGAGACTTTATTTTAAAAATTAGACCTTTTTTAATAAAATTGGGTACCAACGGGAATCGAATACATAAGCTCCGGGTCGAAGACATGCCTCTTACTAACCAGGCACCGGATGTCGTCTATTCGCTTGCATTTAAGATTGCAGTTCAAAATAATGAAGGGATTGTCTATATATTTTTATTCATTGTATTATTTATAGTTAAGACATTAACACTGGAGATTTCAAGACATTGTTATTTGTTTAGTCCTACACTGTTTATTCCACTTTATATAACGGTATAACTCTACTGGTTTTAAGATTTTTACCTCACTATGAGAGGAGCACAAACAATACTAACTTGTTTGTGCTCCTCTGATAATGTTTTTAATAAATACTTTCAAATTAGATATTTTCATTGTATAATACAATTCATTGCAATGTAAGTTTCTTTTTACAAAGTATATTTTCATTGTATAATACAATCCATTGCAATGTTAGTTTCTTTTTAGAAAGTATATTTTCATTGTATAATACAATTCATTGCAATGTAGGTTTCTTTTTACAAAGTATATTTTCATTGTATAATACAATTCATTGCAATGCAGGTTTCTTTTTACAAAGTATATTTTCATTGTATAATACAATTCATTGCAATATAGGTTTCTTTTTACAAATTATATTTTCATTGTATAATACAATTCATTGCAATGTAGGTTTCTTTTTACAAAGTGTATTTTCATTGTATAATACAATTTATTACAATGTAGGTTTCTTTTTACAAAGTATATTTTCATTGTATAATATAATACAATTCATTGCAATGTAAGTTTCTTTTTACAAAGTATTTTTTTAATTATATCTTGAACGACGTCTACAAGGGCTTACGGAAATAAATTATCATACTAATTTGGTATTGAAAAAATATATTTTTTACATTTAAATTTTGTACTATGTGCATCTTTCAACCTAATGATAAATCCATAGTAATTCATGATAATGGATGTTAAATTAACCCGTTTCACATTTTTTTATTTACAAGTATGTTTTTTAATCATCACCATCACGCCATGCCCTCCTATTGATATAGACGGAGGGAACATACTTCCATTTCATTCTATCCTGGCACACATCTTGCGATTCTGTCACGTCCATACACTTTATGCATAATCACCTATTATAAAGCATTTCACTCTTCTCGTCTTCAGAATTGATTAATTTGGTCATGCCACGTTTTTTAAGGCAACTCAAACGTCTCGTATCTTCTATACTATTCATATGGGTTATTTGTAAATTATAATTTATTTTTCTACGTCGCCTGACCATCTCTACGTCGCATAACCAACTCATCTTAATCCCTGCATCTTATTTCAATCTACGTTATTTTCTTATGTGATCATTTCTTATTCTGCCATACATGTATCATATGTATTCTTAATCCCTACTAAAAATAATGCAATGACGAGAGGAAGCTTCTCGTGCAGATACATATACTAAAGAATGTAGGTGGTAAGAACAAATATTCCGTCAAATAAATATTCTTAAGTAACTTCCTCGTACAAATATTATAAATTAAGTTCCTCTAACAAATATTGTAAGATGCTCGTTTATATGATCGACATTGACAAAATATTATTATATATTTGGGACATATCTAATACACCTCCCCAAAATCATTGAGAATATTAACATACAAATTCACTTTGTAACATCACATGTGCCCATTTTGTCCATACTGTGATCGCATCAGCATGTGCACACAAAAACCCCAGTATCCAAGTGAAATTAAGTGTTTTTTGATATCCGTGGGGTGAGGGCTGTGACCTGGATTCTGTCTTTGTTTTACGCTTTATTCATTACCAATCACAGCTGCGATATCAAGACGGCAGTCCGGCGATATATCGTAACTGTGCCAGTCACATATTTCGAAATATTGTACAACAGATCAATCAGTTCGGCGATAAATCGTAACTGCTTGGGTCAGTCATACATCGAAATAAAATTGTACAACAGATCTATTAAAGCGGTGATATTAAGGCAGGAGTCTGGCGATATATCGTAACTGTTTGGGTCAGTCATACATCGAAATACAATTGTACAACAGATCTACAATATTAAAGCGGCGATATTAAAGCAGGAGTCTGGCGATATATCGTAACTGTTTGGGTCAGTCATACATCGAAATACAATTGTACAACAGATCTACAATATTAAAGCAGCGATATTAAAGCAGGAGTCTGGCGATATATTGTAATTGTTTGGGCCAGTCATACATCGAAATAAAATTGTACAACATATCTATTAACGCGGCGATATTAAGGCAGGAGTCTGGCGATATATCGTAACTGTTTGGGCCAGTCATACATCGAAATAAAATTGTACAACATATCTATTAAAGCGGCGATATTAAGGCAGGAGTCTGGTGATATATCGTAACTGTTTGGGCGTCAAACATCGAAATACAATTGTACAACAGATCACTCAGAGTGGCGATATAAAGGCTGCAGTCCGGCGATATATCGTAACTGTTTTGGACGAGTCACACATTGAAATACAATTGTACAACAGATCAACCAGATACTTTTTTCAAAAAGTTTATCTAAAATCAACAGGCAGAATCACTTTTAGAGTGTTTCAGGAATCCAACCCGAAACCCCCGGTAGAAGACACTAATTACTTCTAGGCCACAGAAGGTAGTCGTATTTGTTGAAGTTCGAGTTTAAAATACTGGCATTACAACACCGCACCGTATATGATATGTAAAGTGTCTTAACGAATATCACTTCAAGTTGAGTTGCTTTGTCTATGATAGTCAATAGGTTAATTACAGACATGCTTTGTATTTACACATAAATGTTAGCTCACCTGTCATAAAATTGATGTCTCATAGTGACGAAAAACAATGCAATTGGTCTCGTTCTCGTTCTGCTTAAGGCATTTCATTGTCAGTGCATAGCGAGTCGCCTAGCCTTATATAATAGGGTTTATTTAAATGCACTGCAGTGCTCTTGTGGCATGTGAAAGGCGAAGGTTGAAGCCGATAGAGCAGCATATTGAGTTAATATCAATTCTTAGCAGTCGTTTTATTTCTTCTCCATCAACTGGCATCACAGCAGTTGACGCTATTACCTTGCTTTTAAAGACAATAGACAATTTAATAGATCTTTTATTTCGCAAATGGTAATTGTATTGTAAAAAAATACTAGTGATGAAAACTGTTTTTATGAATCTTCACTGAATGTCTTGGTTTATTACATACAAAAATTCTTTTAGGTTTATGGCTTTTAAAATGGGCATTGAATACAAGAAAGTGATTATGGACCTACTCGCAGATTTACTATAACTGGTCACTTCCTCAGACGAGGCATGAAATGTTTGATGTTATATTATGAAGAACTCATACCGAAGATATCTCGCTCAATGTTCCAGACATGCTGTTTCGTGTTAAAAGGGGCTTCAGGGAGGAAGTTCATATAAGAAATTATTATTTTTTTCTCGCCCCTTGTGCGTTTGCACAGATTGGAGAACACATGAATGTGGTTGTTTTCAGTTGCTCCGGAGGGATGTTGAAATCACAAATATTTTAGATTTCTCAATGTTGATTGTTATATTGCGCATTAAACATGATGAGTTTAAAGCAGTTATTGGATGAAAATAACTACAGTAGTTATTTTTTTATATATTTGTTTAATATTTTATTTTTCTGTATTGTATACATACATACCCTCATGCCTTCTCTCCGTTGGGGTAGGAAGAAAGGAGAGAGCGCCAGACTTTTCTTTCCCGACACATTTTTAGCCTCGTGTACATCCATACACTCTCTCATACAACTCTTATAATTTCTATGACTTGTTACATTTCCTTCTTTTTATTGTAAATAGCATTCACATGATCTAACCATACTTTCCATAGTATCTTTCTAACACGCCTTCCACTTACATTTGCGATTTATATTTGGTTTGTTCATAGCTCTGTTTTGTATATACGTTTTTTCGTTTTGATTATTATTTTTGTATGATATAATTTGTATTGACTTTTGATTTTCGAAAGGCTGCGACTGTCAGAAATAAATAAATATATAACAATAAAACATGTAAGGCAAAAGGTTGATACTGACTCCAGCTGTCTCACATAAAAACTTACATGTAATTAATTGCATATTGTAGTGTAAAGCGCTAACTATATTATAATATATCATCTAAGTTATTAGTGAAAATGGGTTATTACTGTTTTCCAAAACACTTGAATTGAAATCGGCAAGCTTGCGCGCTTTGCTCATTGATATGAGACAAATTAAATAAATAATCACGAAACGCTACTTGCTGGACCGTTTATATTTTTTTTAACGAGTAAATTCTCAATTTATTAAAAAAAAAACTGGGAGATTCTATTAATCGAAATAAATTCTTGCGGACAAACAAAGTACAGTACCCGGCGGTAAGTAATACACTTCGAGCTTAAGAAAGAGACTGTCGGCCATAATCGGCTAACTTCGGCTTTCTAGAGCGTCGTCTCTGTCCCTAGAACGCTTGGCAACGACTGACAAATCGCGACGGAACACGTGTATGCATGACAAAGACGACAGTCTCTTTCTTAAGCCCGATGTGTATTACTTACCGCCGGGTACTTGTAGATATTTTTTATACATCTATCTACAAAAAATTGATTAATAATTTTATTTAATCAATAGACAACATCGTATAAATAAAGCCATATTTTATTTTGGAATCTACTATATTAAATTAAAACTCTAATTAAAACACAGAATTATTGCTGTATTTAATATTTAGCGAGTTTCATAAATACAATTTACGATACGATACTTACGGTACAAATTTATATTTTAATGTGCCTTTTATTGTTAAAATGTTTTTGTTATCTATCTATATCTTTTATCATCATCAAGAACACGTTCAAATTATAAAAGGGCTGTAAATACGCTTACTAGCGAAGGGGTGAACCATTATTCTCAGGCAGTAATTTAAAAAATCAGAATAATTCGTTCAACGAATTGTTGGTTTATCTATATGTTCGTTGTTTATTATGTCGAACAGTTTGATAATGTTCGTTGTTTATTATGTCGAACAGTTGGATAATGGTATTTTTGTCTTCCATATTCCTGGTGGACAATTCGAAGACTGGAGCTCTTTAAGAAACTTAATGATAACCGAGTCACTTCACAGGAGAGCATAAGTAATCATTGTTCCTCTTATTATTTATTGTTAAATCATTTTATTTTATGTCACTGGGTTAAACCTGCATTAAATGTAAACTTAATGTTATATATAATAAACGGTGAAAATTCAAATGAATTTTTAACTACTATATATAATACATTTTCTAATCGTAGTTATGCAACGTTATGATAACAAATTCATCATTCGTCTTATTAATATCCTAGCTTGAGATAATTCGGATATTCCCGTGATCAATTCACATCACATATATCTTTAAGCTTGATGATTTCCGTGGTCCACTTTCGTGTCATTTTCTCTTGTTAAATTACCTCTACATTACAACACTAGCCTTGCGTGTTTGGCAATCGCTATGGAATGCGCAATTTTATGACTGACAGGTTTATCAAACTGCATTATTCATATGGTTCGGATTGCATATGTGTAATCGAAAATGTTTCCTTAAGTTATTTTTATGGTTATTATTTTGCACAGAGTGACAGAGGCCCATGCTGAATATCTCATTAAGACTGAAATATTGATGAATGGATAAGGCTTAATTATTGTAGCTGCCCCTGAGAGGGTCGCCACCCATAAGTTAAATTGGGCCGGGCTGATATTCTGATGTTTTCAAAAAGTTCTGGAGTGGCGACCAAGAAAAATAATGGAAAAACAGTTTGGGAAGACCTGTAGGAAGATGGTCGATCGATTCACACCATAAAGTGACTTAAAGCAATGTGCTCATACTAAAAACGAGTTAAGGATGAGAGGGAAGTAAAATGGGCTAATGGTGATTATTCCTTTGTCTTAATTTCTTGCCCTTCGTCTTCGATATCTCGTTTCTAACTTGAACATTCATTACACATTCGCATAACGTAGAACTCCTATGTAGATATTCATTTTACATTTTTTTCCAACTGATAATATCCCTAACGATTACGTCTGTATTTTAACATTATTCCCATTAATATTTGGGTATCGTTTTGCATCCACTGACCCAGGATTTAGGTCTACGTCCAGATTTGGTAGTAGTAGAACGTTTTCCAGAAAAGTATCCTACTTACTACCCATGAATTATAAGGGAATGGAATCAAAACTGAAAAACATCTCCATTTTAACGGGGAATATAACTGTAGAATCTGCAATGTGCAAAAATAGACTTTCATTAAGGAGCGTTTTCCAGCATATATTAAACAAGAAAATGATACACAGATTGCAGTTTATAAACAAATGCCACAACCAACATAGAAACTGAAACCATAGATGTCTGAGTCCAAAGATACCACCCACGCTCAAGGACGATCTATGGTCAGCCATCAAAAGAAAACAACTCTACATACAATACACAATCTCTACATATGTACACCCATTCTTGTGGTACCCCTCAATATATCCGAATTCATAAGTTTGACATGTTAAACAGCGTTGTCGGAAACAATATCGTCTTCGGCGCCAGTAATCAAATCAAACTTTCTTGTTAAAAACCAATGGAGTAGGCAATTTGGATAAACGAAGCCGAAAAAAATGCTAAACTTTTATCTTTCATAATAATATACATTCATCACATTTGAAATGAAGTTAACAACGAACATTTTGTCTTATTTATTTATTTATTTTATAAAGCTTACATATATTAGGTTAACCTTTCCTTCCCTGTGTTGGGTATCTTCTACACGTTGCTTCTAATAACCATCAATATCTCTATAAATATAATAAATACAAGGTTAAGATTTTAGGTATTTCTCCATAATATATTTACGCATTGATTTAAAAAATAATATTAATAATAATCAGAATTTATCGACTACATCGAGGTGTTTTGTAAAGATCGAAAACAAATTCGCATTTAAACGCTGCGAGTGCCTCGTCTTGACGATATGTGAATAGTATGCTTGAAGCGCGACACTATATTCGCATCTCACTCTTGCATACTAGACTGAATTGCGAGGAGCTGAATTGTCTCAACGTCGCAAGCAAAGGCGTAAGCGCCGGGGTATGCGACTGACGTTCCGCGCCACTAGTAGCCTCTAGGCTTGCAAATAGGTTAGACGTACGCCCGTTCCGTAAGCGTTTTTAATGTTTTCAGATGGTTTTTTAATGTTTTCAGCAAATAAATCTCAATTATTATAATTTTTAACTTCAATTATAAATAATTAAGGGGATTTTCTATGAATGTTCTTATTTTTCCGATTTCAAATTGCTAATTTTTTATTGCGTACTCACTACCCAACACCGGAGCACGCGTATTATTTTTATCACCGTAAGGGAAGGGTTAAACACAATTTCACACAAAACGAATCATATCCAGTAACAAGAAATAAAAATTGGTAAATAGGAAATGTTTGTTAAGCCGAAACAACTAACTGCCATTGTTAAGAAACTCAAATACTTTCTTTAAAAACATTTCCGGTAATGTTGAGTTTGTGAAAGGGACGACTTTTGATACAAAGGAAGAGGGGTTGACAGGTTAGTTATATTGTATTTTTTTATATATATTTTTAATAATAGGCAATCCACTCAAACTAGGACAATTTTTGCCACTAAATTCAAGTCACTGTGCAATTATATGAGTCCAATATAGTAAAACATTTTTTTTTCAACGTTGACAATTCTTGACTATTTCAAGTTTCAATTGATTAAACTTCATTTTTTTTACTTATTGTCTCGAACAGTTGCCAGGAACATAAAACCATGTCTTTTGTTAACATCTATCCGAGAAATACGAAACTGCTTTCCGAACAACGTAATAGAATAACGAATGACGTAATATAATCAACTTGAACGAATGTTTTGCCGTTATTCATGTATTGTTTTTGGTCTCGACGTGTACCATAGAGAATCTTCAGTGGTATTAACACTGCTCTATACACACTGCCCGTCGAATGTTTTGACGTTATTGATATATTGTTTTTGGTCTCGACGTGTACCATAGAGAATCTTCAGTGGTATAAACACTGTTCTATACACACTGCCCGTGGTGTTCACACTTCCTCTTGAATGATTCACTGCACGTATGGTATGCTTGTAGCTTCATTTGCATTCCGGTAAGATAAATAAATGCTCCATTTACTAATCTCGGTTCCACATACAGTACTCTCTGCTTTTACTCATCTTGTCGTTTACTGGTGTGGTGTACACATCTCGTATATGTTATACAGGATGGCGCAGAGGAAACGCATGTTTTTTGAATGGCTAGTATTTTGCAAACAGAGGAAACGCATGTTTTTCATTTAGCATAACATTGTTTATTTTCAAGATTTTTTTTATTAATACAAGTAAATGAAGTAATAATATTGCACTTTTAAATTAATTGTGAAAAGTCCCCAACCCGAATGTTAACCGTTAGAAGCGTGTATGTCGGTACCAGTTTGAACATAATTCAGTCTTGGTTGTGGTCCCCTGACGATTTGGTGAAAGTCTTGAAACCGGTAGGGTTCTACCGTTACAAAAAATGGAATAAACAGTGTTTGATAAAACAAATTACAATACTTTCGTTGTATACTCAGTTGATTGCCATGTGGCAATATATTACAACCAACCACAATGGTTCATTGAGAACATCGTGATTTGTTGCACTTCAGAGGTCCGTTTTATATGATAATAACGATTTTAATTTTACACAACTTGAGTAATAAGTGTATTCAATAAATTTTCATTTATTTAACACTGTGATTTAAACATTTTTTGGAAAACAGGTGACTTACCAACTAGGTTACCGAGGTCGAAGTATTTATCATACTTTAGTTTATTAAAAAAAATCCCACTTCTATAGTTTATTTATTCAACATGACAAATATTTCGCGATAATATGACTTTTTCAACTTATTTAACAAGGTAAACATGTATTACCTACAAAAATTAAGCCTTGTTACGAATATCAATTTAAAAAATTGACCGGCATTTATTACTTGTTCGGTTGGAATTTTATTGCAATGGTTGTTGCAATATCATCATATTGAATAGTTTTATTACGTCAACAGCGATGCCCATTTTGAAGTTTAATTAAGAAGGCATTTTATTTGATTGGTAAAGGTTCGTGATTTTTAATTAATTAAATTTATTGGGCGCTGGTTGAATTTTCATTGCAATAATTTAGAAAGGCGAATCAAAAAGTATGAAAACACTTTTCTACGTACATGCATATGCTCACTATGCCGAACTTCTCACGGTGTGTAACTATAGAAGCCTCGAAACAAGAAGGCAAGAATCTATTGCGATATTCTTAATAAAGATTTTCCAAGGTTGCTTTAACTGTCCCGCGATTCTAGAAGCACTAAGTTTATATGTACGCAATAAATATAGCCGTGCAAGCAATCACCCTCTGTTCTACATACCAACTTACAGGACGAATATCATGGCTAAACACTCAGTCACGCGTGGTATAGAGATATTGAACCAACTGAATGACTCTGTTGATATATTCTCGGTACCGTCTAGCAGTATGAGAAAAATCCTGGCTGATATTATTCCTAACGAATAGGCTAACGCTAGAAGAAGACCCTCTTTGTGTAACAGGAGAAATCCGTGCAAAGTGGATAAAAAAAATATATATATATCATGTCATATATATTGCTGACACGGCATAGATGATAGATCTCCATAATTTTCTATCCAAGTATACAACTTACACCTCGTCCACATCCATACACCTCGTCATACACACTCATATTATTTATACTTTTACTTTACCTATTTTCAAAATCTGGTCTATTTGATGCAGCCACATTCAATCAAATTAATCTTCGGTCAAGTTTTTCCACGCACACCTTCTAATTCTAACTTGTACATAGTTAGGCCATATATACTGTTACACAAATTCAAACACTCATTAAATCTAAACAATAGCGGGTAGAAACCTAAAATCTTTATTTAGGTAATTCTCCATCCCTTGTGGTATTGCTATAATCAGTTAGTCACTGAACGTTGACCAGTAAACATGGAGTAAGGCGGTAAAGAAAACCGTATCGCGGTAATTGCGTTACGTAAAGTTAAAAAGACGCCGGGAGACATTTTTAATTCATTAAAATCTTTGGGTATCAATCGTTAGTTTGTATATCGTACTATTAATCGATTCAATGATACTCAAAGTATTGAAAATCGTCAAAGAAGTGGTCGACCGCGAATCGTAAGAACTCCAGCAGTCATCAAAGCCGTGAGTAACAGAATCCGTAGAAATCCACTCCGCAAACAAAAAATCATGTCCAGGGAGTTTAGTATTTCGACACGGAGTATGTCTCGTATTATCAAATTGAACCCAAATATGGAGGCTTACCAGAGAAGCATTGGACACTTGCTTACTCCATCTTTGAGGGACATCAGGAAGACCAGATCTAAACAACTGATTCACCGGTACGCAAACAATATGCATCGCAAATTCCATTTTTTCCGATGAAATTTTTTTCAACATTGAAGACAATTGTAAGAAGCAAAATGATCGGGTGTACGCACATAGCTCTCGAGAGGCCGCACAAGTCATTCATCGAGTTCAGAGAGGTCATCATCCAGCATCTGTGATGGTTTGGTGGGGTGTCTCATACGAAGGGGTTACTGAGCTACATTTTTGTGCTCAGGATGTGAAGACAAGTGCAAATTCATACCAAATGACATGTTGGAGAAGGTCGTCAAGCCTCTTATATGACCATGTTTAATTCAGGTCATTGGATCTTTCAACAAGATTCTGCTCCAGCCCACAAGGCCACGTTCACCCAGCAATGGTTAGAAATTCATACACGAGTTTATTAGAGCTGAAGATCGGCCTTCTGGAAGCCCAGATTTAAATCCACTGGACTACAAATTGTGGTAAGTGTTGGAGAACATGGCCTGTAGCAGACGACATCCAAATTTGGAGAGTCTGAAACAATCATTGAAGAAAGCAGTGGCCAATTTTCCAATGGATATCGTGCGTACTGCCGTTGACGATTGGCTGTCACGTTTAAAGGCTTGTGTGAAGGCAAGGGGAGGACATTTTGAAAAAGATCTATGTTTTCATTTCAGATGATATGTGTGTAAGTCTAACAATATAATAAATTGTAATTTATTTTTAACAAACACTGTTTATTCCACTTTTTTGTGACGGTATAACCCTACCGGTTTCAAGGCTTTCACCTCATCTTCAGGGGAGCGCAAACAAGACTAAATGCTGTTCGAACTGGTACCGACATAGACACTTCAACAGTTGGAGGCTGGGGGGTGAGGAACGCTAGGGATAATTTCGGCCAAGAGCGGGGAGATTTTGGGGAAATAACTGTTCAACAGATGCTTTTTACACTAACTTTAATCTCCAATCTGCCTTAACAAATCCTCTAATTTATTCTGAAATGGCTAATCATTGTCACCGTGAGAATCATACTTTTTCTATCGATAATGCCAAATTCTTACATATTAGTGGCAACGGAAATAAATTGGACAGATTAGAGGCCCTAGAAATTTCTAAGTCAGTATACCGATCGGAGCATCTGTTGAACAGTTATTTCCCCAAAATCTCCCCGCTCTTGGCCGAAATTATCCCTAGCCTTCCTCACCCCCCAGCATCCAACCGTTGAAGTGTCTATGTCGGTACCAGTTCGAACAGCATTTAGTCTTGTTTGCGCTCCCCTGAAGATGAGATGAAAACCTTGAAACCGGTAGGGTTATACCGTCACAAAAAAGTGGAATAAACAGTGTTTGTTAAAAATAAATTACAATGTCTTTAAACCTCCACAACGTTAATGCCTTAACTATAAACAACAATATAATAAATCATTCGTAAGATGCACTGTTTTTTTATAATAATTCAAACACTTTGTAACAGAATTTATGGCAAGACTAGGTATACTCGCTTTATCATTCATTCTCTCCATATATCTAAATCATCTTAAAGCTCCTCTTTTTATCTTACTCAAAACATCCATTTGATCCATACATTCATTTCTGTCTTCATTCCGTATTCTTTTATACATTGATACTCCAACAAAATTTTCACATTGCACGCATCTCCAGAGCATTACTCTTAATTTTATCCTCCTTCTGCCAAATCCACGTTTTACTTCGGCATATCAAGGTGGGTACCAACACACTATCATATACTGCCATTTTTGCTACTTTTAATACGAATCAAGCGCGGTTGTTGTATATTACATTCAGTGCTCCGTTTTATTTGTTGACGATTATTTCGTTCCTTTTATCAATAAGCATACATACATATAAACCATTTCCATGTCGGGGTAGGCAAAGAGGACAAATCTCCAAACTTTCCTATTATGATATGCCGCCTTCGCCTCCTTCACATCCATATATCTAATACAGCTCCTTTTGTTTCCTTTCAATCTTTCTAATTCATTCACTTGGTCCAACAATACTTTTCTCTGTCGTCCTCTAGCACGACTCCCAATTCTTAATTATTACATTTCTCATTCTGTCATTACATACTCTTGACAGTAAACATTTTGTCATCACATACTCTTTGACTTGATTTTCTCTTTTTTTATTCTCGAAACGTATATATTGTTGTTCTTCGTGTTTGTGGAAATTCTGAACATTTTTAATCTTAGAAATTGGTTAAACGATTTTAAAGCAAAATCGTCTTCATAAATATATAGCATTAATAAAAAGGAATAGAAAATAAATAGTTTTATAGATTCAATAACCTTTAATGGAATCCAACTTGGTGATTCGAACATATTAAATAGTGTGTACGGGAGATAACATTATCTTCGACCCCATTTATCGAGTCTCCGGATTTAGAACCACTTAAGTAGGCACGGAAATTGCGTGCCGTCGTCACACGTGCTGGAACGCACGCAAAGAGGCAACAATACTGACACGCGTCTAATACCTGTAAGAAATGTTATCAGACGAATTATTTTACCAGATTGGGACTCTTTTTTTCGGCTACTGAAACTTCGGAGTAGAATTCAAACGACTGACCAAAGGAGGTCGTCACAGATTCAATTAATATAATATCAATGTTCAATAATATTTTTCTTTAAAACAGTTGAGTGATTGTTGTTTAGACCCATACATTTTATCTCATTTATTAAACATTACAATTTCTGTTCTTGAATGTTCACGTGTTGCATTTATTCACAATTTATCCTACTCCATAGTTATTTTATATGTAGCCAAAGCAAGAGTCTGCATAAACTCAAGCCCAACGGTAAATACAGTAGGCCTCCGTTATCCGCGGATACAGATCCGTTGAGCTCTCGCGGGAAAAATATCTAAAATCTAGATTTTTTTTTAAAAAACCTTTTGTCAAATCAATGCCATCAACGATGAAGGCAGGCTCACTAAAGATTCATCTCAAATTACACATTATCAGTCGCGATGAATATCTCGCTATGATCACATCGTACCCGGTAGCTCAGTATAATACGTATTTAAATAACACTCATTTACCGTAAAAATGCTTCCGAAACTCAAGTCTAGAGATGCTAGTGACTGGTGACACAGAAAATACCTACCTCTTGAAGTGGTTGCAATAAATAAAAAAAGTAAAAATTCTTTACTTAGTGCGAAAGGAAAAGGAAACAATCGTTGCTGTAACTAAAATGTGTAGAAATAACTAATTCTTGAAATTCTCAAAAAAAGATTAAAATATTCGTGCTAGTTTTGGTGTTGCACTGCAGAAAAAAATGGGAAAATTTCTGACATGGTTTAAAATCTATTGTAGTTATTTCTAAAACAAATGCCAGCATTGAATGTAAACAATCGTGAACCCGGTATAATTGTGTTGTTTAAAAAAAACTTAAAGGTATAAATCCGTATCTACTAAATGTCGTGGTGAGTGGACTAGAGGCAGTTATTTACTGACTGTGGTTTATTTGGAAATACTACCTTGATCAAAAAGTTTTAGGACTTTATTCATAAAATCGAAAATACAAGTTTATTCATCAAAATCGATATGGTCCCCTTCAAAGTATTCCCCATCGACTGTAACGCACTTACGCCAGCGCTTGATTCAATCCTCGAAACACCGCTGGTACTCAATTTTCGGTTTGTCATATCAGAGCCGTCTTCGATTTTTTCATGACATCCTCTCGGGCGCTGTAACGCGTTCCGCGAAGCGGTTTTTTAAGTCGGTTGAACAGGAAAAAGTCGTAGGGAGCCAGATAAGGTGAATTCAAAGGCTGCTGGATAGTATTCGTGTTGTTTTTGGTCAAAAACTCATGGAAATCATGTCTTTCGCGATTTCAACGCGGTACTTTTTTTGCATGAAATTGAGGTATTTCGGCACCAGTTTTGCAGCGACACGTCTGAGGCCCAAATCATTAACCAAAATGTCTTGAGCGGATCCATAAGCGATGTTCAAGTCCTTTGCCAGCTCTCTGATGGTCAATTTGCGGTTTTCGGCCAACATTTCTTTGATTTTATCAATGTTTTCATCGGTTTTCGTCTGCCACTGCGTTCGTCATCCTCGACCGACTCACGACCACTTCTGAAGCGTTCGTGCCACCGAAAAACACTTATCCAACATTTCCAAGGTCTGCAGACCGTTAAATCCGTTTTTCACACAAAATTTAATGCAAACTCGTTGATGCACAGTTGATGCCATTTTCAAACTTGTAAAAAATCGAAAACACGCACAAAGGTAGATGTACTCAGTACAGCGTAACTTTTACAAATGTCAAGCTATGACGCTGAAATTTGGAGGGAAGTGTCAATGATAGATGTGGTAACCTAACAAAAAAAAAAAAAGAATTCCAATCGGGTGACTGAGAGCGCCACACGGTGGCCGGTCTTAAAACTTTTTGATCAAGGTAGTACTAAAATTCATTGAGTGCACATGGATCTAACCATCCATCGAAATGTACTAAAAAGAAAAATCTGGATACCGCACTAAAGAAATATCAGACATTTTTGCAGAATACTTTCCAAGTATTGTATGTAACATATCACGACATTACTATCTATCTTTAATGTTGAGATGGGTCGTATGATTGATATGACATTCTTAAAATTTGATTTGAACGAGGTAATGGACAAATTAAATTCTATTGTCATTCGTAAGGGCCCCGGTCCGGATCATTGATCACCCATTTTTTTTCAACTGCTAGTACTATTTGTGAACCATTGATAAAACTATACAATAAATCTTTCACTCTGAGTGTTTCCGAAAAAGAGGAAAAAAATGGTTCCTCAAACTAATACACAAAGTGGGGATAAGCAAGACAATGAAATATAGTCCGGTCTGTTTGCTCTAAAGGTCTTCGAGAACCTTGGAACCTGTCCCTGGCGGATAACAACGGTCGACTGTATTTTATTTCACTTTGTATTTAATATACCAGTTTTAACAATCCTCCATCTAGTTTTTTTAAACATCCTTATGCGATGATTTCCGGGCATACTTCCTCCGAGGCACTCGCTTGTCCTCCAGACGTTGTGCGAGAGACGATCACCATCGGTAGAAGAAGTCGGTATACCGTAACAGCCGCTCCCTCGGCCCCGCTACACGAAACTCTGTTCTCTTGGCAGTGTGAACACTTGTACAGTTAGCCTTAACTGTTCCGTATGCTGAGATCGCTCGCCATGTGTCTGCTCTAGATTAAGCGTGTTCATCCTCTTGATGCTCACCCTTTGTATTGGATCTCCGTCTTCCGATTGGCACCGTGCAACGGGAACGTAGAAGAAAGTCTCGAAAATTATTCGAGTACTGGATGTCTTAAAAAAACTTTTTTTACAAAGAAAATAACATTTATTTTTTTATTAATAAATGGTTAAATATTTAACAATAACAAGTAAAAACAGTAGTGAGATCTTCATACGAGTAGATACCAAAATACAATCTTTATACCATTATATAAAATAAAATAATTTAGAACAAATTGAAAACGTTTTTTTTTTGTACAGATAAATCTTTTCCTCTATAGTTTAGTTTGTATACAATATTTGGGCACAATAATGCATAAAGTACCCGATCCATAGTTGCACGGATAATTGAGGAAATATCTCGCAGCACTGAATGGGTTTCTATAGAAAAAAAAAGCATTTGGAATGTTTTTATAAGGTACAGTGTACCGTTGATAATTAAATAAAATATCTACTGTACGATAAAGGCTTTTAAACAAATAAATTGTCGAGATTCAAATATTGTTATGAACTGAATTACACTTAATATGTGGGATTTAAATATATCCACTCAAGCAACTGACATTTTTTCATACAGTTCATTAAATAAGTTTTCTATTTCGCTAGAAATGTCACTCACTATATGTTCGTTCCCACACAGTCAATCTCGGTTCGTAGTATGTATAGTACTCGGCGGTAAGTAATACACATCGTCTGTAGAGCGTCGTCTCTGTCGCACGATGGTCTAACAGTCCGGTATCGTAGTCTCGATGGGATTAGCGCATCGTGCGACAGATGAGACGACGTTTATAGAGACGACGCTCTATAAACGATGTGTATTACTTATCGCCGGGTACTGTACTGTATGTAGTTCATGTTTTTAAGATTTTGCCAACTGTAATCGCGAGTCGTCAGACTGCAGATACAACACATACATACAATAATGCCGTCTCCCTGTCGGGATAGGCAAAGATAAGGCGCCAGATTTTCCTATCACGACACATTTTTCGCCTCTTCTGTATCCATATACACCTCATAGAGCTCTTACAATTTCTCTGACTTTTTAGATTTCCTTCTTTCAATGTATTATCCAACCATACTTTCCTTGGTCTTCACCTACCACGCCTTCCATTTACATTCGCACTGTATATTTATTTGCTTTGTTAGTCTTCCATTCATGCGATTTACATGCCCAAACCATCTCAGAATGCTTTTCTTGATCATTCTTAATACATCAGCCTCAAGTTCATAAAAAGTAATCAAATGTGTCAAATAAATATTACTTGATATACCATACTTTTTTTGCACTTTTATTGTATACAGTACAACCTGTCGGGATCATTGCCATGTGGCAATCTTTCCCAATCAAGCAGAAATATATAAAAGACACCTTAAGTGAAAACCAGACTGCAATTCTTATTTTAAAAAAAAACTACGTTCCGATGGAAATTGAGCCCACAACCTCCGGCTCGGAAGATAGGCGTCTTACCAACTAGGTTACGGAGGTCGTCAATTCATTTGTTCCACATGCTCAAATAATCTCAGAGTTATGTAGATATTAATAAGCATAGTATCTAAAAATAACTGAAATATCCACAGATTATATAAGAAATAAGGAGTTTGTTGCATAATTCAGGATTCGCGTATACGGCCAAGGAAAATAGGTCAAGGGAAATCGAGCCGAATCGACCCACTTTCGACCCTTTGTTGCGACTTAGTGCCGCAATTCGTGGGTATTCGACTGACCCAAAAAATAAGAAAGGAAAAATAGACACCGAAATAGAAAATGAATCGGTTAGTAAATAACACGTGGGCAGCCCACTCCACTTGATGGATGATCGCTCGATGGTGTTATTGGAATTTAATGGGTTACGTTTTGCCGGCCTTTGATTGCTGAAGATCATTAACATTTTTTTGTATTCCCTGAAACGTATTTATACTCGTAACGTTGTATCTTTTATGTTTTCACTAGCGTTTTGATGTTATAATATTCAATGAAATGCCATTAAATTGTGCAAGGCTGATGTTTTATATTTTCTTTTCGATTTAGTTTGACAAATAAGTATGCTTCTTTTTTCTATAGTTTTAAGTTTCTTCTTAACAAATATTGTTGTTTTTTTCACGAAAGCATTTCATCTAAGGACATAGATATTTTCAAAATATTTTTCTGCATATTCCATTTTTGTCCTACACTTTTTTTGTATTTTTACTTAACACTTATCTTGGCAAAGTTCAATTTATCCAAATATTAGCGTTTTTCTTTGGTGATTCCTTGTTATATGGTAAGTTGTGAAGGAAAATTGAGAGGAGTAAAATCACAACTTTTCCTTACAGGTTTTTTATATGTAACACCCACGTTACATTGCCAAAATATCAATTTTTATAAAACACAAAAAGCGCCATAAAATGATTCTATAATCTAAAACAAGAACAATATTTACATAGCTGAATTATCAACAACTAAAATGGTTTGAATATTTTTTCTCTACATGTTGTGATTAATAAGATATTTAAAGATTATTTACCCAAATTTTCAAAACGCACCCACGCTGTCCAGACATGTTGGCCCGATGTCGTTTGAAAGCTTGTAGTGTTGTCAATATTTATCACCAGATGATACCACTGCACACAATAGTGCATGTATAGTATTTGAATGTGTTGCCATATTTAAAATTACATTAGAGTTTCTGGATTAAAAAAAAAATCGAAATTAGTGTAACACCTGTGTTACAATGCTATGATAAGGGTTAACAAATAATCATCGTCTATGAATTTAATATTCATTGTTACATTATCCATTATGAATTCCAGAAATTTTTAAATTAAGTTTATTAAAAATTACTTGTAGAATATTAAAATTAAGTTAGGTTTTATTTATAAAATAGAAATTAGATTAGTTATTAAGTAATACATTTTTAGATGGGTATCGCCTTTGGCAAATGTGTGTTTGATAGATTATTTAATGAAATAAATAAATAAAAATAATGTGTTCCTCGTAACAAATATTGAAGTACGATTTGCAAAAAATTAACAAATTCAAAAGTGTGTATAAAAACGATAACTTATCATTAATATAACTTAGTTTCTTACTTACAAGTACTAAGTTTTTAAAATCCATTTAACAAAATTAGTCCATGTTTGTTTATCGCTAACTCACGTACTTTGCAAATAATAAGTATTTTCGTAATTTTAGGTCGAATTTAAACGTATTTATTTTATATTTAATTTTGGTCTGTTTTCCGATATTTTCAGTATTTTTTTGCAACATCTCGTCATCCAACGCGATCAAAGCCTTGATTTGGTCATCATCAGTGGGAATCGGTCTTTCAGAGCCGACACTATCTTCAAGTGTCATATCACCATTAAGGAATTTTTCAAACCACACTTGACACACACTATCGCTTACTGCATCGTCACCATACACTCTATGGACCTCTTTTTTTTAAGTTTGTTTCGCAATTTTTTCTTTGGAGTAGTAAAAAGTATCGATATCCGAAAAAAAAAACTTAATTTTGTTCCACCTTCAAAATGACGCCGACATAAATTATGCCTAAATTATTACCTTTCATGTTAATACACATTCACTATGTTCGGATTGAATTTAGCACCGAAAATTTTGTCCTAACGACATCTCTCCGAGAAATATGAAACTATTTTGCGGACAAAATATTAATTATTTTGGCCGGACTGAGCTCGGATCTACCAACACTGTTCACCTTTCCCTTCCTGTGCTAAAAAAATCCGCATATTCCGGTGCTGTGTTTTCAATACACATCAATACACATGTAACATAAATATGGATGATTTAAAATCGGAAAAATAAGAATATTCATAGCCATTCGCTTAAATTAATTAAATTTGAAGTCAAAAGTGATAATAATTGAAATTTAATTGCTGAAAACATGAAAAAAACATCGGCCGACGTTCACAAAACGGGCGAAGCGACCACCTCAAATGGATGCCCGAAAGCTACTGAAGCGAGCGAACTGAGATTCTATTTCTTGCGTTCCCATATAGCGAAGTAGAGTGAGACGTGAATAGTGTCGTTTCCTCACCCATAGCGTTTTTTAATGAATATACCTACGTCACACACTGGCACACGTTTGATTGTGTTGGTGAATTTATTCCCGATTTTCACAAAATATCTCTGATGTGGCCGATAAGTGCTAATTATTATTAATATTATTTTTTCATTCAATGCGTAAATGTATTACGGAGGAATACCTAAAATCTGAACCCAGTATTTATTATATTTATAGAGATATTAAAGTTTTTAGAAGCAATTTGTACTAGTTACACATCACAGGGAAGGAAGGTTTAATGGTTTTTGCTCGGAGTATCAATCCGATTTTAGGACACCTTACTCTTTCATCGAATTTTTGTAAAATGACTTGGGATATTTTGGTGTCTCAGGCACCTTTTGTAATAACTATTGTAATTTGCGGACAGCCAAATACTTAGGACAGCGTAACATGTCATGGTATCCAGGCTACAAGGTATTATTTGATTTTATAATAATATACGAGTACATACAACACTCGGAATGAAGCTTGCAACGAAAATTTTATTCTAACACATCAACGAAACTATTGTAGTCGTACTTTGCGGACATCCCAATACTTAGGACAGCGTAACATGTCAAGGTATCCAGGCTACGAGGTATTATTTGATTTAATAATAATATACGAGTACATACAACACCTGGAATGAATCTTGCAACGATTATTTTATTTTAACACATCTACGAAACTATTGTACTTTGCGGACAGCCCAATATACATAGGACAGCGTAACATGTCAAGGTATCCAGCCTACAAGGTATTATTTGATTTTATAATAATATACGAGTACATACAACACTCGGAATGAAGCATGTAACGAAAATTTTATTTTAACACATCTACGAACCTATTGTACTTTGTGGATAGCCCAATACATAGGACAGCGTAACAGGTCAAGGTATCCAGGCTACAATGTATTATTTGATTTTATAATAATATACGAGTACATACAACACTCGGAATGAAGCTTGCAACGAAAATTTTATTCTAACACATCTACGAAACTATTGTACTTTGCGGACAGCCCAATACACAGGACAGCGTAACATGTCAAGGTATCCAGGCTACAAGGTATTATTTGATTTTGTAATAATATACGAGTACATACAACACTCGGAATGAAACTTGCAACGAAATTTTTATTCTAACACATCTACGAAATTATTGTACTTTGCGGACAGTCCAATACATAGGATATCGTAACATGTCAAGGTATCCCGGCTACAAGGTATTATTTGATTTTATATTAATGTACGAGTACATACAACACTTGGAATGAAGCATGCAACGAAAATTTTATTCTAACACATCTACGAAATTATTGTACTTTGCGGACAGTCCAATACATAGGATAGCGTAACATGTCAAGGTATCCAGGCTACAAGGTATTTGATTTTCCTAGTACTTCCCCGCCAGATCGACCCGTTCTCTGCCGGCTGCAGTTTATGGTCATGTGACGTAACGGACGAGATAAGTTTCTTGTCTTCTTCAGTGTCGCGTGTTGCAGCGAATTTCAATATTTTTGCAACAAATAAAACAAATATTTCTGCATCCATTGTATCACATAATATTATTTTTTTGTATTCATTATATTTACACTCAACCAAGCGAGCTTATTGCTATGTGGCAATTTTTTTCAAGCAACCAGACAGTTGACTGACATCGTGGCAATTTAATAAAATAGTTAGTTTTCAATAATTAAATGCATGAAATATGCTGTATTGCTTATTGTATTTATTAGAACGCTTTCATGTATTTGTAATGCGTCCGGCGTATTTGTTCTTTACAAATGTCTTCATCCATCCGATATGTGTTTCTTAATGACGACTTCAGTGACCTAGTTGGTAAGATGCCTTTCTTCCAACCTAGGGGTTGCGGGTTTGATTTCCGTTGGAATCCAGTTTTTTCTTCAAAAAGGATTGCTGTGTCGTTTTCATTTAAAGTATCGGCATTATTCTGGTTGGTTCAAAGAGATTTCCACATGGTTATTGGTCCACTAAGTTTTTTTCTATAAATAACGAAAGTTTAATACAATAGTACAATGTTTGTATCAATAACAGAGTGTAGAGTCCAGTGGAAAAAAGTGATGAGTAAGATGAAGAAGAGCACTCTAAGATGGTTTGGGAACGTATAACGAATGAATGAAGAAATGTATACAAAAAAAATATAGTGCAAATGTGAGGAAGGCCAAGGAAAGTGTGGTTGGATCAAGTGAATTATATTTTGAAAGAATGAAATGTAAAGTCAGAAAAATCGTAGGAGTTGTATGAGAAGGTTCATTGATGTAAAAAAGGCGAAGGCCGTGTATGTAGAGATCTGAAAGTCTGGCACTATGTCCTCTTTACCTAACCCGATAGGGAAATGATGGGATGGTATGTATGCAAAAGATATCATAATATATAGTATAAAAATATATAAATTTGCATAGTTTGCTTTGTCCTTAAAACTAAAATCAGTATGCGAAGATGTATACATTTCGTGGTTAAAAATCATCGTAAGATCACTTTGTTTTTTTTTTTAACTGCGTTGAATTCATAAAAGACAGTTTATACTTTTGTGTAAGTTGTTTCTGAGTGTTGTACTACCTGGTTTGACTTGTGATGGCGAAGTTGACTATAAACAAGCTTCGATGGCGCTTTGTTGACGCTTCATAAGCGATATTGAGTATAGTCAAGCTCTGAAAATGAAAAGTGCAACGTTTTCGGAACGTCTACACAACTCAAATCAGTCTGATAGACCTAATACAACTGATACAAAGAATCGAGAAAGCATTAAATTATATTTTAGCTTATACTTTTTTTAAATACAGAGAAAACTTTCCTTTTGATTGATGATATCTCACTTTATATGAAAAATAATGTTCGGGTGATTGTCCGTCTTTGTGGGGTTCGTGGGCATGTTCTTACGTATATTTTTATGGATTTCGTGGGGATGGATAGTCATTTGAATGATTTATGCGACCACGTAACTTGCTTCATTTACTTTAGTCTGGTTGGTTGGAAGAGATTGCCGCAATAAGCCCGCCAGATTGTATTGCAATAAAAGTGTTAAATAAATAAATAAAACAAATTAAGATTAAATAAGTTCTGAAAAAGACATCCGAACCGGGATTTCAATAATGGTTAAAAATACCACCATTCGTAAGATAATTGCGACCGGAAATTGTTAACCCTCTGATGCTGGAGGCACATGTCTTTATTATTTAGTATTAATGAGACAGGATGATAGTTCCATAGTACTTGTATAGAAACGCTTGAAGCCATCTTTAGCAGTCACTGTTCCAGTAGGTGGTAAATATTATTTTTTGAACGTCTCCGCCCTTGCTTAAGGATTTCTGTAATGATTTGTGGTTGTGAAATTTCCACATATTTACATTTATTAAAATAGGCAGACACAGTTTGAGAACAGCTGCCAGATCCTCTTGACTTGCAGGCTTGTTTCTCCACTGTTTGATTTGCTATCCGTCCAAGTGTACCGCCTCCTCTTCGCTCTTCCGTGCCGGTCCTCAGC
Source organism: Odontocerum albicorne (assembly GCA_949825065.1). Lineage (NCBI taxonomy): Eukaryota > Metazoa > Arthropoda > Insecta > Trichoptera > Odontoceridae > Odontocerum > Odontocerum albicorne. The sequence goes on from OX463842.1 coordinate 47,515,278, forward strand.
TCTCTGTTGCCATATGCCCGATTGCCACCTGTTCACCTTGCAGCTCGTTGCATCACTTCGTGTGCCGTATTCATGGAAATGCTCCTACGAGATGACCACACACTGTGTCCTGCACTTAGCTGAACTATGTGTGCATTGATGAATTATTTTTCATCGACTTTTAATGACATTGAAACACCCCAAGGCGACTTTATAATTTTTTTCTTATAACAGTTTTTGATTGTCTTGAAATCCTCTAGATTGTCCACGCGCAGTTTCACAGCTAAATCATTTCAACAGCTTAGGGTACGCAGAAAGTTCTGCCGGGAAACTTCCACTCGTCGGCCCTATATGGTTTGATAAACCTGTTCATTGTCAAGGTCAACGGCCGTGGTCTAACGATCCTCGTTCACGGTAAGTAAGCGCATGCTCCAGGTTCGATCCATCGCCGATTCACTTTCAGACCGATTTTATTCTTAGACCATATTACATCTTGATTTATGTTTTTCTGTAGCTCATAAATGACTTATTTCAGTTTGATCTCACTACCATTGACGCTTTTATAGGGAATAAAATAAGTCCCTATTCAGCGCGAACTACACTAAAAGATTGATGTCTTTTTTTATGAGTGTGGCGTCACATAGTAACGAAGAAGAAACTGCCCAAAAGAGTTCTAGCGGCGACGCTAGGAAAGTTTGTGAAAATAATAGTATTGACGACGGACTTAAGGTTTGACTTCACGAGAGAAGATAAATTACTTGCAGTGCAGTAATATTAGATATATGACTTACAACACATGGTAGTTTGTCAGAACACCGCGAATATAAAGCAAACAAGGTCGCTCTGGGACAATACCTGATTGATAGGGCGCTGGGATCACAGTCGCCTTCTGTTGCAAACCGTGACAATTAGTGATTGATGGTCCAGATACGGAAGTCATTGAATGGACGTGTACTTATTCATTCGTTGTTTGAACAACAATTATATCGGTGATTCCAGAGGTGTCCATCATTGAATATTAGCTAGTGTTGACTGATTAATCTCCTCAATATATCTACTTTAGGACCTTAACGGGAACCATACTCACAAAATCTTGAATCTCACTTATGCAACATATTTGCACTTGCAAAAATACGAATCAATTTATAGTATATTCATTAGCATAACTGTCTATTGAAGTCGGTAATTAAACCATTGAAGAACAATACTTAATCTCAACAGTTCAAAACAAGTTTTTGTCGTTGTGCAATAAACACATAGTGAATACATTGTTTTTATTTTGTACGGTACATGTATATCGATACAATACGATAGGCTATCCCTCGTGATGGTGTAGTACGACAGTCAGACACCGTGTGACTGGAATACACCTGTGCTTTTATAGGTTTATGTTATAGTCAGGACAGATACCAAACGATTGTCAGACTCGCACTCTTATAGGTTTATGTTATAGTCAGGACAGTATACTAAACGATTGTCAGACCCGCACTCCTCTAGGTTTATGTTATAGTCAGGACAGTATACCGAACGATTGTCAGACCCGCACTCCTCTATGGCTCCGAATGCTGGACGATGTATAACTCTTACTCTAGGCAACTGGAAACTGCTGAAATGCGCATGCTAAGATGGTCAGCTGGCGTGCCCCTAAGAGACAAAATAAAAAGCACACGCATTCGTGGAAGCCTAGGTGTCACAGTCATCAACAGCAAGATGGAGGAGAGGCGATTAAGATGGTATGGACACGTTGTACGCAGAGCACCCGATCACATTGTGAACCAGGCAATCTCCATGGATCTTCCTCGAATAACAACCAGAGGAAAACCAAAGAATTCATGGGGGGTGCAAAAGGATAACCTGATGCAGAGGCACGAGCATACAACCTAAGGACGAGGAGAGCTGACTCCAACAGTTTTCGCAGATAATGAATTGGGATGGAGCCAGGGAGAAAAAGTTATAGTCAGGACTGATCAATCCAAAAGTTTCGTTGGCAAGGAGAGGTAACTTCCAAGACAATCGGCAGGTTTAATCGTAAGGCAGAGTTTTTCATATTGCTATTTTTATGTTGCAATATAATAGCGATATGATAATTTATGGATAAGTAGCATATAAACTAAAAAATACATATAGGTTTATTGATTGCAACATTTATTTTATTTATTTACTTATTTATTATTATTACACATGACAAGAAATATACATAATTTGCGAAAAACCAACAGGTAATTTAATTTGGACATACAATTTTAATGGATTTGGGTTTGTTGCCTTTCATTTGTCGTATCCCCTGTAAATTAGGCGTTTGCCTGTATCTCCCTCACATAGTATGTACATATATCGTCGTCGTTGTTGTTGGGCCTCGTAGTCGAGGATCCCCTCACCATTCCAACGTCTATTCAGTTGGAAAGTAAAGCTGTGCAGTGGAGTTTGTTTTTTAAATGAGTGAGCCGTTGCACACCAGCAAACTCACCGGCCACACCGCTGTACTAGATCCGATTGCACACTTGAAGTGAGACGATCGGATCGCACCGGAAGATTTTTTTTTAAAGAAAAGATGTGACTGAAGTCATAGGTATCCCTCTTATATCCCCGAATACTAGGCCAAAAAATACCTGTCATTCGAGGGGAGTAGCATAGCGTGGGGCTCGAATCGGCATTCTTCCGCACGGAACTTCAGTGCGTTACCGCGCTGCGGTGCACCTAATGTACATAGATCACCTCATATATATATGATATGTATACATAGATCCAAAAAATGGCATATATATTTCAGGATATTGCCGAAGAAAATACATTTACGAGAAAATTTATTAAAAAGTCTGTGCCTATGTCATAACATCTCTAATCCTCAATCTGCATAACAGATACACTCCCATCAATAGAGGATGAGCCAGGCTGCAAGGACATCGGTTGTTTTACAGCCCACACCCTATAAGTTACTGCAAAACATTAAGTAAGGTCAGAGTTCGTCAACGAAACCAAATCTGTTTAGGAGATTTGCGAGAGGCGTGGATATCTCGTGATTGAGTATAATTGTCATCCGTGAACGGAAGAAGCTTGCGCTTGTGTTAGTTAATTGCATGAAAGCTGTTACACTTTAGCAAACACGATGTGGTAAGCAGATTAAATTTCCACGATGATCGGCAGGATCTATCTACTGCATCCTTGGACAAGGCAGATTATTTATTGTATATAGTGCTGTTTTTGTGCTGTTTAAAAGCGCTTTGAGAATTGTTGATATATTGTTTATAAGCTATAGAATAATGAATTCCGATGGTCTAATAGTGAAACCAGTCTGGAAACGAATCCACTTGAGATCATGCCTAAAAACCCTGTTTTGTTAACGTGAATTGTTACCGTTAGACCACGGCCGCTGATCTCAACGTTTCGCGGAATGACAGTACAAGTTTAATGGACATCGGACATCTCTCGCGCGTGTGGGAATCAAGGACTCTCGTATGATCGAATCCTCGACTCCGTGGGATGCGACGCAATGGCGTACGTACAGTTGGCAAACATCACCTGTATTACATGGAGGTCAAGGAGTTAGCCTTTGCTTTTCTCATTTTTGGTGTCATCATATCGCATCACAAAGTTGGCTGATTTTTTTTAATTAAGTCATAGATTCCGTTATGATGAAAGATATTGACTTTAGGGGGTATTTATGTTCTCCTCGGCTTGGGCTATTACAGGAACTGCGTATGTATGTTTTGTTAAATAAGTAATTTTATTTTGTTTGTACGACAAGTTAGTCAGCAACTCTCTATCAACTTTGGATTCTTTAAAGAGCCAAAGTTGATAGAGAGTTGCTGACTAATATTAAAATCCGAAAGGTGTCCTATTTGGGCCATGTGCTTAGAGGAGAAAAATACAAATTACTGCACCTGATCAAAATAGGGGGTCGGAGAGGTGTTGGCAGGAGGCAAATCTCCTGGCTCCGTAATATACGTGATTGGGCTGGCGTAGGAGCGTTGTGGATCCGTTTCGGGCTGCCGGGGACAAAGATGCCTACTCTCAGGTGATATTCAACGTTGGGGGGGACCTGACATGACACTAGGAAGAAGAAGAAGTACGACAACAGCGTTTCCCAATTTAATTTAGTCACGGAACCTTTTTATGTTTTTTACAATATAACGGAACCCTTTTAATATTTTTAGCAAAGTATATATAATGTGCCTTGATATATAAAAATTCAAACACGAAACCCTCAGGCATAAAATCCTCTTCCTGTGAGGCGAATCGGTAAATTTGAACATATTTACACAGAGGCAAGAGATGTGTCCCGATAGACGAGAGGCAAGAGATAAGTCTGACGCTGTCTAATTCAGATAAATCATAGGAGTTGTATAAGAAGATGTATAGACGTAGACTAGGCGGATAATATGTGCCGAGATAGGAAAGTTTTGCGCTCTGTCTTCTTTACCTACCACGGCAGGGGAAATCACATGATAGTATGTATGTATTCGGATTAAATTATTTGCTCACAATACATTTCCTGTACAAGTGTAAATAATATAAGAGGAATTAGGTGTGTGTAAATAATATAAGAGGAATGAGATAAATGTATTGTGAGCAATTTAGTTTATCTTTACCTGACGATGAAGACGGAGGCCTTCGAAACCGGTAATAAACCCAAAAATAAATCAGTGATGAACACAAAAAATATAAAATGTGTGTTTTATATATTTATTTTATTTCCTTTTACATAAAACATGGCACCACAAAGTGAAACTATAGTATTTTCAAAGATTCAAGAAATAATACATTTTATTTAAAAATAACAATTTATATAGCGCAGTTTAGACTCTTTAAAGGCGCTCTTATTCGATATTCGAACCCACATTTATTGACAGACTTTAATATATTAAGAAAAATAATTTGAATGTAATGATAGGACGGTTATGGCTGCGGTCATTAGATTAGGCACTTTGCAGCTGTTTGATAAGGACATATTAAATAAGGAAATCGCTGAAAACTTACTGATGGAAGATGAACTACGAATAAACCTTGACTGATCTTTTGATGTGTGATAGTACATTCGGCGTTAGGTGTAGTGTAGTGTGTGAAGTGTTCATATACAATAATAAGTTATCCGAAAAACAGCTGTCTTCAAGTCCTTGCTAAAGCTAAGCTGCACACGCCATGCCATGTCTCTAATACTTAGAGGAAGACCATGTCATGCGAAAGAATCATCAACCGCAAAAGCTTTATCGCAATACCCCGCCCTGTATAAGATAAGATCGATTTGAAATATAATTGTCAATTTATTAGATGACGATGAAATCGACCTCAATGTTGTATTCCTCTCCGAAGGAATATCTCTCGGACACAGATTCGAAAAATACTATGGAGACATTCCAAATAAGGGTCTATAGCATAGTTTCCCAAACTTTTTCGCCCCGTAGACCACATGCCGATTTATTTGTTTTCCGTAGACCCCCTGCATGCCTAATATTGATTTTTCCTAAACTTGATAACTTCAAATGTATTTTTGACAGCTTACACAGTGCTGTTCACCTTAAAAAGGTTTTTTGTAGAGCGGAGAATTGTAAAAATAGAAAAACATATACAATTTTTATTCATACCTTTATTGAAAAGACACAAAATGCAAGTAAATATTTGGCTTTTGAACGAAACAAATCAAAACCTAGTAAAATTCTTACATAACATTAATACACAAATAATACTGTTAATGAGAGGGATGAACCTGATGCTCTGATAGCAATGATTCAATATTTGGCTTCAAATTAGTGAAGTATAGTCTTTAATCTCCACATTCAGTGATTTGCATTCGATTTCTTAATATACGTATTTTCTATGTCTAATATAAGTATTATGCACACTGAATCTGTGTTAGGTGTAATAAGACATTTACGGAACGCCTAAATATTGATGATGATCTGCCTAAATGGGATCCGCTCGCGTGGACCCCCATTTACATCTCGTGCACCCCCAATTTTTTTTCTCCCTGACATAGACCCCATGCAAATTTTTTTTTTATTTTTTTTATTTTTTTTATATTTTTTTTATTTTTTTTATCCACTTTGCACGGATTTCTCCTGTTACACAAAGAGGGTTTGCTTCTAGCGTTAGCTTATTCGTTAGGAATAATATCAGCCAGGATTCTTCTCATACTGCTAGACGGTACCGAGAATATATCAACCGTGTCATTCAGTTGGTTCAATATCTCTATACCACGCGTGACTGAGTGTTTAGCCATGATATTCGTCCTGTAAGTTGGTATGTAGAACAGAGGGTGATTCCTTGCACGGATATATTTATTGGGTACATATAAACTTAGTGCTTCTAGAATCGCGGGACAGTTAAAGGAACCTTGGAAAACCTTTATTAGGAATATCGCAATGGATTCTTGCCTTCTTGTTTCAAGGCTTCTATAGTTACACACCGTGAGAAGTTCGGCATGGTGAGCATATTTTGGGTAATCGCCCTTTGTTCTGTACCATAGATATCTGAGGATTTTTTTTTGTATTTGTTCTATAGTATATTGTTTTTATATTTGAGCTGGTGAGGAGCCCAAACCGTAGATGCATATTCTAATTTGGTTCTAATTAGATAATTATATAAGTTTCGGAGGATATCGGTGCTGTTAAATTCTCTTGATATTCTCATTACAAAACCGAGTAGTTTGTAACAGTCCGATATCAAACGTGAGACATGGTTAACGAACGTGAGTCCGACATCGAAGGTTACGCCCAAATCCTTGAATTCAGAAACTCTGTTTAGTGCCACTTCCTGTATAGTATACTGATGGTGGATTGGTGAAAACGATCGACTATAAGATACACAGACACATTTGTTAATGTTGAACAGAAGATGATTTTGCTCACTCCAGGAGACTAGGGAGTCTAGGTCCTGTTGTAACTGTGCACAGTCGTGAGGTGAATTGATCTTTTTGAATATTTTCAAGTCGTCAGCGAACAATAAACATGTCGAGTGACTTATGGAATTCTGAATATCGTCTATTAATATGAGGAATAGTAGGGGACCTAAATTGGATCCTTGTGGTATACCAGATCTTGCGATAAATTCCACAGAAGACTTGTTACGGATTGTTACGTATTGAGATCTTTCTTTTAGGTAAGATGCAAATAATCCAATTAGATTATCGCTGAAGCCAAGTTTGTGCATTTTCTTAAGTAATATATCGTGATCAACTTTGTCGAAAGCTTTCTGAAAGTCTGTATATATTACGTCCGTTTGTGAAAGTTCGTCTAAGTTTGACGCAATCTGTTGTGTGAGAGAGAGAAGAATCGAAGTCGATCCTTGGGGGTCCATATAGACCACTTTGGGAATCTTGGGTCTATAGGAAGGAATATAAAAATATAATGTTGTAAATCAATCCATTCGCCATACTCGAACCAATGTTGATGTTTCTGTTGATATTGAAAATAGAAATATTATAAAAACAACCTAACTTCTTTTTTTTACGAATACTGGTTGATCATATATGCCAACGCTGCAGGATCAAAATTGATGTATTTGACTAAGATTAATAAAGCTGATAGCTCTATCTGATCCCCTGAGAGTATTTTTTGCACTAGTACAAAATAACCCAAAATGTTTTTGCACTAGAAAAAAATAGATTAAAGATTATTTACGGCGAATCGGTAGTCCTTTACTTCTAAAATGTTGAATATGAATATTGCAGTCACTCCTAACGGAGGCGACGAATAAATTGCCAGCTCCACATTTGTCAGCCAGCTGACCCTTGGCCCATGACCTCAGGCATTCGTAAAAACATTACGACACGTGTTTAGAACACGTACTTACGTAATACGCAAGTATTATGTTTAAACGTCGAATTGGCCAGTGCGGAAAATAACGTAATTACGAACCATTTTCATTACAATCAACTGTGAACTTCACAACCTTATTTTTATATTGTAGTATCGATAAAGTGATAAAGCATTTTTAATCAATAACACCCAATTGGTTTCATTTACATAGTCTATCCATGATTGCAAAAATATTAAACCAGAGAACTATTTATTTTTAACAGAACCATTTTTTTGTAGCTCCGTTTGTTTTACTATTACATATCGTAAGATCTACAAAGGTTTCTATGTAGTTTACAGTGAAGTTTTCAACCTTAAGTCAAAACCATTTGAAAGAAAATTGGAACCTGTTTGAAAGAAATTGGGTTTCCGTGAGATCGAATTCGTAACCCCCGCCTTATATGCAATGCGCCCTTGATGAGGGTGTGCTCTCTACACTGGTATAAATTGACCTTTTATTATTATTATTGGCGACAGGGGTCTTACATTGTTTCATTCATTCTTATTTCGCCGATCTATTCCTCATTCTCCATTCATTTCAAACATATAAAATATATTTCTCTCGTATTTCGACTTATTCTCACAATGTGGTTTAATGATATCTTAATTCTACTTATAACATCCATCTCTAATAAACAATAATTCTTTATCTGATAATTTCTTACTACTCGTGTATCGGACGTATGCGTCGCCTAAAATATATAATTTTATTTGTGTAATTGCTCTTAAAATAATCAGATGTGACGAGGACACAAAGGAAGCCAATATAAGACAAGGGGTAAGGCAGGGATGCTCTCTGTCACCTGTTCTTTTTAACGCCTATATACAGAGCGCGATTGACGACTTGAGAGAGAGAATGAGTCACAGAGAAGGTGTAAAGATACACGGGCAAAAGGTGGATATGATAAGGTTCGCTGACGATATTGCTATGGTTGCTGAAAGTGAAGAGAAACTACAAGAGGCCTTAACAACTATGGAAAGCATTCTTCAAAATAACTACAGTATGAAGATAAATAAAGACAAAACAAAGCTGCTGACTGTAGGCCGAGCGCAACACCAGATGAGAATAGTGATGTCGGGTAAACCACTAAAGAACACCAAGGAGTTTGTCTACCTCGGGAGCAAAATAACATGGGACGGTCGGTCCAAGAGCGAGGTCGACAGCCGTAAACATCAGGCTAGACTTGCATTTAATAAAAGGTCGAAAATAATAGAATCAAATAATATAGACCTAAAACTGAGAATACTCCTCATCAAGACCTATGTATGGAGTATCTTGATGTACAGCTGCGAGACATGGTGCCTATCCGAAAGAGATAGACGAAGACTAGAGGCTTTTGAGATGTGGTCATATAGAAGACTATTAGGAATTTCCTGGAGAGACCGCATCACAAATGAAGAGGTTCTCCGACGAATTGAAGGAGGAAGGCACCTGCTCAGGATCCTGTCCGAAAGGCGTGCAAGATGGATCGGTCATATAATACGACAAGAGGGCCTCTTGCATGCCATAATGGAGGGTATGACCGAGGGGACAAACTCTAGGGGACGCCCACGCCGAGAGTACCTGGAGGACCTGTTGGTAATAAATAATCGGTAAGCTCATGCACGCAAAGAGAGCGTGGTATACATGGTATCTAGTAAGCCATGACGGTATACACGGGCGAATAAAGGGGCTTACGACGAGCGATGGGCTGTACATAAGGAACTAAAAATGTCAAAAATATGTTCTCAGTTTCTCAAACGTCTACTGTGTATTATTTACGACCATATTGTACTTGCTAAAGAGGAATCTCTTCACCCTGCTAATTTTCACCGGAAAAGCAAGAAATAAACCGAAATCTCCGAGTTTTGAGCGGTAACCATACACCTATTTTACAGTCTGTGTACCGGTATTGTATAACTCGTATATGAAACATTGTTAATATTGTTAATATAAGGAGCTTTTCAGAGAGTATCAGGTCCTGAACATAGCCAATTTGCATCTCAAATCCATTCTCTGGCACTACCATCGAGATGAAGGGAAGATGCAGACTCAGCAGAGACACATGACACGCATGGCAACTAATGAAATGGTCACCATCCCTAGAGTTAAAACCTCTTTGGCCCAAAGGCAATATGCTTATTTGGCTACAATGACATACAATGGCGTGCCGAATTCAATAAAGGCAAAGGTAGGAAAACCATTTAGACAGTCGATCGGAGCGTGGTTGTTCTTGCGACAGGATTTTGAGTACTTGGGCTTTCAGGATGAATGACGTGTGAAAAAGATTTGTGTGGGCTCGTGACTGGGTTTCTTCTTGTTGTTTTAAATTTTGTTGTTTTTGTGTTTCTGTATGTTTTTTATTTTTATTCTTATGATTGTGTGCGGAATATTGTGGAATGAATATTTTTGGTCTTTCTGGAGTGATGATGTGTGAGGAGTTCAATTTCGCATGATGTTTCCAGTTGTAATTGAGTGTCACTGTTTGTCAGGTTGATGAGAACGTGCAACGGAGTTTTGTTTTTGTGTAATCAAAAATCGGAAAGAAGTATCGATTTATTTTTTCATGCTAAATATCCTCAGTGAAATACAGGCAAAAACCTAGTTTACTGGGGATACGACAAATGAAAAGCAACAAACCCAGATCCATTAAAATTGTATGTCCAAATTAAATTACCTGTTGTTTTTTCACAAATTATGTTTATTTCTTGTCATGTGTAATAATAAATAAATAAAATAAATAAGATTTTCTACGCAAGGGACATTTTTGTCAACACATCCAAATATATTAAATGTATAGATAATCTTAAGACAATCATTATGTCACAATTACTACTGAAATACATTGAAAAAAAAAACGAACAACTGGTAGTCTATACGTCATATAAAATAAATAAAATATTTTCAATAAGAAGATAAGCTTTATATCTAATATTGATCTTATCAGAATATGTTGAATTTTTCTTTATAATAAGGAAATCAAATGAGGAAAATATCGTTTCGGCCTGATATCTTATTATAAGTATATCTTTCGTTAATTTATGTTAAAAGCCATATTTTATCGATGTTTAAATTTAACTCGTGAGTTTAACGATTTATGAAATCGTTAATCTCACGAGGAAACAAACAAATGAAGTACTTAATACTCGTACTTCAAATGAAGTATAAAATACTATTTAATGGGAATCTCTTATTTAATGGGAAAGGCAAAAATGGAATACTTAGCAACAGTGGTGTGTATAAACTTTTATGTGTTGACTGTGATAATTTCTATATAGGAAAGACAGGAAGATCTTTTGAAAAGAGATTTCGTGAACACAAATGCGCCTTAACAAATCATCTAATTTATTCTGAAATGGCTAATCATTGTCACCGTGAAAACCATACTTTTTCTATCGATGATGCCAAATTATTACATATCAGTAGTAACGGAAATAAATTGGACAGATTAGAGGCCCTAGAAATTTCTAAGTCAGTACACCGATCCGAACATCTGTTGAACAGTTATATCCCAAAAATCTCTCCGCTCTTGGCCGAAATCGTTCCATGCCTCCCTCACCCCTCAGCCCCCAACCGTTGAAGCGTGTATATCGGTACCAGTTCAAACAGAATTTAGTCTTGTTTGTGCTCCCCTGAAGATGAGGTGAAAGCCTTGAAACCGGTAGGGTTATACCGTTACAAAAAAGTGGAATAAACAGTGTTTGATAAAAATAAATTACAATAAAATACTTCTTTTGATTTTTTCGTTTGATTTACTGTACATCATTTCAAAACTGAATTTCCGGATTCACATTTTTAATGGTTTAAGAGAGTATTTTGAAGTAGTGAAGATTAAACACCTATACATCGATATATTGAATTGCTATCGTAAGGCTTGAATTAAAAAAAAAAAAACACTTGGCAATATATTATAAATTTTGTAAAAAATATGACCATTTTTTGATAACCTCCGTGATCTACTTGGTGAAACGCTTGACTTCCTCCCGGAATTTCCCAGTCTCAGTCTGATAAGAGAGTGCGTTTTTTGGTTTCAACACTTGTAAGGTAGTATTGGCAACACGTGCAATGACGAATCACGATTTCCTTGCCTACTACAGTTGTTTTAAACCTGAAGGCTCGATGGGGCCGAAGGTAATTTTGTCTGCCGGTTACGTTCTTCAATGTGCTTGATTCATTAGCTCGGATATGTTGAAGTGTACCATACGAATGAAAAGAAAATGAGCGTTATTAACACTTTTCTTGAATGGTATATTTAAAAAAAATACTTGAGACATTAGGGAGAATAAAACGAAATTAAAATTTATCAGCTGTGATTGAATGAAGTTACGCAGTTTCTTCCATTCTTTGGTTAGTTGTGAATCATTTCCGAACCGGAAGATAAAAAAAAATGTTTTCTTTTTCCTGTTATTTCCTATACTGCAAGTGCTGCACTCTGATTTTTTTTTGAAATGTCTTCTGTTTGACTCTATTCTAAACAAATTAAAGTAAAAAATCCAAGTATATAAAAAGACCTGAAGGTGAAATCGGTTGTTTTTCAGTATGTACAGTAGTAATCGATAATGTCACCGAAAAAATATCTAAACAATTCTGTGTTTAAATTTCAACCTTTTATTTCGCTAAATATCCTGAAATCTTGATCGTTTTTTTACCGATGGTTTGTCTAATCGTGATTTCGCATTAGCGGCGAGGAGCGCAACTCTAAATATGTTGAAAATCAAGTTTGTTTCATGGTCTACTTTTTAGTATCACGATAAACAAAACATTAAAAATATGGAAACATGATTATTTCCCGTTTTGTAGCCCATACAAATATTTTATAATATTTATTTCAACAACAAGCTATTCCGTTGAATGTATTATTATTCAATTTATTTGTTGAACATCAAGTTTGTTTCTACCACAAATAATACGAGAAAAGTCATGGCATTTTAGTTGATTGAACAACAAACATCGTGGTAATGTTTGCCAACATTTTAGCGCCCGACTGGGCTTTGGTTCACTTTGCAAAATGCAGGATTTTCGCATGGGAAATGTTTCCCAATGCGTCACTTTGAGATATTAGGCGGATGTGACGGCTTTAACTGTGGTTTCTAACCTTTTTAGATTTGCGGTAGTTGTTATTATATTATTGGACAGGCATAGTTTTTCTAGTGATGTATTTTATTTGATACATACCAACACGCCATTTCCCTGTCGGGGTAGGCAGAGAGAATGGTATGTCAGACTTTCCTAACACGAAACACATCTTTCGCCTCTTCTACATCCATACATCTTCACATACATCACCTATATATACAAAATATCATACACTTCCTTGGTCTTCGTTTACCACTTCTTCCTCTTACATTGTATATTTGTTGCATTGTATTTGTTAATTTTTCTTCATTCATTCGTTCCACGTGCCCAAACCATCTCCAAATGCTTTTCTTCATCTTGCTCAACAATCAGCCTTAAATTCACATTCATCCCTTATCACTTCATTCCAAATTATGTCATACATTGTTACCTCATGCATTCTTCTCAGTGCTCGCATTTCTATAGCATTTATATATTTTTCCACGTTCACGTTTTACTCCTATACATCAAAGTTGGGACAAAATACTGTTGTAGACTTTGCAGATTGTTTTCTTATCCGATTTAAATATATACACGTATATATGTTATTGCCACATTTACTTTGCTTTATACTAGGTTAGTCAAAAAGTTTTGGAAGCGGAAATGAAAATACATTTTTTTTTGGGGGGAAATCACTTTTATTGCTCAGTATAGTCTCCCATAAGATCAATACACTTGGTCCAACGATCTTCCAACTTTGTTGTCTCATCACGGAAGTGACTTTCTGGAAGGCCTGCAAAATACTCCTCTACGACGGCTATAACCTCTTCGTTTGATGAAAAATGCTTTCCACGAAGGAATTTTTTGAGGTGTGAGAACAGCCAAAAGTCAGAGGGAGCTAAATCTGGCGAATAGGGTGGATGCTGCAACAATTCGTACCCCAATTCACTGATTTTCGCGATGGTTTTTTGAGCTGTGTGAGCAGGTGCATTGTCTTGATGAAAAATAATTTTTTTCTTCTGCAAACCGGGTCTTTTTTCACAATTTTTTTCATCCAACTGGTCCAAAAGGTCATAATAATAATCAGAGTTGATTGTCTTACCAGTTTGGAGATAATCTATCAGTAAAATTCCTTTTGCATCCCAAAAAACTGACGCTAACACCTTCTTGGCCGATTTCTGGACACGAACTCGCTTCGGAGCCAAAGTGCCTGGTTCACACCACTCCTTAGCCTCTTGTTTTGATTCAGGATCATGGTGGTAGACCCAAGTCTCATCCATAGTGATGAATCGAAGCAGAAAATCCTTTTTATCCTTTCGAAATTGCTCCAAATGTTGCTCAGAAAGTCGCATTCGAACGTGTTTTTGTTGCATTGTTAGCAAATGCGGCAACCATTGTGCACACAGTTTTTTGAAACCCAAAACTTCAGCCAAAATATGCCATGTTGTTCCATGTGAGATGCCTATAGGTCAGCCATCACATCCACAGTCGATCGATGATCTTCCAAAACCATATCCTGTATTTTCGCTATGATTTCTCAGTTGATGCACTTTTTGGACGTCCTGAGCGTGGATCGTCTTCAACGCTTGTACGGCCACGCTTAAACTCCAAAACCCATCGGTAAACGGTTGGAAATGAAGGAGAAGACTCCTTTAATACTTTCACCATCTTTGCATGGATCTCAGCTAGATTAAAGAATAAATAAAAAAACAAAAACGTACGGCAGAAAACAAAATAAAAAGTAAACCCACATATACCACTTCAGGTTAACTGTCAGCAAGAACAAAAAAAAGAGAAGCCTCAAAGGAGTCCAAATTTTACAGAATGACAAATGGGAAATGAAATAGTTGAAACAACATTGAAATACTCGTAGTTAGGCAGTAATACATTGAAATAGTTGAGCAGTTTTAAATAAACATAATATTATTATCCCAATTAATTCTCTTTTACGAATCTGTGACGTGATTAAATAACATATATAATTGATGAAGTGCGAATTTATGTTTTCGTGTCACTTGCCACAATATCATGATAATGCGAATATGATTTAAATATTTGAAAGTGGCCTGAGCGAGATATTGTACCGAAACATTGTCGGTGATGCTGGAGAAGGCTGGTTGCGTGCGTTCAGTGACACTATTGTCATCCAAGACAACTAACCAGCTCGTGGTCGTGTGGTCTGTCACTAAACGGGTAGAAAGTTTAAATATAGTAGATCAAATAACTTTCTTGTATTTTTTTTCTGAATTATACTATTCAATTATCATATATTGAAAATAGTCAACGGCGTGCATTTGTAATGACGAATGAGGTATTGTATTCAAAGAAGAAAATATATGTTGAATATCATTTATATTGTGTTTTTTATGCGCAGTTTATATTATCGATACATTCAGGCCTAGAAATACTGGAGTAGAAATTGTGTTTCGATACATGCAGCCCTAGAAATACTGGAGAAGAAATTGTTTTTCGATACATGCAGTCCTAGAAATACTGGAGTAGAAATTGTGTTTCGATACATGCAGCCCTAGAAATACTGGAGTAGAAATTGTGTTTCGATACATGCAGCCCTAGAAATACTGGAGTAGAAATTGTGTAACGATACATGCAGCCCTAGAAATACTGGAGTAGAAATTGTGTTTCGATACATGCAGCCCTAGAAATACTGGAGTAGAAATTGTGTTTCGATACATGCAGCCCTAGAAATACTGGAGTAGAAATTGTGTTTCGATACATGCAGCCCATGAAATACTGGAGTAGAAATTATGTTTCGATACATGCATCCCTAGAAATACTGGAATAGAAATTGGGCTTCGATACGTGTCGTAGTATTCGTAGTGCAAAAAACAGATTCAATTAATTAAATGCTAGCGAAAAAAATGCACGAGACGTATCGGGAATGAAAAAGTATAAGAACATACTTATATGTATTTATACTACATTATCATGTGTTTTTATAGTTTTTCATCATCAGATATTTAGTTATATAATAGATATACAATTCCTACGATTTCTATGGCTTTTAGCATTCCCTTCTTTTAAAATATCATTCACTTAATACGATCACATTTTCCTTCTTTTAGAAAACCTTGCACTTAATACGACCACATTTTCCTTCTTTTAGAATACCTTGCACTTAATACGACCACATTTTCCTTCTTTTAGAATACCTTGCACTTAATACGACCACATTTTCCTTCTTTTAGAATACCTTGCACTTAATACGACCACATTTTTTTCCTTCTTTTAAAATAGCATTCACTTAATACGACCACATTTTCCTTCTTTTAAAATATCATTCACTTAACACGACTACATTTTCTTTGGTCTTCCTTTACCAGGCATTCCACTCAAATTCGCATTGTATTTGTATTTTTAGTCTATTCATTCCTTCGTTATCCATGCCAAAACCATCTCATAAGTGCTATTCTTAATCTTACTTAAAACATCAGCCTTATTAAGTTCACAAAAGTTATAAAAATACTCGTACATTAAATTAATAAGGATCCAAAACCGTTGCTGGACCTCGTAGTCGAGTATCCCCTCGCTATTCCAAAGTGAATTCTGTTGGAAAGTAAAGTTGTGTCGTGGAGTTTGTTTTTGAAATGAGTGAGCCGCTGCACACCAGCAAACTCACCGGCCACACCACTTTACTAGATTCGTTGGCACACCTAAAGTCAGACGATTATTTACCAATAATAATTTTAGATTTAGTAAGAAGTGTTATTTACCAATAATAATTTTAGATTTAGTTAGAAGTGTTATTTACCCATAATAATATTAGATAAGTAAGACACGTGTTATTTATCCGTAGTGATTTTAGATTAAGTGAGATACGCGTTATTTACCTATAATAATGTTTATACATTATGCATTCAAATTAGACGAACGGTTTCTCTTGTAGAATTTAATATCACATTCGTTTCAATTGTAAATATGTGGACTTTTCCTTCCCATTGTATTGTAATAGTACTCGTATGTATGCGCGTTTAAAATTGCTTTCCTTCAATGGCAATGCTTTGTGCTATTTTCGTTCTGATTACCATTTCAAAACACAGGTCAAAGACCCATTGTCGAGGTGAGAATTCGTGTTTATATTTAATTTTTTGTTTTGCATTATACTGACTTATATGTATTTAAACTTAAATGTGAAATATTCCCATTTCCTAGAAAACATTAAATTTACATATACATCAAATCCTTTTTTTTTGTTTCTCTCTTTTTGTCTCTTGTCCGATACATATACATCAAATTCTTTTTTTTTTGTTTCTCTCTTTTTGTCTCTTGTCCGATTTGATCATTGGAAGTAACAATGTTACTTATTACTGCCAAATAAGGGATAAAAAAGGATCATCTAAGTAAGGTGTCCTAAAATTAATAGAAATTTGTATTGAATTTAGAAAGAAGAATAGAACAATCACGACTAAGAGAACACCTGGCGTCCCTGGAAACAGTTACATCACGTAAACTGGCCAGTCTTCCACAACGACTGACCGACATATCACTACCATGTACATTCCTGAAGAGCTCGATACAATGGGGATTTAGCCAATCTTTCAGAATTTGAGACTGAGAATCTTATCGTTTTCCTGGTCTTTTTCTCACCTTAATCTTTCCCTGGAGATTCAGCGGTAATATTTTGTATTATACTTGTTCGTCCGAGATATTTAATATTTCTTTTTTTTGTTGGTATTTCCAACTTCTTTACTTTTTTGTCCATCGTTCTGAATACTTAAGAACGAGTATTAACAGTATTAATCCTACAATGCGCGATTTTTTTAAATTTAAAAAATAAAAATATATTTATGCATTAAATATGTACTGGAACATGAAAAATATAATAAAACATTTTTTTTTTGTTTTTATATATTTATATTTTAAAAAAAAAGTATGGTTCATATATGAATCACTGCGCATTTATAAGTTAATTATATGATATACTGATATAAATGAAATGATATATTTTACTTCACATATTTTACACATATTTACTAAATAATATAAGAAGAAAAAAAAGATTACCTTGATCACCAATAATAAAGTAAATTGATTTCAAACTGGAACAAATCACAAAAGTCATCTACGCGCAACAAGTCAAACTTCAACTGCCAAATTGACCGGTAAAACAGTTTTCTATTAAACCTATGTGGTTTTAAAGCATGGAGATTATTGTATAATATTAGTAACAGCGCGTGAGTCGTTGTTTATACCACTCAACACAAAAATATTTAGAAAAACTTTGGTTGATTCACATGTGCATCATTGCGCACTGTAGGATTAACATATATTTTGGTGTTGGTATAATTTTCAGCTGCGAAAATGACAACCTTATAAAATATGTTTTGAGGCTTCCACGTTCTTCGTATCAGTGGTACAAGGTCTTTCGAATTGTTGTACCGCCTTGTTTGGCTTATAAAGCCAACATTTCGAAAACGTTGCAGTTTTCATCTACAAGGCTTGTTCGTAGTCAATTTCGCTATAAGTGGATGCGCCACGGATACCGCTTGACCTATATCAGAGTCTCAACCGTAATGTAAGCGCATGGGTCTATCCCGGTTCGTGACAGTAACATGAGAGCATGGATCCGTTTCACAAATGTTGAAGTTATTATAACGTGAGAGCATGGATCCGTTTCACAAATGTTGAAGTTATTATAACGTGAGAGCATGGATCCGTTTTATAAATGTTGAAGTTATTATAAATTTTAATTTAGTTTCGCTTTGATTTGATTATGGGGTGCCATGCTGATTTAAGGTGGGATCCGCTGTGTGTGTTAATATTGTTTGAATGATTATATATTCCCATTGCCTCTTTGATAAATCGGGTGTGATAACTCTTCGATTTCCCGCAACGTCGGTATGATTAGCCAAACTACGCGGTCCAACACTCATGAAGACCTTATACAACTTGACTTTTGAAAATGTAGCTCAAAATATTTTAACAAGGTCAGCAGTTCTGAAATAAATGCACTAATCACAATAGAAGACACAATATGTGTTAGTATTATAAGATAAAATTCGATGATTATATTTTCTATTGTTCATAAAAAATAATGGAATCACGTAATAGTGTATTTTGATTTTAAAAGGATTAATTATATAATAATAATAAATCTTATCAAATTAAGTTGGATTCCAAAAAAGATTTATTTCTGATAGATTTATCAATCAATAATCCGGCTGTGACACCTTAAATTATCTTAATAATCTACCGTTTACTTTAAAACAAATCTAAAATTATAGCACGGAGACTTGCCGCAAACGTGACGACTCAGTTCTTGTTTTGTATTGTATTATATTTTCGTTGTATACAGTACAACCTGACTAGTTTATTACTATGTGGCACTCTCTTCTAACATAACAGAAATATCTTAACGAGGCCTAAAGTGAAAACCAGGCAGAAACCCTTTTGATTAAAATTGTGTACCAACAAGACATAAACCCAGACCCGCACTCCTCTATGGCTCCGAATGCTGGACGATGTATAACTCTTACTCCAGGCAACTAGAAACTGCTGAAATGCGCATGCTAAGATGGTCAGCTGGTGTATCCCTAAGAGACAAAATAAAAAGCTCACGCATTCGTGGAAGCCTACGTGTTACAGACATCAACAGTAAGATGAAGGAGAGGCGATTGAGATGGTATAGGCACGTTGGACGCAGAGCACCCTATCACATTGTGAACCAGGCAATCTCCATGAATTTTCCTAGAATAACAACCAGAGGAAGACCAAAGAGTTCGTGGGTGGTGCAAAGAGATAACCTGATGCAGAGGCACGGCCTGGAGGACGTGGTCCGGGATAGAACAGCATACAACCTGAGGACGAGGAGAGCTGACCCCAACAGTCTTCGCAGACAGTGAGTTGGGATGGAGCCAGGGAGAACAAGAAATAAACCCGCAACCCCCGGGGTTGTGAAACTAACTTCTTATCAACTAGACCGTGCAGATCGTTCTGTAATTTATTTTAAGAATTAAAAAAAAAATTATTTTACACATGACAAGAAATATACATCATTTGCGAAAAACAACAGGTAATTTAATTCGGACACACAATTTTAATGGATCTGGGTTTGTTGCCTTTCATTTGTCGTGTCCCCAGTAAACTAGGCTTTTGCCTGTATCTCACTGAGGACATATATCACGAAAAAATAAATCGATACTTCTTTCCGATTTTGGATTACATAAAACACCATTGCACATTCTCATCAACCTGACAAACAGTGACACTCAATTACATATGTATACATCACGCGAAATCAAACTCCTCACACTTCATCACTCCAGACAGACCAACACATTTATCCCACAATATATCGCACACAAACACAAAAAATACGTATTTATAAAAATATAAATATAAATCAACAAAAAACACCACACTCAAGAGCTCACACAAACCTCTTCCACAAGTCATTCCTCTTGCAAGCCCAAGCACTCAAACTCCTGTCGCAATGACAACCACGCTCCGATCGACTGCCTAATTAGATTTGAAGTTACGTTATGTTAGATCATTAGGCCCGTTGAGAGCTATTCTGGATATCATAATCTAGTAAACGTGGAACGAATGGATGAAGAAAGACTAACAAAACAAATATACAGTAAAAATGTGAGTGGAAGACATGGTAGAGGAAAGACCAAAGAAAATATGATAGTACCGAGTGAACGATATTAAAAAAAAAGAAATGTCATAAATCAAAGAAATCGTAGGAGCTGAAAGAGAAGGTGTTTGGATGTAGAAGAGGCGAAGTATGTGTGTCGCGATAGGAAAGTCTGGCGCTCTCTCCTCCGACAAGGAGACGCCGTGATGATTTGTATTATGTATGCATACTCTAGTTCCTATGACATTATTGATTTCTTATATCACATTAACTTGACATTTTATTCAATTTGTTTTTAGATACAATCTTATATGCTATTTTTTTTTTTAATTTGTGTCAATTGTTTTAGTGTGTGAGGTGCTTCATTATATGATATTCTCTACTCAGCTTTCCTCTCCTCGATGGAATAATCGATCTCCTTGACTCTTTATTTTGTCAGCGACCGCTCTGAAGAATCTCTCGCATTGAAGTGAAACCTCTCCAATTCTTCGTCCAGAAATTTATTAACCTAACAATTGTCTTGCATCTTCCCATGTTTTATGACTTTGGAGTATTTTATGTTTATCCCCTTTCATTACATACCCTTCTTTTTCTTCCCAGTGTCATGTCAGGTCCCCCCCAACGTTGAATATCACCTGAGAGTAGGCATCTTTGTCCCCGGTAGCCCGAAAACGATCCCCAACGCTCTTTATACCAGTCCAATCACGTATATTGCGGAGCCAGGAGATTTGCCTCCTGCCAACACCTCTTCGACCCTCTATTTTGCCTTGGATGATCAGGTGCAGTAATTTGTACTTTGCTCCTCTAAGTACATGACCCAAATAGGACACCTTTCGGATTTTAATATTAGTCAACAACTCTATATCAACTTTGGCTCTTTGACGAACCCTTGTGTTCCTGACCATATCCGTCCAGGGTATCCGTAGCATTCTCCGGTGTATCCACATTTCGAATGCTTCCAGTCGGAATGTGGATGCATACATACCCATACTTATTAATTTTTTTGATACATTAATTCTTTCTAAATGGCCAAATCATGTCACGAGTGCTCTTCATCTTTCTCAACACATTTTTTAATACTTATAACAAATTTTGTTCCTCGGCATTCCCGTATAATATTTTACCGTTTTTATTTCGATTAAATTTGTGTGTAGTATTCTTAATATTCGGATTTTTGTAAATCATTCAAAAACGAAGTTTTCTTTTTAACTATCGTCTCAATGGCTCCATATTTGTTTATGTCTTTGTATTATTTGTGATAATACCACAGAATTGATGATCGCAAACAGACCGTCCCAAATGGCAAACTTGCCGCGTATGCCCCACTTCTGATGTCACCTGCTGTATAAGTGATGCGGCTGTCGGTTCGTTTGGCATCAGGTAATTGCGATAAGTTATCGGTGCCATTTACAACGAGAGTTTGCACATCTCCAGTGTACACAAGTGGGGAAGGTAAATAACAATGACTCTTGTTAATTTAGTCAACAGACTCGGATAATATTGCCTTTTCCAATTCATAACTCTAAATTGGTTGCCTGAAAGTTCGTAGCGGTTTATTGATTGGAAAATTAAATAACTTACGTGGGTGCCTCTTTTCGCTTCGGAACATTACGAGTCCTATTGTATGGCACCACTTTTCAGCAGTTCAGTTCCATCACTCCACCACCTACGCTGTTATAGGGGGATATAATAAGTTTCCATCCTGTGCGATCTACATTGGAAGAGCGAAATATTTATTTTTTGAGAGAGCGACGTCACGCAGTGTCAAATAATGAGCTGCTTAAATACACTTTTGTAATGGCAAGAAAGAAGGAACTATCCAAACTTTTCTTAATTGTCTTCTACCACGACTCTGCATTCTAAATGTGTTTATTCATTATTTCGTCACTCATCCGTTCAACATGTCTAAACCACTTCAACGACCTCTTTTCTACTCTACTTAATTTATCAGTTTTAGCTCACTTTCATCCTTAATAATTACGATAGCAAAATTTGAATGTAAAATAATTTTTCGTGTCAAAATACATGGAAATATATTTATCAGTCAAGTTTTGTGAACAATCTTCGTTTATTTGAGAAACTAATATTTATATTGTCAGTTTTAAGCTCTCCTATCTGAAGTGCTTCGAAAAAACGAGTGACGCCATCTTTGCAATTTAAATAGTATGCAATTACACACACATACTTGGACAGACACTTATACAGTTCAGTTCAAATTGATCGCTTCACCACCCACGTTGTTATGGGGAACAAACTATTTCCAATACAGCGTGATCCACAGACACTTATACAGTTTAGTTCAAATTGATCGATCCACCACCCACGTTGTTATGGGGAACAAACTATTTCCAATACAGCGTGATCCACATTTCCAATACAGCGTGATCCACAGACACTTATACAGTTCAGTTCAAATTGATCGATCCACCACCCACGTTGTTATGGGGAACAAACTATTTCCAATACAGCGTGATCCACATTTCCAATACAGCGTGATCCACAGACACTTATACAGTTCAGTTCAAATTGATCTATCCACCACCTACGTTGTTATGGGGAACAAACTATTTCCAATACAGCGTGATCCACAGACACTTATACAGTTAAGTTCAAATTGATCGATCCACCACCCACGTTGTTATGGGGAACAAACTATTTCCAATACAGCGTGATCCACAGACACTTATACAGTTCAGTTCAAATTGATCGATCCACCACCCACGTTGTTATGGGGAACAAACTATTTCCAATACAGCGTGATCCACATTTCCAATACAGCGTGATCCACAGACACTTATACAGTTCAGTTCAAATTGATCGCTCCACCACCCACGTTGTTATGGGGAACAAACTATTTCCAATACAGCGTGATCCACAGACACTTATACAGTTCAGTTCAAATTGATCGATCCACCACCCACGTTGTTATGGGGAACAAACTATTTCCAATACAGCGTGATCCACATTTCTAATACAGCGTGATCCACAGACACTTATACAGTTCAGTTCAAATTGATCGATCCACCACCCACGTTGTTATGGGGAACAAACTATTTCCAATACAGCGTGATCCACATTTCCAATACAGCGTGATCCACAGACACTTATACAGTTCAGTTCAAATTGATCGATCCACCACCCACGTTGTTATGGGGAACAAACTATTTCCAATACAGCGTGATCCACATTTCCTATACAGCGTGATCCACAGACACTTATACAGTTCAGTTCAAATTGATCGATCCACCACCCACGTTGTTATGGGGAACAAACTATTTCCAATACAGCGTGATCCACATTTCCAATACAGCGTGATCCACAGACACTTATACAGTTCAGTTCAAATTGATCGATCCACCACCCCGTTGTTATGGGGAACAAACTATTTCCAATCCAGCGTGATCCACATTAAAATATCAAAAAACTTTTATGAGCGCGACATTACGTAGAACTGTCTAAAAAGGGACCCCTCCTGCGGTTGCGATACACGCGAGTGAGAGAAGATTAGTAGCGACGACGGGCTTAAGGTCCGACGACACGGGAGAAGGAAAATGATCTGCAGCACAGTAAATATACTTATACTCGTAACGCGACTTAAGGTCTTGAGTTAAAACAGCTTAGCAAGTTGCCAGTACTTGCACTGAAAACTTCGATTGAGGCAAAACTATCATTAAACGCCACCAGATCGGAGTAGTCAATTAGTCGGAAGATCAACCGATGTAAGGCTCAGTGAAGACCTTCGGAAGCTGTTGTCAGCCTCTCATCAGATTTTCCACGTTAAATTTTATGCATATATAGTCAGTCGGTGCCAGAGTAACCGCACTTACTGACCGAATTAGCGTGTCGATTTCGATTTCTGGAGAATTTCGCCCATGAGCTCTTTGTTTTTTTTTTAATCTCAATTATTTTCTTGTGCGTATTATCATAGATGTATTTCGAGAGGTAATTAAAATAAAACTTTAAGAAACTGTCTGACAAACGGTTCCTGCAAATTGAATCTTATCTATTTATTTTACCAGTTTACTGTATAACAGTCTGACGAGCTTATTGTCAGATGGCAATCTCTACCAACCAATCAAATAAAAGTAAGTAAAGGAAATGTTTGCAAAAAATTTAGCCTTGTACAAAATTTATGAACAGTATAAATACAACAATAAAAGGTAGACATCATCAAAGGAAAAGAAAGTGCTGGTGTCTTCTGGTCGTCTTGAACATTGTTTCTCAACATGTGGGCCAGGTGTAATATCAAGGGAATCACGGAAATAAAAATAACTTAACGTGTACAAAAGTAAAATAACAAAAACTATAGTTCGGAAATTCTAGGATGAGTCCTGTGACAGCTCACAAATTTGACCCAATACAACCTTATGTAATGTATTTACCTAAATAAGTTGCTATTTATTAGAATTGAGGCTTATATTAAATAATTAAAATTACTGAACATCGTTACAAGGTTGTATTGGGGCAAATTTGTGAGCTGTCACAGCACTTATCCTAGAATTTCCGAACTACTCGTATAATAAAAACGAACACATTTGTTTTCACCTATAGCAGGGTGCCACTAAGCCTTAATTTGGGTCGCAAGGCTAAAAAGTTTGAGAGACAATAGCCTAGATAATCGGAAAGGACGAACCTTAGGTTTAATTTCTTAAGACTGTGATTTTCCGATTGGTTATTTACTAGAGGTTTAAAAAGTGTTAATTATTTTTTAGGTGGTAAATACGAGTATGTCACTATCTGAATTAACAGTATTGTACAAACTTGTATTGCAAACGGGTAGTGACCATTGAAGGTGCGAAATATTTTCCCATAAATATAGTACAAGTTTCAAGCACCAAATTCGATTCTTGTAACAAAAAATAATAATATTTTTTATTTGTTTCAGGTAACGCATACATTCTTTCTTCAATAATTCATGGTAAGAATATTTGGAACTTCTAATATTTTCTCAAAAAAAATGTATTTATAATATACTTTATAGCGTCATGTACTCGTTTAGTTGCTTAATATGAAACGTACATAATCTGAATATAGAAATAAATGGTTATGGGGTTCTTAATGATGATAATAATAAAAATACAACTTATGTAGCGCCGTTTAGAGAGCAAACTCTCCTCAAGGGCTTAAGCGCTAACTCAGGATTTGAACGCATTTTTATTGTCAGATCCAAAATACTATAAAATATAAATAAATACATATACACACATACGTTGAGTGTAAGGATATAAAGAGACTCACACATACCTTTACCCATGCCTTTTTCCTGTCGGGGTAGGCAGAGAGGACAGAGCACCAAAATTTCCACATCCATATACTCGTACTTCATACAGCTGCTATCTATTATTTCTCTGACTTTCTAAGTCTCCTTTCAAAATATCATTCCCTTGATACAACCTCCCACTTACATTTGCACTGTATATTTGTTGTGTTACTCTTTCGTCATTCATTCGTTCTGCATGCCCAAATCATCTCGGAGTGATTTTCTTCATCTTACTCAACATATTTGCCTTAAGTTCACACTCATGCTTAGTCAATTAATTCCACATTGTGTCATAAACTGCCACTTTATGTATTCTTCTCAGTGCATGCAATTCCACAGCATTTATTCGGCAAATTTTGATACTGTCCGGTATAGGTTGTGAAAAGATTAATACTGTAATAATCAAGTCGTGTATTTTTAGAAAACATTTTACGGGCCGTATTACATAGACAAATAAAATTATTTTTTTCACTTGTCGTTTAGATTTTTATCTGAAAACTCACCATTTATTTTTAAATAAACATGTTCTGTAAATAGGCGAGCAGGCTTGTACGCTTGTTTTATATTTTAATAAACTTAATTACCTTATTTTTACCTCGGGGTAGTTTTATTACTTAAAAGGAGAGGGCGCTGTTTGTTGGTTGTTTTTTTATCTTATTTATATTTCATTTCTCAGTGATATAAAATTTTTTCTTTAAAAAAGCATGTCATCTATTTAAATAATATTTTTACAAAAAACGTTAAATTCACCGCAATAATTTTTAATATCTGTCTAAATTTAAAGTGGTGAACTCACTTCGCATTAATTTTTGCCATAGATTATCTTCTTCTCCCTGGCTCCATCCCAATTCACTGTCTGCGAATACAGTTGGGGTCAGCTGTCCTCGTCCTCAGGTTGTATACTCTTCTGTTCCGGACTACGTCCCCCAGGCCGTGCCTCTGCATCAAGTTATCTTTTTGCACCACCCATGAATTCTTTGGTCTTCTTATGGTTGTTATTCGAGGAAGATCCATGGAGATTGCCTGGTTCACAATGTGATAGGGTGCTCTGCGTCCAACGTGCCCATACCATCTCAATCGCCTCTCCTCCGTCTTACTGTTGATGTCTGTAACACCTAGGCTTCCACGAATGCGTGAGCTTTTTATTTTGTCTCTTAGGGACACACCAGCTGACCATCTTAGCATGCGCATTTCAGCAGTTTCTAGTTACCTGGAGTAAGATTTATACATCGTCCAGCATTCGGAGCCATGTAGGAGTGCGGGTCTAACAATCGTTTGGTATACTTTTCCTTTTAACTTTACTGACATTTTCGGATCACATAGAACTCCCGTCATTGATCTAAACTTCATCCATCCCACACTAATTCTATGTGTTACATCTGCTGCACATCCTCCATCGCTATGGAGAAGTGACCCAAGATACTTAAAGGAGTCACAATTTAGTAATGTTTCTCCATCCATTTGCATTACGGCAGTGATAGCATTTGTGTTCTCGAATGGTAGGTACAGATACTCTGTTTTCTTTCTGCTCAGTCTCAATCTATTGTCCTCCAACATTCTTCTCCACCTTTCCAGACTATTGTGCAGGTCTTCATGTTTTTCACTTATTAATACGATATCGTCTGCAAATAGTAGGATATTTAGGAGACTGTTCATTTCCTGGTTAGTTAAATAGTCCATGACTAAGACTATTTCCTGGTTAGTTAAATAGTCCATGCCATAGATTTTCTTCCTGGAATAAAAAAAGATTACTGACACGATTTATTCTGGCTTCAAAAATGAAATAAGTAACTAAGATATATACCTATTGTCATCTAATCTTCTATAGCCAAGCTCTTAGAGACGATGTTGTATCAATACTAACATCTTACATTGATCCTCAAATCATTGAAGAGCAATATGGCTTCAAGAAATAAGGGTCTTCTGAATCAAATCTTATGATATTTAATGACTATGCATCAATAACTTGAGATGATGGAAAACAAGTTAAAAGTTAATTGCTCCTGGCATGGTTTCTCGAAGACTTCTGATCGGGTAAACCACAAATTACTCCTTGACAAAATTGATAGATTTGGAGTTCTGGATATCTTTATTAACGTATTTTTCGACTAACCGATATGATACAATATGTTTTATATGGATTGTACGAGTATAAATCTAATCTGATCACAAATTTAATCGAAATAAAAATTCACGGCATATTCAGGGGTCCCACAAGGGTCAAATTTAGGGCCTACGTTCTTCTTAATCGTTATCAACGACATTGGTTCAGTAATAATCTGATCACAAATTTAATCGAAATAAAAATTCACGGCATATTTAGGGGTCCCACAAGGGTCAAATTTAGGGCCTACGATCTTCTTAGTCGTTATAAACGACATTGGTTCAGTAATAAGTTCAATGAAAGTTCATCTTATGAAGATTGTTGACTCCTTCAGTCGGGCTTGAACGCCGTTCGGGAGTGAAGTTAAACAAATAGACTTAATTTTAATATTTTAAAATTGCAACTCTTGTATTTTTCCAGAGCAATGACTTTCAAATATAACTCTGAACAGTCTTATGATTCAAAGAGTCGAGTGCGTCAAAGATTTGGATATTATTTTTAACAGTAAGCTCTCATTTGGTCATGTTGAGAAACTATGTGAGTCTACATATAGGGTACTAGGGTTTGTGAGACGAGTCAATAAGTCATTTGTGGGGGAGAGGTTCTCAGGTCCCTCTACAATGCGCTGGTTTGTAGCAAGTTGGAATGTGGAGCATTGTTGTGGATTCTTTACTTTCAAATGGTTAAGAAAATCCAAGATAAATTTTTGAGATTTCTCTTCTTATGGGAGTGTGGTTTCTACCCGTGTTACTGTCTTACAAGGTTTATTTTTGGCGATACTGCCTTCTTAGCGTGAGGAGGGATGTGAGGGTCTGTTTTTATATATTTAAGATTTTGACGGGAGCTACACCTAATCCAACAATGCTAGAACACATAAGATTTTATTTTCTTTTAAACCTTATGTTTTGATATTATCATGTAGCAATCTCTTACAATCGACCAGAACCATACCTTAAATGTTTCTTGTTTAAAAAAAAAGATTCCATTGGAAATCGAACCCGCGACCCCTGAGTTGGAATTAGCGCGTCTTATCAACTAGGCTACTGAAGTCGTAACATACATTCCATAACTTCCTTTTTTTATAAGTCATCTTATGCTCGATGGAAGGTACAAATAACGTTTTTAGAAAAATCGAAGAAAGTTAGGGATGTCAAAAACGGTTTTATTTTTAAAATCAGATATGGCGATAATTATTTCATGACGTGATAATAAACTATTTCGGAAGCGGACATGTTTAAAATAAAAGTATGTCGTGTCTCGGTAAATTCCGTAAATTTGAATTTCCTTTCTCCACATACGTGCGTTTGTGTGTAGTATTGAATTTTTCATTAGCCACACTGTTCATAATATGACTGCGACGCGTGACCGTACGTGAAAATGATGAGTTCTCCATTGCGCCATTACCTCGCTATATGGCCGGATAAATATTCTCATGTTTCGAAATCGGTCATTTCGAATCTTGGCATTAATTAATTTTACATTACGGCATTTATATTACGAATTGCTGTTTAGTCCGATTTCGGATCGTTTTTTTTTTATTTCGTAGTGTCTGTGCCGATTTTTAATTATTACTAGAGTCGGAAGGAAGAGTTATTGTTGCGCGTATTTTATTACGGGGCGATAAAATTTCAGGCGCCACGTCGCCACGGCGCCTGTGATTTCAGGATCGGTTGTTGTGTACCGTCTCCTTAAATCAAATAATACCTCTCAGTTTTCCAATCTGTAGACTAAATTGCATGTAGATGAACACAATTAATTCAACTATAATAGAATGTGAATGTCAACGAAATGATAAACTTGGAATAAAATAAATATTTCGTCAATCTTCGAAAAGGCTTTAGTTTCACTTTGTGGTGCCATGTTTTATGTAAAAAAGGAATAAACTGAATAATTAAAACACTTATTTTATATTTTTGTGTTCACTACTGCTTTTTTTTTAGTTTCCTGCCGGTTTCAAAGACCTCCGTCTTCATCGTCAGGTTAACTTATCTTAACCTGGCGATGAAGACGGAGGTCTTTGAAACCGGTAGTTAACTAGTGGTGATCACAAAAATATAAAATAAGTGTTTTATTTATTTATTTTATTTCTTTTTTACATAAAATAAATATCGCTTATAGTTTTGTATAGGAGTGAAACCTTGACCTAGAGAAATAATGTAAGAAGCCGAATAAATGCTGTAAAAATGCATCCACTGAGAACAATACATGGGATGACAATGTATGACAGAATACGGAATGAAGTGATATGGGATGAATTTGAGCTTGAGGCTGATGAGTTGAGTAAATGATGAAGAATTCTCTGAGATGATTTGGGAATGCAAAACGTATGTACGAAGAAAAACTAACATTCTTGTGCAAATGTTAGTGGACAGTATGGTAGAGGAAGACCGAGGTGAATATGGTTGGATCAAGTGAATTATATGTTGAAAGAAGAAAACGTAGAAAATCAGATAATTCGTAGGAGTTATATAAGGTGTATGTATGTGGAAAAGACGAAAAATGTGTTGCAAGATAGGAACGTCTGGTGATATGTTCTCTCTGCCTACTCCGGCAGGGAAACAGCGTGATTGTATGTATGTATGTGTATATATTAGAATAACTGCATTGTCTTTTTATTATTATTGGACAAGTTCTTAGAAAATAAGAAATCTCATTAACGATTAAATGTCGATTTCAATTTATATTATATATATATATATATATATATATATATATATATATATATATATATATATATATATATATATATATATATATATATATATATATATATATATATATATATATATATATATATATATATATATATATATATATATATATATATATATATATATATATATATATATATATATATATATATATATATATATATATATATATATATATATATATATATATATATATATATATATATATATTTTAATTTAGTAACTTGACATACATAAAAGAGGTATGCATGTCCATATGAAAATTACTAATATAAAAGTTGAACAGTTAAGAGATATTTTATTTCCTGAACACCAGCTTCCACAAAAAGACGTTTCTGTGAATCTCGAATCAAACCTTGCGTTTGTTGAATGTGTTAATTGCAGGAGTGTTTCCTACACAGTATTGTTGCATTGTTTAAAATTGCTGCTTCGTAAACAAGTTAGCCATGATGACTGTAAATTTTCGAAGAGGAGTGACACTTAAAAGAAAGGATGGTTAGACTTAGTACTTGAAAATCGTTTTTTTATTCCGTATACCTAAGTCTTTCAATTTCCATCAGCTGTACTGGAAAATACCTGCATCTTTGACGATTCATGGTCGTCCATGCAGCGTAGATATTCTTATAGAATCAGGCATCTTTGGGCTTTGGACGAAAGCTCTTGACTTTGTTCTGGTAATCATCATCCATCATTCTTATTGCAAAGTTCTCCATACAGTGAGTTTTCCTCACATTTCTTTGCAATTTGATGGACTGACAGCTTTCAGCGTCAATTTAAACTTGATAAATTGTGACTTAGTTGTTTCTGTTATTTTATAAGCGTTGTATTTAGCAGACGTGGACAAATGCGGCTCCGAGAGCCACATGCGGCTCTTCATTGGGTTAAGTGCGGCTCCCAATGTCTCTTATAAAAATATAGATACTATCTTTCCCCATTATACTTGTATTTTCTCGATTTTCCTTTCTAAATGTTGTAAGTGACAAGATGCGCATGTATGAATGCAAGTGTGAAAGACGCAAGTACTAGTATTGGTATATACGTGTGTGCTGTGATTTCAATGTGTAGGGTGCGCGCGCATCTCCTGCCTCTATGTGCGCAAACCGTATTTTGCGCTATTTTTATATTTTCTTATATGTGTATTTTTTATACTTTAACAATTAAGATTTGTGTAGAATATGTAATAAATTTGAATTAGTGTATTTAACACTACGTGAGAAGGTGACTATGGTGTGGCTCTTTATATATATGAAAATCCAGAATAAGGCTTTAGTTGACCTCATGTATGTCCACCCCTTGTATATATTGTAGTACAAATATAAGTGTAATGCATGGTAGAGGAAGACCGAGGAAATTGTAGTTGGATCACGTGTATTATATTTTGAAAGAAGGAAATGTAAAACATCAGAGATATCGTAGGAGCTGTATTAGGTGTATAAATATAGAAGAGGCGAAATATGTAGGAATTGTATAATGTATGTGGGTATAGAAGAGGCGAAAGATCGTGTTGCGATAGAAAAATCTGGCGCTCTCCTTTTTGCCTACCCCGACAGGTAAACGGCGTGATTGTGTGAATGGATAAGCATCGATAATTTCTCAATGTTTGAAATGCAAACTTCTAAGAATTCCCACCTGAAATACTCGTATATTGACAAATTGATAAGTTGATTTCTTCGATATTACTTTTTTATATCTTTCGTTGCAATTGAGATAGTAAATATGTCAAGCTACAATAAAGTCAATTCTTATTGCGCCACTCTATGTAAATGCGGTATTGATAGAAACATCAAATCAATATTATCGGAATAAGAAGTACAGTACCCGGCGGTAAGTAATAAACATTGCTTTGTAGAGCGTCGTCTCTGTCGCGCGATGCGTCAACAGTACGGTACGCGACGACGACGCTCTACAAAGACGAAGACACTTGTCTGTCGATCCGGAGGTTGCGGGTTCGATCCCCGCTGGAACCCAGATTTTTTTAAATAGGATTCCAGTCTGGTTAACACTTAGGGCCTATAAAAACATCTTTCTGGCTGGTTGGAAGAGATTACCACATGGCAATTAACTCGCCAGGTTAAAAAAAAAAGTTGGCCGATTATGGCCGAGTCTCTTTCTTAGCTCGATGTGTATTACTTACCGCCGGGTACTGTACCAACATGTGTCTATTGTTTAGCTATCACAAAGGTGCAAGAGATCATGCTATTTATTATATTTTTGATCGATCTATGTTTATAATCTCAGTTCGGCTGATATTAATCGCTGAACTATAAATATAATACCGACAAATGGTTGAATAGACAGAATTAATCAACTTGAAATTAGCAACGCTCAAGGTGAACGTGTTTTCGTTTTATTTTTCTATAAACAAGACTTATTGTTAGCGATCCGTTTTTTTCTTTCTTGTTCGTTTATACATTCAATAAAAAGAATAGCAAAATTATAAATAGTTTAGTATTGGTATTCATGATTGCGTAGTCCAAAATCGTCCTGTATATTTGCGAACATGTTTATTTCTGTGGCGTTATGGCAGAAGTTGATATGTCCGTTTTACCTTAGTTTACAGGAGAAGCAATATTAACTTTGACAAGCTGTCAAAATCAGTACAAATGAGCATTTTTTAAGTTTTCCAAACGATATATCTTGTTTGGATAATGACTGACACACCAAGTTTTGCCACAACATGCTGAGAAATATTTTATAGAAATTGGGAGAATAAACATAAAATGACAAAAAACGGACGTATCAACTTCTGTAAACTAAGGTAAAACGGACATATCAACGTCTGTAAACTAAGGTAAAACGGACTTATCGACTTCTGTAAACTAAGGTAAAACGGACATATCAACTTCTGTAAATTAAGGTAAAACGGACATATCAACTTCTGCCATAACGCCACAGATTTAATCCTCTGTTGTCAAGTGGCAGGTTTATTGCCAAGTTTTTCATATGGCTTCTTACCCTTCGATATATCCGAATTAGCGTTTCGGACATGTTTAAAAGCGTGGCCGGAGGATAATATTGTGTTCGGTTCCAGTAAGCTAGTCTTCGAGTTTAAACTCTTTGGAGTAGACACGGACGTTGCGGTTCGTCATTGAATGGGTTGGCAACATTACCGCTCGGCGCGTTCGAGTATTGTTACCAGACTGGCACTTTTTTTACATACCATCGCAAATCGAACCCGAAACTCCTTGGTGGAAGTCAATAATGTTCCCACTAGGCTACGGAGGTCGCCACTATACGATTGTTGAACGATGTTTTGAGTTAAAGGTGGATGATGCATTAGTCTGACCTAATAAGTACTGCTCACGTAACATAAAAGTTTAATAAATTAAATATGGATATTTACATTTTTGATGAAGAGGAATATGGATATGACATTTTTGATGAAGAGGAATATGGATATTGATGAAGAGGAATATGAATATGACATTTTTGATGAAGAGGAATATGGATATGACATTTTTGATGAAGAGGAATATGGATATGACATTTTTGATGAAGAGGAATATGGATATTGATGAAGAGGAATATGAATATGACATTTTTGATGAAGAGGAATATGGATATGACATTTTTGATGAAGAGGAATATGGATATGACATTTTTGATGAAGAGGAATATGGATATGACATTTTTGATGAAGAGGAATATGGATATTGATGAAGAGGAATATGAATATGACATTTTTGATGAAGAGGAATATGGATATGACATTTTTGATGAAGAGGAAAACATGTGCAATACTATAATAATAGAAACGAAAAGAAAAAAAACAGTAAAAAAATAACAAGGTCATAAATGGCCAGGAGAAGGAAAAGGAGAGTGAAAAGGATAATGGAAAACCAGGAAAAGTACGCTGTAACTGAAGGGTATTGTTTTTTAATCCGCTTTTTCGGGGTTCTCAGGTCCCTCTACAATGCGCTGGTTGGTAGAAAGTTGGAATGTGTAGCATTGGTGCGGAGCCCACGGGGGATTCGTTACTCTCAAATGGTGGAAAAAGTTTTTTTTGAGATTCCTCAACAAGATTTCTTCTTGGTATATTGGAATATTACCTTCTTAGCGTGAGGAGGGATGTGAGAGTCTCTTATTATATTTGTAAGTTGTTGACGTGAGCTACACCTGATCCTAGTATGTTAAAAATGATAATGTTTTATGTCCCTGACAACTATTCGAGGTACAGAAATATTGACTTATTTAAACCGCCAATAAGTAGAACTGTCATGTGCTCTCTCACTGTATCACGGCATGTCCCTTTTAAATAAAGCCGCGGATATTGACGTCTTCGACATTTCTGGTGATTTTAAGGAAAACATTATGAGCTTACTTAGTAATGGAAGTTAGTCGTTTCGACCGAGCTAATGTACTCGTATTTTGTTTACTAACTTTTATATTTTTGCTGCTGTATTTCATGCCTGTTAAAGCTTTGTATGTAATTGGGTTTAAACCTGTCTATGTAAACTGTATGAAAGCAAATAAATAAATAAAATATAATACATAAACATGACAATAAATAATCAGTAATATTAAAATTGTTAAATAGAAAGTAAACTCACACACACATATCACCTCACATGTACTGTCAGTGATAAATAGAGAATCAAATAAGAGTCCAAATTTTGACAAAATACAAATAAAAAATGATGTTTATACGCACTAACTATAATACAAAACTGGAAATAAATACGCATTAATATAACAAATACTGAAAAGAAAACGCTATAACAAATACTGAAAAGAAAACGCATATACGCGCACACACAATACTCAATTCACTGCAATGTACACATATGTACTATATTTAATAAACTTCTTGAATCAAAAATGATTAAGAGAAATTGCTCAAAAACAATGAACCCCTGACAAGTGTATCGATTCATTTATGTTTTGCAAGAGCGCATGATTAATTAATAACAAAAGTGTTTTAATCACTCGTCCACGTACAAGTATGAATTTTATCGTTTTATTTTTCATTTTTCACAAGAAATATCAGGAGTTTTCTGAACACGAGTATTAAACAAATTAAGTTATTAAATATTTTCTATAAATTGGGAGAATAAACATAAAATGACAAAAAACGGACATATCAACTTCTGTAAACTAAGGTTAAACGGACATATCAACTTCTGTAAACTAAGGTAAAACGGACATATCAATTTCTCTAAACTAAGATAAAACGGACATATAAACTTCTGTAAATTAAGGTAAAACGGACATATCAACTTCTGCCATAACGCCACAGATTTAATTCTCTGTTGTCAAGTGTACAATATGGCAGGTTTATTGCCAAGTTTTTCGGATGGCTTCTTACCGTTCGATATATCCGAATTAGTGTTTCGGACATATTTAAAAGCGTGGCCGGAGGATAATATTGTGTTCGGTTCCAGTAAGCTAGTCTTCGAGTTTAAACTCTTTGGAGTAGACACGGACGTTGCGGTTCGTCATAAGCAATATATGACATGCTAGGTTGTACTGTATACAACGGAATTTTTATACAAAATAATCTCCATATTTTTTTAGTCGTATACTCATAACTTATTACTGAGTATCATGACCCTCATGATAGCCTCTAACGTTTCCTTACAATCCATCTAAACTCCGCAGTTCTTAGATCAGCGGTAGGGTAGTCTTGTTGCGTTCAATACTTAGTTGGTCCAATGCTTCGCATAATTTCTTCTTATGCGTGGTCTCTCGATGCTTCTGGTTGTTCTCTTTTTCTTTCTGATGTCAATCGTCGTTGTCCTCCGTTGTCTTTAACTTGATGCATCACCTGTCTCGATCCTTCCCGGTCCTTGGTCTGTTGAAAGCAGTGTTTAAAGACGAATCTGTTTACTTCATTTTGTAGGAGACCTTCCTCTTACTCGGTTTCTCTTAATTGTCCCTGTGACCACCAGCTTCTGCAGCTTTCTGGACACATTTTCAAAGTATTTTAGGACCCTGTTTTCCTGCATGTTGTCTTAAGTCTTTCAGTAATCTTTAATTCTTGGATGATAGATACGTTGTGGTGAGCCTTGAGGTTTATGGATTAGGGAGCATCCTCCTCTCAGCGTCACATTTCTTCTAGTTACCACGAGTCTTTTCAAATTCTCGCCGCGCTGAAAATAAAAAAAAACTGGCGACTAATTTACCAAAGTTTCCGGCTTTAATTTTGTGAAACTACATATTGGAATATTTACAATAAATTACTTTGTTATGCCACAAATAAAATTAATCCCTGCTACACGTGTTTCTGCCTCATATCGTGAGGTTCTTCACTCAGCCTGAAGAGAGCCTCGGGATAGCAGATAGAAACACGTAAGCTTAATGTTGACGATATGTCTGCGATACATAGCTCAGGCATTGTTGACAATACGAATGCAAATGCAATCGAGTAAGTGAGTGCCTTTAGTTTGGATGGATGCAGTGTCTGGGGCACGCTCCATGGCCATACAGAGAATGGACTAGCCTTGAAGTGGATGAGGTAACGGTGTATTTATCGAATTTTAATGTTTATTTTTGGTAATCTTAAGTAAAATATGAAAGCTGCAGGTGTTCTTTCAACTGGAAATTGTAATGAAAAAAATCTATGTAAATGGTAACAATTTAATAACTATGTTATTTTTTTTTTCTATATTTTCATTATGCTCCTTCTAATTTTAAAGTTATCAACATGTTCCTCTAAAAGTATTCGTGGCCTAGGCAACAATACGCTTGATTTCCACCCGGGGATGTGAACGAATAATTTTTTTAATTGTTGTTTTTTTAGATACTCGTATATTTATTTATCTTTTAAGAACATTTTCATAAAATTTCATGATAAAAAAAATAAAAAAAATTGTTGTTATTAAGTCGGAAGTAAGGCCGCCCGTACATGGAGGGGGTCCATTATGCTCATAATTGTGGCTGTTGTACAAGTCTGAAAATTAAAAAAAAAAAACTGTTTTACTCAGAAAGTCTGTGGCTATAGCCGGTACTAGAATAATTAAAAAATAATAATTAGAAAAAAAATGGCAGCTTGTTGAAATAAAAATTTTTTTTTTTGTCTTTAGACGAGTGAAAATACTCGAAAAACTGAATCGATTGACATAATTCTAGTACCGGGTATAGATAGAGGTATTACAAAGAGAATAAGTACTTATTCATTAAAATCGGTTAATTAGTTTTGGAGTTATTATGGGGAATAGTTTAAAAAAAGTGATTTTTCAGGAAACGCGTTTAAAGTTTCAAGTGCGATTTTTACACGAATTAAAGTAAATATTTTCAACGTATTGTTAATCAGCAATTCCAGGGCCATATAAACTTGTTCAAAAATCCCGACAAACTAAATATCAATTCATAATTCCAAGAAATCTTATTGGATGAGAATTATTTGAAAATAAGACTGCTATTGACCATAACAATAGACGACCCGAAAGCAGCGAATCCCAGATCATTTTTCGACCGGCGCGCTCGACTATAAACCCTAACATAATAACTTTTCGAATTTTCAAGATTTTTGAAAATTTCGTACTGGAAATTATTCAGAAAGGATTATAAAAAATCTTCTTCTTCTTAAACTTTCTGTAGACTCTCAAGAGTCTGTTACTGCAGGATTGTCCTGTGATGCTGAGCTCCAGCTATCTATCGATCCATCGTTTCGGGGGTCTCCCTGGCGGACGCCGTCCATCCGGCACCCCATGCAGAGCTATGTATGGAATTCTTGTGGAATTCATTCTCTGTACATGTTGGTACCAGTATCGTCGACGCTGTCGTCCCCATCTGACCACATCTCGGACCTCACAGACCTCTTGGATTGTGGTGTTCCTTACACGATCACGCAAAGTCTTCCCAGCAATAGCGCGCAGAGTTCTCATTTCCGTTGTCCTTAGCATACTTTTGTCCTGACAGTGTCCGCCCTCGCTTCGATGCCATATGTGAGGATAGGTCGCACACAGGTCTTATAAATGCGTACCTTGCTATCCATTCTCATATATTTATTCCTCCATATGACATCTCTCAGGCAGCCCGCCACAACTGCAGCTTTGTCTACCTGAGGCCTTACTTCTCTGGGGAGGTCATGAGAGCTGAGCAGTTCACTGCCAAGATATCTGAACTGGGTTGCCTGATCAATTGGCTCGTCACGTACTGAAATTCTGCATTCTAGTGGGTCTTTGGAGAATGTCATGCACTTGGTTTTTGCTACGGAGATAATCATATTGTACTTTGAGCAGGATTCATCGAACTTTGTGAGCATTCTCTGTAAGTCATTTTTATTTTCAGCTATCAGCATATAAAAAATCGATTTAAAAAA
Source organism: Odontocerum albicorne (assembly GCA_949825065.1). Taxonomy (NCBI): domain Eukaryota; kingdom Metazoa; phylum Arthropoda; class Insecta; order Trichoptera; family Odontoceridae; genus Odontocerum; species Odontocerum albicorne. The sequence continues at coordinate 47,554,020 of OX463842.1, forward strand.
AATTCAAATGAGAATACCCCCTTAAGACCCCGTCACCTTACTTCTGTGTTCAGTTCAAGACAATCTTGAAAATAACCACATTACTAAGACACGAATCATTCTCCTTTCGTTGAGACACAGCTCAGTTTTTACGTCATACAAAGATATGAAAGAATCTAGATAATGATCGTCATCGAGAATGTATGAGGTGTGGTCGAAGTGAGGTGAGAGGTGGTCGAATAAGAACGAGAAATGTGTAATTGGACTACGTGAATGAAATTTTGAAACAAGGAAATGTGAGAAAGAACAGTAAGAGTTGTATGCGAAAGTGTATGGATGTGCAAGAAGCGAAGTATGTGTGTGTCGAGATAGAGAAGTATCGCACTCTTTCTGTCTCTGCCTACGGTAGCAGGGAAACGGCGTGTATCATATGTTTTTTTTTGTAATCGTTTTAATGTTATTTTCACCATGTTGACGACTATGAGTAATCGACAATAAAATTTCCAATACTGAGTCACCAAAACTTACGCAATCATTTTTTTTATCAACGTTTATATTTTATGTATAGTTTTGTTTGAATTTTATAAGTTTTTTAAGATTTAAAAAATTAAACTTATCCTGAAGTATATTTTAATTTTTTTTTTACCAAGTACCCACCTTATTGTATTGTATTACACTATTGTATACAGTACAACCTGTCGGGCTTATTGCCATGTATCAATTTCTTCCAACCAATCAGAAATATGTTTAAGTGACCTTAAGTGAAAACCAGACTGGAATTCTTTTTTTTTAAATCAGGGTTCCAGCGGGATTTGAACCCGCAATCTTCGGGTTGGAAGACAGATGTCTTACCAACTAGGCCACGGAGGTTGTCTTACCTTATGTATAGAATTGAAGCTTGTGTTTGTATAAAAAAGGATAAAAGTAAGACTAATGCTGTGGTGATGCGTGCAATACGAAAAAATGTGGGGTGTCAATGTATGAAAGAAGGCGGAATGAATACAACAGAAATTAATGCATCAAGAAAATTGATGTTTTAAGTAAGATGAAAGAAAACTTAAGATGGTTTGGATATGTAGAAAGAATGAATAACGGAAAAATGGCTAACTAAGTATACAATTCAGGAGAAAAAGGAAGACCGATGAAAACGTGGTTGGATAAAGTGAGCTAGATTTTGATGGAAGGTTAAGCGAGGATGATGAATAATTGAGGATTGTATGAGTGTGGTGGTGGCAAAAACTGTGATTGGCTAGAAAAGCATGGAGATCTGTTATCTCTACCTACCCCGCAAGAGACACAACGTGATGATATAAACGTACATGTAAATATATTTTTTCTTGTTCAGAACGTTTTTCGGAGCAGTTGCCGTGTTAAATTAGCATCGGCATTTCGAAGGCGTTGCAGCCTTTATCCTCAGGGCAATGTCGAAAAATATTACCGAATTGGAATGCGCATTATCCGTAACGAGTATAAAATAAAGCTTTATACAAAGAGGGATCAGGGTACTCGACGTTAGTGCCACCGAAGATCTTAACCAATTTGTTAAGGACAGACCCTGAATATATTACGCATGAAAGAAGCGTTCTCCTGAGGATGACGGCTACAACGCCTTCGAAACGTCGGTAATAATTTAAACCAACTCAATACGGTAACATAACTCAGAAAAACATTTTAAACTAGTGAACAATGAGTTTATTTTCCTCTTGTTTATCAGCGTGTGTCGTTCTTATTTTAGTTAGTTTTTCTCTCGTTTACTCGCCAACGTAACAATTGAATGGTTGAATTAAAATAGGCACTAAGTACCAAAAAAAACAAAAAAAACTAAGTATGCAGTTTCATTATATATGACATATAGAAGGAAACGGCATACTTTGTTTTTTTTGGTACTTAGTGCCGATTTTAATTCAACCATTCAATTAACGCTAGGCAATTTTTTGTTCAGTTAATTATATATCCACAGTTTGACCTTGACACTTTTCAGACGTTTGTTGGCAGGTGTTTTTTCTCTGTACAAAAGCGGTTTTCTGTGCTCTTATTTGAAAATTATGTTTAAGCCATAACAACCAACCACCATTGGGTATGGTCCATTAAAGTAACAAAGGAAAGATAATTGCTAACGGCTATGTTAATTTTTTGGCAAGAAGGCTGAAGGCTTAGCAGGAAGAGGAACAGAATAATCCATAGGCAGAATGTTATGTTGGTTACTACCCGGAAGAACGTGTTTACAATTAGGGGGGTAGTCGGGTAGTATTAATCAAATCAGATCGATTTCCTATTTTCCTTGTCTGAAAGAATCCCAAAATTAAAAAGAGAAAAAAAAAACAGAATTAGCTGATAAATAAATGCTGGGTGATATTTTTCTCTGTTTTCTTTTTGCGTCTTATATACTCGTACCATAGTCGTATCAAACACAAATCCCATGTCCGCGATACCAGGATGGTTCACAGAACTTGTTTCTCACAACTCGGAACGTAAATTGTTGTTGTCTTGCACATCACAATTTTGATTCATCGATTCAATAAAAATGAATTCCTGCGAATGCAAACAACAAGACAACACGGTGAAATAAAACAGACAAACAAATATCAGCAGGATGTTTGGTGCGATCCTTAATCCTTCGGATCTATTGAAAATATGAATTTGAATTGTGAACATTGACGTTTGTTTGATTTATTTGTACTGGTACACGGCTGATTTTTAATAACACTTTTTTAAGATGAGACCTTCGGTTCCCACAACCGTTTCAGTTTCCAACATTAGAGTCGCTTTTTTTAGTTTAATTGATTTCGATTGATTGATATGAAATGCAATTTTTCGCTGTTTTTATCGTATCATGATTTTTTTTTCATGATCAAAATTATTATTTAAAAATGATAAAACGTGATGAACCGTTCAATTGTTGAGATATATGTTTTTAAACAATTCAAAACGAAACTGTGCTCACCATTTTTGTTTTTTATTTGCTCGATTTCTAAAAAAAAATGTATTATTGTATTATTTATACCATAGTTAATTTGTTCTGAAATGGCTAATCATTGTTACCGAGAAAATCACACATTTTCTATCGATGATGCCAAATTATTGCATACCAGTGGTAACGGAAACTTGCAAATCAATAGTAATTGTACTTATTAGAGGTCCTAGAAATATTCAAGTCATTGTATTGGGATGAACACTTACATACATTCCCAAGAGCTCAGCGCTGCTTGCTAAAGTTGTCTGCTGCCTTCCTCCACCCACAATCCCCAACCCGATTTTTTTACCGTTAGACGCGTGTATATCAGTACCAGTTCGAATATAATTCAGTCTTGTTTGTACTCCCTTGATGAGGTGAAAACCTTGAAACGGTAGCATTAAACTGTTATATAAAGTGGAATTAACAGTGTTTGACTAAACAAATTACAATACATGGTATTTATTGTATTACACTTTTGTTGTATACAGTACAACCTGACGGATTTATTGCCGTGTGGATATCTCTTTCAAGCAACCAGAAAGATTTTACAGAGGTCTTAAAAAAATCAGACTGGAACTCTTTGTAAAAGAATCAGGTAAATTTTTCGATCTACATTCATCTTTCTTTTACTCCATATTCCTTCATCTATCTTGTATAGTTCTATTTCTCCGACATTTTTATTTTTTTTGTCTTTCAATTAATTTTTAAATTTATTATAATGGTCTTTCAAATTGAGCGATTTTTTAAATTCTTGGATAAAACACAGATGGCGCCGCGAACTTGTCTGGGTCTTGTGACATTTGAGACAGTGTATTGTATGGCATTTATAAAAATATAGTATACAATACAACAACGTGTTCAAATTGTTGAATTGTTTTATGTATTGTAAAATTCGGAAACGGTGATGTTAATTGGCCACCTGACAGCGTTGGACTGTTTTCTCTGGGGTTACGTGAAAAGCCAGGTCTATAATAATGACCCCCGATAAATTCCTGAGCTCAAGGACGAAATTATTCGCGTTATTGATGAGTTAGAACCGCAATTATGCCAAAATGTCATCGAAAATTTTGACTAAAGAGTGGACATCTGTGTAACTGCAAGAGGTGAACATTTAGCGGATATTGTTTTTTGTGTTTAAATGTCATACATTATACTTAAATGGCCAATAAAAAGTTTTTTGAAATCGAAACAAATTGCGTGTTTTATTCAAGAATTAAAAAAAAAATATTAAAAAGACCGCTCAATTTGAAAGACCCTATATAACCCATTTTGGTTATTATAATGTTATATACAACAACCGCGCAATATTAACAGTAAATGATAATACATTATAGTGTATTGGTGCCCACCTTGATGATAGGAAGTGAAAATTAGACTTGGCAGAAGTAGGATAAGAGTAAGATTAATGCTGTGGAGATAAGTGCACCAAGGAATATTTGCGGAGTGTCAATGTTTGAAAGAAGGCGGAATGACTGTATGGATAAAATTAATGTTTTACGTAAGATGAAGGAGCTTTTAAATGGTTGGATATCTGGAGAGAAAGAATAATGGAAAAATGACTGAGCGAGTATTCCAGTTAGAAGTGCTTGGAAGAGGTAGACCGAGGAAAACGTGGCTGGACCAGATTTTAAAAGAAGGTTAAGTGAGAAGTATGAATAATAGAAGATAGTGCATGACGAAAGGTATAAATGTGGAGGAGGTAAAAGTTGTGAGCTTGGATAGAAAAATGTGGAATCTGTTATTTCTGCCTACATCGTAAGGGACACGGCGTGATGATATGTATATATGTATGTGTATGACTCAAAAACATCAAATTTAAAGGTCGATAATAAAATGAAAAAAAATTATCACGAACGTGTTAAGCATTAAAATTATGAATGTACTCAAAAATAAATAACTGGTTTCAAGATTAATATTTAAGCAGACCAATAGATGGCACTACAATCGCGCGTCTTTGCAACGCGGAATGACGCCTGCATATATAGGGTCAAATAAGCAAACTTCGCTCGTCGTGCCTTAAACTAATGAGTAAGGAAAATATTAAGCCTTGGTGACGCTTGGCTATGCTTGCTTAAGCGAATTAATTTTTGAAGAGGTACAGGTCGTCCCTTCGAGTCGCTCGCCTACTTTTGCAAGCGGCTTGGGTGTAGCGATCTGCCTCCCTTAATAATGTAAGATTTGATTCGCTTGTGGTGCCACAATAAGAGTACAATCTACCACCATGTTTTTTTGTGAATAAACGAGTATCTTAATTTATATGATCGAAAGCCGTATTTTATTTCATTGGTGTTTTCTATTACGTAAGTCAAACATGGATACGATAAAAAAGTATTGAAAGTTAGATAAATACGGTTAAATCAGAGCGTTGCGTAGAATGTGTGGAAAAATAATGTATGCCAGAATGAGGAAGTTAGGAAATAATGCGAATTGAAAAAAGATACAATGTTTAAGATGAAAGAAGCATTGACAGTTAGAAAGATTTACAAAAATAATCCATAGGAGATACGAAAAGTTTGGAAAGAACGTGGCACAACCGAGTGAATTAAAATTTGGAAGAGCGAAAAGCCTTTATAATAAGATAGTATATGGACGTGACAGAAGCGAAAAATGTGTCAGGACAGAATGGTGTGGGGATCAGTTTTCTCTGTCCACCTCAATAGGGATATAGAGAGATGGTGATGATGACTTTTTTTCTATCAAATTATTCGTTCACCATCATCATTGCCGTCGATGTTAAAATAATAGGTTTCGCTATGCCTTTTTAATTAATATTTTATTTTTAACCAGCGAGATGACTAAATTTGTCAATATGAGAAGAATTAAGGACATCAGAAGGGTTTATTTTTACGGTGCAATTAAGTGACCAAATATTGCTCCAAGGGTCGCCTACGTTTAAATGTCACTTTTAAGAATCTTCTTTAATGCCATTAGCCTGCTTATACCCTCCAAGTCCATTGCGTGTTTAAGAGTGATTAGGGTAGCTTGTAGCTCTATAAATGTGTACACAGATAAGAATACACGGGGTGACAATGTATGACTGAATACGGAATGAAGTGATTAGATATTAAATTAGTTCACCCTCATCACTAATTATGTCGTTTCGTATTCTGGCATGTTTAGTCGCCCCATGTATTTATTATTCTCAGTGCAAGCATTTTTACAGCATTTATTCGCCTCCTATCAGTGTTTTTCCACGTCCATATATCAAAGGTGGTTCTAAAATACTATTATAAGGAGTAATAACGCTCGGTGGATATTGCAAAACGGTTTAATACTTTATTTACGAAATTGGAAGATTAAGAAACGATGACTACAAATAGGTGGCAATTTCGAATTTTTACACGGCTCGCAGTCGTTAATCCTTATTTCGCAATAAGATTTCTGTTATAGCTTTATGCTTTTTAATTCACTTATTTGGACAAGAAAACATTATTACGCCATATGCTTCGAGGAAGAGACGCTCAGAACATTCTTTGGTTGTCTTATATACAGTACTGTTCGAATTAATGGAATAAAAAATATTTTTTCAATTTTTTACGTATATCAACACTGTTATGTTCATTTTGACAGTTTTTTAGCGCCATAAATTATATCCTTATAGTTCATTGATTCCTTGGGAACTCATATTGATGTTTGTTGATGGATATTTGTTTTTTTTTACATTTGTTCAATGAAGGAATAATTTTGAAGTTGTTTGCATATTAAACAGTATTTTTGAGTTGGTTTACATCATGGATATCACGCCGAGGAAAAGAGAAAAGATTATAACATTAAGTGAACACTCTTCAATGACTCAGAAAGAGATTGCAAATGAGTGTTTTATGAGTCAGGGAGCAGTCAGCAAGATTATTAAGCAGAAAAGAGAAACAGGGACAGTTGAATCAAGGAGATTTGAGAAATGTGGGAGAAAAAGGACGACCACTGTCCGAGATGAAGTATCTTTGATCAGAAATAGTAAGCAAAACCCCAGAAAAACAAGTTACTAACTTCAACGAGACTTGGATGAAGAAGACTTATTGAATCTGGAAGAAAAACAATTCGACCATGGAAGAAGCAACTCCTGATGACGCGTATGATCAAGCAAAGGCTAAAAAAAGATGACGTCCATAATCATATAAAAACATGTTCCCATCCCCCACCCTGCTTAATTTTATACCTATATATCGTAGACCTGCTGGGAAACTAATTAGGAATTCCTGTTTTAAATACACCAGCTTATTACGTAGGTGAGTTAAATACTCTCGTTATTGAAAATAACATAAAAAAACAAACTCGAGAAATATATGCGATTTATACTTTCAGATAAAGGATCAGAAAAAAAAGAAAAACAATACCCTCATTGTATCTCAATTCATTTCATTCTGGCGCTCATCAGTTTTTTAAAGATAAAGTCGACTAAATTGTAACTCAACAAAGTCTTCTATATAAATCATATTTTATTTTCTTCAGGTTAACGCTCTTACTTCTGTAACTTTATGATTTGTTATTAATTCTATGGGTACTTTTATGGTGATATTTATTTAACAGCTTTATAGATTATTATCAGGGCAGGAAGGCGTTCTTTTTATCTCTGAGCACTTCTTTCGTTGCATTGAATAGCAATACCTAGTACCAACATCTCATGCAAAATGCCCAAATCAGTATTGTGGATATAAAAAAAACACTGACTGAAGCGAAGATACGCCAGTGTATGGGCAGGTTGATCTATTTGATTATGTTAGTAATAACCTTGAAAGTGAAGTTTCTAGACTAAACAAGCACCTGCCACCTGCTTATCTGCAGCAGCTTTAGGCAAAATGTTGGTCTTTACTCGCGGCAAGTGTTTTAGCTGGGTTGTCTCGATTAGCGGGCACATTAAAGTTCAAATATAACAACAAATACTTTTCCTGCATGCCATTCAACAGACAATCTGCAAGATCTGAAAAATAAATTACAATTTCGTTAATTTTAAGTATATAAGTAGTAATTTGAGGCGAACATGATAAATCGATGAAACATTGCATCTAAAAGGCCGAAGGTGTAAGCGCTAAGCTCATTTTAATATGGCAGGACCTCATATGATATATTTAGATACTAAAATGTCACTAGTGAGAGGTGTTGTACTCGTATTTCCAATATTCGTGTACGGAGCAGATACATAAATGCTGAGGATTCGTGGTCGCCTAAGAATACACGCCTTTCTGACATGGTGTAGGCTCCCCGAATTACCAGGACTGTTAGGAGAGGAATTCACTCCATCCTATAATAGTTGGGTGTGACAGTTCAATTGTTGGCAATCTGTGTTCCACACGCATTACTTTTCTTTGAACATTGCTCCGAGAACGGGATAACAAAGAAATATTAAAGTGTGTTGGGAGTGGAAAAAAGTAAAGGAACCGGCAGAGGTTAATGTGTATACGGCCTTGCAGAAAGCAGAAAATCGCGTGGAGTAGAGCGATTTGGTGATCATTTTGAGGCAGCACCGCCATCGATCACGCCTATAAACTATAAAGATACTTCTGAGAAGAAGGTACCAGTGCAAAGCTTATTTATTTCATCTTGAAAATCAAAATGAATGTAATAGTCGTGTATTTCAAATATTGATAAGTATAGTACAAACATACGGAGATTCCTATCGCGCCATGCTTTCTCCACCTCCTTTATACAGCTCCTCCGATTTCTCTTACATCTTACCTATCCTATCGCGTCATGCTTCCTCCACCTCCTTTATACAGCTTATACAGCTCCTCCGATTTCTCTTACATCTTACCTTTCCTATCGCGTCATGCGTCCTCCACCTCCTTTATACAGCTTATCCGTCTTATACAGGTCCTTCGATTTCTCTTACATCTTACCTTTCCTATCGCGTCATGCTTCCTTCACCTCCTTTATACATCTTATACAGCTCCTCCGATTTCTCTTACATGTTACCTTTACACATTTCATATAATTCAGTTCGACCATACTTTTCTCACTCACGTTTAACAGTCACGTACATACATACACATCATCACGCCATTTCTTTGGTGGGGTAGACAGAGAGGACAGAGCGACAGACTTATCTAACTGGACATATAGAACAAATAAGTAATGAAACAATGAAAAAACGAGAAACAGGGTTGAAGTGTTGAATACGATGATGATATCATTCTGAGATGGTTTGGGCACGTGCAATGAATGCATGAAGAAAGAATAACAAAACAAATATACAGTGCAAATGTGAGCGGAAGGCTTGGTAGAGGAAGATCAAGAAAAGTATACTTGGATTGAGTATCACAAGATATTTTTGAAATAATGAAATGTAAAAGTTCGAGAAATCGCAGGAGTTGTACTAGAAGATAGAAGCAAAATATGTGTAATCGCGTTGGAAAAGTTTACCGCTCTCTCCTACCGTGCCTACCCCGATGGGGAATCGGCGTGATGGTATGTATATATGTTTTAATCTTCTTCTCCCTGGCTCCATCCCAACTCACTGTCTGCGAAGACTGTTGGGGTCAGCTCTCCTCGTCCTCAGGTTGTATGCTCTTCTGTCCCGGACTACGTCACCCAGGCCGTGCCTCTGCATCAGGTTATCTTTTTGCACCACCCATGAATTTTTGGTCTTCCTCCGGTTGTTATTCGAGGAAGATCCATGGAGATTGCCTGGTTCACAATGTGATCGGGTGCTCTGCGTCCAACGTGCCCATACCATCTCAATCGCCTCTCCTCCATCTTGCTGTTGATGTCTGTAACACTTAGGCTTCAACATGTATATATGTTTTAATAAATAAATAAATATTTAATAAAAACCAATTTTATTTTAAATGGTGTGTAGAGTTAAAGGCGTGTGTGACTTAATAACAGATATGGTATACTACTTGTCGTGTTTAAATTTATTTTAATAGCATTTATCGTATATTGCTGTTGATATAATATTGAAAGCAATAACGTGAATTTGTGTACACAAAAACTATTAGTCACCCGTCATATACAGAGTGGCCCATCAATTGCTCTCCAGTTTCAAACAAACGTAATTTTTTATTTTGATAATATTTTTTATTAGGTTTTCAGGTACATTTATACGTTGTTTAACGATAGTGTAAAGTTCCTCAAAATCTTTAATTACGTTAACGGAATTATCGTTAACGGAGTTAAAAATAACACGCGAAGTATAGGTATAGGTTCCTAAAATATAAGAAAGACATTTTTTTATCTGAAAACTTAAATGTAATTTCAAAATTAAGTTTGCATAAATGTTGTAAAGTATAAATGAGTGGTTCAAAAGCCGCCAAGTGAACCAAGTCCAAAAATATTGGATTTAAGATCACTGCATGGAAGGTGTGCGAAGAGCTTTAGCTTTTAGCAGAAAATGCTTTTGTACAAAATAAGTGTAATAAATGTACTCAATATAACACTTTTCAGAATTGCGATCACTAAAATACCGTACATAATTAGAAACACTAAAATACCTTACATAATTAGAAACACTAAAATACCTTACATAATTAGAAACACTAAAATGTTTGAACGTAGTTTACTCAAAACTAATCGGAATGGGCTTTTTTATTTATTTATTTTTTTAAAACAGGCTTAACCCAATTACTTTGAAAAATAAAAGACATTAAAAAAGAAGAAAAATTACATAGAAAAAAAATACAATATATAAAATAAAAAATAATGCATATGCATACATACGAGTATATACACACAAACATATGATACACATATATTCAGTCACTTAAGTATGTGGATGAGTGCTTTCTAACGCGCTCAATCTAAGAAGAAAATTTACTTTTGCTTTTGGTAATGTGATATGAAATATGTCAATATCCGAAGCAGTCCCGTTCAGAAGAGTTAAGGCCCTTCCAACAGGCATAGCGGCTGGAAGACCCGTTCTTGCGTATGTTATTGAGCACAGTTCTTGCCGGCGCAGTCTAGTGTAATTGTTAAGAACATTTAACGCTAATCTTTGTAGTAATGCTGGACAGCTCACAACTCCTCGAACGAGTTTGACAACGTATACCAGGAGACACAGATCTCTTCTTACGCTCAAGGAGTTATACCCGAGCATGCCCAGCAGAAACTGAGTAGGATAAAGCCATGAATAGACACCGAACTCTCTCATATATAGATATCGTAGATATTTTTTTGTACTTTCTCCACCATGAGCGAGTTCTGCGCCCCCACCGGGCTCTAAATGCAAGCATTGCTTTCTAGTTTGCTACGGACTTGGTTCACTTGGCTTGTGAACGACTCAAATATTACTTAGTACAAAAAATCTAAAGTTAATAAAACTCGATTGAAAAAAATATTATTTTAATTTTGTGTTTAAAACGAATTAAGCGTCGATTGCTTTGCTTTTCTTATTATTAGAGTCCTCCGATTAGTCAGTTATTCCGGATTCTTTGGACACGTTGCCGGTGGCCAAGCAGACAATTTCGAGAGGTTCGTGGTAACTGGAGACGTGGAAGGACGACGCACAAGAGGAAGAATCCCAATGGGCTGGACTCGCCAAGTGAGAGACGCAATTGGACTACCCTTAATAACTGCCCTTCGAGCTGCGGAGTGCAGGGATAAATGGAGAGAACTCCTCAGCTGCTATAATTAGAGTCTCAATATTCAGCCATGAGCTACACGAGATGATGATGATGCGTCACTTTTTACTGCCTCACATAAAATCAGTACCATTTTCCGATAAAAATTCTAACTGATGAAACTTGACTCTGACAATCGAATAACGTTTTGGTTGTTAAAAAAATAGTTTTGTCAATTACGTTATAGTGAAGTTTCGTCATACAGAGGCAAAGAAAATCAATTTACTATTTTAATTTAAGAGGCGTCCTTCAGTTTTATCATGGATTATTTAGTAATAGAGAAATGAACGAGTGGTAGAATATTTAACAATAAATTACTTTGTTATTCCACTTCTTCCTGGAACTGTCCCAACTCATTGCTTACGTAAGCTGTTGGGGTCGGCTCTTCTTGTTCTTAGGCTGTATATCCTTCGGTTCTGGGTGTCGCTTTCATCTAGGCCGTTTCTCTGCAGGATTTTGGAGCATTGAGTCATCCAGAAGTTCTTTGTTCTTCCTCTGGACGGCTGTCGAGGAAGATCCACAGACTTTGCCTGATTTACAGTATGGTCTGGTGGTCTCCGTCTTATGTGCCCGTACCATCTCAGTTGTCGCTCTTCCCGTTTACTATTTATGTCAGTGACTCCCAGGATACTACGAATGCGTGGGCTCTTAATTTTATCTTTCAGTTATACTCCTGCCGACCACCTAAGCATTCGCATTTCTGCTGTTTCAAGTTGCCTAGAGTATGAGCTGTACATAATCCAGCATTCTGAACAAACATAATAGCGGGTCTAACGATAGTCTGGTATACCTTTCCTTTCAGTTTTATAGGCATTTTTGGGTCACACAAGACTCCTGTTACCGATCTGAATTTCATCCATCCCACACTTATTCTATGGTCAACATTCGCGGCGCACCCTCCGTCTTTGTGAATGAGTGAGCCCAGATACTTAAATGAGTCACAGCCGGCTAATATTTCCCCATCCAGTTGCATTGACTTTGTTATTCCACTAATTGCATTAATTCACGTATTTCTACCTTCTATCTAGTTCACTTCAGACGTAATGATCCCGGTTTGTCACAAAAGTATTGCTTTAGTTAGACTGGTGTCATGTTACATCGGAAGCGTGTGAGGTGTGGTATATTGAAACACGTTAAAAATATTTAAAAGGGGTGAATTTTTTTACACTTTTTGTTTATGACTTGGTGATATCTTATGTTTCTGATATCATTGTTTTATATATTTTTTCTGACGTATGTAAAACTTGCACTTGGTATCTTTGAAATAATGATTTATCTCTGTTGAAATAATGATTATCATATATGGCAAATTCGTTATCAAATTCTAAAAATTGTTATAAGATAGACAACGCTGGTGTTCTTGTATTCTAGTGCCTATGACAGAACTTGATTTCGAAAATTAAGTGTCAATTATTTGAACAAAACGCGCATATCGACGTCATTTTATTGATGTCTAAGTTTATATGTACCTAATAAATATAGCCGTGCAAGGAATCACCCTCTGTTCTACATACCAACTTACAGGACGAATATCATGGCTAAATACTCAGTCACGCGTGGTATAGAGATATTGAACCAATTGAATGACACTGTGGATATAGTCTCGGCACCGCCTAGCAGTATGAGAAGAATCCTGGCTGATATTATTCCTAACGAATAAGCTTACGCTAGAATCAGACTCTTTTTGTGTAACAGGAGAAATCCGTGCAAAGTGTATAAAAAATATCCAGTTAGATTTATAGCGCCGTTTAAAGAGTAAACTCTCCTCAAGTGCGCTCAAACCCAGTAATATTAAACAAATCCCATCTGGCAGCTATAGACGCAGCAGCGCCCGAAAGAATCACGTATAACATTTTCTTTTGCATACATCACAACCTTGTTAAACTTCTGCCATGCGGCAATCTCCTCCGACCAACCGGAAAGATGTTTATGTGGTCTTAAGTAAAAATCAGACCGAATATATTTTTGTTTAAAAAAAAATATCGGATTCCAGTGGGAATCGAACCCGCTATCTCCGGATCGGAAAACAAGCGTCCTATCAACTAGGCCACTAAAGCTTTCTTGTGGATTAAATTTTAGCATCAATTGGTGCAAAAATTGAATTCACAGGAAAGTTTCTGAAAGAAATTGGAGAGTGACTTATGGGCCAACCTGTAACATAACACGAGTTCAAAGAAATCTGGCACGTTTTGATACATGTGATAAGATATGTAAACCTATATGAAATGCAGTACTGTATGTCCAATAATCAACTGTCCAAGTAGGGAAATGTTATCAATGGTCAATATTATGCCAATATAATGTGTTATATTTATGTATGCCCTAGATATCGTTTTGATACATGTGTTGAGATATGTAAACCTTTATGAAATGCTGTACTGTTTGTCTAATAATCAACTGTCCAAGTAGGGAAATGTTATCAATGGCCAATATTATATCACTTTAATGTATTGTATTAATGTATGTCCTAGACATCGTTGTTTTAATTTATTTATTGATTTCATCACTATTTATTGTGGTTGTGTAACGTGGGCTTGGATAAATACAATGAGAAGAATATATGGGATGACAATGTATGACAGAATACGGAATAAAGTTATTAGAAATTAATATCAACTTAAGGCTTATGTGTTAAGTAGGGTGAAAAACACCACTAGAAGGTTTAGACACGTGAAACAAACGAATGGAGAAAAACTAACTAAATAAATATTACTGCAAATGTGAGTGGAAGAAATGGTAGAGGAAAACCAAGGAAGTATGGTTGGATCAATTTAATAATGTTTTGAAAGAAGAGAAGCAAGAAATCGTAGAAGTTGTTTAAGAATGTATATTTTTTATATTTATTCCTCAAGTCTGGCGCTCTGTTCTCTCTACCTACCCTAATGGTATGGTGGTATGTATTTATTTATTATTATTGCACCGACTAGACAAAAGGCAATCATGCGTTATCGTCAAATGTATAGTGAGGACTGTGACACCTCTTGGATTTATCAGCTGCCAATCACCAGCTGTCACCTGTTTGAGTGGACATCAGCGAGGGCACTCAACCATTCAGTCGAGTATAGAAAACGTTCCACCTTGGTAAGTATTGAAAACATAAGTAAGATTCGTTATATAACATAATATCCTACAATTGAATACATTAAGAAATACACTGAACCAGGCCTGACCAAATAATATAACATAAGTAAGGGCTTCCAAATAAATACGACTTTTTTGTAGACGTAATTTATTTTCATAACAAAGAAAATTGTAAAGCCAAATTTAAAAAAAAAGTGTGAACATGGAGGGCAAGTGATACAGTATTAATGAGTACGGCTTATATCATCATCATCATTGTCAACCAGGGTCGATCGACTGCTGGATGAAGGTCTTCCCAAGTTGACTCCAAATAGTTAGTTTTTATGCTCGTTGATGCCATGTGATGCTGTGATGCCATGCTTCCTGATTTAATCTATCCAGCGTACCTTGGGTCTTCTGGGTCTCTTTATGCCTCTTGGGTACCATTGGATTATTTCGGATGTCCATCGGGAGTCTGACATTCTGGCCATTGCCACTTCATTCTTTTGCACACCTTTATAACGTCTTCTACCTTTAATATATAGCGAATCCAGGTGTTTCGTTTACGGTCTCTTTTAGTATATCCTTTTCCTCTAATTCTATCATTATTGATTGAAATTAATCATTAGTCTATTTTTTATTTACTTAATTGAAACAAATAGTTTGTGTCTTTTTTTGTAAAATCTGTTATGGATCAAAATAGTTCATTGTATTCAAGATGAGGTTGAGAGAAATTACTGTGTAGCAATAAACCCGCCAGGTATATTAGGTTTAACAAAATGCAGAAAATAAATAAATACAATAAATAGTTTACGGGCCACATTAAACTATGAAGGGGGCCTTTTGTAGCCCGCGGACTGTTATTTGCCCAGGGCTGCACTAGACGATACTTGTATCCTGATAAGGCACAAAGCACATCCCAATAAATCTGAAAGTGAAACGTTAAGCTGTCTTGGATAATTAATTAGATAATGAAAATGCTTTCTTCATCTTGTCGGCGCTGTCATTTTCTAGACTGCTTTAAATTGGTCTACTGGAGATCTCTCGGCCCTATCAACTTTTAGGGTCTACTGCACATCTTATGCATTCCTGATTCCAGTTATCGGCGAACGTTTTTATTACATCAGTCGAGCGGATCGGAGATCTACCCAATGAAAGAATTATTTATGTCAATCATGGTTTATGTATCAAGTTTGTATTCAACTTTCGTGCTTTCCAACATGCACAACCTAAGTGACCTAGTTGATAACACGTATGCCTTTCAACCCGGTGGTATTTATGGGTTTGATTCCCATAAATAACCACCCAAGAATTCCGTTCTGGTTTTCATTTAAGGTTTGTTGAACGACTTTTTGGTAGGTAGGAAGATATTACACATTGCAATAAATTTGGCCGATTGAACTGTATGCATAAAAAATTGTAATACAATACATACATAGTTTGAACTGACACATTTCAGATGATTTTAAGTCATCAACCAGCCTCGACTTCAGAGGAAGTCTATTCCATGGTATAGGGTATTCACTCCAAAATACCGATCTACGTAGTTTGTTTAAAAATGTGTTTTCGTTAACCCAAAGATCGCTGTCGAAAATTATAAGTGAGACTTCTCACCATTAGATAGTCGAAGCACCTTTCGCATACAGTTATCAAAATTATTATTTAATATATCTAAACTTGGACGTGGCTAGTTTTTATCACTAGACTACCTTATTATTGTAGATGCAGGATTGATTTATGGTATTCGATTACACCAATGATTACAAATTTATTGCTTCAGTACAGGTGAATTAAATTGCTTAGTTGCAGAAGGATAAGGGAATAATTTTTTATAGTAAATTGTAATTTATTAGACATTTGGCAATTTAAGTATTCCTGAAGCTAAGCGCGATATTTCATTACGTTTGTAGTAAATTTCTCGATTGGTTGTAGTCAATAATAGTGTATTTTTCGTTATTTTAACGTGTTCATTTTGCTATTGCAACCGTTATATTATTATTGCGTAATATTTAATGAATCGATGACGTACGAGTATATTGATGGTTAACGTTAGTTTTTTCGAGGATCGATGTTTGTCTGCATCTAATTGTTAAATATATGGGTGATTGATGTGTGCAACTTTAAGAATCACTTGAAGATAAAACTTTTTGGAAAGTTTTGAAATAATTTATGATTATATATGAACACTACACGCATACATTACACTCCAGTATTGAAAACCGAATGTGTTACCATCACATATCAGAAGTGTGCTGCTGTATGGCTGCGAAACGTGGAACATCAGCCAGAGCGAGTCCGGGCGTCTGGCTGCCTTTGGGATGTGGTGATACAGGCGCATGGCCAGCGTCCATTGGTCAGATCACATCCGAAACGACGAGGTATTGAACGGGGTTGGAGAAACAAGGCAACTCCTAAATAGAGTTGCCCAACAACGATCCAGTTGGATAGGCCATAACATCAGGCACCCAGGCCTGCTCCTTAACATCGTTGAGGGAATGATTGAGGGCAATAACCATCGAGGCCGCTCTAGATATAGCTACATGGACCGGGTGATCCGGGATGTGCGCTGTGGCAGCGAAGAGACTGGCGGATGACAGAGATGAGTGGAGGGATCGACTGCTTGGTGCAGACCGATCCTAGGATTGTGTGACCCAGAAAATAAAATCGGAAGATCTACACACGTTTTATTGGAGTTCATCTTCTTTGGAAAGTTTTCTTACCAAATATGTTTTTTGTAAACATATGCTGATGCGGGAAAGTTCCTAATATAATGCATGTGCAATTAAAATATCAAATACCATATCATCACCATTGTTAATCAGGGTCGATCCACTGCTGGATGAAGGTCTCGCCAAGTTGATTGCAAATAGTTCGGTTTTTTGCTCGTTGATGCCATGTGATGCTGCCATGCTTCCTGATCTTATCTATCCAGCGTACCTTCGGTCTTCTTCTGGACCTCTTTATGCCTCTTGGGTACCATTGGATTATTTAGGATGTCCATCGAGAGTCTGACATTCTGGCTACGTGTCCTGCCCATTGCCATTTCATTCTTTTGCACACCTTTTTAACGTCTACCTTTGTTATATTGCGAATCCAGGTATTTCGTTTACGGTCTCTTTTAGTATATCCCAACATGCATCTCTCCATGCCCCTTTGTGCAGTCTGGAGCTTTTGTGTGTTCTTTACTGTGAGCGTCCATGTCATGTCTCACAGCCATACATAAGTACTGGGAGAATATACTGGTTGTAGAAACCCTTCGCTTCAAGGATATTGGGAAATTACTTTTGAAGATGTGGTTCAAGCTTTCAAATGAGCTCCATGCTAGTTTTGTTCTTCGTGCTATTTCCTCCGATATGCCACCTACAAAGGAAATAAGTTGGCCCATATACACATATTATGTGTAATACCGTTTATGTATATCAACCCTCTATATGCAAAAAATTCAAGCTAGTTAAATAAATTTTGCATTGTTAAATTCAGTCTTGAAAATAAATCATACCGGTCCATATAAAGGAGCTTAATTTTTACTCAGTTATCCCAGATGTTAAAATGTGGATTGGATTCTTTTTGCATTTATACGTACAATTTTAACACAAATACACAAGGGCACAACACAAGTACAGGGCTTACCCATCACCAAGAATTCCAAGTACAGGGCTTACCCATCACCAAGAATTCCAAGTACAGGGCTTACCCATCACCAAGAAAAAAAAAACGCCAACGATGACGAATCATATTTATACACCACCTTCCTATCCTTACACTCAAGTGGTTTTTTTTTTCAGTATTTTTTCTGTCATTAATAGTAGGCTCGAATTTCGAGTTAGAGCGCTTAAGGAGTCTGCTCTCTAAACAGCGCTGTAAAAATAGTCCTTTTATGATTATTGTTTAGATACATTGTAGTCTTTCTAGCATATCTGATGCTATGCGTGCCTGCCTCTCGGGTCTGCCCAGGAAATGTCACGGCGATTACTCTCGGCGCCTGTCCACAAAGCTGGCCGGTTTGTGTTCGTATGTACGACGGAATTTTCACGTCTTGTTACCTTCGTGTTAAATGTTTTCGCGTCCGCGTTTATAAGCACACATAATGGCAATTCGTTCTTCTGTCTGTTCTCTCTGGCCATTAAATCATAACATCTCTTAATGCGATCGAGAAGTGGCGATGAATACCGAGTGTTCTGCACCATCGCGACTAACATGAGCCTTTTGAGCAGAGATGGTCAATCTAAATTTGTGTACATCAAGTTTACGATGTGGAATGTTGTTTTGTTCATACATACGAGTACCACCACGCAATAATATGAAGATTAAAGACAAAGCATCAACAATATTTTAGTACAAGTACCCCGGCGGTAAGTAATACACATCGGGCTTAAGAAAGAGACTGTCGGCCATAATCGCCTAACTTCGGCTTTGTAGAACGTCGTCTCTTTCATTCATACACGTGTTCCGTCGCGATTTGTCAGTCGTTGTCAAGCGTTTTAAGGTGTGGTCGCTCGGTGATACGACGCTCTACAAAGCCGAAGTTAGCCGATTATGGCCGACAATCGCTTTCATAAGCCCGATGTGTATTACTTACCGCCGGATACTATACCAACTTTAATGTACTGAATGGAGCCGAATAAATGCTGTATAAAAGCGTGCATTAAGAATACATGATGAGGTGTGAAAGGGGTGGGAAAGGGGTGACAGAATACGAAATGAAGTGATTAGGAATGGATGTGAATGTAAGACTGATGAGTTAAGTAAGATAAATATCACTCGAGGGTGATTTGGGCATGTATAATAAAACGGATGAATAAAGTAACTCTAACAAAACAAATATACTGTGCAAATAAGAGGGGAAGGCGTTGTAAAGAAATACCAAAAAAAGCATGCTTGTAATGAGTGAAATATATTTTGAAAAAAGTTAACGTAAAATGTCAGAGAAATCGTATTTGTTGTATGAGGAAAGTATGGTTGGATCAAGTGAATGATATTCTGAAATAAAGAAACGTAGAAGTTGTATGGATGTAGAAGAGACTAAGGATGTGTGTCATGATAGGCAAGTCTGGCGCTCTGCCCTCTCCACCTACCCCGACAGGGAATCGATTGACTGAAAAACTGAACTGTTAGTAATATTTAAATAAAATAAAATCGATTCTTTTAGGCAGTCGCAGTTTCAAATTTAGAAATGTATTCCGATATATTTTATAGTTTTTTTAAGATTTATTTGTTTTGAAAAACACAAATGTATAAGGCCTCAGCCACACAGGTAGGAGCCTCGCTTGATGCTTAGAGTTATGCTGCGAGTTAGGCGACATATCCTAGCGAACCAACGCACCGCATACTATCGCAATGGCCACACTGCACGCTTCGAGCCTCACTACATGACGATTAGTCACCGAGTGAATCTCCTAGCGAACAGATGTGTTGGTTAATTTTATTATGCCACCATGATTTTACAAGATGGCGGAAGTTTTAATAACAGCTATGTATAAAAGGGAGCCGTTGTGGAACACATCGAGCAAATTATACAAATATGTACCTGTAATAAAATCACTTTGGAATGAAGTTGCACAGGAAGTAAATATGGTAAAGATTGTAAGTTGTAATGAAATTGGTTAGTTATGAGAGTGGCATTGTTTGTTGACTCAACCGCTCCCAAATGTCAAATGAATTTGTGCGAAGCACTTTGGTGTGGCCAAGCATGAAGTCACCTAGTATATTAGTCACGTAACACCTAGCTTAGCACCTAACGAAGCTCTTTGGTGTGGCCTCGGCCTAAAAGTTTAGATATATTTATATTACGAGTATAATTGAATGTAAAGACGCAAAAATAACCCAACCCACATTTAACCTATTGTGAGATAGTTGATCATCCACCTGTTCGTATGGGCTTGCATAGATAAAAAATACGTAATTTGACAATGGAATTGCCATCTACTAATATTCGGATGTGCAGAATTAATCGGTGCTTTTCGATATTTCAAATATAAAAAAATTGCTTTGTTGATTGGGCCTTTTTTTCATATCGATGCCTAGTTGGATTCTATAATATAAATTCTGTCGCTTAAAAATGGGTCTTGGAAAAGGTTGACGATTTCTGAAGATTTGCGTCTCGAGCAAACATCGGGCAAGAACAATGGCTTCATTTTTTATTCAGAAAAACTACTGACGTGAGGTACAGATTGCCTCAGGAAAGATTTGCCCGTACGAATAAATATGTACGAGTATATACTTTAAATGTGTACGTACGTACTACTAGCTCACGCTGAGTTTTTTTATTGTTATTTCGAGCGTGTCGAGACGATGTACGAGTATACTCGTGGTGAGCAATTTCAAAATGCACTGTTTTTTCCTACGGATAAATCTGTCAATCATCCGGTGACGCGCATTTCACTGGATAGAAAAATGACTTTCCCTTCGGAAGCTAAGTTAAAATACTCATATATTCGTTTAAATTATTTGTTGAGTCAACAAAGCGGAAATAATTGCTTAGGCCTCAGCCACACAGATAGGAGCCTCGCTTGATTCTTAGAGCTATGTTGCGAGTTAGGCGACATATTCTAGCGAACCAACGTACCGCATACTATCGCAGTGGTCACACTGCACGCTACATGACGATTAGTCACCTAGTGAGTCTCCTAGCGAACAGACGTGTTGGTTAATTTGATTGTGTCACCAAGTGATTTTACAAGATGGCGGAAGTTTTAATAACAGCTGTGTATAAAAGGGAGCCTTTGTGGAACCCATCGAGCAAATTGTAGAAAAATGTACCTGTATCACTTTGGAATGAAGTTGCACAGAAGGTATCGGGATGTTGGTGTCCAGAGCTCGTCTGCGTTGGTCTGGACTCGTAGCTCACATGAATACATACCCCCAAGAAATATCCTCTTTGGCGAGCGGATGCAAGGTTACAGTGCAAAAGCCATAGAAAATCAAAACACTAAATAATTAAAAAGTGACATCTACCATATTGGAAAAGTTAATATGTTCTAAAACTATGAATATAGTTTTTTTCTTCATTTTTGATTGATTTTTTTTGTGTTTTTGAATATCATTATTGGTAAACAACTTATAATAATAAAAGGACAATTTATAAAGCGCCGTTTCGAGAGCAGACTCGCCTTAAGGGCGCTGTAATCCGGGACTTGAACTCGATATTATTGACAGATCAAAAATATTACAAAATAAATATATTTAAGTTGAGTGTACGGATAGGAAGGTGGGATATGTGGTCTTTACATTAGGTACTTCCCTATATCTGGATTTGTTTAGAACAAACATATTTGGTAAGAAAACCGCTGAAAACTTCTCAATAGAAGATGAGTTACAAATAAATTCTTGTATATCTTCCGATACGTGCAGTGTATTGTATACGTGTAGTGTTTATACTCGTATAATAATAAAACATACATTTTGATACGACCTCCCAAAAGGGTTGTCTTCAAGTGTTTTCTTAAGCTGTATACGCCACCCATATTTTTAACACTTAGATGCAGACCATCGAACTTATTGGTAAATGGCATCTTTTCCAATCATTCAGAAAGATTTTCAACAGGCGTTACTTGAAAACTAGACTGGTTTTTACTAAATGCTTTTTTTATTTTTTTTTTATTAAACAAGTAAATTATTATACAAACATTTGTCAAGGCTATACCTATATACAAATTTATTACTTAACTAATCTTAATTATATGTTATAATTTATGAACTTATTTAATCTTATTTTCCTACATATCATTTTATTTTATTTATTCAATCTTAATATATGAGATCTTAGAAATAATTAACACCTACATACTACTTATAACTAGATAACAATTCTTACACTAATTATTCACCAAAAACAAGTCCACTCGTTCAGGCTACTTGTATTCCATCACATTCACTCAGACCTTGGTCGTCCCAGCTAATACTGTAGGTGGACTAGTCAGGCAACAGATAATGCTTCGGGAGCTTGTGCTTATAACGGAAGGGTAGGTCGGATTTACTCTCGTAAGCCCCCAGGGCAGCGACTAAGGGATTTCTGTGATTTTGTTGGCTTTTATAGAACTTCACGGTCCAAGCGAGAATGTGGTGTTGTAGGGTTTCTTCTCGCTGTTCAGCGTGAAGTCGGGTAAGATTTGTTCTGGGATGGGTGTTAAAAGATATCTTGAATGCCTTGTTCTGCACTCTCTGGAGTTTCAGGTGATCCGTGTTGCTCACACTACCCCAAACGGGTGCAGCATAGGTCAAGATAGGACGAATAAGGGTTTTATAGAGGAGGAGCTTATTTTTGGGGGAAAGGAAGCTGCGTCGATGAAATATCGAACTGATAGCCCCTATGCCCTTGTGACCCTTCTGTCTGATGGTATTCAAATGGGTTTTCCACGTCAGTCGCCGGTCAAGGTGCAGGCCGAGGTATTTAACCACGTCCTGCCACTCAACCAGGCAACCACCGATAAATAAGGGCATCGACGGCACTCTTTCCTTGATTTTTCGGGAGAACATGATGGCCTCAGTTTTGGCGTCATTGATTTTGAGCCTCCAGTCCTGGTAGTATTTCTCAAGGATCTCAAGATCAATCTGAAGACGGCGACCAGCTCGATCCACCTTGAGTGACGATGCGTAGCATGCCGCATCGTCAGCAAAGAGTGCGAGTTTACAGTTTGGGGGAGTAGGAATGTCGTGTGTGTAAATGTTAAATAGACATGGTCCAAGTATACTGCCTTGGGGGACACCCATAGGGATGGGCCTGGCGGATGACGTAGAATTATGAGTGGTGACTGTGAAACTTCTATTGGAAAGGTAGGATTGAAGTAGTTTCACGAGATAGAGTGGAGTGCCAGTGAGGAGAAGTTTGTGAAGAAGGCCATCATGCCAGACAGTATCAAAAGCCTTCTCGAGGTCCAGCAGTACCATGCCAGTACTTCTGTTCCTATTGAAGCCCATCGACACGTCTTCCACGACACGGGTAAGTTGCTGGACCGTGTTTTGTCTTGTTCTAAATCCAAATTGCTCATGAGGGAATGTATTATTGGATTCGTGATGGAACACTAGCCTTGAAGCAACCACTCTCTCAAGGATCTTGCCAAGACCTGGAAGAAGGCTGGTGGGCCTGTAGCTAGTTGGATTTTTGGTAGGTTTATTTGGCTTGTGGATAGGAACAATATTGGCTACTTTCCAAATACTCGGAAAATAGCCATTAAGGAGTGAGGCATTTATTATTTTAGTAAGAAAAATCCTCGCTTTGAGTGGTAACTGTTTAAGAAGGCTATTGTGTATATTGTCGGAACCGGGTGCTTTTCGTGTTTTAAGTCTGTCAAGGATACGACCAATTTCGGACGGGGTGCAAAGTTGCAAGCGAATACACAGATTGACATTTAAAAAAAATCTGGAATCCAACGGTAATCGGAGATGCAATCCCCGTGATGATAGTAAACAAGTGTCTTGTTAAGTAGGCTGCCTAGGTCAAATTATGCTTAAGCTACAAATGAGACGTAGTTGTGGAAAACGTTTTTTTCTTCTTTGATTTTTTAAAGATACTCGTATTTCAAAGATGATACTTTACAGTTTTTGACCGGAATCTTTTCGTTTATCTTTCTACTTTCTCTGTTTAGCAAATCCTTTAGTGTTATCATAGACCCTGCGCGTGTATCTTTGCTGCATGTTCTTCTCCGATAGCAACCGGATTAAGAGTAGCCGATTAAGAGGCCACGCTTAAGGAGGTCGCAGTTATATAGTCTTTGGCCGCAGTAGATACAATTGCACCTATTTGCTATTCCAGCGGGCCTCTCCGATCTCGGCACATTGTTCTTCGCGTTTAATCTGCGCCGCTGACCCAGAAACCGATCAAGCACTTCGACAATACGTATTATATCTTCTAACGCAAGTTTGCTGCCGAGTCTTTATTGCAGTATTTCCTAAACGGTTTTTCGAAGCTAAGGTGATAAGAATATTCGATCATACAAAGAATCTTTAATAAAGTAAAGTCTTGTAATTTATTTTTTATCAAACACTGTTTATTCCACTTTTTTTGTAACGGTATAACCCTACCGGTTTCAAGACGTTCAGCTCATCTTCAGGGGAGCACAAACAAGACTAAATTCTGTTCGAACTGGTACCGATATACACGCTTCAACGGATGGGGGCTGAGGGGTGAAGGAGGCATGGGACGATTTCGGCCAAGAGCGGAGCAGTTCGAACAGAATTTAGTCTTGTTTGTGCTCCCCTGAAGATGAGGTGAAATCCTTGAAACCAGTAGAGTTATACCGTTACAAAAAAGTGGAATAAACAGTGTTTGATAAAAATAAATTACAATGTCTTTAAACCTCCACAACGTTAATGCCTTAATTATAAACAACAAAGTAAAGTCTATTAATATGAAGAACGATAATTTCGTATTTCGTAATTCATAATATTTTTTCGAGTATATTATGATTATTCAAAAATTTCCACACAAATCACTGATCCGAGTAGAAGTTAGCCCTGGCGGCGGGACCAATTCCCGGAGATCCCCCTATATACAAATATTCAATATCGAATCATCTCAAGATTATTATCGTCAGTGAGGGGTTTTAAGTTCTTTTTATTTTACCTTCAATAATTGCACAACTGTGGACATTATTTTGTCAAAATCTTTTAACCGTAGATTATAATATCGTATTCAAAGTATGCGACCAAATTGAACCAATGACATATTTAACAAGTTAATCTGTGTAATCAAGTAACTATGTCAAAATGAAATAAGTGACAATTATGGTATTTTTTAATGCATTGGCTGCCGTAACAAAATAGTACGCATTTTATTTATTTATTTTACCATTAAATGTACTAATATGTCTCAATATTGCGTAAATATTTATTTATTTTTTCAAAACAGGCTTAGCCCAATTACTTTGAAAAATATAAGACATTAAAAAAGAAAAAAAATTACATAGAAAACAATTATATAAAATAAAAACTAATGCATATGCATACACACACAAACATATGATACATATATATTCAGTCACTTAAGTATGTTGATGAGTGCTTTCTAACGCGCTCAATCTAAGAAGAAAATTTACTTTTGCTTTTGGTAATGTGAAATGAAATATGTCAATATCCGAAGCAGTCCCGTTCGGAAGAGTTAAGGCCCTTCCAACAGGCATAGCGACTGGAAGACCCGTTCTTGCGTATGTTATTGAGAACAGTTCTTGCCGGCGCAGTCTAGTGTAATTTTTAGGAACATTTAACGCTAATCTTTGTAGTAATGCTGGACAGCTCACAACTCCTCGAACGAGTTTGACAACGTATACCAGGAGACGCAGATCTCTTCTTACGCTCAAGGAGTTATACCCGAGCACGCCCAGCAGAAACTGAGTAGGATGTAGGAATATGTCGACATAACATTACTTGACTTGCATAGTTTTTTACAGAAAAAAATAGCTACAACGTTCCTAGCAGTTAGGAAGTGACGATCAAATTAAATTTGTTTTTTTTTTGATCCCTTGAATTTTGAACTAACGAACTTTTACTATATTACTTTTCAATCCATTTGCGTAATGATGTAAATTATTTAATGCATGAAAT
Organism: Odontocerum albicorne; assembly: GCA_949825065.1. Taxonomy (NCBI): domain Eukaryota; kingdom Metazoa; phylum Arthropoda; class Insecta; order Trichoptera; family Odontoceridae; genus Odontocerum; species Odontocerum albicorne. The sequence continues at coordinate 47,580,105 of OX463842.1, forward strand.
ATCAAAGAATATCTACTTTCCACTCGGAGGTTTTGAGTTCAGTTACCGATTGTAGCAAAAAAAAAGAGTGCTAGTCTGGTAGAAAAAATCGTGTCGTAACAATACTCGGACATGCTGAGAGTGTTGCTAATACGTTCAATGAGAAACCGCGAGTTCTTTACCTACTCCTTCTTCAAGATCTTGCGATCTGTTTAAACAGGATTTCAGTTTTGGTCCTGTGACGAAGATGTCCATCTTTCTCTCCATCTCTTTGGTGGACGTCCCGGTGGTCGACGACCCTCTGGAATCTCGTGCATTACAATCTTAGGTATTCTCGTGGGGTCCATCCTCTCAACGTGATCCCTCCAGAATCGTCTTCTCTGCCTACTCCATCTCACGATGTCCTCAATTTTACAACTTCTGCGGATTTCCTCATTAGGCATCCTATCTCTAAGGGTTCTACCTACGATAGGCCGCAGTGTTTTCATTTATGTTGTTTTGACGAGTCTGCTCTTGCTTATTACTTACTCCAGAGGTTCTAAAAAACTAGAAGGTCCGATTACTGGAGTCGAAAATAATATTGTCTCTCCGCCACGCTCTATATGTCGGAAACACTTATTCGGATACATTTGTATTAAGGGGTACAATACGCAGAAGAAGATGACATAAATTGTCAATATATACATCAAAATAAAATAAAAAAACGTTAAATTGGTATGTGGAAAGGCATCTCCGAACGTCGGTTGAGAATAACTGATTGTTTCGAACCAGACTGATCACCGAGGTCATGTATTGTTTTCAGTATTTTTCGTATTCAGCAATACTCCGATCATGTAAAATTTTGCATATCACGAATTTAATAAACGTTTAACACCTGGTACAATATAAAATGTCAATGTAATGCGATAAATGGGATTCGTGCGAATGATTCTCTGAAATCATTCATAAGCACGTAATAAATTATTTTGTAGTTTTAGATAGACTCTTGAGAAGGAAGAAGGAGCCAGACTCTTGGAAGAGGAGGATTATCATGGGGATTGAGGGATACCTGTAGCAGCACACTGCAGAATATCACCATATTCAACCATGAGAAGGGTGAAAATTAGAAAATAAAATCAAAACTATAATACTCGCCACACGCTTTATACACGTATGTGCGTTGTTTCTCCACTTCTTCTTCTTCCTGGAACTGTCCCAACTCATTGCCTAGGTAGGCTGTTGGGGTCGGCTCTTCTCGTTCTCAGGCTGTACATTCTTCGGTTCTGGGTGTCGCTTTCATCTAGGCCGTTTCTCTGCAGGATTTTGGAACATTGAGTCATCCAGGAGTTCTTTGGTCTTCCTCTGGACGGCTGTCGAGGAAGATCCACAAGGAAGGCGTTGTTTCTCCACGAGCCGTGATATTAAGGAAATTACGACGATGAACTGTGTGTGAGAGCATGGCAAGCATCTTTGACATATGAAAGTGAAACGTTAACGTGGAGAAAGACTGAAAAGAGTCGAATACATAAGGTGACAAAGTATGACAGAATACGCAATGAAGTGTGTTATTGTATTTTATCGTATTACACTTTCGTTGTATACAGTACAACCTGGCGGGATTATTGCACTGTGGCAATCTCTTCCAACCAACAAGAAATATCTTAAAACGACCTAAAGGGAAAACCAGATCGAATCCGTTTTAAAAAAAAATCTGGGTTATTGCAATCTCCGGTTACCAACTAAACTACAAAGGTCGTCAGGTTTCGCCCCTCTTAAATTTTTTCTTTGAGTAAATATACCACCCACATGTTATATGACACCAGTCTGACCTAAGCACTACTCTCGTAACAAACCGGGATTATTTCGCTTGAAGATAGCTGCGAGACAAGTGGTAGAAACACTTGTAGCGGGGATTAATGTAATTAGTGAAATAATTAAGTACTTTATTGTTAAATATTCTTATTCGCAGTACTACAAAGTTAAAGCCGAAACTTTTTATAAAAAATAATATTGTTATGTATTCTAGGACGAATATTTAATAATCCTGATTAAACTTCTCCTCACAACGTTTTTTTTTATTACGATATTTTAAGTGTTTTGTTTTGAATTATGATAATGGCCAATTCGTGACAGTTTCGTCCCACTGAAAACTTGATCTGCAAAGGTCCTTGAAGCGCGAGTGAAGGTCTTCCTTGCCTTTCAATTAGCCTGATCGATCAACTAGTTTCTGGTCGATCTCAATACAATATAAGTTTATAAATGCCCATCGGCATTACTAGCGAACTGGAGAGCCAACCCAGCTCAATTGGATATTTTTTTTCAAAATTGAATCGGGGCTTAAGAGCCCTGATTCAATTTTGAACGAAAATTATTAAGAATTTAAGGAAATAAATACATGTTTTTTAAACTTGATAATGAAATGAAAACTCTCAGAGCCATTTCAGGCAAAACGATTAGGCCGAGGCCACACCAAAGTGCTTCGTTAGGTGCTAAGTTAGGTTTTACGTGACTCATATACTAAGTGATTTCATGCCTGGCCACACCAAAGTGCTACGCATAAATTCATTTGACAGTTGGGAGCGGTTGAGTCAACACACGATGCCACTTTCAAAACTAACCAATTTCATTACAACTTACCATCTTTATTTACTTTATGTGCAACTTCATTCCAACGTGATTTTATTACAGGTACATTTTTATATTATTGGCTCGATGGGTTCCACAAAGGCTCCCTTTTATACACAGATGTTATTAAAACTTCCGCCATCTTATAAAATCACTCGTCTGTTCGCTAGGAGATTCACTCGATGACTAATCGTCATGCAACGTGGCGCGAAGCGTGCAGTGTGGCCACTGCGATAGTATGCGGTACGTTGGTTTGCTAAGATATGTCGCCTTACTCGCAACATAGCTCTAAGCATCAAGCGAGGCTCCTACCTCTGTGGCCGAGGCCTTAGAGATTGAATAAAAAATTCCAGTATCCGAGAAAAATGTGATGTAAAGGATATTATGAGATGAGGTAGAAACCGCAGAAGACAGGGCGAGGTCATGTGGAAATAACATAAAAATACCATCACGCCATTTCGTAAGTCGGATAAGGCAGAGAGAACAGATCGCCATACTTTCCTATCTCAACACAAAACCTTTTTACCTCTATCACATTCATACAACCTCTACGATTTCTGTGATATTCTCATAAAAGTTCTCTAGACGATCACGTCATATCTAAGTCGGAATATACAGAGAGGACAGATCGCCATATTTTCCTATGTCGACACAAAATATTTGCCTCTACCACATTCATACAACGTCTACGTTTTTTCTTCTTTCAGAATTCCTTCGTTTTCATACAGCTCCTACGATTTTTCTGACTTTCTACGTTTCTTTTCAAAATATCATTCGCTTGATTCAACCATAATTTTCTTTGTTTTCCTTTACCATTTCTTCCACTCACATTTGCACTAAATATTTGTTTTATCAGTCTTTCTTTATTCCTTCGTTCTACTCGTACTTGTCCAAACGAGTACTTCATCTTAATCAACACATCAACCTTGTTTCCAATAGTAACACGCCGTTCGATAACTCTCTTAACTCTTCTATCATCTGAGAAACACTACCCGAATAGCAGAATTTCTTAACTTGTTCCAATTTTAAATTTTTCACCCATTATATCGCGTGACTTTGGATTTTGCAACGTTCATTCTCAAATCTTTCTCTTCGCATCTCTTATACAATTTATTTATTATAGTTCGGAAATTCTAGGATGAGTCCTGTGACAGCTCACAAATTTGCCCCAATACAACCTTATGTAATGTATTTACCTAAATAACTTGCTATTTATTAGAATTGAGGCTTATATTAAAGTTGATAAAATAATTTAAATTATTGAACATCGTTACAAGGTTGTTTGTATTGGGGCAAATTTGTGAGCCGTCACAGGACTCATCCTAGATTTTCCGAACTATAAACTCTTTAATTTATTCTCATATCCCTAATCCTCAATTTGTTCTGCCTTACTAATTTAAGTATCTAACCGCTTAGAACAACCTTGATCGGCTGAGCATTGATTGTATCCAGGGCTGTGGAGTCGGAGTCGGAGCTGGAGCCGGAGCCGGAGCCGGAGCCGGAGCCGGAGTCGGAGCCGGAGTCGGAGTCGGAGTCGTGGAGTCGGAACATTTTAGGCGGAGTCGGAGTCGGAAAAAATCGATCGACTCCGACTCCGTTTAATTATTTTAACATTTTCTTTAATGAATAACGTTACGGTATGTGTTAACCAGTTAACCTCTCATCGTTTTATGCCTGATACTATGCACACTTTTATAATCGCAATAAACCCCAAAAGGGGATTACGTTCAGTTTATTGCAGCCGTACAAATAGTAAATTCCTGCACTTAGATTCCTAGGGTTTTTATTTATTTTCTAGGAAAATAAATAAAATAAGAACGTGTCGGTTATTTTCCGCGCTTAAAATTATTAAATCAGATTTAAGAGCTTCCATAAATCCTGACTTAATAGAAGCAATTATTTTTTTGAGATCAATTCCATTTAGACCACGAATAGGAAATAAGATTTATATAAAGTATATTTACTTTCAAAAATCTTGTCTTGTGTTCTATTCAATATTGAATAAAAAAAATAATAAACAATATAAATATGATTTAGTTAACGTATGAAAACAAATGAAGCAACCTTTTTATTTTAAAGTGTTTTCTTATTTTTTTTAATACCTACCTGTGTTGTTTTTCTAATTATTTTAAAAGTTTTATTTAATTCTTGTTTTAAATATTAATATATATTTTTAATATTATTTTTGTGTGAAGATATTGCTTAATGCGTATTGTTTATATGTTTTTTTATTAAATTGTTTCATTTGTGTACGAATATAATAAATTTTGTATTTATACCTGTATCCATTATTAATAAGTCAATATAAATACATTAGGTAGACGCAGTAAATTATAAAATAAAATAAAAATTGAAGTCAGAGTCAAGAGTTGGAGTCGGAGTATAAAATAAAGCCGGAGCCGGAGTCGGTAAATTTTCATCCGACTCCACAGCCCTGATTGTATCAGTCGAGTTTAATATTTCTGGGCGTAACGCCCCAACATTGCCTCTCAGAAGTCTCAATGCCAAGGACAGCTGAGATTTAGACCTCTTCTGTGGACACGAGAGCTTGTAATGAGAGAAGGGTTATTAAATTAATCGTGTCATTAATTTTAAATGTTCGCGCTTGCCTATACATAAAAAGAATGGCTAATAAATTACTGTTTTGGCTACACAAATTATATATTATTAATGTAGATATTTGAATATGATCTGCCCGCTGCGTAGCAGGAACAAGTTTCTTATGCCGTGCAGATCCTTAGCTTCGAGCATAGGTAGCTAATCTTAGGGGCCGAACTCCATGCCCCCCCAAAAAAAAATTGGTCGGACCGGTTCCCTCCCAAAAGGGAAAAATAAAAATTACAAGAAATACAGGCGATAGATAACTAAAAAAAACTAGGACTAGTCATTTCTTTGTTTTTAAACAACCCTATACTAGCGACGTATAGTACCCGGCGGTAAGTAATACACATCGGGCTTAAGAAAGAGACTATCGCTTTGTAGAGCGTCGTCTCGGTCGCACAGACTGTTATGAAATACAATCCAAATGGCTAAATTTCTTCCTTACTTTTCATCAGAACATAATTAATTGAGAAAAATGTTATTTCTCTATTGAAGCAAACAATTCACGCAAATATTGGTCCACGCTTAAATATCGATAGAAGTTCAGTACTCCTTACTCAAACGTCGTGAGGAGTGGAACGTTTCATATTATTTCCCTTTTGTCAATAAGGGTCGGCAATCATCCAAGCGAGTACAGTACCCGGCGGTAAGTAATACACATCGGGCTTAAGAAAGAGACTATCGCTTTGTAGAGCGTCGTCTCTGTCGCACGGACTGTTATCGCATCGTGCGATAGAGACGACGCTCTAAAAAGCGACACTCTCTTTCTTAGGCCCGATGTGTATACTAACCACCGGGTACTATATATTAGTTGTTAAACGAAGTTTATAATTAAATCACTGTAGCATCGGTAATACAGATTTCGAGCGGTTTCAATAAGAAAAAAATAAAATTACTGATGCCCTTCGCGGTGTAGTCGATAAGACGTGTCTTCCAACCTAGAGGTTGCGGATTCGATACCGGTTGGATACAGATTTTTTTTTAACAGATTCCAGTCTGAATTTACTTAAGGACTTTTGAATATACAATATCTATATTTGGTTGGAAGAGATTGTCACGTATCAATAAGCCCGCCAGGTTGTACTGTATACAAAGAAAGTATACTACAAATATATGCAGAATTTCACCATTCAATTGTTCCTCATGAAAAATTTACTTTTGTTGACTTCGTTTTGCTCCTGCACCCTTCAATTTAGTCAACTCGAAAAAGAAAATAAACTCAGCTCATTTAAAAGTTGTGATTGGAGCGAACTAAGATAGATAAATATTGAGGCCGAAGGGTAAAACTTTGGGGGGATTTGGGGCTTCATATTTGGGCTTCTTCAACATTTTCTCTAACTTGGCGTAAATGGGAATATTTTTTTTTTATTTGGCACGATTTTAAAATAATTTTTATTAGATTCTATAGTATAATTGGAAAATAAGTTTTAAAGTGTTTTTTTTATAGTTAAGGCATTAACGTTGTGGAGGTTTAAAGACATTGTAATTTATTTTTATCAAACACTGTTTATTCCACTTTTTTGTGACGGTATAACCCTACCGGTTTCAAGGCTTTCACCTCATCTTCAGTGGAGCGCAAACAAGACTAAATGCTGTTCGATATCGAATTACACCGATCCGAACATCTGTTGAACAGTTATTTCCCAAAAATCTCCGCTCTTTTGTTGAATAGTTGAAGCGTGTATATCGGTACCAGTTCGAACAGCATTTAGTCTTGTTCGCGCTCCTCTGAAGATGAGGTGAAAGCCTTGAAACCGGTAGGGTTTATACCGTCACAAAAAAGTGGAGTAAACAGTGTTTGATAAAAATAAATTACAAAGTTTTAAATACAATATATATAACGTATTATTTTCTTGACGTGTGTAAAACTTTTCTACGTGACGTATGTAAAACTACACGTGTTCTATCTCCTATCCACAAGCTGTCTTCAAGCGGAAGAGAGCCTGGGGATGGGAGATAGAACAGGTGTGGCGTGGATTAATGTAATTAATGGAATAACAAATTGATTTATTTTTCAATATTCGAGTATATTAGCATTTTTTCAGTATTTTTTTTTATCATTGTAATTTTTTTCCGCATTTCATAAGAAAACGTTTTAACTGGAATAGTCTGTGTTCTATAGCAATTATTTGCACATATGTTTTTCGTAACAAGATACACTTTCAAATTGTGTTGCCCGATCCGCTCTCATTCAATCGTCTAGCATACTGCGTGGCCTTGGTTTAGATTTTTGCAACGGCAACACTAGCTAGACTCGTGTGTTGCGGATATTGTTTTACTGCCATTAATCATGCCCGTAACTTCCATACAAGCCGAATTGTTCGGTCGATATCGTTTTTTTTTATTAAGTCATCTGAATCAGCGTTTATGTTTTTTTTTCTTTTCTAATTGTTCATTGAAGAATATACTCCATAGCTGCATTGCTTTAACATCATCAAATTCGTGATGGTGTTATCTTCACGTTTGCTTCGTCATCCTGTGAACTTCAAATGACATTGCTCACTTCTCTGTGGAGATGTATGGAAAGTAAACGAATCAAGAGGTCCTTAATAATAATAATAATAATAATTAAAGGTCTATTTATGTAGCGACTTTTAGAGAGGAACCTCATCTGACTATCAATCGTTTCATTTCACTGGAGTATTTTTTTTCTCCTCTGTCTGAAGGAATATGGTCCACCTAGGTAAAAACTTGGCCATGCCTTGTCTAGGTGTTACGCGTTGATTCCCGTTGGTGATCATTATAAAAGCATTCCACTTCTCACAATAAAAATATGTCCTTTAGAACATACCAGGTCTGTAAATATGAAACAGGAATTTGCTCATAGATGGCTCTAGTTGTCAATGTAGTGACTGTCAAACCGCGTCATTGGCGCCTTTGTCTTGTGTTTACATTTGTCAAAGACTTTTAACTCACAACAATACACGTTTAATACAACTACATATGTTTTCATAGTGTTGAACATGTCTGTTTTTGTGCCTGAAAACTACGATTTGCGGACAGCATTGATTTTCTGTTACCATTTAAAGAAAACTGCTGCAGAATCGCATCGAATTCTTGTCGAAGAGATGGGGGAAATGTGTAGCTAGCGATGGGCAATACTTTGAATAAAATGTTTTTTACTACTTTCATACAATAAATGTGTATTTTCTAGAAAAAAAATCCGGTTTCATATTTATAGACCTGATACATACAAACTATCACCTGTCGGGGTAAGCAGAGAGGGCAGAGGGCCACACTATCCTATCTCGACACACATCTTTAGTCTCTTCTACATCCATACAACTTCTACGATTTGCTTCTTTCAGAATATTACTTATTTGATCTGACAATACTTTCCTTGGTTTTCCTCTTACACGCCTTCTACTCATATTTGCACTATAAATCTGTTTTATTAGCCTTTCTATATTCATTCGTTCTACATGCACAACCCATCTCAACGTACTCTTCTTCATCTTGCTTAACTCGTCAATCAGCCTTAAGTTAATAAATACGAGGCATATCCAGAAACTAAGTGTACTGAATTTTTGTAGGTTACAATTTTTTTTATTTAAACAAAAAATTTAGTGGTTACCGTAGTACATATGTAAGCTATTCCTCTCAATGCAGGTGGTGAAGCGGGGTATCAACTTTTTGATGCCTTCCTCGAAGCAGTTTCCCGCCAACCCCTCCGTCCACTTCTCCACCTCCTCCTTTACCTCCTCGTCGGTTGAAAACCTTTTTCCACCCATGTGCAGCTTCAGGGAGGTAAAGAGATAGTAATCTGAAGGTGCTAGGTCAGGGGAATGCGCGGGATGGTTCAGGATATCCCATTTAAACGAGGCGAGCAGTTCCTTCGTGGCGTTGGCCGTGTGTGGTCTTGCATTGTCGTGCAGCAGGCAGATTCCCTTTGTCAGCATACCTCTCCTCTTGTTCTGAATCGCCCTCCGCAATTTTTTTAGGGTCTCACAGTATTTTGCAGAGTTGATGGTCTCCCCTTGAGGCATATATTCAATTAAAATTATGCCTTGACAGTCCCAAAACACGGATGCCATGATTTTCTTGGCTGAAATTGTGGTTTTGAACTTTTTGGCGGAGGGTGAAGAGGTGTGACGCCACTGTTGAGACTGGCTTTTGGTTTCAGGCGTGTAGTGTGCAGCCCAAGTTTCATCTCCAGTAACGATGGAGCGAAGAAATTCATCTCCATGGAGTTTGCAGCGCCTCAAAAACTCTTGCCTTTTTACAAAATTTCGCACTTGGCGGGAGATTGGTTTGACATTTTTCACGAAACGTGTTGTCGCGTCGACACTTCTCAATTTACTGACCTCGAACCGGTCTCGTTGCGGAGAAGAAGGGTCAGGCTACACGAAAGTGTAGCCAACATGTCGAAAATAAAATCCATCCGGTCGTGAGAGCCTCAGTACACTTACTTTCTGGATACGCCTCGTATATTTATAAGTTGAGTGTTAGATTAGACACTTCCCCGTATATGTATATATTTATGAACACATAATTAATAAGAAAACTTACCAATGAAAATTGAATGGCACAGAAACCTTTGTAGATCTTCCGATATGGGAAAGTAGCACATTCGGTTTTAGGTGTAGTGTATGTGTGTAATGTTCATATGTAATCATACATTTAGATGTAGTATATGTGTGTAGAGTTCATATGTAATCATAAATTGATAACAATTGTTGTCTTTTACGAGTGCTGTGGAGAATTTTTATTTTATAACTAGCTGTTACCCGTAAACAATCATGGGAAACTTAATTCACGTAAACAAACGTACAAAATCTTGTTTGACTTTAAATTTATTTTTACAAATAATTTTGAAGATATTTGAGATAGTCCTAACAATTCCCTATTTAAAAATTATCGGAAATAATTGATAGACGTTTTACTATCAATTTGACTTGTTGATTTATTTAATACTTATGTGATGTGCACTTCAAGTGATCACACTTGAAATTATGATATTTTTTTTTGTATTCAAGTGGGGCAGACGTTCAAAGTAAATTATGTACATTGATTAAGCACTGCACCAGTAATGATATTCAGAAACTAAAAAATATAAAAAAGTTCTATATTCCAAACATGTTTCGGAGCATTTTGATTTTTACAATATGACATCTGTCACTCCTTAATTATTTCGAGTGTTCTACAGTGACCGACGTACATACGCTGATAATTATTTATGTTGATTGGGACATTGTTCTTTTATATATTCTCACATATGTGTCACTCCCGTAATGCAAATGGATGGAGAAACATTACTAAATTGTGACTCCTTTAAGTATTTTGGGTCACTCGTCCATAGCGATGGAGGATGTGCAGCAGATGTAACACATAGAATCAGTGTGGGATGGATGAAGTTTAGATCAATGACGGGAGTTCTATGTGATCCGAAAATGCCATTAAAGTTAAAAGGAAAAGTATACCAAACGATTGTCAGACCCGCACTCCTCTATGGCTCTGAATGCTGGACGATGTATAACTCTTACTCAAGGCAACTACAAACTACTGAAATGCGCATGCTAAGATGGTCAGCAGGTGTGTCCCTAAGAGACAAAATAAAAAGCTCACGCATTCGTGGAAGCCTAGGTGTTACATACATCAACAGCAAGATGGAGGAGAGGCGATTGAGATGGTATGGGCACGTTGGATGCAGAGCACCCGATCACATTGTGAACCAGGCAATCTCCATGGATTTTCCTCGAATAACAACCAGAGGAAGACCAAAGAATTCATGGGTGGTGCAAAAAGATAACCTGATGCAGAGGCACGGCCTGGAAGACGTAGTCCGGGACAGAAGAGCATACAACCTGAGGACGGGGAGAGCTGACCCCAACAGTATTCGCAGACAATGAGTTGGGGTGGAGCCAGGGAGAAGAAAAAGAAGACATATGTGTCCTCACATGGTTTTCATTTAACGCCTCTTGAACATCTATCTGGATGGTTGAAAGATATTGTCACTTGGTAATAAGCCCGCCAGGTTGTACTGTATGTAACGAAAGTATAATACAATAAAACCATATAAAAGAGCATGTATGATGAGATGTATGAATATAGATAGTGCAAAGACTTTGTATGTGGATAGTAAGGTGTTAAGGTCTGACTTCTGAGCCTACTCCAAATGTATTGGGTGTTGACATAAGTTGTGTCCGTTTTTTTCCAATTAAAAAATGAGCACCAAAAGTAAAACAAAATGGTAGAGATTATACGTCATTCGAAAGAAAATTTTCTGCTCTACAAGATATTGTGTTTAATTTTACGTTACATGTATTATTTTATTTGATTACAAGCCTTCAAAATGGAATGTCAAGTGAGCATTTTCGACACCTCCTTCTATTCGCGTTCAATCGCGGGAATAAAGCTGCTCGCGATATTTGCGAAGTGTATGGTGAAGATGCTATGAATTAAAGGATAGCTCGTCGATGGTTTTTGCGTTTCAAAGACGGTAATTTCGACCTGAAAGTAATGGAGCGTTCCGGACGACCAGTGGACTTCGATGAGGACCGCTAAAACCATATTATTCATGAAGATCCCCTTCAAACATTTTTATAACCTTTACCATTTTGTTTTACTTTTGGTGCTCATTTTTAAATTGGAAAAAAAACGGAGACAACTTATGTTAACACCTAATATATAGTGTAGTGGAATTTATATATGTATTATTTATCCATAAACATGTTTTTTTTTTTATTAAACAAAGGAAATTATTGTACAAACATTTGTCAAGACTATACCTATATACAAATTTATTACTTAACTAATCTTAATTATATGTTATCATTTATGAACTTACTAAATCTTATTTTCCTACATATCATTTTATTTTATTTTATTTTTTCAATCTTAATATGTGAGATCTTAGAAATAATTAACACCTACATACTACTTATAACTAGATAACAATTCTTACACTAATTATTTAGCAAAAACAAGTCCACTCGTTCAGGCTACTTGTATTCCATCACATTTACTCAGACCTTGGTCGTCCCAGCTAATAGTGTAGGTGGACTAGTCAGGCAACAGATAATGGTTCGGGAGCTAGTGCTTATAACGGAAGGGTAGGTCAGATTTACTCTCGTTAGCCCCCAGGGCAGCGACTAAGGGATTTCTGTGATTTTGTTGGCTTTTATAGAACTTCACGGTCCAAGCGAGGATGTGGTGTTCTAGGGTTTCTTCTCGCTGTTCAGCGTGAAGTCGGGTAAGATTTGTTCTGGGATGGGTGTTAAAAGATATCTTGAATGCCTTGTTCTGCACTCTCTGGAGTTTCAGGTGATCCGTGTTGCTCACACTACCCCAAACGGGTGCAGCATAGGTCAAGATAGGACGAATAAGGGTTTTATAGAGGAGGAGCTTATTTTTGGGGGAAAGGAAGCTGCGTCGATGAAATATCGAACTGATAGCCCCTATGCCCTTGTGACCCTTCTGTCTGATGGTATTCAAATGGGTTTTCCACGTCAGTCACCGGTCAAGGTGCAGGCCGAGGTATTTAACCACGTCCTGCCACTCAACCAGGCAACCACCGATGAATAAAGGCATCGACGGCACTCTCCTTGATTTTTCGGGAGAACATGATGGCCTCAGTTTTGGCGTCATTGATTTTGAGCCTCCAGTCCTGGTAGTATTTCTCAAGGATCTCAAGAGCAATCTGAAGACGGCGACCAGCTCGATCCACCTTGAGTGACGATGCGTAGCATGCCGCATCGTCAGCAAAGAGTGCGAGTTTACAGTTTGGGGGAGTTGGAATGTCGTGTGTGTAAATGTTAAATATACATGGTCCAAGTATACTGCCTTGGGGGACACCCATAGGGATGGGCCTGGCGGATGACGTAGAATGATGAGTGGTGACTGTGAAACTTCTATTGGAAAGATAGGATTGAAGTAGTTTCACGAGGCATAAACATGTGAAGTTTTCAATTCGAAAGATGGGTCAAGAGGCTTTTTTCAAGTCTCGTTATTTTTTTTAATCTCCGTTAATGTCTTTTACCTTTTACAAACGACAACTCACACACAAACATTCCGGAAGTCTTAAGGCATTTCAATACGATTGTCGTCATCAATTAGTAAACATAAATGTGAAAATTGTCAAGTTATCTGGAAAAAACAGATAAGTAAGCAAACCACAACGGAAATATTTATAAAGAATTTATAACATCTTTGTTATAGGTGCGTTAATTAGGTTATTTTGAAATAACAGGTAAATAAATACTGTAGCTTTGTGTAAAATTAAATTAAACCGTTTTTATTTTTTTTAGAATTTAAAACCTTTCTGAGTTGATTAGTATGGTTTTTTAAGTATCGAAGTGTCACCTTGTGGGGCCCCTCTTGATCTATCAGTGATACCAGTCCGAAAGTGAACCGGCCAGGAATCGAACCTGGGGCGCACGTTTGATTTGCTTGGATGTTAAATATTAAACCACCGTCACCGATGATCGTACCGCTTGACACTTGTCATATTCTCAATGCATATGTTCTTAAAACTGAGAAACCTTCTCTCTTGGGCCTTAGTTACGTGCCAATATTTAGGGCGGTGTACTAAAATAGGGCGAATGCAGGCGCTAACAGTCGACGTTCGAATAGTCCCATATGACCTTCGTGCTAGAAAAGGTGCTGCTGGCTACACCTATCCTGATGGGCAGCACACTCCTGAGATCCCCATTCCCAGTTACCAATGCGCACACATAGTTAAATTTATCACCAGTCAAATCAAATACAAAATACTTGTATAAATGTACTCAAAGCCATACTTCAAATACCTTAAATGCTCACTTTCAAACATTTGGCAGAAGTCCTTTAATTATTATTTTTGATAATTTATCGACTTTTTCATTTCATTAAATTGACTAAAACACTCACCCATCTCGTCATATCCTCGTATTTTATGAAAAATCTCTCTTTTCATGTCATGTATTATTTTATCATCTATGAAACAAACGAGATTTCAAAAAATAACAATCCATCAAGAACACATTAATTTTGACACATTCGGCTTAAGCTCTTTATGAATACACAGAATCATCAAACAATAATATAAAAAAAACGGTGTAATCATCATCATACAATATGTTATAAAATCGGATGTACTTACGTCCATGTGTAACATTTGGTATTGTCATAGTGACAGTTTAATAGTTATTATTGAATAAAATGCTATAGTAAGAACATTTTTAATTTTCAAAAGTATTTCACAACTGCTATTTCTTGATATGATTATAAGACATACATAGTATAATAACAATGGCAGATTATATATTTATTAAGAAAATATGACGACTCTTGAACAGAAAAATATAAATATTAAAACGACGAAGCAATTGTAAAATATAATGAGTGAGAATGTTTGATTCTTCTGACATTTCAAATATTATCACTCAATTATTACATTGAAATATCACATTCACTCATTTTATACTGTTGCTCTGTAAATAAGTTCTTTTTATGTATAATTTTATGTTTGTTGAGGTTCGTGCTGTGTTATGACCGTAACTGAAATGTTCCTTATGCGCGGCCATCGCGAGACAGTATAAAAAATCGGCCGGCCCATGCATGCGAAAACTTGCGAGAATTGTGATATCTCGCAAGTCATGACGGCATGCACCGGTGAAAACAGGCGCTTGCGATTAGCGATTGCCCGCACATAAGGAGCCCAAAAGTCAAAAAGTACATTCTCAGTTCACTCCAGTCTACTGCCTTTTACTTGCGACCATCTACGACTTGCTAAAGAGGCATCTCTTTACCTTGCTAATTTTCACCGTGAGCCGATATCTCCGAGCATTGAGCACCGTCCACTCATTTCTACAGTCTTTGTACCGGTGCCGTTAATACATATTCTCTGTCCTGAGTTTCGTTTCATATTTAAATTCTGCACTATCCCGGAATCGGATTTTATGATTTTGTTAAAAACAGTCTTAAAATATAAAGTTTTTGATTGTTTCTGCGAGACATTTTTATTTCAAGGAATACAAACATTCTTCATACATTCGTTCTACAAGCCTAACGCAAATGGATTCATTTCCAATGGTAGTTTAGTCAATTTGAATAAGTTAATTGTAGTCTGTGAACGCAAAACAGGCCATACTTTTTCTCTTAAGAAAGGTGATGCTCTTAAATCAGTGCGTAACCATACAATATATATTTTGATATAATATTTATAGTTAAGGCATTAACATTGTGGTGGTTTAAAGACATTGTTATTTGTTTTCATCAAACACTGTTTATTTCACTATATGTAATGGTATAACCCCTACCGGTTTCAAGGTTTTCACCTCATCATCAGTCTTATTTGTGCTCCTCTGATGAAAACTAAACTAGCACCTATCAATGTCCAGTAATGTAATAAGGTGTTTATATATTTTATGTATACATATATACGAGTATATTTAAGTCGCCTAGCACTCCCGAGTGTACTGCACCGTACAAATAACTGTAAACGTATAGGCAACTTAGCTGCCGCGCAATGCTCGGAGAATTCAGTGGTCAATTCCAAAAGGCGTAAATCGATGAGAGAAGGTAGCGATGGTGAAGAGATTCCTCTTATGGCAGGTTGTAGCACGTCTCAAGTAAAACACAGGAGGTCGAGTGTACTGAGAATATATTTTAAAATAAAAAAATACCCTTCTTGTGAACGGTCAGTCGGTCATCGCAAGCGCTCACATATCACGAAATACAACAATTTTCGGGAGTTTTGCGCAATGCTTAGACCGACCGGTCAGCGATATACTCTGGCGACTACCGTTCACAAGTTTCATTTTCTCTGCGGTCGCGACAATGCACGGATCCAAACAAACATACACAAAATTTGACAAAAAATGTACACAAAACAAACAAATATCAAGAAATATCAAATTTACGTATCAATTTAACATGTACCAGTATTTATATATTAAGGGTGACGCATACGTCCGATACACCGAGTATAAATATCGTAATGTGACCTTCCTCTAAGTTTGGATATCCCTGCTTTAAAAATTTCCACTGCATCTTTTTTTCTTCAAATTGGTTCCAAATGATAACTATTGTTATGCAAATACACGCGATAAAAAAATGATTAATTTGCTTTTTTTTTTCGAGATATTTTTATTTTTCAAGTCTGTGCCCCGCCAAAACAATCAGATTTCTGATTCGTCACATCTGTCGATATCAAAACAATATGTTGCTGCTCCCGCAATAAACCTCGGTGAAGTTCGATAACGTGAACGTTTGATTGATCTCCGTTTTCATAATTTAAAGCAGGGGTGTGAACATTTTCATATTGAAGTTCACATTTATTTAACCTTTCCTTCCCTGTGTTGGGTATCTTCTACACGTTGCTTCTAATAACCATCAATATCTCTATAAATATAATAAATACAAGGTCAAGGTTTTAGGTATTCTTCCATAATATATTTACGCATTGATTTAAAAAATAATATTAATAATAATCAGAATTTATCGACTACATCGAGGTGTTTTGTAAAGATCGAAAACAAATTCGCATTTAAACGATAGGTGAATAGTATGCGGGAAGCGCGACACTATATTCGCATCTCACTCTTGCATACTCCACTGAATTGCGAGGAGCTGAATTTTCTCAACGTCGCAAGCATAAGCGTAAGCGCCGGGGTATGCGACTGACGTTCCGCGCCACTAGTAGCTTCTAGGCTTGCAAATAGGTTAGACGTACGCCCGTTCCGTGAGCGTTGCCAGATGGTTTTTTAATGTTTTCAGCAAATAAATCTCAATTATTATAATTTTTAACTTCAATTATAATTAATTAAGGGGATTATCTATGAATGTTCTTATTTTTCCGATTTAAAATCGCTAATTTTTGATCGCGTACTCACTACCCAACACCGGAACACGCGTTTCATTTTTATCACCGTAAGGGAAGGGTTAACACGTCATTGTAAAACAATCAGACGGGCTTATTATTAATCAGACGGGCCAGGTGGCAATCTCTTCCAAACAACCAGACAAAAGTTAATAAAGGGAGTTATATGGTTGCAAAAAATACTCAAATAATATTTTTTTTAATTTTTTTATTTTTTTTTTATTTTTATAAAGAATAGATATGATCATATATAGTATAGCTTTATGCCATCGAACACTAGGCGGAAAAAATGCCTGTGTCGTTCGAGAAGAGTAGCACAGCGCGGGGTTCGAACCGATGACCTTCCGCACGGAAGTCCAGTGCGTTACCGCGCGACCATGCACCTCACATTTAGAAAATTTATAAACAATACACGTAGTAAAAATAAAAATGAGATATCATCCATCAAAGGAAAATAAAGGAGTGGTAGAGAGAGAAATAAATCAGGAATGAAACTTTTTATATTACTGAATTGAAATTAAGTCGCTTTTCAAAACATGCCAATAACGGAGCGAATCTAATATTGATTTGTAACTGGTTTCAAAGGCTCACTGCACGGACAGTGAAAAGCGACGTAAAAAAAGAAGAGCGGTGAACTTGGAAAGCGAATAAACGATCTCTGTTTGAGCGTAGCGCAAGTCCATAATCGGAAAAACAGTGAATAGTTTCGGCGAGATATGAGAGGGTTGCGAGACAGTTAATAATATTATAAAATAGTGATAGTATGTGAATTTGGCGTCTATTTCTCACGTTCAACCTATTCAGCTCCTTCTGGTATGACGTGATGTGATCGTACTTTCTTATCAAATTGTTTGACAATGCTTTTGCAAAAATAAATAGATCTGTCACTTAAATTGAAGTTATTGTGTGGATATTTTTCACATTTAACCGTTTATATGGCAAGTTTTTATTTTTGCGATATTGAGTTTTTTGTTGAATAAATCATTATTATGTGTATCAAATCAACTTCATTTCTTCGAAAATGTGTTTTAATTTTTTTTTAAATGAGGCGGTCGCATATGAGGCCTGTGCCCATTTCAGGGGATGTTTAGGTAATAATGTCTAAGTTAAGGTTGTATTAGAAAATACAATTCTAATATGAGATATAATTAATGGTGATTTACTTATAATACCTATTTACATTTTTGACAATAAATTTACCGGATGTTTAGATCGTTGCTACTGAACATGCAGCTAACTTCACGACGATCCGTCTTAAATAAGACCCCTGCCCGTCCACTACATTTGCCAATTTGACATTTGTGTTACTTAAAAACGTTTCATTAAGAAAATGCACCTTCTATACAGAGCTCAAGAGGATCGCTGAAGACAAGCAAACAAGCAATTGGTCAAAACATATGTGTGGAGTATTTTGATGTATGGCTGCGAGACATGGTGCATAGGCGAAAGGGATTGAAAAAGATTGGAAGCCTTCGAGATGTGGACCTATAGACGAATCCTAAAAATTTCCTGGAGATACCACATTACAAATGACGAGGTTCTCATTAGGATCAAAGAAATCAGGCACCTGTCAAACACCATATCGGAAAGGCATGCAGAATGGATGCGTCATATGCTGCGAAATGAAAATCCCTTGTACAATATACTGGAGGGAATGATTGACGGACAGATTGGCAGAGGGCGTCCTCGCCGCGAGTATCTGGAGCAAATATGCCACGATATGGACTGCACCTTCTATACAGAGCTCAAGAGGATCGTTGAAGACAAGCAAGCAAGCAATTGGTCAAAACATATGTGTGAAGTATTTTGATGTATGGTTGCGAGACATGGTGCATAGGCGAAAGAGATCGAAAAAGATTGGAGCCCTCCGAGATGTGGACTTATATACGAATCCTAAGAATTTCCTGGAGATACCACATTACAAATTACGAGGTTCTCAGTAGGATCGAATAAATCAGGCACCTGTCAAACACCATATCGGAAAGGCATGCAGAATGGATGGGTCATATGCTGCGACATGAAAATCTCTTGCACAATATACTGGAGGGAATGATTGAGGGATATATTGGCAGAGGGCGTCCTCGCAGATAGTATCTGGAGCAAATATGCCACGATATGGACTGCACCTCCTATACAGAGCTCAAGAGGATCGCTGAAGACCGAGCGGAGTAGAGGAGGAGAAGCAGGGTTTTGTTCCTAAACAATCCTCAGGAAGAGGAAAAATAAACTATGGGGGCTTTGAAATATCCAAGTAGTTGATCCAAAAAATGTTTGGCACCCCTGCTCTGAACTATTTAGGACACTCTTGATAATATTGTTTCGACAATTAATCTGATTTCTCTCTGTTTCTGCCTCTGATCAGAAACAGTATAATGCAAACAATATTAATCATTATATTGTTTCTAATCAGATGCACCGTTCCGTTATCTGATAAAAAATTTGTATTATATTTCTGATTCTATGTAAATATAATAATTTGATTTCATAGTATAATAAATCATTATCTGTATGCTGTATTTACCGTATTATTATTCAATTATAATTCATATTTTTATTATTATTTTCCAGGTAAGATCTACATCTCTAGATCACTTCCATTTGAAGACATTGAAGAATGAACACATACAGGTAAGTGTTGTGTGGGAAGTTGGGTGTAGATGATGATGATGGCATGCACGCACGCAAAATACGCACTTGAAACATTTTATTCAGATGACTTATACAATGATTAGATCATGGTGATGTTTATACGAGAGTAGCACAGCGCGGGGTTCGAACCGATGACCTTCCGCACGTCAACCGATGACCTTCTTCACTTCATGAAGTCCAGTGCGTTGCCGCGCGATCATGCACCTCATATTTAGAAATTTTTTAAACAATATAGATTTATAAAAAGAAAGGAATGGTAGAGAGATAAATAAATCAGGAATGAAACTTTTTATATTACTGAATTGAAATTAGGTCGCTTTTCAAAACATGCCAATAACGGAGCGAATCTAATATTGATTTGTAACTGGTTTGTACGTTCCTCCCTAGTTCAAATGTACCCTTGGAATTTGGGCATTATATATGTACATACATACATATCATCACGCCGTGTCCCTGCGGGGTACGCAGGGAGAACATATTTCCAAATGTTTCTATCCAAGCATACAACCTTCGCCTCATCTACATTCACACATTACTTATTGGGGTAGATATAAAAGACTGCAGGACCGTGCCCATGAGGACCCAGAATGTATAGAACCGGGCGGTAAGGAATACACATCGGGCTTAAGAAAGAGATTGTTGCTTTGTAGAGCGTCGTCTCTGTCGCACGATGCGCTAACAGCCCGTCCGACAGAGACGACGCTCTACAAAGCGACAGTATCTTTCCTTGCCCGATGTATATTACTATGCGTATCCAGAAAGTAAGTGTACTGAGGCTCTCACTACCGGATGGATTTTATTTTCGACATGTTGGCTACACTTCCGTGTAGCCTGACCGTTCCCCTCCGCAACGAGACCGGTTCGAGGTCAGGTACGTTGAGAAGTATCGACGCGACAACACGTTTCGTGAAAAATGTCGATCCAATCTCCCGCCAAGTGCGAAATACGCGGCGTCATCCGTTATCTCGTTTGGAAGGGAAAACCTCCGGTTGAGGTTTATAATGAGGTGAAAACTGCATATAGTGATAAAGCTATGAATCGTACGAGTGTGTACAAGTAGTGTCGCGAGTTTAAAAACGGTCACGTCACAACGTCACCCTCCGCCAAAAAGTTCAAAACCACAATTTCAGCCAAGAAAATCATGGCATCCGCGTTTTGGGACTGTCAAGGCATAATTTTAATTGAATATATGCCTCAAGGGGAGACCATCAACTCTGCAAGATACTGTGAGACCCTAAAAAAATTGCGGAGGGCGATTCAGAAAGGGAGGAGAGGCATGCTGACAAAGGGAGTCTGCCAGCTGCACGACAATGCCAGACCACACATGGCCAACGCCACGAAGGAACTGCTCGCCTCGTTTAAATGGGATGTCCTGAACCATCCCGCGCATTCCCCTGACCTAGCACCTTCAGATTACTATCTCTTTACCTCCCTGAAGCTGCACATGGGTGGAAAAAGGTTTTCAACCGACGAGGAGGTAAAGGAGGAGGTGGAGAAGTGGACGGAGGGGTTGGCGGGAAACTACTTCGAGGAAGGCATCAAAAAGTTGATACTCCGCTTCACCACCTGCATTGAGAGGAATGGCGACTATGTCGAAAAATAGCTTACATATGTACTATGGTAACCACTTCAGTACACTTACTATCTGGATATGCCTCGTACTTACCGGTGGGTACTGTACTCGCTTGGATGATTGCCCGACCCTTATTGACAAAAGAGAAATAATATGAAATGTTCCATTCCTCACAACGTTTGAGTAAGGACTGCTGAACTTCTATCGATGTTTAAGCGTGGACCAACATTTCATAAATTAGCGTGAATTGTTTGCTTCAATAGAGAAATAACATTTTTCTCAATTAATTATGTTCTGACGAAAAATGAAGAAGAAATTTTGCCATTTGGATTGTATTTTCTCAGACGGAAGAGTTACGAGATATATCGAACGACGTTTTATGGTAGGAAATAAAGTCAACGTGGGACTAAAACATATATGCTCGAATCCAATATTGTCGAAATCTGCTCAGATGATGGTCCATAACTGTATTTAAGTAACAACTTCGATGTATAGGCGCCAGTGAAACATGGACGTGGAAAAATATCGAAAGCCGAATAAATGCTGTAGAAATAAATGCATGCACTGAGAATCCATATGATGAAAGAAGATGAATGAAACAAGACTAACAAAACAAGTATGGTTGGATCAAGTGAACGGAATTTTGAAAGAAGAAACATTGAAAGTCAGAGAAGTCGTAGTATTTGCATGAGAAGATGTATGGATGTGCAAGAGGCGAAATATGTGTCGATAAGAAAAGTCACGCGCTCTATCCTTTCTGCCCATCCCATCAGGGAAACGGCGTGATTG
This sequence comes from Odontocerum albicorne, assembly GCA_949825065.1. Classification (NCBI taxonomy): domain Eukaryota; kingdom Metazoa; phylum Arthropoda; class Insecta; order Trichoptera; family Odontoceridae; genus Odontocerum; species Odontocerum albicorne. Next base: position 47,602,100 of record OX463842.1, read on the forward strand.
TATGTATGTATTAGTATGTATAAAAAATCACAATTGGAGCTTTCTTCGAATACTTGTTTCAGAAATTATTGTTGCTCAACATTATTTTATTGTGACAAATCTAACACGTAGGCACTATTTTAATCATGGTGGGACTATTGCTTTGAAGATTAACCGGAATAATTATACGAGTTATCGATGATGCCACCGATACCACTAATTCTCTCACATCCCACTAGATATAGAAGCAGATAACAACTTTAATTTAACCCTTATTATGACATTGTAAACACACGTGTTACACTAATTTAGGGATTTAAAAAAAAATCCAGAAACAGTATCGTAATTTCAAATATGGCAACACATTCAAATACTATACATGCACTATTGTGTGCAGTGGTATCATCTGGTGATAAATATTGACAAAGCTACAAGCTTTCAAACGACATCGGGTCAACATGTATGGACAGCGTGGGTGCGTTTTGAAAATTGGGGTAAATACTCTAAATATCTTATTAATCACTACACGTAGAGAAAATTTTATTCAAACCATTTTATTTGTTGATAATTCAGCTATGTAAATGTTGTTCATGTTTTAGATTAAAGAATCATTTTACAGCCCTTTTTGTGTTTTATAAACATTAATATTTTGACAATATAACGTGGGTGTTACATATAAAAAAAGTAGAAGGAAAAGTTGTGATTTTTTTTCCTCAAATTTCCTTCATTACTTACCATATAACAAGGAATCACCAAAGAAAAACGTTAATATTTGGATAAATTGAACTTTTCCAAGATAAGGGTTAAATTCTGTAGAAATGCTCGTATATGTATAACATATGTACTCGTATATGTATAACATATATGCTATGTATTCTTATACTCCCAAATACTAGGCGGAAAAAATGCCAGTGTCATTCGAGGGGATTATCACAGCGCGGGGTTCAAACTAACGACATTCCGCACGGAAGTCCAGTGCTTTACCACGGTGAGTCCTTCGATCCTTTGCACACATTGCTCGTGGCCAAGGACATGGTTTCGAGAGGCTTGCAGTCACTGCAAGTGTGGAAGGACGACGCACAAGAGGAAGAGTTCCAAGAAAAGTGAGATGCAACCATACTACCTTTAATAACTGCTCTTCGAACCACGGAGTGCAGGGATGCATGATTAGGAGTCGTCAAGGGCCATCAAGTTAGTCACGATATTCAGTTATGAGCTACGCGACAGGATGGATGAAAATCTTCTTTGACCGATTTAAAGAGGCTCACAGTCATTGGAAGTGTGGAAGAACGACGCACAAGAGGAAGAGTCCCAATGCGTTGGACTGACCAAGTGAGACACGCAACAGGACTACCCATAACAATTGCTCTTCGAACCACGGAGTGCGGGGATGGGGATACATGGTTAGGAGTCGTCAAGGGCTATCATGGGGAGTCACGATACTCATTCATGAGGCACACGACAGGATGGATGAAAATCTTCTTATGGCATTATCTCGAACAATTATCCCTGATTTGACCTTCACTTTATCATTCTTCGTGATACCAGATATTCTTTATAAGTTATGCATTTGTGCCGCAGTCATTGCTGTCTCCATTTATGGTTTACAATTCTGCTTTCATACTTTTAAAAAAATATATCTTTGGATGTTGTGGAATAAGTTGTGTATACGTGCTAATATTTGGATACGAAACGTTGCTTGAATCCAAACCTGTCATAAAAAAACTCAAATAGGCTGTCAGGTGGATACGGAAATTATCCGGTATTTCAATTGGAACATTTTTTTTTACAATTCGCGTGTGTGCACAGTCACTTTGTCGATTTTTTCATCCAGACAGCGTCCGTTTTCCCGCGCTTTCCACCGCTTTGTATTGTAGGTTAGCCCGCTCACGCGATGTAACGTTATACTTCCTGTCGTAATTCCAAACAGAATGCCCCGCCCTCTACACGGAACACTGTTATTTGTTTAATGTACATTTTGAACTTAAGGGTTTTCACCAATCATCATAACCATCCCTTAATTTCGAAGAATCCAAAGACGTGTTCATCCAGTAAATTGATGACACCTCGCCATGGGTTGTTGTCTACACTTTTCCATGCGTCCAAATTCCTCCACTGACCACCGGACCAGGGTTCAACAGCGAACATTTTTCATTTAATTTAGTCCCTTCATCTTGTTGTAATTTATGTGGCTACCCAGATCCATACTAGTATACCACATTTATAGGACTCGATACAAAATAGGGAATAGCTCTATTCAGCATTAAATTTTTTTACTTTTATCAAATCATTATATTTTTTTTGTTATTTTCTTTTATTTATGTTTTGAGACTTTCGCAGTTCTAATTATGATTGATTTTTCTGGAAATGATTTTTCGGAGTGTTTTACAGCGTGGTTGGTCTTAAAATGTCGATTTTTTGAAAACATTGCAGATTTCATCTTCAGAAGAAGTTGACTACGAACTAGCCCCGAAGATATATACTGCAAAGTTTTCGAAACATTTGCATTATAAGTCAAACCACGCAGTAAAACACTCCGAAAAACTTTGTCCAATTTTTCTTTAATTTATTTTAGATTTCACCAGTCCCATTTATATTTTTAACATTTTTCGTACACACATATTTATAAATGCATCAACTATTTATTTACAGTATTTTTTTTATTATTTACGTTTACATTACTGTATTTATAATTGCATTAGCTATTTATTTGTTATAATTTTTTTATATAACTTACGTTTGTAACGGTGTGGGCTGAAAAACATCTGACATTTTCTCGGTCGAGTTCGCACTCCATTGGTGGAAGTGCGCTTCGATTGGAAGGATGTTATAACATGATCCCAGGCCGTTTGATAGCTTCTTTTAAACATATTTTCTTTTGCATTGCCTTAACATATATGCGTAATTTCAGGATATTTATGTACACACTATGTTCCTATCAATAAACCTATATAGGTTTATTTCGCCAGGAGGTGGACTGCGGTTTCTATTATGAACTGTTTTCGGAAATAAAATTAATACTCACCCGTATTTTGAATGATATTACAGTACCCGGCAGTAAGTAATACACATCGGGCTTATGCAAGAGACTGTCGACCATAATCGGCTAACTTCGGCTTTCTAGAGCGTCGTCTCTGTCATTCATACACGTGTTCTATAGCGATTTGTCAGTCGTTACCGGACCGGACTGTTAGCGCATTGTGCGATAGAGACGTCGTTCTACAAAACCGTAGTTAGCCGATTTTGGTCGACAGTGTCTTTCTTAAGCCCGATGTGTATTACTTACTGCGGGGTACTTGTATAATATTTAAATCATCATTATCAGCCCGTTTGACTCGAGTTTTGTCCTGTCCTCACCTTCACTCGTTTCTGTCTTAACCACATGACTTCCAGTTGTTACCAGCCACTTTTGTAGTGTTCTCCGACCAGCTTGCTATGGGGCCTTCCGACACTTCTTTTATCTGCCCTTGGTCGTCACTCCAACATTTTTTTGATTAACCCATTAATCGACACACCTGACGATGTGCCTTACCTAGTCCCACTTCTGAGTGGTAACCCTGTAAGCGACATCTATTAATTTGATCTGCTGCTTTATCCATCTATTCGTTTTGCGGTCCCGTAACGAGAGACTCAGCTTTCTTCTCTCCATGGCCCTGTTTGACACCCTGAGCTTATGCATTATTTGTTTTGTGAACGTTGCCGTCCCAAGCCCATATGTCAGTACTGCAAGGTCACATTAATCTAATAGGCCGTTCTTTAAATATATCTGGTACTTCCGAGATTTTAGAATAAAGGAAAGCTTAGCACACGTACTCCAGGCGCTAACCGCGCCTATTCTCAATTTCTGCGTCTCGGTTCTCTTTCCCAAGCATTAAGGTATGTCCAAGACTGAATTTTATCGATCGTCTGTCTTCCCCTCGGCTGTGATAAGTACTACGAGTATTTGACTGTTGACACTTATGCTTTTGGTCTTACTTTAGTTCATCTTAAGGCCTACATTATACAAATAATGAGAATCTCTAAGTCGTTTGAAAACCAATTGGTGTTCAAAACGTTGTTTAATTCATTGATCCGTAGCAAACTAGAAAGCAATGCTTGCATTTGGAGCCCGGTGGGGTGCGCAGAACTCGCTCATGGTGGAGACAGTACAAAAAAAATATCTACGATATCTCTATATGAGAGAGTTCGGTGTCTATCCGTGGCTTTATCCTACTCAGTTTCTGCTGGGCATGCTCGGGTATAACTCCTTGAGCGTAAGAAGAGATCTGCGTCTCCTGGTATACGTTGTCAAACCCGTTCGAGGAGTTGTGAGTTGTCCAGCATTACTACAAAGATTAGCGTTAAATGATCCTAACAATTACACTCGACTGCGCCGGCAAGAACTGTTCTCAATAACATACGCAATAACGGGTCTTCCAGCCGCTATGCCTGTTGGAAGGGCCTTAACTCTTCTGAACGGGACTGCTTCGGATATTGACATATTTCATATCACATTACCAAAAGCAAAAGTAAATTTTCTTCTTAGATTGAGCGCGTTAGAAAGCACTCATCAACATACTTAAATGACTGAGAATATATGTGTATCATATGTTTGTGTGTATATACTCGTTTGTATGCATATGCATTATTTTTTATTTTATATAATTTAAAAAAAATATTCTATGTAATTTTTCTTCTTTTTTAATGTCTTGTATTTTTCAAAGAAATTGGGCTAAGCCTGTTTTGAAAAAATAAATAAATAAACAATAAAATATATTTTAATATATAAATAAATACCGGTATGGAACTTGCACACCCTGTATTAATTATATTTTTTTAATTACATAAAACAACGATAATAATTATTGTTTTGAAGGAAAACTGATCGCAAAACGTTTGAATATTAAATTGTTTGGAATCTCGTGTCGCTTAATGATTGTGTTTTTTTTAGTAACAGAAGGGAAAACACTTATTTACATAAATATATAGATTCATGTACAATAAACTAATGTCCTAATTCTGTTGGAAGGGCAACGATACTTAGGGATATTACAATTATATTAACCTATTTACATATTATAAAGTACTTTGCCTTTTTATATTTAAAGTTACTTTTTTATTTACTTAGCGGGTGAGACGAGTTCAATGTTTGTGTCTGAATGACAATAATTTGTTTTTGATTTTTACTCATTATTTTCAACTGACCAAATTCTTAGTTAAAACATTTATTTTACATGCGATTTTTTTATATTTATGAATATATTTTTGATGCATTTTTCTATTAGTATAATTTATGTTAGTAATATGAAAGATAGTCATGATAACCTCTTTATTTATTAATGTATTTATCACATTTATATAAGATATGTAAAGAAAAAGATCTGAAAATGAGAAGTCATGGTGATCGAAAAGTGTGAACGGAAACGTTAATGTATTGTAATATATGTGTGAGAACTGAAAGATGAAAGCAATTCTGCTATTAAGGTACCATTTTCTCAAATCGATATCGAACGGCGTGTTGTGATAGGAAACAAAGTCAACGGGTCACTAAATCATATACATTCGAATCGGACAGAATCAAAATTTTCACAACAGTATTTAAGTATCATCTTTGATATATGCTAGTGAAATATAGGCGTAGAAAAATACAGAGAAGAGGCGAAAATATGCATATACTTAGAATAACATATGGGGTGACAATGTATGACATAATAAAGTGATAAGGGATGAATGTGATTTAGGCTGGTGTGTTGAGTAAGATGGCAAAAAACACTCTTAAGATTGTTTGTGTACGTAGAGTGAATGAATGAAGAAAGAGTAACAAAACAAATATATAGTAGAAATGTGAGTGAAAGACGTGGTAGAGGAAGACCAACATAAACTTATTAACTTCAAAAGGGTTTTTTCGAGTGTAGAGTGGACAATTGTAAAAAAGAAAAACATGTACAATTTTTATTCATACCTTGAGTGAAAAGACACAAAATGCAAGTAAATATTTGGCTTTGGAACGAAACAAATCAAAACCTAGTAAAATTCTCACATAAAATTAATACACAAATAATACTGTTAATGAGAGGGATGGACCTGATGCTCTGATAGCAATGGTTCAATATTTGGCTTCAAATTAGTGAGGTATAGTCTTAAATCTCCACGTTCAGTGATTCGCATTCGATTTCTTTATTATAAGTATTTTCTATGTCTACTATAAGTATTATGTACACACAATCTGTGTTTAGGTGTAATAAGACATTTACGGAACGTCTAAATATTGATAATGATCTGCTTAAATGGGATCCGCTCACGTGGACCCCTATTTACATCTCGTGCACCCCCAATTTCTTTTCTCGCTGACATAGACCCCCTGCAAGTCGAAATCGATCCTTGGGGGTCCATATAGTCCACTTTGAGAATCTTTGGTCTAAACGGAGCATTTAATATAATATGCAACAACCGCGCTTTATAAGTATCGAAAATGCACTACTGTGCTGGTGCGCCCCCCCCTTAATGTATGGAAGTGAAACTTGAACTCGATGTTGCTCGCCACTCGTTTATCGACAGTATCAACATGTCATAATATTCCAATTTTTATGTTCACCATGTTTTATTTTGGTCCCATATTCGAGATATTAGGAAACAAAGCTATACAGAGCCTCAAACTGTATTTGCATATTCGTTTACGATCTTCTAGCACATAGTTTCCCAAACTGTTTCACCCCTTAGACCACTTGCCGACTTTTTTTGTTTTCCGTAGACCCCCTGCCTGCCTAATATTGAATTTTCCTAAACTTATGAACTTCAAATGTGTTTTTGACATCTGACGCAGCGCTGTTCACCTTGATAAGGTTTTTTGTAGAGTGGGCAATAGTAAAAAAGAAAACCATGTACAATTTTTATTCATACCTTTATTGGAAAGACACAAAATGCAAGGAAATATTTGGTTTTGGAACGAAACAAATCAAAACCTAGTAAAATTCCTACATAAAAATAATACACAAATAATACTGTCAATGAGAGGTATGCACCTGATGCTCTGATAGCGATGGTTCAATATGTGGCTTCAAATTAGTGAGGTATAGTCTTAAATCTCCACGTTCAGTGATTTGCATTCGATTTCTTTGTATAAGTATTCTCTATGTCTAATATAAGTATTATGTACACACAACCTGTGTTGGGTGTAATAAGACATTTACGGAACGCCTAAATATTGATGATAATGATCTGCCTAAATGGGATCCGCTCACGTGGACCCTCATTTACATCTCGTGCACCCCCAATTTCTTTTCTCGCTGACATAGACCCCGTGCAAGTTGAAATCGACCCTTGGGGGTCCATATACGAGTATACCACTTTGGGAATCTGTGGTCTACCATGTTGTGCCGCCAATTGACCCAGGGGTCATAATCATTTTTCGCTCTCGCCGATTTCGTGCCATTAATGTGAGCTCCAATAAAACTTTATGAAACACTGTCCACCAGGGTTCGAGATTTAAGTACACATAACATCCATTAGTTCGATAAAACTGGCGTAATAAAACAACATAAAATCATAAATTATTCCTAAACTGACGGGCAGACTTCATTACTCTTTCTTAAGGCGCATGCACGAGGCGACAGGTTATTTTTTGGTCGAATTATTTATGGCTTTTAATTGTTAAATGCAGTTCTTGTTTCCTCTTTTGTGTTGATTGTAACTGAGCGTTGTGGTTCCCTGATGATCTTGAAGTGAGCAAACGATTCAGTTTTACTTTTCTCGATTCTGCGCCATGATGACATCACTATGAGGAACTAGTCATGTCTTTGATTTCGTCTTTCCACTTTGCTACATACCATATTTTTGCTCGCCTCCCCTCAAAAACTTTTCCAGTCACTACCACCTTTTTAAACCGTCTTTATCTCTTCGTGTGACATTATTCTCTTCCTGCATGTCGTTGACAGCCTTTGATATGGACCACGTTGTAATATTTTATTTTACCCACGGTGGATGCCGGTCTCAAAATATATCCTTCCATTGTTTTATACAATTAATCAATGCAATTGAAGCTGTCAAAAAAAATTGTATGGAATACAGTATCATGTCTAGCCGATCTACAATAGTTCAATTAGTGTCCTATATGTTCTCATCACATATCACAAGAGCTGCTCATTTGTATTATTAATATATTATTATAATATTATTATTAATATACTTTATTTTAATATATTATTATAATATATTATTAAATTATGTAATTAAGAAATATTTATACCTCTTCACATAAGTTTCTTAATAAAATAATGCATATCTTGACAACCTCCATAGGTTTATTGATAACCCTGAAGTTGCGGGCTCGATTCCTGTTGAAAACTACAATAGATTTATTCAAAAAGGATTCCAGCCTGGTTTGCTTTTAAGGCCTTTTTTGAGATAGTTTTGGTTGTTTGAAAGAGATTGCTACATGGCAATAAACTGGCCATGTTGTACTGTATACAACGATAGTGTAATAAAATACAATAATACATATTTTTGAGTCTTGATCACACTTAAATTTGCTCGAAAAACACCACAGTTACTTCCTTTTATCGGCAAATAACGGGCAATAGTTAAAAAATAAGGCTGTTGAAACGTTACGAGAACTTGTCGAATCAGTTAATGTACTTGTTTATGACTTTTTTTACTGCGGAACGTTTGTGGGCTCATTGCCAATTGGCAATTTCTTCTAGTAGAGGAATTTATGTGAGGGTTCCTTCCGCTTTTCGGAATTGTCGTTGCCTCGATATCGTGTTATATGGGTCGAAACCTAACGATTTCAGCAATACGACATGAGAACATAAAACCTTTTCTATCAAATGTGAGTTTTATTGGCTTTATTTCCACACATATTACATATATACTTGTTAATATGTTGATTGTAAAGATTAATGTTTTTCAAAAAAAAAAAAATTTAAAAATTATTTTATGTCACCTGCTTTATTACGTAAAATTTCTCAAAATGTGCGATCTTAAGTTTTTTGAAGACCTCTATGTCATTAAGCCTGCCCACAATCCGAAAGATGTCTATTCAATGTTATAGGACCAGATCCAAAAGACCGATCGAGATTATCACTACGGTTGCCCGATCTAATTCAACCTGGTGGTTAACACTCTGAGAATTGGACAATCTCAATGTAGTACTTCTCCCACAGAAAAAATGTATAATGCACAATATCCATCGTGAATTGTGTTTTTTTATCACATTGTGTAATAATTATTCACACCCCCGAGGCCTAGTTGGTACGACTCCTGTCTCCCAGCCCCGGCGGTTTCGGGTTCAATTTTTTTGAAAAAAAAAGGGTTCCAGTCTGGTTTTCACTTAAGGCCTCTTTAACATCCTTCTGTTTGGTTGGAAGATATTGCCACATGGCAATAAACCTGCCGGGTTGTACTGTATACAACGAAAGTGTATTACATACATCAATCAATCAACAGTGGCTCTACAACCCAGGTCGGGTCTTGGCCTCCTTTAAAGCACGCCTCCATGACTGGCGGTCCTGTGCTGCTGTTCGCCAGTTCTGGATGCCAATGAGCTGCGCATCCCTATTGACACCATCCAGCCATCGAAGCTTCGGCCTTCCTGGCCTTCTTCGACCCCCCGGTGTGCCATTCAAGAGCCCTCTCGGAATGTCCTCCTCACTCATTCGCTGCACGTGTCCAGCCCACCTGAGTCTCCCAATTAAAATCTCCTGTGTTATGGTAGGGTCTCCATACAGACCGTACAGCTCCTGATTATACCTGATACGCCATTCTCCGTTATTGCAATTAACTGTTAAAAAAATATAAGTGAAAATATAAGTTAACTGCAATAATACATTATATGTATTACATACATATAATGTATTATTGCACGCTATTATATAGCATTTATTCGGCTCTATTTAGTCATGTTTCACCTCTACGTCAAAAAAATAATCAAATTACACACTATCAACTGTGTTAACAATATAAATAGCAACAATAAAAGTGATTTGTTATCAATTGAAGGTAAAAGAGTGTTGCAGAGGAAAGAAAAATTGGTAATTAAATACGTAACATTGTTGACTTGATTTTTCTCTAATGACATTTTTTTTTCTTGAGTACACGCATTTCACCTGCATTTTTATATTTGTGTGTTGAAAAATGTGAATCGATTGATAATTTACAATGACATTGAGATGTCACGCTGCAATTGACATAGACCTGTCAACGCTAACACGCCACCGACTATATGCGAGTAGCAGCGGCACATTACGTATGACGACATATCCCAACCAGTTGAATTAATTAGTTCCTTTGGGGTAGCCATGCTTTTGCAATATTGTATTAATTTCGCTTTGAAAACCCACCCATACCGCTTTTTGTGTCCACACATTGATAAAAAAAACAATAATTAAAGTTCCGCATTAAAAAAATATAAGTGAAAATCTCTCCATAGAAATTGTAAAAAGATGAAAGCGAGTATAATTCAATGTCAAAAATATCATAAATAATATGAGTATGTTATTTCAGAAGTCGGAAGTAAATGATAAAGACCTTACTTTCTTTAACATTGTCGGATAAATATATATAAACTTTCTTTCTTTAACATTGTCGGATAAAGATGTATAAACTTACTTTCTTTAACATTGCCGGATAAAGATGTATAAACTTACTTTATTGAACTTTCTATAACATTGTCGGATAAAAATGTATAAATTTACTTTCTTTAACATTGTCGGATAAAGATGTATAAACTTTCTTTCTTAAACATTATCGCATGAAGATGTATAAACTTACTTTCTTTAACATTGTCGGATAAAGATGTATAAACTTACTTTCTTTAACATTGTCGGATAAAGATGTATTAACTTACTTTCTTTAACTTTCTTTAACATTGTCGGATAAAAATGTATATTTTTACTTTCTTTAATATTGTCGGATAAACTTTCTTTCTTTAACATTGTCAGATGAAGATGTATAAACTTACTTTCTTTAACATTGTCAGATAAAGATGTATAAACTTACTTTCTTTAACATTGTCGGATAAAGATGTATAAACTTACAATACTTTCTTTAACATTGTCGGATAAAGATGTATAAACTTACTTTCTTTAACATTGTCGGATAAATATGTATTAACTTATTTTCTTTAACATTGTCGGATAAATATTTATAAACTTACTTTCTTTAACATTGTCGGATAAAGGTGTATAAACTTACTTTCTTTAACATTGTCGGATAAAGATGTATAAACTTACTTTCTTTAACATTGTCGGATAAAGATGTATAAACTTATTTTCTTTAACATTGTCGGATAAATATTTATAAACTTACTTTCTTTAACATTGTCGGATAAAGGTGTATAAACTTACTTTCTTTAACATTGTCGGATAAAGATGTATAAACTTACTTTCTTTAACATTTTAATTCGATGACTGTACAATTAATAACAATGCAGTGTTTCACGGAGGTATTATATTATATATTTACAGGACGGAATCTCATAGTGACCTCGTTCGTCCCTAGTGCAAATGAACTTAACAAAAATTGGGCCTTATGAATCCTTTATATACTAATTTTGGTGAAAAATGGATCTTAATCTCTTTTCAATTACGAGTATAGGAGCAAAGGGTAAAATTGGCCAGAAAACATATAATATTTCAGATAAATATATACTGAAACTTTTTTTCAGGCGCTTCACTTATCTGCAGAGGCTAGGAAGCAACTCGTAGCTATCCAATAACAAATTAAGATAACGATAAAATATTTCGTTTTAGAAATCTCTAATGTCTGACATGTACAATGTTATATATTTAAGCATACAATTTATGGATTCTGGTGATAATACAGGTGACCCTGGAGTTCAATTTATGGACGAAAAAATAGGACAAGCGTCCATCACATAACACACCCTTCTAAAATATTAAATTATTCCCAGTTTTTCATCATACTCTTAATAATAATAATCTATACCACTGATATAGCACCACGGGCAAAAGTCTCTTACACGATTTGAAGTTTTTGAAAAAAAGTTTTAAAATATGATATACTCGTATTTTACGATTTAATACTATCAGTTTCCGCCTGCAAATTGATTAAAAGCCGGAATGATATAACACAAATGAGCATTGACGAGTAACGTACAAGACCGCTATCGAGTTGTATAAATAAATATTTAAGCATGGTTGATTTCAATATAAAAAAGCCTTATCAATTCAACCGAATTTCCACTTTTCAGAACTTGGTCCGTGCGCACGGATGTACGAATACGAGTATTTATTTCCCGTTTCTTTTTCTTTTGTTCCGATGTTTTTTTTTTTCATTAATTATGTCTTCGTTTGTCCTTTTCTTGGGCTTTTGTAATCCAATCTTTGTTATCATAGATAGTGTTCAAATTCGTTTAGTTAAATACTTGAAAAAAAAATCTGACTATTGTGTGCAGTAAACTTTAACTTTTTTTTTTATTTCTTTCACGTACATAAGTATTACTACATTTAAAATACATTATATAGCTAGAGAGAAATACTAAATTCGAGTCACAAACTCGTCTTTAGCATTTGGAATCTTTCGCTTCCTAACTAGGCATGTGGTTCCTTTTCAAAGCATTCAAATAGTCCTTAATGATATACTATCGTTTTATTCTTTATTAACCCTTCCTGTCCTGTGATGTGTAACTTGTACACATCTAAAAACTTTAATATCTCTATAAATATAATAAATACCTGGGTTCAGATTTAAGGTATTCTTCCGTAATACGTTTACGCATTGAATGAAAAAATAATATTAATAATAATTAGCACTTATCGGCCACATCAGAGATATTTTGTGAAAATCGGGAATAAATTCACCAATACAATCAAACATGTGCCAGTGTGTGATGTAGGTATATTCATTCTAAAAATCCGTATGGGTGAGCAAGCGACGCTATTCACGTCTCACTCTCACTCTACTTCGGTATATGGGAACGCAAAAAATAGAATCTCAGTTCGGTCGTTTCTCTCGTTTAGTAGCCAGCCGGCTTTCGTTCGAGGTGGTCGTTTCGCCCGTTTTGTGAACGTCGTCCGATGTTTTTTTTTCATGTTTTCAGCAATTAAATTTCAATTAATATCACTTTTGACTTCAAATTTAATTAATTTAAGCGATTGGCTATGAATATTCTTATTTTTCCGATTTTAAATCGCTTATTTTTACATACATATTGATGTGTATTGAATACACATCACCGGAACGGACGATTTTTTTTAGCACAGGAAGGGAAAGGTTAATTAAATTAATTATTTTTCGGCATAATGTGAGTTATGAGAAGGTCTTGAGATCTCGTTTGCCCCAATTCATCAAATACTCTTATGAGCGTATGAAACGTATTCATTGGGTCAGGCAAATGCTATTTGTGTGCAGTTCATAATACAGAAAATGGTTTAAAGCTGTGCTAATCAAACTTTGGTCCATGTGCCAGTGGTCCCTGTAACAGTTTGTTACGGGGGCGCTTCGATGGAAAATTAAAAAAAATGCATCTTGAGTGAATAATTCTTATTATTTATTGCGTAATTCTATTTTTCTTATTTAGCCTAAAAATAAATTTGTTTTATAAATATTTTTTTGTAATTTTGTTAAAATAGTGGTTCGAGACGAATTGCAACAAAAAAATAACAGGTTTGTGAATAAAGACAACTTGAGAAGCACTAATTTAAAGACTTTGTAAGTAATGCTACGGACAGTATCACTGTCTTTGAAAATTACATATTTATTTATTTTGTTTATTTACATGATAGTTAGTTGTGTGTAAAAATAACAAAAAAAACAGGCAATTTAAAGTGGACACTCAATTTATACGGATCTGAGTTTGTTGCCTTTCGTTTGTCGTATCCCCAGTCAACTAGGCTTTTACCTGTTTCTTACAAAGGACATTTATTTAACTAATTTACGACGCAACAGTGTCTTTTACAAACAAATGCACCTAAGACAAGTTAATTAAAACATTTAAAATTATTGACAAAACTTTATTTTAAACTAACACGTAGCTACTAAAAAAGGATTAGTAATTATTATAAAGTAATTGTTTGAATACATTTTTCAAATTCAGTATATATATGTTTACACCAATTGTACCTAAATGGTTAAAATCGAAGCATCCTATGTTGAGACAAAATCACTAGGTGCCCTCCAAAGCTGTACGGCAGACAGAAAGCGGAGGTAGCCAATACCCTTATATGACAAAACTTACCAGGTATTTATCAATACACCTGGTGAACAAGTGTGAGAACCACAAATTGATAGTCATAGGGGCGCCCTCACTTAACAGTGGGTAGACAAAGTGCAGATCTTTATCTATATGTATGTATGTAAACAAGTTAATGCTTTTTATCGATTGTTGATTAATAATTTAATACCTCTGTCATAAACTCCAACTCAATAAGTTTACAGACCTAATTATAACCCTTGATGTACTTCATTATTTAAGGTAAATCAAAAAATATCTCACAATGTCTAGTGTAATAAGCAGAACTCTCGAGTGTAGAATCAAATCTTAAATATTTTCTAGTGAATATGTTTACCCTAAGCTTAGCAATGATCATTACTAGGAATACATATTTGATGCTAATTGATAACATGTTCGTACTAATAATCATTCCACTTAACGAGTTGATCTGGTCTGTAATTATATAATCAGAAATCAGTGTCTGATGACAACGGATATAGATTGTTGCTAAATCAAATGTTTTCTTTGTCTCTAGAAGCCCAGCCTTTGTTGACAGGCATAATAAGAACTCTCTTTGTTTGTATGTTAGTTATCGGTGTGCGTCACTAACTTTATTATTCAAATTTTTGTTAAGTCGTTTAACACATGATTTAACTAAGATTGTGTTTGTATCTTTGTTCAGTTTGTAACTCGTGTATAATTATAGAAAGTTGAATGAAAGGTTTGTTTAAATTATTTAAGGGTTTATTACGTGCTCGAGTATACTAACCCTGATAAAATAAAGTATTAAAAAAGACAATTTATATAATGCCTTTTAGAGAGCGCTATAATTCGGGAACCCACTATTATTTATAAATTTAAAATATAAAATAAATATATATGTATATAAGAGAGTGTAAGGATACGAAGATAAGAGTATGTATTACGAGATGTTTGGATGTGAACGAAGTATAAGTCCATAGAATGGGGTTAAGAAGATGTTAATATTTTTTCCCAACCCATATGGGTATGTCCTTATGGTAACGTATTTATGATGTGAATAACACGAGGATAAACGGACAATTTATGTAGCGCCTTCGTGGGCTCTCGATATCGGGATTCAAACCCATTGATAGATTAGAAATATTAAAAAATAAAAATGTTTAAGTTTAGTGTAAGGATCTGAATGGGGTGCCTTAGTTATTATATTAGTTGCTTCCCTGCATCTGCATATGTTCAGAAAAACATATTTAGTAAGAAAATCGCAGAAAACTTACCACTGCTAAGAAAAGAAACCTTTGTAGCTCTTTCGATGTGTGATAAGAGCACATAGGTGTAGAGTGGTGTATATGTGTTCATATATAATCATAAATTTAGATAAGACTTTCCAAAAAAGGTTGTATTTAAGTGCTTCCTAAAGCTACACACTCCATCCATATACTCGCATCTAACACTAAGAGGTAGACCAACTTGTAACTTTGTCAAGTTTCTTCAACAATATTGTAACTTCAAGTTTCTATTTATTTGTTTTACCTTAGTCTTACCTGTTTCAGTCAAGTTCCACGTCTCTTTGTAAATTATAGTGTCGGCTAAATTGCTTAGTATTTATAACGTTCATGTCATATTCTGTAGATAAGCCCTTATCGTGTATTATGTAGTTTTACCTTAACGTATATCAGTTATAACATGTACTTACTTTAAATTATGTCGAATATATCCACTAAAATATGATTAGTTGTAATAATAAAATGAAAATTTACATGGCCTCGTTTTTCTCAGGGGCGCTCTAACTGGTTTGTGATTCGAACCCACTATTATTGATAGATTTAAAATATTACAAAACACGTATGTGTAACATAAGTTGAGTGTAACGATACTTTTCATTACTTTGTATTATTATGTTACACTTTCATTGTATACGGTGCAACCTGGCGGGTTTATTGTCATGTAGCAATTTCTTCCGGTCAACCAAAAAGTTGTTGAAGAGACCTAGTTTAGAAAAAAAATTGAACGCTTTAAAAAAATGTTGGGTACCAATGGGAATCAATCCCACAACCCCGGGTCTTAACATCACAGTATATAGCGATTTTTTTTTTCTTGAATCTTCGAAAAAACTTTAGTTTCACTTTGTGGTGCCATGTTTTATGTGAGACGAAATAAAATAAATAAATAAAACACTTATTTTATATTTTTGTGTATTTTTTATACTTATTTTATATTTTTGTCTTTTTGTGTGAGCACAAAAATGTAAAATAAGTGTTTTTTTATTTTATTTCTTCTTACATAAAAAAACGTATTCATTTTGTTCTACGTAAGAATACTGTCATTTGAATTTTTTTTTCGTAATAATCGAATAAATACTACAGAAACTTGTGCACTGAAAATAATACATGACAGAATATGAAATGAATGTAAGGGGATGAATGTTAATGGTTTGGGCACGTGAACCGAATGAATGAAGTAAAACCAATGTAACTAACATATGGTGCAGATGTAAGTGTAAAACTGGTCGAGGAAGTCTAAGAAAAATAATGGTGGATCAGGGGTATATTTTGAAAGAAGGAAATTTTATGAGTTAGATATCGTAGGAACTGTATAAGATTTGTGGATGTTGAAGAAGCGAAATATGGATAGGAAAGCCTGACGGTGTCTCCTCTCTGCACACGCCGGCAGGGAGACGGCATGACGGTATGTACGTGTGTACAACAGTTTATTCCATAGTTCCCCAAACTTTTTCGCCCCGTAAACCTCTTGCCGATTTTTTTTGTTTGCTGTAGACCTGCCTGCCTAATATTGAATTTTCATAGTTATTGACTTCAAATGTGTTCTTGACAGCTGACACAGTGCTGTTCACCTTGATAAGGTTTTCTGTAGAGTGGACAATTGTAAAAAAGGAAAAACGTGTACAATTTGTATTCATACCTTTATTGAAAATACACAAAATGCAAGTAAATATTTGGCTTTGGAACGGAACAAATCAAAACCTAGTAAAATTCTTACATAAAATTAATACACAAATAATACTGTTAATGAGACGGATGAACCTGATGCTCTGATAGCAATGGTTCAATATTTGGCTTCAAATTAGTGAGGTATAGTCTTAAATCTCCACGTTCAGTGATTTGCATTCGATTTCTTTATATAAGTATTTTCTATGTCTAATATAAGTATTATGTACACACAATCTGTGTTTAGGTGTAATAAGACATTTACGTAATGCCTAAATATTGACGATGATCTGCTTAAATGGGATCCGCTCACGTGGACCCCCATTTACATCTCGTGCACCCCCAATTTCTTTTCTCGCTGACATAGACCCCCTGCAAATCGAAATCGACTATTGGGGGTCCATATAGACCACTTTGGGAATCTTTGGTTTATTCGAATAAATTAAAAAATAAATATCTTCATATCTCTCTCTCCGCCCAAGATAATGGATACACGACGACGTCACTGCGTTTACTTTTCAGAGGTCCGCGTCATTCACCTTGAAGTGTGTACTTCCCCTGGATAGCTAAAACTCGCATTGATTCGTCATCTTCACAAGCCGTATGGTTGTATGGAGTGAGTTTTGGTGACTCAGTTGACCCGGATACCGATACTCTGTGCCGTGATTCAATAGCTAGAGACCCTATTTCGGTGTCTCAGTTGACCCGTATATCGATACTCTGTGCCGTGATTCAATAGCTAGATACCCTATTTCGGTGACTCAGTTGACCCGGATATCGATACTCTGTGCCAGGATTCAATAGCTAGAGGCCCTATTTCGGTGACTCAGTTGACCCGTATATCGATACTCTGTGCCGTGATTCAATAGCTAGAGACCCTATTTCGGTGTCTCAGTTGACCCGTATATCGATACTCTGTGCCAGGATTCAATAGCTAGAGGCCCTATTTCGGTGTCTCAGTTGACCCGTATATCGATACTCTGTGCCGGGATTCAATAGCTAGAGGCCCTATTTCGATGACTCAGTTGACCCGGATATCGATACTCTGTGCCGGGATTCAATAGCTAGAGGCCCTATTTCGGTGTCTCAGTTGACTCGGATATCGATACTCTGTGCCGGGATTCAATAGCTAGATGCCCTATTTCGGTGACTCAGTTGACCCGGATATCGATACTCTGTGCCGGGATTCAATAGCTAGAGGCCCTATTTCGGTGTCTCAGTTGACTCGGATATCGATACTCTGTGCCGGGATTCAATAGCTAGATGCCTTATTTCGGTGACTCAGTTGACCCGGATATCGATACTCTGTGCCGGGATTCAATAGCTAGAGGCCCTATTTCGGTGTCTCAGTTGACCCGTATATCGATACTCTGTGCCGGGATTTAATAGTTAGAGGCCCTATTTCTAAACTTATTTATTTCTTAGATTTTGTATTTAGACGTACATCTCCTTCTGTTTATTTTATTGATCACATTTCCTTCTTTAGATATTTGATTCACGTGATCCAACCATACATAAGACGACTTTCTTGGCCTCGTTGGTAAGACGCATGTCTCCCGACCCGGTTGTTTTTTTTATCACTTCATTGTATTATATAATAATCTGGCAAGCTTATTGCGAGGTGGTTAGCACTTCCCAAATACAATTAAATAAAGGAGTTTCTACAATACATACACAACATCACGCCTTCACCATGCTGGGGTAGGCAGACAGGAGAGATTGACCGACAGATTTTCTATCACGACACAATGTTTTAATTTCTTCTACATCCATACATCCTCTCATCCAACTCAACAATTTTTCTTAATTTTTACATTTTCTTCTTTGAAAATTATTATTAACCTTGATCGGACCATTCTTTCGTTGGTCTTCCTCGACCACACCTTCCATTTTCATTTGCACTGTATATTTATTTTGTTAGTCTTCATTTATTCATTCCACATGACTAAACCATCTCAAATGGCTCTTCTTCATCTTACTTAACACATTATCCCAAGTTCACATTCACCCCTAATCACTTTGTTCCGTATTCTGTCATTCATTCCCGCCCCATGACGACTTCAGCGGCCTAGTTGGTAAGATTCCTGTCTACCAGCCCGGAGGTTGCGGGTTCGATTCGAGATGGAATCCATTTTTTTTTTCAAAGCATTCCAGTCTGGTTTTCACTCAAGGCATCTTTAACATTTTGCTGGTTGGTTGGAAGAGATTGCCAAATGGCAATACACCATTCAGGTTGTAATGTATACAACGAAAGTGTAATACAATACAATATACGAGTAAAACAATACTTTTATCGTTCGTTCTCTAACACAACTCCCTATCATGCTTGCGTTATAAATTTGTTTAGTCAGTCTTTCGTTATCCATCCGTTCAACATGTTCCAACCAGCTGAACGTTCTCTTGATATAACCCCTTCTCACTACACATCAGTTTCTAGATATCGGTTTCTATGTAAATTTCTTATAGTTAAACTTTAGGGCTACAAATATTATAATCACTTTTATTTCTAAATAACTCTTTTTTAATCTGAAAAGTATCAAAATCTGCTGTGGTGATATCAACATCAGTATTTTTGTACCAACTTTAATGTATGGGAGTGAAACGTTGACGTGAGTGAAAGTGACTGGGGATGAATGTGAACTTAATGGTGATGTGTTGAGTAAGATGATGAACAGCGCTCTGAGGATACTTGGGTGGACATGTGGAACGAATGAATGTAGAAAGACTGACAAAACAAATGTACAGTGCAAATGTGAGTGGAAGGCGTGGTAGAGTAATACCAAGGAAGATATGGTTAGATCAAATGTATGATATTTTGAAAGGACATATAAAAGTCAGATCGTAGAAGTTGTATGAGAAGGTGTGTGGATGTGGATGAAGCGAAGTTTAGTTTAATTTTACTAAAAAAATCAATTACTGGCTGTGAAAAATCAGACAGGGAACGACCAGTTGATAATGGTTCCTTTGCTAAGGAACATTCGGTACCCGTGATGCCAACGTATGAAGGAACCCAAGTTAGAGAAACGTCTTTATTATTATTGAAATCAATCGGAATAACTTGATTTTGATTGAATGAATATTTTTTTTTGTAAGAGTAACTCAAACAAATACCTAAAATAGAATAATGAACGCTTGAGGAATCGGAGAAGGTAACATTTTTTTTAAATTTTAAGAGTCAATAACTGTAGCTGAAATGCATTTCTCCAATAAAATATTTATTATGTCATAAATTTTACAAATCTAAATCATCAACAATAATCCTTCACCGTAACCGAATTGGTGATTCGAACATATTGAAGAACGTGAACGAGAGACAACATTGTCTTTGATTCCATTGATCGCATATACGAGTTGAGAATCACTGGAGTAGTCATGGAACTCGCGATTCGTCCACGCACAATACTACTCTGCACGTAAAGAGGCAACAACACACGCGTTAGCACGCGTGTGGTGTTGTTTAAATTGTCATTTAAATGTTGTTTAAATCTGTTATGGATATGCTGGTTGGTTTGAATAAATTGTCGTATAGTAATAAGCCCTCCAGATCTACCGTTTATAATCATTTACACAAAAGAATCAATAAATAAATAAGACCATCGTTGGTGTCATAATATTCAGTAGAACTCTTACTTAGGACGCCCCAGCCTGAGATGGACGAACGGAATCCGACAGTATACTCGTACGAGTATAGCAATTGAGGATCGACGACTGGATATAGGCGGCACATGGTAGACCACCTGTATTTAAAATTGTCTTTTAAGACCTCCGTGGTCAGTAACGCCAACAGGAACGTACGTCTGTTAACTTCCTTTACTGATGACTAACTTGCACTTTCCGGTTAGATTATTTTGATTGCGGTTTTGTTGCGACTTGGACATTTCCACTAACGGTAACGTTTATTTTGTATTCGTTAAATATTTACATGAAATTCTGTTGTATTTAATACAAATTTTATAATAATTCTACGCAACGGAAATGAACGTTCCATTTTATCTATTCTTAAAAGTATTAAAGTCATCAATAAATAAATAATATACCGTATTTTTGGGCGTTTTGTTTTCTTAGAAAAACCGTCTTTAAATTAGGTTGCGTATTATGGCCCGAAAATAGGTGATACGTAGTCATAAGTTTCTGTAGAAAATTATTTGAACTACCAAAATAAAATATTACACACGCATTTCTTTTTACACGTGTTATACATATGCATGTATTTAATTTTAATATCTAATTATTATATTTTTTTGTACACTCTTTTTACACCATTTTCGAAGAATTGAGAATCACCTTCGAATTGTCTACAATATGCCTTCGACGAGCCCTCCGATTGATTAGGCACATTGCTCGTGACCAAGGAGACAGTTTGGAGAGGTTTGTGGTTACTGGAGGCGTGGAAAGACGACGCACAAGAGGAATACTCCCAAAGCGTTGGACTGAACAAGTAAAAGACGCAACTGAACTACCCTTAATAACTGCCCTTCGAGCCGTGGAGTGCAGATATTAATGGAGAGGAGTCGTTGGAGTCTATCATGGAAGTCACGATGCTCAGTCATGAGCTACACGAGAGAATGATTTATTTCATTTTACATTGTTACTATATTTAATATTTTCTTTACCTATTGAATCTTTCCATATTAATTTGACAAACAGACGGGCGAAAAATTCATGGGAAGCTGTAAAATAAGAGACCATTATAAAGTCTTAAGAAATGTGGTGTACAGCACCGTACAAACACTAGAATAGGTGGTTGGCTGCCGCTCGATACTCGGAGATTTCGGCTCACTTGACGCTTTTCCGGTGAAAGTAGCAGGGTGAAGAGATTCCTCTTTAGCAGGTAGAAGTTGGTCGTAAGTAAAACACAGTAGACTGTAGGGAAAGTGAGAATATATATTTGGTGTTTTGCGCTCCTTATGTGCGAGCTATTTTGTTATTTTGGCATGTGCATGTCGTCACGGCTTGCGAGATATTACGTATTTCGCACGTTTTCGCATGCATGGGCCGGCCGACTTTTGATGGTAGCTCTGGCGAAGGCCACGCATAAGAAACATTTCATTGCAATCGGTACATTGTACATGTCAACAAAACATCTTTAAATATCAAACAAGAAAATATATATAAATCATATTTTAGGTTCCACGTCCATGTTTCACTCGCACACATCAAATACGTCCGATACATGTGGTATAAGTAGCGTGTTGAATGGTGTCGAAGATGATTTAGTTTTTAAAGAGAGTGACAACCAGGGGCGGCTCGTCCTTAAGGGCAACCGGGGCACTGCCCCACACACATTTCTCCTAATAAAAAAATAATAATTAGCTGAAATATTTTTGAAATGTGTTTTTATTATTGGTATAATTGCAATTATTCTCAGTTTTTCGGAATATTATTTGCACGTAATGATTTATAAATATTTGAAAAAAAAAAACGATATTAACTTATTACTGGTGTGAAATATATACGCGCGCGAAGTACGAAATACGATGGACGCATGCAACTAAACGAGTTCCGGCGGGGCAGTCTCGTCTCTGCCGTGGTCACGTGGTCGTTAGCTTCACTTTAGCTGTCGCTATGACGCGAGACCCGATAGTGTTTGGTCAGGTAGTGGAGGTAAAGAGAAAAGTTCCGTATTACCGTATACAGAAGGTGGCTTTTCCTTTGCTGCGTAAAGGTCTGTTTGGGGCAGGAGCACGCCTGCCCCGCGCTGTAATGAACGATGTTTATTTTTTGTTTTTCGTGTTCATGTATTATATTAACAAAAATGATTTCCATTTGATTTTGTGAAAAATTCATATTTTTATAATGAGAGTTTTGTTTATTTAATTTTTATTCGTTAATAAAAAATATTTTCATTTGATTTTGTGAAAAATACGTGCTTTTTTTATGATAGTTTTGTTAATGTTAATATGTATGTTAAATAAAAATTATTTTTGTTTAATTTCTCTATAAAAGATTTGATAATTCTTAGTATTTTCTTGGTTTGACCTCAATGTACTAAAAATATATACAGTTAATTTATTTTTTTTATGGGGGGGGGGGGGGGGGGCACTTCAGCCACATCATGCCCCACCTGTTTTTAAAGTCACGAGCCGCCCCTGGTGACAACAATAGTTCAGACAATGATACGAAAAGTTACAGTTACAAGACGAGTGAAGAAGGACTGAATGCTGCTGTTATGAGATATATGGTAATAAAAATGAAAACGTAACAGCTCGTAAATATTTTTGAATAATAAAATATTCTCTCATCAATTCGGGGCACGCCTTATGGTCCGGTACGTCTCATCGTCCGAAAAATACGTCCAGTTTTTTTGTTAATTAATTAATTTATATAATAAACGTTACAATGTACCTTATAACGAAAATATTAAAAATAAAATAGCTAGTAATTAGTACTTGACACATTAAAGATGACGGAATGTATTATATTATTGTAAAGAAAGAAGTGGGAATATATTTTTTTTTGTGTCCAGTTTGCCCGGATTTCTCCTGTTACACAAAGAGGGTCTGCTTCTAGCGTTAGCTTATTCGTTAGGAGTAACATCAGCCAGGATTCTTCTCATACTGCTAGACGGTACCGAGAATATATCAACAGTGTCATTCAGTTGGTTCAATATCTCTATACCACGCGTGACTGAGTGTTTAGTCATGATATTCGTCCTGTAAGTTGGTATGTAGAACAGAGGGTGATTCCTTGCACGGCTATATTTATTGGGTACATATAAACTTAGTGCTTCTAGAATCGCGGGACAGTTAAAGGAACCTTGGAAAACCTTTATTAGGAATATCGCAATGGATTCTTGCCTTCTTGTTTCGAGGCTTCTATAGTTACACACCGTGAGAAGTTCGGCATGGTGAGCATATTTTGGGTAATCACCCTTTGTTCTGTACCATAGATATCTGAGGATTTTTTTTGTATTTGTTCTATATTGTTTTTATATTTGAGCTGATGAGGAGCCCAAACCGTAGATGCATATTCTAATTTGGTTCTAATTAGATAATTATAGAAGTTTCGGAGGATATCGGTGCTGTTAAATTCTCTTGATATAATAGAAGATTGTACATGCCGAAATGTATGAAAGTGGAGGAGGCGAAAGTTTTGCGTTTGGGATAGAAAAGTTCGGAGATCTGTTCTCTCTGCCTACCCCCGTGGGACACGACGTGATGCTATGTATGTTTAGCGGAATGCTTCTTGTCTGAAGAGATGATGATAGTAGTTGTTGGTAAATAAATAAAATACGTCAATTAGCAATGCGAAAAGAGAGAGTGAATGAATGTTTTATTTATCGGTAAGTGGGTATTTATACATTTCAGAATGGACGCGGGAGTGCGCCCGCGATATATTTTTATCTCACTTCTGTGCGTGCCGAAATGGTCGATTGCAGTATTGCAGACATCGCAAATAGTATTGTGGGTAAACAATTTGTTTGCGGGATCGGCGAGACAGCGTGATGCGTTCTCTTTCTACTGTGGAATGCATCGTAAATAGTATTGTGGGTAAACAATTTGTTTACGGGACCGGCGCGCTGTCCGGCCGCGTCATGTTTTGGTATGTGACCTTTGGACATATCCAAAGGTCGTTTCGTCGGTCGTTGACCGTATGTGTTGACAATATTCAGCGACGACCGTGGTTCCCACATATGTATATAAATTAACAAAAAAAGATGTTCTTTTTGTTATATTCTTGATGGTGGAAAGAATCTTTGAAACTACTCATTTGGAGTGTTAGCAATACTTAATTGTATTACTTTTTGATTTCTTGTAATTGCAATCTTACGAACGACTGCATTAAGTTCGTCACTGCCCCATTGCGTTTGTAGTTCAAATGGGCACACATACCGATAGCTCATAATCGCCTTATCTGCACGCTCGAAATGGGTTAGATTAGCAATTTTATTGTTTGACTGATTTAAAAATATATTCTAAAGGCATATATGGGTAAATATTGAAAGATTGGAGCAAGCTGAGGAATTCAACTATTGAGTGGTATGTTTCCAGGTGATGGAAGAGTTAAGAAGGATATCGAACGGCGTGTAGCGATAGGAAAAAAAGTCAATGGGGCACTAAAAATATATTCTCGAACCGGAGAGTATCAACATTTGCTAAGATGATAGTCCATAATAGTATTTTGGTGCCAACTTTGATGTATGGGAGGGAAACATGGACATGGAAAAATACTGATAGGAGCCGAATAAATGCTGAAGAAATGCGTGTATTGAGAATAATATAGTATATGTGACAATGCATAACAGAATACGAAATTAAGTCATAAGGGATGAATGTGAACTTATGGCTGATGTATTAAGTAAGGTGAAGTAGAGTTCACTGAGATCGTTTGGACATGTCGATGAATCGTATTTCAATAGTCCGTAACTAGCTCAGTTTGTCATGCTACACGTTCCGTATAGGCCCACTCGGTAAACTGTGTTCCATAGTAAAGTGGTTGTATATAATTATTTGTACAACTCTTGCATAACAAGATTGCACGAATTGGGTATTGAATATGGGCATTGTATGGATTATCATATGACTTTGACTACTTACAAGAGTCAAGTGAAAAAGTTGTTCTTGCCGGGATGAATTTATTGAATTGTATAGATTTGTTTTGTTGTGTTGTTCGACTTCTATCGTTTTTTTTCCTGTTGTATGATACTGCTTGCATGTCAATGATAAATTCTATGTGTTATTGTTTTTTAATCTTTGTATCAAAAAGGTTGAAATAAAATTGAAGGAATAAATATATTTGTCACTTATGAAATGCCTCTTTCGATCCATGATGCGTTGATACAATTTATGCGCGTACTATAAACCCAGCCGATATGCCATGCAATCCTAACATTCGAGTTCTCCATAGCACAAGGATACACATACCCGTATTATCACATGCGGGTGAGACTGTACCGTCATCATATTAATAATGCTATCGCGTTGTTGCATCATCCAGATATAATAATGGCGATAAATCACTTGACTGGTTTGATTTTTCCCGTATTCACTGTAGCGTTAAAATACTAGGGTAGTCCCAAAAGCACCCGACCTAACAAAGAAAACACAACAAATTTGGGAAAAAATATTTTTATTTCTCAACATAGTCTCCTTTCACCTCGAAACACTTTTCCCAGCGATGATCAATAGCTTCGATACGCTGTTGATAGTGAGAACCGTCGAGCGCCTCAAAATAGCCATCAACCGCAGATTCCACCTCGTCATTGTTGGCAAATCTTTCACCACCGAGCCATTTTTTCAAGTTTGGAAAAGAAAATAATCTGAGGCGGCTAAATCTGGCGGATAGGGTGCGTGAGGAAGCAATTCGAACTTTAATTCATTTATTTGGGCCACCGCGATAACGGATGTGTGAACTGGTGCATTGTCTTGATGAAACAACACTTTCTTTTTCGCCATTTTCTTTTACAGCACTTTTTGAAATGCCTACCATGTCTGCTACTCGTAGCTCGTGCACTTTCAATCGACAGTCATCCAATACCATTTTGTGGATTTTCTTTACCATTTCTGGCGTGGTCACCTCATTTGGTCGACCACTGCGATGTTCGTCTTGGCAGCTCGTACGGCCTCGTTTAAACTCTGCTCCACAATATTTGACTGTTGTAAACGAAGGAGCAGACTCCTCCGGAGTAGAATCTAGCTCGGCTTTGATATTGGTTGGACTTAGACCTTTCAAATGAAAGTATTGTATCACATAACGATGACCAATTTTTTCCATGTTTACAAATTCACTGAGAGCGTTCACTATTGATGGCTGCCAAACAAATACTAAACAACGTAGCGTCTTAAAACTTGAAACTTAAGCTTTATAAGTTTAGTACTTTCTACCATAGTAATTTTTTAAAGCAACAACCGCCATCTATACGTCAGGTCGGGTACTTCTGGGACCACCCTCGTACATATAGTGTTATCTATCTGTGATTTATCCGACTTCAGCAGTAATTAATTTATTTTCCTATAGTATATCTAAATAAATGTTTTGGACATACGAGTATGTAAAAGCGGTGTCGGGAGACAATATTGTCTTCGACCCCAGTAATCGAGCCTACAGGTTTAGAATCTCTGGAGTAGGCACGGAACTCGTTGTTCAGCATTGAACGTGTTGACAACACTGCCGCTCGGCGCGTGGAAGTATTGTTGCCTTACAAACTCTGAACCAGACGGGCATCCTTTTTTTTGGGTATTATAAGGATTCGAACCCGAAATCCTAGGGTGGAAGTCAATAATTATACCAGTAGGCTACGGTGCTTGCAGTAATTAGTGATGTTGATTTAAATGTTATTCATATAGGACATGTGCAATATTTTTTCGACATTTAGTCCTGATTACGAATGTTATTTTATCACACTTTCACTGTATCTATTGTAATACAACCTGGCTAGTTAATGTGTCAATCTTATCAAACCAACCAAAAATATATTTATTTATTTACTTTCATTGTTTTGCGTACGCGGGGCTTATTGCTATACAGAAATTTCTTCTAACCAAACCAGCTCGCATTGGATACATTAAATTGTTTTAATCCGTGACAGATTAAAAAAAAACATTGTCATTTAAATTATTGTATTTAATACAGCCGCTCGGACGTTTTTTTAACATGTGTGAATCTCATCGAACCAACTAAAAACATGTATTTTTTTAATCTACTTTGCACGTATTTCTTTTGTTACACAAAGAGGGCCTGCTTCTAGAGTTGGCTTATTTGTTAGGAAGACTATCAGCCAGTATTATTCTCATACTGCTAGGCGGTGCCGAGAATATATCCACAGTGTCATTCAGTTGGTTCAATATCTCTATACCACGCGTGACTGAGAGAGTGTTGAGCCATGATATTTGTCCTGTAAGTTGGTATGTAGAACAGAGGGTGATTCCTTGTACGGCTATATTTATTAGGTACATATAAACTTAGTGCTTCTAGAATCGCGGGATAGTTGAAGCAACCTTGAAAACCCTTTAGTAGGAATATCGACCCTGAAAACCTTTAGTAAGATTGTTTCATTGTTTTCTGCACATAGTTATACATGGGGATGTAGCATGCTTGTTGCTATATACCAATTTCTTCCAACCAAACAGCTGATGTTGGAAACAATAGATGTAGGGATAATAGGGAGAGGGAACGTAAAAAAATCCAACGTCTTTGCGAAGTAAAATACGTTATGAGGTGGAGAAGTCAAATAACTAGAAGACAATCGTATTCGAATGTTAAAACGGTGGCGACTATCATAGTACCACTCAAGGTGATTCATGAGTAACGTAACGGTGACGGAGACATTATTATCACCGTGAAGAATTCTCCCAGAAGACCTCCGAAGACAGTTGGAATTAAACGTCTCCGGGAAGAGGCGAGGACGATGCTAGAGCAGGATAAATATACACAGACGAAGAGAAATAGATGTAATAACATTAAATGCATACATATCGTCAGGGTTGGCAGAGAGGAGATAACTTCAACGTCTTCTACTACGCCTTTCACTCACATTTGCAATGTATACTATTTTGTTAGCCTTTCTTCATTCATTTGTTCCACGTGGTCATACCAACTCAGAGTGCTCATGTTCATCTGACTCAATACCTTATGTTTACATTCAACCCTAATCATTTCATTCTATATTTGGTCATACATTGTTACCCCATATATTCTATTAAGGACACTCATTTACACAGCATCTATTCGCCTTTTTACCAGCCTTGTTCTTCGCCCTTGTTTCACTCCCATACACCATCATTTAATTGTTTTAATTTATTATATGTGTATCTGTTGATCGAAAAATACAGCACTGCTGGATAACGACCCGCGCGCCGAGATCGCCCCATCGATAGCGGGGTGTCGCTAACTGGGATAATTACACGTTCCACCGCGTCGACCTCGCGACCCCACGTCGCCCACAGTCAGGGGGCAAGGGCACCCGACAGCCGTGGAGTCCATCTGCAGCAACTCTTGAGCACTTCAGCCATGCTATATTCCCATTTATCATCTGACTTTCTGTAGGTCCTCCACCGCTTTCCTATTCACACTCCGCTGTGGCGCCAGTAGAAAGGTAGGGAACCTTTCTCAGGGACAGATCTTCCATCTAAGCAAAGTACTATTGTATATTCCCATTTATCATCTGACTTTATGTAGGTCCCACCGCTTTCCTATTAGGTAGGGAAGGTAGGGAACCTTTCTCAGGGACAGATCTTCCATCTAAGCAAAGTACTATATATTTATCATGCTTATTTATTTTTATTGCCTCAATTTAATGTTCTCCAACTATCGTATTCCATTATTTCGTCGATAAACTCTACGTGCTTCTCGCTCCACGCTTTCAATGTGTCCAAATCTCGTGATTTTTTCTTAATTTTACTTATGGTTCGGGTTGCCAGGAGTCCGGATATCGGCTAAAATGTCCCGATTAAGAAATTGTAAACACGACTCCCGACACATACATACATACCATCACGCCATATGAGGGTAGACAGAGAGGACATAGTGTCAGACTTTCCTATCTCGACACGCATCCCTCGCCTCTTCCACATCCATACACCTTATCATACAACCTCTACGATAACAAATCTGAGTTCTTTACCTCTATAAAATAAGTCTTCGACAATTACGTATGTCTGCTTGGTGAAGTTTGGTAATATTTTGTGGTATACATATATAACATATATTGAACTTAAATATACATATAATTATTAAATAATTTTAAAACAATGACTGTAATTTATTATAACTACTGCTTTTTGTATCTTCATGTTAGTTTAAGATAAAGTTTTGTATTATTTGTTAATAATTTTAAGTACGTGTATAACCCGTCACATGTTCATTTGTATATAAAGACACTGTTGTGTCGTTAACCTTTCCTTCCCTGTGTTGGGTATCTTCTACAGGTTGCTTCTAATAACCATCAATATCTCTATAAATATAATAAATACTAGGTTAAGATTTTAGGTATTTCTCCATAATATATTTACGCATTGATTTAAAAAATAATATTAATATTAATCAGAATTTATCGACTACATCGTGGGTATTTTGTGAAGATATCGGAAACAAATTCGCATTTAAACGCTGTGAGTGCCTCGACCTTGTGTCTTGACGATAGGTGAATAGTATGCGGGAAGTGCGCCACTATATTCGCATCTCACTCTTGCATACTCCACTGAATTGCGAGGAGCTGAATTGTCTCAACGTCGCAAGCATAAGCGTAAGCGCCGGGGTATGCGACTGACGTTCCGCGCCACAGTAGCTTCTAGGCTTGCTTATAGATTAGACGTACGCCCGTTCCGTGAGCGTTGCCAGATGGTTTTTTAATGTTTTCAGCAAATAAATCTCAATTATTATAATTTTTAACTTACTATAATTAATTAAGGGGATTATCTATGAATGTTCTTATTTTTCCGATTTAAAATCGCTAGTTTTGATCGCGTACTCACTACCCAACACCGGAGCACGCGTTTCAATTTTAACACCGTAAGGGAAGGGTTAATTAAATAAATAAATAAACAAATTCCTCTGGCTTTCTACGTTTCCTTCTTTCAGAATATCACTTATTTGATCCAACCATACTTTCCTTGGTCTTCCTCTCACACGTCTTGCTCTCATATTTGCACTATATATATTTTTTATTAGTATTTCTTCATTTATTCGTTTCACACATCCAAACCATCTTAGCGTGCTCTTCGTCGTCTTACTTAACACATCAACCTTAAATTCACATTCATTCCGTATTCTATCATACATTGTCACTCCTTGTATTCTTCTCAATGCACGCATTTTTACATAATTTATTCGGTTCCTATCTGTATTTTTCCATGTCCACGTTTCACTCCCATATCGAAGTTGCCACCAAAATTCTATTGTGGACTAGCTGATTTTGATATTGTCCGATTCAAGTTTTAATGCCCAATTGATTTATTTCCTAACGCTACACACCGTTCGATATCCCTCTAAACTCTTCCGTCATTTAAGAATATACTACCCAAATAGCAGAATTCCTCAGCTTACTGCAATCTTAAATTTTTCGCCCGTATGGGTCATTTACTTTTCATTTCATACTTTTTTATCACCATAACTTTGGATTTTTCAACATTCACTCTGAGATCTTTCTCTTTGTATCTCTCATACAATTCACTTATCAAACTCTACAATCCACCTTCAATCTTCGCCAACACTACCATGTCATCTGCATACATCAATCCACGTGCGTTCCCATTCAACATTTTTTTGCCACCAGTTGACCTATGTATGTAGTTCCTACACACATTATCTATATAAATGTTGAATAATGTTTCGAAAGCGGTAAAGCAGGGATGCCATAAAGAAAGATATCGAGGAAAAATGAGTGATTTTTTTATATTTTTGTTAATTTTATTGTAATAATGTTTCATTAATATATCATGGTATATTAACACGTAGCATGGAAGTGTTCGATTAAATGTTTTAAAAATATGTTTATTTATAATGTCTTTTTTTCTATAAAATCCCTATTTAATGTCTTTTTTCATTACTATAAAATTCCGATATGCTGTTTTGGAAATCTGACAACCCTGCTCACGGCATCCGCTGTTACAAACAGTTATCTCTCCTTTGATCTCTCCTTACTATCAAATCATACATTTGAATACTAGATTTTCAGTGCAAGGTACGAATTTCTACCTCAGTTATTATGTTATTGCCTAGTTCCAGAATTAAATCTGTGGCGTTATGGCAGAAGTTGATATGTCCGTTTTACCTTAGTCTACAGGAGAAGCAATATTAACTTTGATAAGCTGTTAAAAATCAGTACAAATAAGCATTTTGAAAGTTTTTCCAAACAGTATATATTTTGTTTGGATAATGACTGACACACCAAGTTTTGCCACAACATGTTGAGAAATATTTTCTATAAATTGGGGGAATAAACACAAAATGACAAAAAACGGACATATCAACTTCTGCCATAACGCCACAGAACTAATCAAGGTGAATTCAACTCGTTCATTTCCAAGTTTATCCTTTCAACTGAGATGCTCAATCTGTCTGGATATCAAAAAGCAATCTTCCTCCTTTTCGCCTCTGACAACCCTGATCATGGCACCCGCTGTTACAAACAGTTATATATCTCTCCTTTGATCTCTCTTCACTATCATATGATACATTTGAATACTAGATTTTCAGTGCAAGGTACGAATTTCTACCGCAATTATTTATTACCTAGTTCCAGAATT
Organism: Odontocerum albicorne; assembly: GCA_949825065.1. Classification (NCBI taxonomy): domain Eukaryota; kingdom Metazoa; phylum Arthropoda; class Insecta; order Trichoptera; family Odontoceridae; genus Odontocerum; species Odontocerum albicorne. The sequence goes on from OX463842.1 coordinate 47,634,340, forward strand.
AAATAATTAAAGTGAATTCAACTCGCTCATTACCAAGTTGATCCTTTCAACTGAGATGCTCAATCTATCTGGATATCAAAAAGCGATCTTCTTCGTTTCGCCCCTGACCTGACCTTAGACCTTTCAAGTCTGAGTTTCGCTTTCGTGTCAACAGCTCCATCAAATTAGCAATATCCGCCCTCGGTTTTGTCGACAGCCCTAATGGAATATCCGAGTGGGACCCTAATTGAAAAAAAATTCGAGTCCGGTATATTTTTGATAGTTTTATTTTGCTATACGATTTATGAGTGGTTTTTAAACTTATTCGTTTCACGACGCCTTTGGTGTATAAAATTTTTTTCAGGGCGCCTTCAAAAACAATCTTTCTCACGTAACACAGTTTACTTCGTTGTTTAATTTAATTTTAAATATTATTTTGTATTAAATTATAGTTTCGTTGTATTTATTACAACCTTGCTGACTTTAGTACCATATGCAAATCTCTTTTAACCAACAAAAATATGCTAGCGAGGCCTTACGTGGTGAATACTGTTGTTCGATTTACGTCGAAAAATTGGGTTTCAACGTAAATCGAACCTGTAACCTCCAGGTTAGAAAAAAGGCGTCTTACGAACTTAGCCAAGTAGTCGGGTTGAGACTGCGAGTCATTTATTTATTTTTTCAAGTTTTTTGTTCAACGGTACGGGATTTGAACCGTTTAGAGAGCAGACTCTACTCAAGGGCGCTCTAAATCGGGATTCGAACCCACTATTATTGACACATTAAAAATTCGTGTAAATATTATTAAAACAAAACAATTTAAATGTTAGAATATGAAGGTGTAGGCTATTACATTGGGGACTTCCCCGCATCTGCGTATGTTAAAAACCCATATTAGGTAAGAAAGCCGTAGAAAACATGCCAAGGTAAAACGAACTACCTGTAGTACCCGGCGGTAAGTAATACACATCGGGCTTAAGAAAGAGACTGTCGGCCATAATCGGCTAACTTCGGCTAACTTCGGCTTTATGGAGCGTCGTGTCTGTCATTCATACACGTGTTCCGTTGCGATTTGTGAGTTGTTTAGCTCTTTCTAGATACTAGACTGTTAGATAGCGCATCGCGCGACAGAGACGATGCTCTACAAAGCCGAAGTTAGCCGATTATGGCTGACAGTCTCTTTCTTAAGCCCGATGTGTATTACTTACCGCCGGGTACTGTACAAACCTTTTCTAGATCATCTGGCATGTGATAGTAAATATTAGATTTTAGGTGAAATTAAGTGTATGTGAATACTGTTTATAAATTTTTATAAGACTCCGAAAAAGGGCTCACTTCAAGTGTTTCCTAAAGCTGCACACATCTAACAAACGTGTCCGTAAACAAAGATTTTTTTTACGAAATTTAATAACCTAATTACATCATTCTCATGACATTCAGCAATCAAAAATGTTTATAAAGTCTACATTTTCTATATATTTTTTTGGTATCCAAGTTAATGAGACGTGTAAATGTCACTATTAATAATGTTTTAATATATTGTTGGCATCTACAAGACAGGGAAATGTGTCAAGCATGAAATACCAGACCTTGGAGAAAAATGAGAGAAAAACTGATCAGCACAAAAAGTATCGAAGGTTCTGTGCTCGATCAACCGCGCCTTCCGCTGCCATCCACGCAAGAAAAAAATAAATGTGACTGATCATTGACCAGATAAACAATGAAATTGATTACATTATAATCTATCGACGTCGTCGTCGTTGCTGGGACTCGTAGTCGAGGATCTCCTCGCCACTACAACTTCAATCATGAGCTGCTCTTACACGTCGATCATGTGATCTTCTGTGAGAAAACAGCCTAATCTTAGACGCGCACTCGAAATGTGGACATTATTTGCATTTTTTAATCCACAGCAAACCAACCCAGAAAAATAAGTGACTTGCACGGATGAACGGTGCAAGATGCATGAAATCATTACAATCTCGTAAGACGTGTAGCTAGCTGCATTGCACACGTTTAGTCTTACTCTCGTCTCGTTTCGCACTCTTCTAATGTTTCACAGTGCGGCTCTTCTTTACATATTTTATAGGTAATATAATTCCCTGTCCACGCCCCCGCACGTGGCTGCACTCCTAAAACATATCGTCGACTCCCTTCATTACGCAGAAATTTGCATATATTCGTCCTTTTTTCTATGCTCTCGGTTCATCCGCGCGTTCACTCTCCTGTTTGTGCATGTTAGTGGTCCGCCTGCGCGCCTGCCTGCGCCTGCCTGCGCCTGCCTGCGCCTGTTAAAAATCCTATTAGTGGTCCCCGGGATTTAAAATGATGAATTTAGTGGTCCGTGAGGTCCTTAAGTTTGGCGACCGCTGCTTTAGCAGATGTTATAGACGTGTGGAATCGCCTAAGTTGCCTGGAAATTTTGACGCATGTTCGCAGCACGCCGACTGTTTCTTAAACGTCTAACCGTTGAGACGACATCAGCTCGAGAACAGATGCTTATGGCAAAGATGAGGAATCAGTTTCAGATAAACATTGTCACTCAGTGATAACTCCGCGACAGCAGAAGAACAAAACGTTCCAGAGGGTGCTGGAAGTACAAGATCCAGGAAATTGAATCCGTACCGCGACAGAGAGTGTGATATTTTGAAAGAAGGAAAAGTCAGATAAATCGTAGGAGCTGTATGTGTATTGATGCAGAAGAAGCGAACGACGTGTGTCGCGATATGAAAGGCTGCCGCTTTCTCCTCTCTGCCTACGCCGATAGGGAGACGGCGTGATGATTTGTATATATGTACAGCTATAAGTCACCAATAAAACATCATGTTTGAAATATTGATTGATATTTTTTTATTTTAAATTAACTGGACCCGTTTTACATGATGGACTCGTATTAAATTGGATAATATTTATATTCAAAGTTATAAAAACACTTCCTGTTCATGTACGAATGAATATCTTGGATTTGTTGTTGCGAAAATCATTCTTTGGAGCAGAGCACCAGATGTCTCTCCACCTTTTAGGCTGCCTTCCTGACATGCGACGCCCGGTGGGAATCTCGTGTGTTGCTATATATGAGATTCTGTCTTTTCTCGTCCTATCCACGTTGGTCATGCCAGTACCACCTTTTGCTTCCTGCTTCATCTGACGATATCCTTTATTTTGCACGTCTGTCGAATGTGAGGGTTCTGACCCTATCTTTGAGAGATTATCCTGCGATGGTTCGTAATATTCTCATCTCGGATGTTCGAAGAAGATTTTTCGTTCTATTATATGAGTGGTTGTGTCGCCTCTGGTTTCAACATTATAAGTCATGTCGGCTTGACTTAGGTGAAATATATTTGAACTTGGCTATCGATACGCATATCACTTCTCTTAGAAAATCAGATATTATTTGAATAAAACCTCAATGCAGTGAATGTTACATTTACCTATTTTATATTTTTACTCACGTGAATTTATGCACATTAGCGCATGCACTTACAAATACTCGTACATTAGTATGGTGAGGTGACCAAAGATGTACAACAATCATGACCGAATTCATATACTATTTTTAATTTATTATTGTTAAATAGTTGAAAATTATTAAATTTAAACCGTAAAAAAAACTTCAAAGGAATTCACAAAATAAGTTGTTATATTGCGCGTAAAATTAATGAGACCGTTTTACGAAAAAAATAACATATGTTTGCCACTTTTGACCAGGTCACGCTTATATTGATTTAGTGTCTCCGTTTACAATTTTTTTAGTGCTAAGACATTTATCATGTCCAAAGTTTTCGCAGACTCGGAGTGTTAATTCACACGATCAGATATGAGGCAATATCAAATTAATATTCATTACTTTGTCATGTTTTGTCCAAAACTTCTCACCGAGTCCCACTGACATCGAAAATATTTGTTTATAGAAATACTTTACTACTCGAAACCCACTAAAAAAATATTCGAAACATATTTTTTCCAAACTGCATTATTTTCAATAGTAAGATAAACAAAGCTTCAAAATAAAAATAAGATAAACAAAGCTTCAAGATAAAAGTAAGATAAACGAAGCTTCAAAATAAAAGTAAGTTAAACAGAGCTTCAAAATAAAAATAAGATAAACAGAGCTTCAAAATAAAAGTATGATAAACAAAGTTTCAAAATAAAAGTAAGATAAACAAAGCTTCAAAATAAAAGTAAGATAAACAAAGCTTCAAAATAAAAGTAAGCTAAACAAAGCTTCAAAATAAAAGTAAGATACGAGTAAACAAAGCTTCAAAATAAAAGTAAGATAAACAAAGCTTCAAAATAAAAGTAAGTAAACAAAGCTTCAAAATAAAAGTAAGATAAACAAAGCTTCAAAATAAAAGTTAGATAAACAAAGCTTCAAAATAACTGCAACGTATAATTTTCTCTCTCTTCGTCAGGTATAGTTCATCCACTGACATACCTCTCTTCATCTTTCTCCATATATCTATTCCAGCGGCTAGGCGTGTGAGAAACAGTCAGCGATCTGGGAACATGACGGCTCAGCAGGGTCCACATGTCTGTGACATTTGCGGGAGGGAGTGCGCATCTAGGATCGGGCTGTTTTCTCACAGAAGATCACATGATCGACGTGGAAGAACGGTTCAAGATTGACGTTGAAGTGGCGAGGGGATCCTCGACTACGAGGCTCGGCAACGACGATGATTCAATTATTCTAATTCCTGAACTTCGATCCCATAACACTGTTTATGTCACCCACCTAACGTTTCGGCGGTCTTCCAATTGATTTACTTAACGATCTTGGCCTTCCAGTTTAATAATCTCCTGTTCTATCGGTCTTCGATTTGGCGAGCAAAATTCCCAACCTAAATTTCTCCATATATCTATTCCAGCGGCTAGGCGTGTGAGAAACAGTCAGCGCGCTGGGAACATGACGGCTCAGCAGGGTCCACATGTCTGTGACATTTGCGGGAGGGAGTGCGCATCTAGGATCATCGGGCTGTTTTCTTACAGAAGATCACATGATCGACGTAGAAGAACGGTTCAAGATTGACGTTGGAGTGGCGAGGGGATCCTCGACTACGAGGCCCGGCAACGACGATGATTCCATGATTCTCATTCCTGGACTTCGATCCCATAACACTGTTTATGTCGTCCACCTAACGTTTCGGCGGTCTTCCAATTGATTTACTTAACGATCTTGGCCTTCCAGTTCAACAATCTCCTGTTCTATCGGTCTTCGATTTGGCGGGCAAAATTCCCAACCTAATCTTACTTTCAAAATGCCTAAACCAATCTTACTTTCAAAATGCTTTTTATAACGTCATTCCTTCTGATCTGGTCTCGTGACATTTTATCGAGCAGTTTAACACGAACCATAAATAAGACATACTTCTCTTTTTGATTCTGACTATCTCTTTACTATAGTTGGTAAAACGCCTTCTCCCGACCAGTGGCGTACGGGTTCAATTAATTTTTGTACATTTTTTTTACAAAGGGTTTCAATCTGATTTTCTTTTTTTTCCGGTTGGTTAGAAGAGATTGACACGTTGCAATTGACCCACCAGGTTGTATTTTAAAAAGTCAGAGAAATCGTAGATGTATGAAAAGGTGTATGGATGTAGAAGGGGCGAAAAATGGATATTGTGCTAGGAAAGGCTGGTGCTCTGTCTTGTCTGCCTATCCCGACAGGGAAATGACGTGATGTTACGAGTATATGCATATATATTAGGTCCTTACATATGAAATTGGCGTTTTGCCGTACTGGCAACTTTGATCTCAAATATCTTCTCTTTGGTTAGGAATTCCAAATTAAAATTTATACAGCTATTTACTCAAGTATTTGTGTTTCGAAAATTATAATTCATTTGTTTTTTCCTCAATTGTTTTTTTTCTTTGCGTCACTCAGTTTACAAAATGGAAAACTTGAAATATCGCGTTATTTACGAGTACGAGTTCCACCGTGGCACCAGTGCTGCAGAAACGGCTCGAAGGATTAATGATGTGTATGGCGACGGTGCCGCAAAAGAAAACACAGTGCGTTTTTGGTTCCAACGTTTTCGTTCTGGAAATTTCGACCTGCAGAAAAAGCCCCGTGGACGGCCGGAGACCAAAGTTGATAATGAAGAATTGAAGACTATTGTGGAAGCGGATCCATCGCAAACCACGTCCGAGTTAGCTGCAGGCTGCGGTGTTAGTGATAAAACTGTTTTAATCCACTTGAAGCAAATTGGGAAGGTGAAAAAGCTTGAAAGGTGGGTACCTCACGAATTGAGTGAAGCAAATCAACAAACGCGCGTTGACTGCTGCGTTGCATTACTCAACCGGCACAATAATGAAGGGATTTTGAATCGAATCATTACCTGTGATGAAAAGTGGATCCTGTATGATAATCGGAAGCGCTCATCGCAATGGCTGAACCCTGCCGAACCAGCCAAACCATGCCCCAAGCGAAAATTGACTCCAAAAAAGTTACTTGTGAGCGTTTGGTGGACTAGTGCTGGTGTCGTTCACTACAGCTTTCTTAAATCTGGCCAGACGATTACGGCAGATGTCTATTGTCAGCAACTGCAAACCATGATGGAAAAGCTAGCTGCTAAACAACCGAGGCTGGTTAATCGCTCTAGGCCACTGCTGCTTCATGATAACGCTAGACCACACACTGCACAACAGACGGCTACCAAATTAGAAGAGCTTCAATTGGAATGTCTAAGACATCCACCGTACTCTCCGGACCTTGCCCCAACAGATAACTATTTTTTTCGAAATTTGGATAACTTCTTGCAAGGGAAAAAATTCAACTCCGATGGGGCAGTCCAAACCGACTTCAAAGATTTTATTGATTCCCGTCCGAATGGTTTTTTTAGTAAAGGGATCGATGAACTACCTATGAGATGGCAAAAGTGCATAGATAGCAATGGTACATACTTTGATTAAATAAATATATTATATTAAAAAAAAATCAACTTTATGTTCCTCCCAAACAAAACGCCAATTTCATATGTAAGGACCTAATATGTTTTGACGTGATGTTACGAGTATATACATGTATATGTTTTAAAATATATAAAAGATTCTTTGAAATGTTTTTTAAGTCTGAATTGTACACTTGATGTTTATTTTAATATACGGATATTTTAACCTGAAATTGTATATTGAGCGTCAAATGTTTAAAATATAACCAATATAAAGGCCTCAGGTTCAAAACAAACTTGTTTGTTATGGGTTTTATTTATTTCCATAGCTTAACACGATTACGGTCATCAGGGATCGAACGTGAACCTTTATGACAGGAATAAAAGCATTCCTCAATAATGTCACCTAAATCGCCAATAAATCTAACTATAAAACAGGATTTTGAAACAAGTTCCTGACCTGTCTTAATTCTATCTGGGCGCAGTCGATGTGGCCCCTTTGATCATGTGCGGGCAATAAACTAGACAAGTGTTATCGCTGTATGTGTCCCCCTCCCAACCAATAGTCCGTAATGGATACTGGAGACTAGCCACGGGCAGACGGCCCAGTGAGGTAAGCCCGGTTGTGTGCCCAGGACCGGTTGGCCGTTGCGAATGGGACCGGAATTAGTTAAGATGGAATTGACCCTTTCAATGACTTTCAGTGATTTTTTTTAACGAAAAAATGTTCTGATAGCGTTCCGCCACATTACACTTACGTGTACGAGTATAACTATTATGTCTTTAAGTTGCTGACGGTAGCAACATCTAATCCAAAATATATGGTTTTATGTTCTTGACAACTATTCGAGGTACAGAAATATCGATCAATTGTATTTACACTTGCAATAAGCAGAATAACTTGACAAGTGCTTTTGACTTGTTACGCGGGCTTCGCCTTTTGAGTAGGGCTTCATATATTGATATCTTGTACATTTGAGTTTTTTTTAAATGAAGTATTTAGAGCTTTCTTAGTAATATGAATTAGTTGTTTCGGCTTTATTATGTTTCTTTTTATTATTTTTTTCTTTCTTCTTACTGTATATACCAGAAGGCATTGAACTGGTTGAATGTTAGAAATAGACGCCAAATTCACATACTGTCTATTGTATAATATCCTTAATTGTTCTGCCGCCCCCTCTTATCTCGCCGAAATTTTTCAGCGTCTTTCCAATCATGGATTAGCGCTACGCTCAAACAGAGATTGTCTATTGGCTTTTCCAGTTCACCGCTACTCTTTTTTTACGTCGTCCTTTACTGTCCATGCAGCGAGACTCTGGAATCAGTTACAAACCAATATAAGACTCGCTCCGTCCTTGGTATGCTTTAAGAAGCGACTGAAAAAACTCTTAATTTCTAGTCAGTAAAATGACGTGTTTTATTCCTGATTTTTCTTTTCCTTTCCTCTCCACCATCCTTTCCTTTCCTTTTGATTGATGATATCTCACTTCATATGAAAAATAATGTTCGGGTGATTGTCCGTCTTTGTGGGGTTCGTGGGCATATGCTCACGTATGTGTTTATGGGTTTCGTGGGGATGGATAGTCATTTGAATGATTTATGCGACCACGTAACTTGCTTCATTTACTTTTGTCTGGTTGGTTGCATGATTTTCAATAATATCCAATCACACTTGTGGCAAGTTTAGTCGCTCGATGTTACTATTTTATATGTCGATTGTTACCTACCATCACGCCATTTCCCTGTCGGGGTAGGCAGATGTGACATAGTCTCAGACTTTACTATCTCGAGACACATCCATCGCCTCTTCCACATCCATACACTTTCTCATACAACTTATAAGATTTCTCGGATTTCCTACATTTCCTTCTTTTAAATATCATTCACTCGATCCAAACATATCTTTGTCTTTCTTATCCACGCCTTACACTCAAACCTAAGAGTAATAAATCCAGTCCGGAAGTGAATGGAATCAAACCTGGGGCCCCGACAATTTTAATAATTATTAACATTAAAAAAAAACTATAATATAATGACTTAACAAATAAAACTAAATTCAAATTAAAACAGCTATCAAGCTTTAAAACACATCACATAAGACAAATGAAAATCAATATTTCAAAAAATACGTTAACACTTAATCAAAATGGAAAAAATAAATTATATACCCAAGAAATGAACCCGCAACCCCCGGGGTTGTGAAACTAGTTTCTTATCAATTAGACCGTGCAGACCATGTTGTAATTTATTTTAATTCAATTTTTTTTTAATTTATTTTACACATGACAAGAGATATACATAATTTGCGAAAAACAACAGGTAATTAAATTCGGACACACAATTTTAATGGATCTGGGTTTGTTGCCTTTCATTTGTCGTGTCACCAGTAAACTAGGCTTTTGCCTATACTATATCTCACTGAGGACATATATCATGAAAAAATAAATCGATACTTCTTTCCGATTTTGGATTATATAAAACCCCGATGCACATTCTCATCAACCTGACAAACAGTGACACTCAATTACATATGTATACATCACGCGAAATCAAACTCCTCACACTTCATCACTTCAGACAGATTAAAACATTCATCCCACAATATACCGCACACAAACATAAAGCAAAAATAAAAATAAATTTATGCAAAAATATACATATAAAACAACAAAAAATACTACACTCACGAGCTCACACAAACCTCTTCCACAAGTCATTCCTCTTGCAAGCCCATGCACTCAAACCCCCTGTCGCAATAACAACCACGCTCCGATCGACTACCTAAACTGTTTTCCTCCCTTTACCTTTATTGAATTTTATTGTTTCAAAACATTAGATCGACATTGACAAAGTGTTTTAATGTTTTAAGAAATGGTCCGTATTATAACGTTGAAAGATTTGATAATCTTATTATCATGCATACAAAATTATACATTTTAATCATTTGTGCTAGGTGCATACAAATATTATTTTTTAACTGACATGAAAATAAAACATGTAACGAACCTGCCGGAAAACGAGCGAATACGCAAGAATCGTTAGCTAACGCATTAACGACCAAACTGTTGCATAAGACCTATTTACCGTTATCAAATTGCCCTTACTTATTCAAGGTCTACGTAATACATTTGTATTGAGAAACAGTTGAGATTGTACCGACCCTTTGTTATTATTGTTATTATCTACAAATCCTTATGGACATGGGCTGCTTTATTTTGTTATTTATTCTGTTCAGTACACTGGTGCTTATTAAAATAGGATATCAGAATCATCATTTCACTATAAAAAACCAAGAAAACTGTGGTTGTATCATGTGAATGATATTTTGAAAGTAGTAAATGTTCAAGCCAGATAAGTCGTAGTAGTTATACTCATATGTGATTGCTGGTTCTATGGCGTGTAATGATCTACTTTTTCGAGTTGGAGATATCTGTGGCGTATGCAACTTTAGGAAGAGACCCCCTTTTGGAAGTTTTATCAAAAATGTTGATGGTATATTCGTATGAACGCTATACACATAAGCTACACTAAACCTTAAGCCGAATGTGTTTCTATCATACGTCGGAAGATCTACAAAGGTTTCTTTGTGGTTCGTCTTTCTTGGTAAATATTTTTTTCTGAACATATTCAGTAGTACCTTATCTATTAGCCGTAGTCACTGTCTTCCTATCATTACACTTAACTTATTTATTTTGTAATATTTCTAATCTGTCAATTATAGTGGTTTCGAATCCTGAGTTAGAACGCCCTAGAGAAGAGTTTGCTCTCTAAATGGCGCAATATAAATTGTCCTTATATTATTATTAGGTGTATGGATGTCATCCATCCTGCCGTGTAGCTCATGACTGAGCATCGTGACTACCATGATAGCCTCCGACACCTCCTCTTGCACTCTGCATCTCGAAAGGGCAGTTAGGGGTAGTCTTGTGGCACCTCTCACTTGGTCAGTCTAACTCATCGGGATTCTTCCTCTTGTGTGTCGTCCTTCCACGCCTCCACTTATCACAAACCTCTCATAACTCTGTCTGATGGTAGGTATCTGTATATATTATTTTGGTCGATCGTATTTTTTCTCCAACCAGCACTGGCAATGCGGACGATGCCATCCGTATATCTTGTTGGCTTCCTCGACATTGCTTCGGCCTCCTCAGGTTTCTCTCTGACAAATTGCACCCCCATATTCCATAGTTTCTTCTACAGATATGCTTCGTTCATTCCCATCTACCTTTTTATAGATCTCTGTTTTCCTTGTTTATTTACATATTAGATCAATTTTATAAGTAGTAATTTATTTTTTATGAATAGAAATGCTTTTTCCAGTAAAATTTTCACCATCTTTTTTCCTCGACCTACTGGTAGATTATTATCTTTCTTTGAGGGTTTTGGATTGGTTTTTTGATTGTGGACAAATATTGTACATAAGCCCCCCTTTTTTCCACATATGCCTTTGAACATATTTCTGTGACATGTTAGTCCTGCTACGGTTAGCATTTTTTTAATTCCCAAACAAAGAACCAATTAACAATATATTAAGTATGGTGCATGCTCAGATAAATATGGTATAAATGAGATTCTTGCGTAGAATGTGTGGAAACACAACGTCTGGCAGAATAAATAAAGATGACATTAGGAAATAATACGGATTTAAACGAGATTAATCGCTTAAGTTAAATAAAGGAATATTGAGAATGAATTAGGAAAGATTGACAAAAGTTAGTTTGTTGAAGTATCATTATTATTATACGAGTATATAAGATATGAGAAGTTAGGGAAGACCTAGAATAACGTGGCATATCAGATTTTGAAGAACGGAAAAGTTAAAAACCTTAATAATAATAGCTAATGCATGACGAGGTGTATCAACTTGCAGAACAGAAATAACTGTGCTACGAGATTGTGAAGTGGATATCTGTTCTCTGCCCGTGATGATGATTATTTCTGGTAGTATAGAGGGTCAAATATCGGTAGAATTTGATTGAATTGCTTCGGATCGTAGCTGTGGGATGTAAGCTCGATCACTGTGAGCGTTTCGCGAAAAAAAATGACCCGGTTTCGTGTTTATTTCGCGAAAGTGAATTATAGGTTGAATAACGCAGTTATCGATTGTGCTTGAATAATTTTCAGGTCAACTGGCTAAATTGTTGAGTGGAGGACGGTCCTGCGATGCGAATGTGGTATGTACGAGTATGAGTGCCCCGCCCACATCGCCACGGAAATCTGCATTTTATAAAGTCTTCCGAATGGTTTGTCAACGACGCTTCAATTTTATTTAAGACTTGAAATAAAATTGAAGAATTGATTTAATAGTTATAAGCGTAACAGTTGTCGTTTCTCCTCTACTTACACTATTAGATTCCCTTACATTGCGATCGTACATTCGTAAGAAATTTTTATTTTGTAATATTTTTTTGGAGGGGGAGGGCGATCTTTTCTGTTGGTGCCATGCCATAATATTGAAAGAATAGCGGTGGCACGGGCATAACTAAGGACAAAGATGAAATTTGATTCAACTTGATATGTCTTTGAATTTTGTTTATTATTTTATTTCTATTGAAAAGTTACAATGCCGTCAATACGACAGTTATATTGAATAAACTCCTATAGCATAGTTTGTAAGACGCTGGTTTTTCACCAGGGGGTTTCGGATTCGATTTCGTACGTAAAAAAAACGTCCCAGTCTGGTCAAACAGTTCGTCTGGTAACAATAGTCACACGCGATAGACGTGTGCGAGTGTTGTTGTTAGTTTACGTGCGGTAGTATTTTAGCGCACACGATAACGAACTGTGAATTACTTACTTACTCGAGTGATTTTTAATTTGAATGGTCGGCTGTTGGGGCTGAAAATAATATTATCTTGCGGCCACACTTGAGGGTCGATGAGGTGTTGGGAGGAGGCAAATCTCCTGGCTCCGCAATATACGTGATTGGACTGGTATAAGGAGCGTCGGGGATCTTTTTCGGGCTGCCGGGGACAAACATATTTGCTCTCAAGTGATATTAAACGTTGGGGGGACCTGACATGACACTGGGAAGAAGTCTTTCTTCGTTTATTCGTTCTTCATACCCAAACGACTTCACAGTATTCTCCTTCATTTTACTCAACATATCGGCCTTAAGTTCATATTAGTGTTTAATAACTTCATTGCATATCCTGTCATACATTGTTCCCCCATTTATTCTTCCCAGAACAAGCATTTGTACAGCGTTTAATCGGTCAATTTCAGTCATTTTCGACATACACGTTTCACTCCCATATCCCATGCGATAACGTCGACCGTTCTTTTGAAGTCATCCAGCAACCAACTATTCTTACAGTTTGTCAATCATTAGACTGCACATAATGGAGAATTAGACATTGACTTATTATTATCTCTGCTTGAGCACATACAATTTATGAACACAATTTTTCTAAACTCTAATACTGATTTGTCGACTCATTTAATTTTTATTACTAATTTTTGTCTCAATAATGTATTTGTATAGCTGGATGTGAAAAAATAGCTGGATGTGAACATTTCAATAAACAATCTGTTTGTGTGAGCTCTTGAGTGTGGTGTTTTTTTATTGTTTTATGCTTATATTTTTGTTTTTTACTTTTACGATTATGTGCGGTACATTGTGTGGTGAATGTTTTTGGTCTGTCTGGAGTGATGAAGTGTGAGGAGTTTAATTTCGCGTGATGTATACTATACATATGTTATGTAATTGAATGTCACTGTTTGTCAGGTTGGTGAGAATGTGCAACGGGGTTTATAAATTCAAAATTCGGAAATAAGTATCAATTTATTTTTTCATGCTATATGTCCTCAGTGAGATACAGGCGAAAACCTAGTTTACTGCGGACATGACAAATTAAAGGCAACAAACCCAGATCCATTAAATTAGTGTGTTCAAATTAAATTACCTGTTGTTTTTCACAAATGATGTGTATTTCTTGTCATGTGTAAAATAAATAAATAAAAAATAAAAAACCTGTTGAAAACACATGACCGGTCTAACCTAAGAGAAAGAAGAAGAAATATTTCAAAACTGATTAGAATGTAGATTGAATTTTATTCGGATATAATATATCCATATAATGGACGTCCAAATAGAAGAATTCTGTAATTTAACCAACTAGATGAATTCTGTAATTTAGCCAAATTGAGGAATTTTGTAATTTAACCAAATAGAGAAATTCTGTAATTTAACCAAATAGAGGAATTCTGTAATTTAACCAAATAGAGGAATTCTGTAATTTGACCAAATAGAGGAATTCTGTAATTTAACCAAATAGAGGAATTCTGTAATTTAACCAAATAGAGGAATTCTGTAATTTAACCAAATAGAGAAATTCTGTAATTTAACCAAATAGATGAATTCTGAATAATATGTTTTTTTTTTAATAATTTATATACTCGTATTACTGTTTCCCAACCATTAACATCACCTCAATAGCATTTCCTAACTAGCTTAACCTCTTAACTTACAGAAGGTGTAGATAGGACAAGTGAATTTTCAAATATGCCGATAACTTTGTTAGGAGATTTGCCTCAAAACTTAGCAAGAAGACTGTTCCATATTATGTGATTCCGCTACTTGAAATATTCTGTCGAAATATTTCGCTTTGCCGACTTGACTGGCAATCTGCAGTCAAAGTATTCGCAGCTCTCGACCTTAACCAGACGGTATTCAGATATCAACTTCGGTTCAAAACAATCCTGAAATTATTGAGGACCCTGAATTGTTGATCGCCTTGAACATCGTAACTCCAACCTTATGTTGAACCCCCTTTCCTTTATCTTCAACCATCTAAGTATTAACTGTGGAATTATGTGACACTTCCTCGTACCACAAAATGAGTCGTGTAGCCGCATTTAAAATTGATTGTAGCTTATTTCGTTGTGTCATAGGTAAGCGCGTAGGCAAATTTATTTGCTATTGAAAACTGAATTTATTTATATATTGGGTGTTAACATAAGTGGTGTCCGTTTTTTCCAAATTTAAAAATGAGGACCAAAAGTAAAACAAAATGGTAAAGGTTATACTTCATTCGAAATATTTTTTTCTGCTCTACAAGATATTGTGTTTGCTTTTACGATACATGTATTATTTTATTTGATCACAAGCCTTCAAAATGGAATGTCAAGTAGACGAAAGTGAGCATTTTCGACACCTCCTTCTGTTCGCGTTCATTCGAGGGAATAAAGCTGCCAAAGCTGCTCGCGATATTTGCGAAGTATACGGTGAAGATACTATGAATGAAAGGACAGCTCGTCGATGATTTTTGCGTTTCAATTTTTGACAAAAGTCAATTGTCGAACATTGATTTTTGTTGTTTTCACTCAAAACATGTGGAACCCAAGCGCCGAACTTCTGGACTTTCCCCGTTGATGTAAAATGGCGGTATACAGTCATGTGACTACAATTCATCTGCTCAGCCAATTCTAAGGTGGTTTGAAGGGGATTTTCATGAATAATTTAGTTTAAGCGGTCCTCATCGAAGTCCACTGGTCATCCGCAACGCTCCATGTCTTTTAGGTCTAAATTAACTTCTTTGAAACGCAAAACCATCGACGAGCTGTCCTTTCATTCATATCATCTTCACCGTACACTTCGTAAATATCGCGAGCAGCTTTATTCCCTCGATTGAACGCGAACAGGAGGTGTCGAAAATGCTCACTTTCGTCTACTTGACATTCCATTTTGAAGGCTTGTGATCAAATAAAATAATATATGTATCGTAAAAGCAAACACAATATCTTGTAGAGCAGAAACGTTTCTTTCGAATGACGTATAACCTATACCATTTTGTTTTACTTTTGGTGCTCATTTTTAAATTTGGAAAAAAAACGGACACAACTTATGTTAACACCCAATACTTAACAAATTTCAAGGAAATCTACTACTTGGTTACATCATCTAACGAACTCGCGGCGCCAGCACTAACGTCAGAGGTGATTCTTGGTACGGTTAATGCCATACAATAGCACTTGTAGAAACACCGGCGGGTATTTTTATAGCATTTGAGGATAAATAAACCATTGACAGGATTTTGTCTGTCGGTTATGCATTTATTGTCAATTGACGATAAGTTGTTTATATCGAGGTACATGACTTGTGACTTACTGGACTTCCGTGCGAATGGTCGTTGGTTCGAACCCCGCGCTGTTCTATTCCTCTCGAATGACAAAAACCAATTTCGACCTAGTAAGTAGTCGGGGGTATAAGGATACCTTCGACGATGACTTCGGTCACATATATTCTTTAAAAAAAAAAAGGAAAACAAACATGCAGATGTGCTTCGATCTCACTTCGGTGTGCCACCATCGGATGCAGTAAAGGGGTGTGACCGGTGAGTTTGCTGGTCTGCAACAACTCACTTAATATAATAAAAAACACTGAATTGACGTTGGGATGGGCAAGGAGATCCTCAACTACGAGAGGCCAAGCAACGGCGATGATAATTAAGAGAAACGTGGTATTGCTAAGTGAACTTTCAATTTGCAATATCAATACCAATTACGTCATATTTACAATTTCAATTTGACTTTCAAATACTGATTTTTTGTATCTTTGCTATAATCTGGTCCAATGTACATATTTAAATGGACTTCTTAATAACAGTTTGGTTTATAAATGGTATTTTTCCACATAACATTACACGTATACATACATGCATACTTACCATTACGTTATTTCCCTGTCGGGGTAGATATAGAGGACATATCACTAGACTTTCCTATCTCAACACACACCCTTAGTTTATTCTATAAACATACACCTTCTCTTACAACTTCTATTGTATGAGTATATTTCCAACTGAATTGTCGTTGGAATGGCGAGCGGATGACTGCGAGGAATGGTTGGAATGTCGTTGGAATGGCGAGGGGATGACTGCAAAGACGACGAAGTACTTATCACTCATAGAGCACAGATACATGTATACTTGTACAATGCGACGGAAGGAGGAAAAATATCATGAAAACCATGTGGAATATCCGATCCAGGTAATTTTTTAGGTAAATAAGTATGATCAAACAGGAAAATAAGAATGGCAAACTACATTGTATCAGCTTAAAGTTTAGCAATCTAGTGAGCTTATCGATATCCAAAACGATACTTAAAGGCATGAACGTGAATTGGAAAATAATGGAATACTTTTGTTTGGTCATAATCGAATACTTAAACATCGAGGTCGAATATACTATACAGTCAAGAACGTGTACGGCGAAACCCAAAAACTATTTAGGATAAGGCATTAAAAAAATACACACATATAGTATTACATGATATAAACCGTGATGCTTTATTATATGATATTATTTGTGAAGATGTGCAAAGTGCCAAATCCCTGCTTTGAGAAACAGCCCCAGACGTGGCCTTTTACTGGGTGTTGAACGGTCCGCTGAAAAAGTCTATTGGTGCGGGTACACCAGGTATGATTAATGAAAGATCGTGCCCAAAAAGAAGCTTCATCTGAAAAAAATACGTTGCCCCATCTCGGTCCAAATTTTCTTTCACCCAAGTGAGTCTTTTTTCGACTTGTTTTTTGCACAGTAGTGGTTTCTTCACTGTGCTTTGAATTTTCACTCTATGAGCTAGTAAACGTCTTCTTACAGTGTCACATGACACAATTCTATGGCGTTTTGGTAAAGAGGTACAAATCATCAATTACTTATTGGTCAGTTTGAAGTTTTGCAACACTTGTATTCCTGAAATACAGACCTCAAGTAAACTTTAAAGGTAAACTTTGTATACATAAATTATTTATGTATTCAAAGTTTACCTTTAAAATTTACATGAGGTCTGTATTTAAGGAATACAAGTGTTGCAAAATTTCAAACTGACAAATAAGTAATTGATGATTTGTACCTCTTTACCAAAACGCCATAGAATTAGACTCTTCGCGCAAAACCGTCTGTCCGCTACGCAATGATAGACGAGGATTCTTCTCAAACATCCGTAAAATCCTCATTTTTCGTCGTTTTCTGTGCGGTGCCACGATCTGGTAGGTCATCGACGTTTTTTTTATCTGGTAGGTCATCGAATGTCTTCGACTTTCTTATGTATTTAGCAGCGGCTCCGTACGACATTTTCGGTCCTTTCGGATGTGTACGCAGTAACCAAGGTTGAACAACAACTGAGTTTTTCTTTACAAATCATCTTGAAGGAAGGGTCCTGCCACCTGCTCGCGTTTGAATCTACCCTCTAACGGTTTCCAGGAAAAAAAATGTAGCCGTACACGCTCTTGTCAAACTGTACTTACATTATAGACCATTGAAGATTTAAAGAAAGTAGAATTTTTCCTTACGTCTATTTTCTGCATAACTTTGAAGATATAACATATATATTATCATTGCGATTGCATAGTTAAAATAAACACTGCATAAATTGCCCCAAGTTGAATACACCTGTTTTAAATCCAGAATGATGCAATGAAAGCATTTAAAATGGCTGGTAAATATGTTTTTATTGAATATAAATTTAGATCAATTGAATTATACTCAAGTACAAAACGAACTATTTTTATATCTCAATCATCGATAATAGCTGAAACTCAAGTAAGAGGAAATGGAAGATTATACATTAAAATTATTGTATATTAATAAAATCAATTTATCGTAAACAAATATTGCACTTCTTAGAACACCCGACTTGAAGGTCGGCGATGCACTCAGAGAGATTATATAAAACATAGAAATAAACAGATGACGTAAAACTGAAAACATCGTAAGGTGAGGAAGCCAGAGAAAACTTTACTAGCGGTATCATGTTCAAAGAATGAACGGTACCCAGATTCTCCCTATAGTATCTCATGGTTTCCCTTTAGGAAGCTGACAACCATGTGGGATAGTTGGATCTCCACATTTCAGGAATAATGAAAATGAACCAAATAATTCTCGAACAATCGGCTAAGGTATCAGCCTATTTTTTCATGTGCAACTGTCGTCAGTAAGATACAGGAAAAACCTTGTTTATTGGGTCAAGATAGATGACACAACAAACTCAAATATATATATAATCTGAGAGTGTCTATTTTAAGTTTTTATCTATATTTTTTCATATTTTATTTATGAATATATATGCATGTACATAAGTAAATAAATGCAGAAAAACTGCCAAAAATCAACTATTATTATATTAGTATTATTATATTATAATAGTAAGTAAGAAATATTATATAATAACAATAACGCTCTTTGCATTTATGTAACGCAACTTTTGAGCGTCAGTAAAACACTAAATTAAGATGAAAAGCTACTTAAAAAAACATTTCCTGAACCACTGGAAATGATACCCGGAACGTGGAAATGCAAAATCAGCATATTAACCATCATTCATTCCCGTTTCCGGGCCACCGACTATCAATTTTGCCACGTGGTTCCAGTAGGAGGCACCATATATCGCTCTTTCACTCACATCAATCAAGTTCTGCCCAAAGTATGTAGATCTGATGTTTGGACAAACCAGCATGTTCTGTATATCCCCATTGTACCGCACAGGGTACAAATAGACTGTAGCGTAGGTACGTTGGTTGCTGCGCCGCGCTCAGAGAATCGAGGTAGCGAATTCCGAAGCGAAGATCCAGCAGAAGAAGGCAGCGGGGTGGAGAGATTCCTCTCAGGGAGGTCGAAGTAGCGGGTCTCAAAGTAAAACACAGTAGAATCGGTTGTACTAAGAATATAATTTTTCGCTAAAAGGGGACCCTCTATATTAATGGTCAGTCGGTCATCACAAGCGCCCATTTCCCGCGAAATACAACTTTCGGGGTTCTGAGCGCTGCTTAAGCCGACCGGGCCGTGACCTACTCACGACGGTCCGCCCGCAAGTCTTTTATTTCCCTTGCGGTCGCGAACACGATCGGAGTCAAACTGAGATAGCAAATATAAGGATTTACCAATTACATATTCACAAATACAGATCAATACACAACCTTAGAATTTACATATATAGTACAATGAATTTACATATACAAATATAAGGGTTAACATCAGCTTCATATACAGATCCACACAAACAAGATATCAATGTCTATATCATTATACGACATACAAGGGTGACCGCACACGTCTCATTACACGTCCGATACACCCATAATCACATTCAGTGTTACTTTCGTACAAGAAACCACATTTTTGCGCATTACCTTACATCTTATCACCCTTATTCGAAGACTGTTCAATGATCTCCGAGTAGGCGAAGGCAGTTGGTGTCATATCTTCCGAGAGCTCCATCCAATCGTCAGTTGTTTTGTTATATTTACCATTATCTCCCCATATGTCGATGGAGAAACTTAAGGAATTTCATATTGAAACTGATCAACCTCCACTATCGCAAAGGTACCGACTTCGATGAACTGCCACGATGTTCGTCATTATTATAAAGTTTAAAATTATTCGGGTCTCAATCCCTTGAGAATGCTTCGTTTTTTCTTTCCGCATTTGTCGGCTTCCGAAACCGTAAGAATAGAAAAGTTAGAGGCGCTATCTTGCATGCCATTGGCCATCTCGGCGGGCCTTTACCATTCGACAGACGATAGTTGACCCTGACACGGTTGCCTGCTACCAGTATTTAGCGTAGTGCCGTGACGACTATAATTAATAGCTCTTCTGTGCCTCGGTCTAATAGGCAATCCCTCAAGGATAAAGGCAATCGAGAAACATTGTCAGTCCATCCTGTGGATGGATTAATATTGTGTTTGCCCTGGTCTATTTTGTACAAACTGTTGAACTACAGCGTACACAGTGTTGACAGATCAACCCTGAGTTTTGTGACGATGTGCAACAGTTTTGTCAAGTTATTTATTAATAAACTTTATAACAATAATAATAACAATTGTAAAAAAATTCAGAAGCTTCATACATTTTAAAGTTCAATAATCTACAATGCGCGATTTTTTTATTTCAAAAATAAAAATATATTTATGCTTTAAATATGTACTGGATCATGAAAAATACAATAAAACTTTTTTTTTTGTTTTTATATATTTATATTTAAAAAAAAAAGAGTAAGGTTCATATATGAATCACTACGCATTTGTAAGTTAATCATATGATATAATGTTATAAATGAAATTATATATTTAACCTAACTTATTTTACACATATGTACTAAAGAATAAAAGAAATAAAAATAAGATCACCTTGATCACCAATAATGAAGTAATTTGATTTCAAACTGGAACAAATCACAAAAGTCATAGACGCGCAACAAGTCAAACTTCAACTGCCAAATTGACCGGTAAAACGGTTTTCTATTTAACCTATGTAGTTTTAAAGCATGGAGATTATTGTATCACATTTGTAACAGCGCATGAGTCGTTGTTTATACCACTCAACACAAAAATATTTAGAAAATCTTGGGTTGATTCATATGTGCATCATTGCGCACTGTAGGGTTAAAACGACTAGTTGCAACTCGTGAAATATTCATGGAAGTAAAACAAATTCTACATTTATGAAAATATATATTCATAAATGTAGAAATTGTTTATATACGAGTTTATATCATTTATACATCGTCCCCTTTTACACCGGTTCAAAAATTGTTAGCTAGGTATTTAAAATACGTTCAGTTATCACGGACCCGCCGAGATTCAAATTTCGAATTACTTTCGGAGAGAATCCAAGTATTCCTCTCTCGCTCTCTTGTATTCAAAATTCAATTGTCGTATTCTTTCTTTGGCGACAACCGTCGTACGGGCTTTTGCCTATTTATATTATGATTCTCACAAAATTAAATATGTACAAGCGTACAAAACTAGTTACCAACACAATACGATGCCGTTTAAAGGCGGACTGCACGCACTGCACTTGCATATTTTAAAGTTTAGATCTTTAAAAATATGTTCTCAAAAGGAAATTTTAAAATTCTTAATATTTACGAAGTTATAGCTATAAAGGAGGCAGCAATTACGCCGCACCGAAATGACTCAGACAAAACTTTAAACGCGGTTTTCTCGAAACTACTTTTTTCGACCTGGTCGACATAAAATCTCAAGTTCTATCCAACCCATTGCCTTTAAATTTAGTAAAAAAACTTTAATAAATACTTTTATGTCGTTCCTACCTTGGAAAATTGAAAACTATTTTTTTTACTTTTAAAAAAAAAATAAAACTTTGAAAAAAAGGGTAAAAAAAATTGAATTATTTTTTTTCAGACAACCGCCATTTTATGAATCTTTTTTGTTCTTTCTCTTTGGTACCAACTATAACGACATTATTTTATATTAAGAAACTGTATGATTTTTGTTTCGGATTTACGAAAGGATCCCAATCATGTCGACCAGCTCACCCTCTTTTTTTTTTTACAACATACGAGCTGATAAAATCGTATAAAAGCTGATAAAATCTTGAATTTTCAATTTTTTTTTTCAAAAATTTTTTCTGTACATTCTCAAATTATCAATAAATAAACTAAAAATGCGTACGAAAAATGTTTTTAGTTTTTTTTTATAAAGTCTGAAAAAAACACCCTAAATTCACGCCTCTCGAATGAAATACCCACTTAAATGAGAATCAGTTTGGAATTATTTAAAAAAAATCTGTGTTCCAAGGCGGTTCGTTTCTTTTTATTATCTTGGATCCACTGACCCGACTTCTCATATATTTCTACTGATTTTGATAAATTCAAGCTAAGATTGATTATTTTAGTTCTGAGTACTAAATACGTGTCAGCCAGTCTTGCACTCTGCACTTAAAACTAAAATTATGTATAATGGATGGGAAAATAATTATGACATGTTGATTACTTAGACCGATAAACTTGTTTGTTTATTTATTACAAGGCACTGGGAATTTGAATTTTGTACTTGACTGTGATTATAATCAATTCAATCAGTCCAAATCAAACATAGCTGACTTGAAAAACTGATTATCTAAAGTAGCTTAACAGTTGTTGGAATAAAATCAGGGCTTCTAAATGGATGTAAATGCATATACTTGTCATGTATCTACCACAGCACATGTTAATCTTATCTTCTTATCTCATTCACCCTCAATATATTCAATGTACCACTTATCTAAGAACCTATTTGGCATTATCTGTAACACGGTATAATCACCAAAACCGATGTTATCTTATCCACATTCAAATAAATATTATAAGTTATATTATACCCTTGTCAAGCTTATCATGTACTAGATTTAGCGTTATTACTTTAGTGTCGACCTACTCGATGTTTTATTTTTAAGTTTGCTATCTCGCTGGCGCTTGTCTCCCCAAATTCAATAAAGATTTAATATCACTAAATGGGAGAAGCTGCGACGAGATATAAATCACTGATATCGATTTGACAGGATAACATACTCTACGCATTCCTCTCTAATCTATTGAAGGGTCGTGGAATAGTTATCTTTGCTTTAAATAAGACGTCATATCTGAGGCAGCATCATTATTCTTAAAGCCGCTAAGATATTAACATCATCCTTATTATAATACTGTTAATATTATACTTCAAATGTAATTCAACCTTTATACAAATAAAACTACACGTTGAAATTCTAAGTGTTTTCGTTGCAAAAGGCCATAACATACTGGATGAATAAAAATGGTCAGAATTAACATTCCTACAATAGTTTGATGTCTGCGAAAGTTAACCAAGTTTGGTTTGAATAGACTCATATAATATCTTTGTTATGGCCTTTTGCAACGAAAACACTTTTAGAATTTCAACTGTGTAATTTTATTTGTATAATCGTTGAATTACATTGAAGTATAATATTAACAGTATTATATAAATAATAATAACGATGATGTTAACATCGTAGTGGCTTTAAGAATAATGATTCTGCCTTTGATATGACGTCCTATTTAAAGCAAAGATAACCATACGCACGACCCTTAGATAGATTAAGAAGGAATTTGTCGGGTATGTTATCGTTGCCCTTAAGGTCAAATCGATATCAGGCGATTTATCTGGAATGTATCGTTCGGTGTTTACTTCCATTTAGTGATATGAAATCTTTATTGAATTTGGATAGTAAGTAGCTCGTGATAATTCAGACAGACGATAAATTAAAAAATAATACATTGAGTTAAGTTTGACATACACGTGATAACACTAATATTTATTGGCTGTAGATAACATAGTACAGATATGGTTAACATTGATAAGCTTAACATTGGTTTGCATGATTACTTATAATATTTATTGGATGTGGATAAGAGTATATGATAAGATAACATTGGTAGGGATACATTACATCTGATTGGCTCGATAGATAACGTTTTTCGAAGTGTTTTACCGCGTGATTTGACTTATGATGCCGACGTTTCGATAACTTTGCAGTTTTCATCTTCAGGGCGTGTTCGTAGTCAACTTTGCTGAAAATGACTTCGATCAAGCCCTTTAATGAAAACTGCAGCGTTTTCGAAACGTCGGCATTATAAACTAAACCACGCCGTAAAACACTCCGAAAACCCTTATCCAACTGATACGAAAAACCGTGAAAGTCTCAAAACTTATCTGGTTGTCTTGTGTATCTTGTTGGTACACG
Source organism: Odontocerum albicorne (assembly GCA_949825065.1). Taxonomy (NCBI): domain Eukaryota; kingdom Metazoa; phylum Arthropoda; class Insecta; order Trichoptera; family Odontoceridae; genus Odontocerum; species Odontocerum albicorne. The sequence continues at coordinate 47,658,687 of OX463842.1, forward strand.
AGGAACCCACAATCCTCGGACTGGAAGACAGGCGTCTTGTCAACTCTGTCATGGAAGTAGTCCAACTTTATATTGAACAGATTTGTGAAAAAGGTATTTCTTTGCTTCAAAACGTTTAATGAATGTACCATATATGAAGTAGTCAATGGGTTGTGAAAATCAATTCAAATGTAATTAGGCCTTAAAGTAAAACCGTTACGGAGTATGCTGGAAATCTATTACAGACGCCAGCTTACTTAGCAAGAATGGACCATACTTCATAGTTTTGTCAGCATTTGACCATAGACCATAGTTCTGTCAGCATTTGTTACAACATATTTCAATTGGATGAATCTGCTTAGTGTTGTACCACTAAGAAATGACGACATTCTTGACCAAAGCATATAATCCCAGTCTTAGTTTTTCATTCAGTGTTTGTTTGGAGGCATGGTAAATGTGAATAAATCCGATATGTTCGACGGTTTTCACAGTTTTTTCCCCTTAGTATACAATATTTTTTGGAGCCTGATTGACGACGTTTCGAAGGTGTTGCAACTTTCATCCTTAGGGTGATGTCAAAAAAACATTAACGAATCGATTTTGATGAATGTCGCTATGACTTCGAAACGTCGGCGTACATTTAAGCCATCGTTTCTCAACCTGTGAGTCGCAACCCCTCAGAGGGGTCGCGAAAATAAAAATAACTTATATGTACAAAAGGAAAGTAACGAAAATGTCGAAAAAAAAACGGTCCTGAAGTCTTAATTTTTTTCTTCTTTTTCTTTTTTTTCTTTAATCGCTAAAAAAGGCTTACAAAACCCGGCAACATCTCCGACAAACCTCGTAAACATGCATTAAGTTCGTCAAATTTTATCCTTTTTAAGAAAGTGAAAATCGATTTTCATATCTTAGGATATTTGGTGAGTCATTTAACTTTTTCATATTCAGGCATTTACCTTAGTGAAAGTGCTTTGCGTCTTTTATTATTTGCGCAGTAGATTATATTCGATGATTTTTTTTCTATGAATCAGTCAATAATATATTTTGATATCAAATATATATTTTATGTGAATCAGTCAATGAGTGTAAAAGGAAAAGTAAATGCTATATATGGGTGAATAATGAAATATTGCAGCAAGAGCCTGCTCTTTGGGTAGTATTTTTTCAGATGTTGGAAGAGTTAAGAGAGGTCACGAACGGCGTGTAGCTATAAGAACGGTGTGTATCTATAAGAACGGCGTTTAGCTATAATAAATAAACTCTATAGACTAAAACTCGAACCGGACAGTATCAAAATCTGCCAAGATGTTAGTTCACTATAGTATTTTGGTGTCATCTACGAGTACATTCATTCCAAACTCATGCAATGATTAGGGGATAAATGTGGACTTAACATAATGCTGATGTGTTGAATAATATGAAGAAGATCACTCTGAGATGATTTGGGATGCAGAACGAATTAATGAAGAAAGACTAACAAAACAAATATACAGTGCAAACGTAAATGGAAGGTGTGGTAAAGGAAGACTTCGGAATGTATGGTTGGATCAAGTAAATGATATATTGAAACGTAGAAAGCCAGATAAATTGTAGGTGTTGTTTGAGAAGGTGCATGGATTTAGACTAGGCGAAAAATGTGTATCGAGTTATTAAAGTCTGGGGTTCTGCCCTTCCTATCTACACATTCAGGGGGATGTAATGTTATGTATGTATGACAATAATATTTTTTTCTGAAATATTTATTACATAGATGAATCTGAATATGATCTGGACATATCTATATATTGGAGATTCGCCACTGAGCGAATGTCCAATATTTTATATTTGCTGTCCCATCAACATTCTTGACATCTCACTCGACTCTGGCCGAATGAGCTCTCTGAATAAATTCCTTGTCATAAATTCCTCAAGTGCCTTCGATTTTTTACGCCACATAAATATATTTTGTCAAGTATTTCAAAAAATTTCTATAAGAAGTACATAATGATTTATTTCTGGAGCAAGTTCGTCATTTTTATTTAAGGTATGATGAACAATTTCACTTCATCTCGATCGATGACGCCATAGCGCAGTTTTATATACAGATCGACGCAAATGATTCGATTATACTATAAGTAGTTTCAAGTCAAACGTATAGGTTTGAATTTATGTAATTCATTCTGTTTTCGTTGTGTACAGTACAGCCTGGCAGATTTATTACCATGTATCAATCTCTTACAGGATCCTACTATTTGCAGACGATATCGTATTACTAAGTGAAAAACATGAAGATTTGCAAAATAGTCTGGAAAGGTGGAGAAGAATCTTGGAGGACAATGGATTGAGACTGAGCAGAAATAAAACAGAGTATCTGTACCTACCATTCGAGAACACAAATGGTGTCACTCCCGTAATGCAAATGGATGGAGAAACATTACCAAATTGTGACTCCTTTAAGTATCTTGGGTCACGCTACCATAGCGATGGAGGATGTGCAGCAGATGTAACACATAGAATTAGTGTAGGATGGATTAAGTTTAGATCAATGATAGGAGTTCTATGTGATCCGAAAATGCCAGTAAAGTTAAAAGGAAAAGTATACCAAATGATTGTTAGACCCGCACTCCTCTATGGCTCCGAATGCTGGACGATGTATAACTCTTACTCCGAAAAACTAGAAACTGCTGAAATGCGCATGCTAAGATGGTCAGCTGGTGTGTCCCTAAGAGACAAAATAAAAAGCTCACGCATTCGTGGAAGCCTAGGTGTTACAGACATCAATAGTAAGATGGAGGAGAGGCGATTGAGATGGTATGGGCACGTTGGACGCAGAGCACCCGATCACATTGTGAACCAGGCAATCTCCATGTATCTTCCGCGAATAACAACCAGAGGAAGACCAAATAATTCATGGGTGGTGCAAAAAGATAACCTGATGCAGAGGCACGGCCGGGGGGACGTAGTCCGGGACAGAATAGCATACATGTATGAGGACGAGGAGAGCTGACCCCAACAGTCTTCGCAGACAGTGAGTTGGGATGGAGCCAGGGGGAAGAAAAATCTCTTACAACCGACTAGAAATGTGTTGAACTAGTATGAAGGGAAAACCACACTGGAACCCTTTTTTTAAAAGATTCCTTAAGTGAAAACCAGACTATTTATTTCTGTATTTAAAATAATTAGTACCAACGAGAATCAAATCCCCAACCTCTGAGTCGGAAGACAGGTTTCTTATCAATTAGGTCAGCATTATTTAGCGGTATTTACTTTGATCACCTGATACTTCACTATTATCACTGATCGCTATCATCACAGATAAATTAATACTTTCATATTGGTGACATCAAGGTACTGGTAATTAAGTTATTTATATTATTCTCTGTAATACTCGTAATGGTGACCTTTGTGGTCTAGTTATAAAACTTAGTTTACTTGTCTTCCAGCCGGGGGTTTCGCTTTTGGTTCCTAATGATACTGAAAATAGAAGGGTCCCCAGTCTCGTTAAGAGGTCGTCCGATACGCCCTAGAGGTGTGTATTGCTGAATATACACTTGCGAATTTATTTCCAACACGTGCAATGTCGAACTTTGAGCTATGCGCTATGGTTCTGTACTAAAAAGACTTGTGACCGAAGGCATTTACGAGTATGTTTCTCGGCTCCACTATTCAACATGTCTGCGTCACCAATATGTTAGTGATAACATGGGTATGAATTATTTAAATTGATCAAATAATTTTGCTCAATAACTGTGATTTAAGTCATCGTTTTATTATTATTTCTCAGATTTGATAGAAACTAAATACTTATTTTGGAAAAGGTTAAATATAGATATCTTGTTTTATCATATTCTTAAACAAATAAATTCAATACAAGTTATAAGATTGTTTGTTGTTTCATAATAATTCTATACATTTTTCAGCTGAATTCATTATATTTTTATTGCGACGCTTTGTTTGCCTGAAATGCGTTATATATTTCTCCTGAGGTAACAACAGGTGCTGCAAAACGGCGCATTGTTCCAATTTCATATTTTTTCGGAAGTATAGACTGAAAAAAAAAACATTTTTTCTTCTTTGTTAAAATTTGATAGCAGATTAAACCTGTAATGTATCCCTACCAATGTTAATATGCTTATCTTATCATATACTCTTATCCACTTCCAATATATCATGCAAACCAATGTTAAGCTTAGTTAACCATATATCTGTACTATGTAATCTAGAACCTATAAATATTATCTGTACTATGTAATCTAGAACCTATAAGTGTTATCACATGTATGTCAAACTTAACTCAATGTATTATGTTTAAATTTATTATCTTGTTGGCGGTTTAACGAATTCAATAAAGATTTGGTATCACTAAATGGAAGTAAACCGCGAACGAGATAAATCACCTGATATCGATAACATACCCGACACATTCCTTTTTAATCTATCGAAGGGTCGTACGTATGGTTATTTTTGCTTTAAATAGGACGCCATGTCAGAGGCAGCAATCATTATTCTTAAAACCACTACGATGTTAACATCATCGTTATTATTACTTCTATAATATCTGTTAATATTATACTTCAATGTAATTCAACGATTATACAAATAAAATTACACAGTTGAAATTCTAAAAATGTTTTTGTTTCAAAAGGCCATAACAAACCTTTCACTTATTTTTTGGGTAGGTCATTAGATTATTCTGTTTTTTATGGTACTCATTATCAACAAGTATAAAAAGTTTTAAACTTAAACATATTTAAATCTCAATGCGATCATTTTATATCTGAATTAATCTCACTCAAAGTTATTTTTCTTCTATTTGAACATTATAGTATGCGTATTAATTATCCGATCTTTACGGTATATAATATTTCTCAAATGTTGTTTTTTTTGGCTTGGTAATCACCTCTGGTTCATTGTGCTTCCGCGTTTAGATTTTTTACTTATCAGTTCGTTGCTCCATCTGTTGTACGGGGGGATTGCTTTTCGATGCAAATTATTCCATAGATAAATATGACCTTCTTCTCCCTGGCTCCATCCCAACTCACTGTCTGCGAAGACTGTTGGGGTCAGCTCTCCTCGTCCTCAGGTTGTATGTTCTTCTGTCCCTGACTACGTTCCCCAGGCCGTGCCTCTGCATCAGGTTATCTTTTTGCACCACCCACGAATTCTTTGATCTTCCTCTGGTTGTTATTCGAGGAAGATTCATGGAGATTACCTGGTTCACAATGTGATAGGGTGCTCTGCGTCCAACGTGCCCACACCATCTCAATCCATCCGCCTCTCCTCCATCTTACTGTTGATGTCTGAAAAATCTAGGTTTCACGAATGCGTGAGCTTTTTATTTTGTCTCTTAGGGACACACCAGCTGACCATCTTAGCATGAGCATTTCAGCAGTTTCTAGTTGTCTAAGAATTTTTTTTTTTGCAGTTTCGCCACTATGATTCTCAACAGGCGATATCTTGTACCACTGACTTGTGATTTTTTTCAAGAATTTATTATAAGATCGGATATTGTTTTATATCGGCTATTGTTAATATAGAAAATAGACGCCTTAGTCAAATGGTACAACAACAAAGTAGTTAATGAAACGGTTCTTCTTGGAACGCGGTAGCAGCCTACAACCACCACGATATAAGGGTGAGCTCTAGAAATGTATGTGTTTTATATTATAAAAGGTCTTTCAAATTGAGCGTTTTTTTTAATTCATTTTTTTTAATTCTTGAATAAAACACACAATTTGCTTTGATTTCAAAACATTTTTTATTGGTCATTGAAGTATAACGTATGATATTTAAACACAAAAAACAATATCCACCAAATTTCCACACCTTGCAGCTCCACATATAGATGTTCACTCTTTTGTCAAAATTTTCGATGACACATTGGCGTAATTGCGGTTCTAACTCACCAACAACGCGAATAATTTCGATGTCCACTCTTTTGTCAAAATTTTCGATGACACATTGGCGTAATTGCGGTTCTAACTCACCAACAACGCGAATAATTTCGTCCTTCAGCTCAGGAATCGATCGGGGGCCATTCTTATAGACCTGACTTTTCACGTAACCCCAGAGAAAACAGTCCAACGGTGTCAATTCACATGATCTTGGTGGCCAATTAACATCACCGTTTCCGGTGATTATAATACATAAAATAATTCAACAATTTGAACGCGTTGTTGTATTTATACGACTCCATTTTTATAAATGTCATGCATTACTCAAATGTCACATGACCCAGGCAAGTTCGCGACGCCATCTGTGTTTTATCGAAGAATTAAAAAATCCGCTCAATTTGAAAGACCCTTTATATCTGATTTTGGAATGTTTTATTTTACACTTTTTCTTATATTTCTTTTTTCCTTTTGTTACAGGTAAATGAGAACTTGTCTCTCGATGTCTACATTCCAGACGGAAAACTTAATGGTAGTGTAAATTGGTTTTTCATAATTGATTCATAAAATCGTCTTTAGTATTTAACACATACCATCACGCCATGTTTTTATTCTTCTTCCCAGTGTCACGTCAGGTCCCCCCAACGTTGAATATCACCTGAGAGTAGACATCTTTGTCCCCGGCAGCCCGAAAAAGATCTCCAACGCCCCTTATGCCAGTCCAATCACGTATATTTCGGAGCCAGGAGATTTACCTCCTGCCAACACATCTTCGGCCTTCTATTTTGCCTTGGATGATCAGGTGCAGTAATTTTTAATTTGCTCCTCTAAGTACATGACCCAAGTAGGACACCTTTCGGATTTTAATATTAGTCAGCAACTCTCTATCAACTTTGGCTCTTTGAAGAACCCTTATGTTGCTGACCATATCTGTCCAGGGTATCCGTAGCATTCTCCGGTGCATCCACATTTCGAATGCTTCCAGTCGGTTCATACTACCAACTTTGAGGGCCCATGATTCCACTCCATGCAATAACACTGACCAAACGTAGCATTTGACTAACCGTTGTCGAAGTTTCAATTTTAGACTATCATCGCAGAATACGCTTCTCATTTTATTAAAAGCCGCTCGAGATGATTCAATTCTGCACTTGACTTCGGTTTCTGGGTCGAGGTCTTCCACTAGGATACTTCCGAGGTATTTAAATTTTTTCACACTCTCTATGTCAGCACCGTTCAATGTAAGACGTGCTCCTGCATGATCCTGCCGGCCAAACACCATGAACTTAGTTTTACTCACGTTCATGTTCAGCCCCAACCTCACACATGCTTCATTAATTCTATCTATAAGCGTTTGAAGGTCGTCATGTTTTTATAAGGGTAGGTAAATAGGGCACATCTTAACGCATTTTAATCAATACACAATCTTCGCCTTTTTGTCATTCATACATCTCTTGTATTTTTTATACTTTAATTTTTCTGTTTTAAAATTTGTCCAACTATCTCTTTCAATTCTTTCCTTGCTCTACAATAATTTGAAAGAAATGATTTTTTTTTTTAATTTTCGCAATTTTTTTATTGATTCAACTCGTTACACCAGTCTCTAACAAACAGTTAAAGTCTATCATTGTATAATGTTTCTGCTAAGTAACGTTTTTAAATTTTTCTGAAAATATTACTATGACTTTTAGATATTTTTTTACTGAACAAGAAATGCACTTAATTTTATACTTTTGTTGTCTTAAAATGATTTTGTCGAATAAGCGAAAACGTTAATATATTATATAAAATTCTAAAAAATAATTTATTTATTTTCTCAAAACAGATTTAGCCCAATTACTTTGAAAAATATAAGAAATGTTAGTATTAAAAATAAAGAAGAATTATGTAGAAAAAAAATAAAAAAATAATGTATACGCATATGTTACATATTCAAAGTCACTTAAGTACGTTGATGAGTGCTTTCTAACGCGCTCAATCTTAGAAGAAAATTTACTTTTGCTTTTGTTAATGTGATATGAAATATGTCAATATCCGAAGCAGTCCCGTTCAAAAGAGTTAAGGCCCTTCCAACAGGCATAGCGGCTGGAAGATCCGTTCTTGCGTATATTATTGAGAACAGTTCTTGCCGGCGCAGTCTAGTGTAATTGTTAGGGGCATTTAACGCTAATCTTTGTATTAATGCTGGACAGCTCACAACTCCTCGAACGAGTTTGACGACGTATACCAGGAGACGCATAATGAAGCATTAAATGAATAAATTCAAGTTTAGTTTTTTTCCGTCTTGTTTTATGCATGAAAACAATTCATAATTGATAAACAATGTCGATTGAAATTTATTTTCTCATTTTAGCACGTCAATATTTTGCAATTTCTAACAGCATTTTTACTCTAGCGAAATTTTCCTTGAAAATAATTTATATCGTTTTATGTTCATTTTGTGCAGCATGACATACGTCAAGAATTTTTATTGCTTTCTAATAGTTTTATTTTTATGGTTTTGTTTTTCATTATCTCCAATTTCGCTGCATAATCCTAATTCCTTGTGTTAGTTTTTGTGGTTGTTCAAGTGTTGTTTTTTTTTTTTTTTTTTTTTTAAATAAACAACGCTTGAAAGTGTATCTCTACATACATCATTCGTCTCTTCCTCATTCATATACCTTCTCACGTAGCACCGATTAATCTTACTGCTTACCCTTCTTTCTTTTGAAATATCATTCAATCGATCCAACAATACTTTCCTTGGCCTTTCTCTACCACGTTTACCACTCACATTTGCAGTGTATATTTATGTTAGTCTTTCTTCATCCATTCGTTTCACGTTCCCAAACCATATCAGTGCGCTCCTTCACCTTACTCAACACATCATCCTCAAGTTTACGTTTATCCCAGATCACTTCATTCCATATTTTGCCATAAATTGTCTCCCCATGTATTTTTATAATTGCATTAATTCCTACATAATTTAATCGGCTCTTTTCACTCTTGTACCATGTCCACGTTTTACTCCCGTTCGTTAAAATTTAGAAAATACCGTTGTGAACTATCACCATCTTAACATATTTTGATATTATCCGGTTCGAGTATATATGTTTCAGTGCCTTATTAACTTTGTTTTCCTATCGCTACACGCCGTTTGATATCTCTCGTAACTTCCATCACCTGATAAAATACTCTCGAAATAGCAGAATTTTTCAACTCGTGCTAATCTTTCATTACTCACCCAAATATCGCATTTACTTTTTCTTGAACACTTTTCTATTACACTGACGTAGTATTTCACAACATTAATTGAATAAGCTCGTCCAATATTCATTCAACATTTCATAAGTTTGTCTTGGTATATTTTTTAGACAAATCGTTGTAAAGTCATGAACTGAAAACTTTTAATTCACAATATTTATATCAATTCGATCAATATCTCCAAACCTGTCATGTGACTGATGGATATTCTTGGAGCTGAAGAATCGCAATCGACATTGGAATAACGTTCCGATAAATTTACTGCCTTCGCATCGCTGGTAATTGTATTTGTGTCGGTGGTGCTCAACTATCTGTTTTTACAAAACAAAAAATAGGAGAAAAGAGGCGCTGTGCTTTGTCATTTCCTTTTCTCCTTCCTCTTCTTAAACTTTCTATAGACTCAAGAGTCTGTTACTGCAGGATTGTCCTCCTGTAATGCTGAGCTCCAGCTATCTGTCCATCGTTTCGGGGGTCTCCCTGGTGGACGCCGTCCATCCGGCACCCCATGCAAAGCTATGTATGGAATTCTTGTGGAATTCATTCTCTGTACATGTTGGTACCAGTATCGTCGACGCTGTCGTCCCCATTTGACCACATCTTGGACCTCACAGACCTCTCGGATTGTGGTGTTCCTTACACGATCACGCAAAGTCTTCCCAGAAATAGCACGTAGAGTTCTCATTTCCGTTGTCCTTAGCATACTTTTTGTCCTGACAGTGTCCGCCCTCGCTTCGATGCCATATGTGAGGATAGGTCGCACACAGGTCTTATAAATGCGTACCTTGCTATCCGTTCTCATATCTTTATTCCTCCATATGACATCTCTCAGGCAGCCTGCCACAACTGCAGCTTTACCTGAGGCCTTACTTCTCTGGGGAGGTCATGAGAGCTGAGCAGTTCACTGGCAAGGTATCTGAACTGGGTTGCTTGTTCAATTGGCTCGTCACGTACTGAAATTCTGCACTCTAGTGGGTCTTTGGAGAATGTCATACACTTGGTTTTTGCTACGGAGATAATCATATTGTGCTTTGAAATAATCATATTGTACATTTCCTTTTCATTCCTCATTATTCTTCACGCCTTCCTTCTCCATCCATTCCGGCAGACTCTGGAACCAGTTACCGGCTTCTGTAAACTCGCACCCTCGTTGGCTTCAATCAGCGACTTAAAAATATTATATCTTCAATTACTAAATGTGTTTATCTTTTGTATTTATTTTGTATCCATGGAAGCTTTAATTGCGAAAGTTTTCAATTTCAATTTAGTTAATCTGTATCAATTCGAAGATCACATTTTGTGGTACTGCGATGATAATCGAGTACCACAAAATGCTTTTCGAAGGGATCTCCATCCAGTCTTACATAGGAACCGATTGACTACTACGATATAATAGTTTTAAATAATAGTTTTGCTGCATCGAAGTTTTCTGTAAAGCATTGGCAAGTTGGTAGCCTGTTTGAGCTCCAACCCTTAAGGAGCTTTATAAGTATATTAGCTGCACTGTGAGTAATTCTTCTTCTACCGTGACGTCGGGCCTAAAGTCCGTCGTTGCTAATAATTTTTTTTCAAACTCGGGTGTTTTGACATCGGAGGAGGATACTATTTGGGCAGACCCTTTTTCGTAAAAAAATAAAGAAGATGCTGATCTTTTAGTGTAGATTGCGTTGGATGGGATCTTATTTTGCCCTATATATCAGCGTGTGTGACGAAGGAATCCAAAATGACTGCTCTGAATTTCTTGTACTTTCTTATCTTGCGTCTCTTCGCTCTTTTGTGACGCTTTGATATATCTTGTTTTACTTCCGTTTCCATGTGGTTTTTAATGCGTTAAGTTAGGACAATAAATTCCCCATTTATTTACTTGACAATAAATTGTCTAATAAATCAATAAAGATTGGCATTGCAATTACTCTTGCTGGTTTAACAATAGATTAGTTACCTCATATTATTATACTGTCACCACCATCGCCTGTTTCCCTTAATGTACGGTAATAAACTAGGAACAGCTTCGGTGGTCTAATCGTAAACGAGTTAAGTGCTTTTCTTTTTGTATGGTTTTATATTTATTTATTTACTAACGAAATAAACGACAATTCAGTGTCCTTGACACAGCACAGTTAATATTCAAGATCAAAAAACAAAGAGTATCAATGTCATCCAAGAAATCTAAAAAAAATTCATCAAGACTTTAATACTTCAACAATACTTCAACAAAATTCCCACAAATTTTCTCAAAAAATCCAATACTTGTTCTATGTATGCGTTATTCCACTAAAAACAAAACTGAGTTCTTTACCTCTATAAAATAAGTCTTCGACAATTACATAAGTCTGCTTGGTGAAGTTTGGTAATATTTTGTGGTATATACATAACATATATTGAACTTAAATATACATATAATTATTAAATAATTTTCAAACAATGACTGTAATTTATTATCACTACTGCTTTTTGTATCTTCATGTTAGTTTAAGATAAAGTTTTGTATTCTTTGTCAATAATTTTATGTACTTTATAACCTGTCACATGTTCATTTGTACGAGTATATAAAGACACTGTTGTGACGTTAATTAAATAAATAAATAAAATAATAATGTAACAATACATCTACGTATAATTTGGGCTATAGCTCAATATAGCCCGCTCATTTCCACTTCAGGCGATCTTCAAGGTAGAAATGATTGCTTGCTATACAATTTAGGAAATAATCGCTCATAATATAAAATTAGCCCTACGATATTTAGAAGTATATTCTAAATGTTCTAGGAAAAGGATCTCAAAAATACATACATGCATACATACCGTCACGTCATTTCCCTGTCGGGGTAGGTAGAAATATCAGATCGCCCGACTTTTTTCTTCGCGACACACATCTTTCTCCTCCTACTACAATTCTCATATAGCAACTAAAATTCTCATATAGCAACTACAATCATCATATAGCAACTACAATTCTCATATAGCAACTATAATTTATTTTAACTTTTTACATTTCATACATATCATCTCGCTTTGTTCCTTGTGGGGTAAGCAGAGAGAAAAAAACACCAAACTTTTCTATCCAACCACATTCACACACTTTTTCACTTCCTTCTTTTTAAATACCATACTATCGTTGCTTTATCTGTATTAAACCTTTTTTATTCAATATAAAAAATCAAATTTTCATATCTTGCTTTCAAATTTTATTCCACCTGAATTAATCTAGCGGCGCTTATGACCTGATTTTTATCAACCTCATACAAGTCATCAATTTATTAAGTACATACTTACTTATAAATAAATCATTGTATAGTGTATTATTTATTGTTAAGGCATTAACATTGTGGATGTTTAAAGACACTGTTATTTGTTTTTATCAAACACTGTTTATTCCACTTTATGTAACGGTATAACCCTACCGGTTTCGAGGCTTTCACCTCATCATCAGGGGAGCACAAACAAGACTCTTCTTGGGAGCACAAGACTCGTCTTGTTTTTGTTCCCCTGATGATTTGTAACGGTAAAACCGGTATGGTTATACCGTTACAAAAAGTGGAATAAACAGTGTTTGACAAAATAAATTACAATGTCATACTATAGTGTTTTTCTGTCCAAATAACAAATTAAAGCAACCGGATCAGTTTTCACGGTCCACTTCAGCAAGGTGATTCTTCAGCTTTTAAATGGCAAAACCCCCCTATTATTTTTTTATCACTGGTCATAGACCCCTGCTCAATAGCTCCCGATTGTCCGTTGATTGAGTCGATCTTGAACATCGAGCAATTGATCCAAGAACGCCCGAAGGCCGGGCTCTTTATTAAGAAGTGTTGGCTGCTGCGAGGAGCATCTCTGCTGCCCGTGCCGGCTCAAGACGTCACCCACCAATCATCGGCTGGCAATCAATTTTTCCGCGCGGATATTATTGTATGAAAACAATACCTAGTGCGGCCTCTTCGGGGAACGCTACGAGAACCGCATCGACCATAACTTATCAATGTGATCACTTCTTGGATAGAGTAAGTGACAGCTACAAAACTTGGCTCACTATGGAGTTTTTTCTCTGTCCATTTGTCGTTACATTTATTTTGACAACTTCGATCAATTCGTCGACCACGTTTTGTAATTCTGCGTGGATGAGAAAATCCCGACTTCAGAAAACACCCCATAGTATAGATCGTTCAGTCAGAAGAGTCATTTATCAATAGTGTAAGTAAAAGTGCGTTTACAAACACTTTTCACTTTATTTTTTTAATGAAATGAAAAAGCAAAAAAAATATAAAAATTATATTTTATATTCACATATTAATTGTTTAGGTATGGTAGATTCTAGGAAACATTAAATAACAAGAATGAAAATTTTCAAGATTAAAAATAAATATAAGTACAAGTATTATAAAGTAAAAATGTTCTTCAGCTTTAATTAGATTGCACATAAAAAAAAAATGAATGTAAGATTATTTAACATATTAACGTATCATAATTACAATGCTAAATAATAAAGTTTAAAAATAATAGTGAATGGAGTCATACTAAATTCTAGGAAACTTTAAGTTATTTCAAAGTACGTTCTAAGCTTTCGAAATATTTTTAATTATACATTACATTAGACAAAAATCGTGCTCCTAATTTCGGGGTTTTTCTAATCACCGAGTATTTTAACAACAATAAAAACGTGCGCTCTGCGCGAACCAATCGTGTGGCATTCTAAAACCAATACCACTATATACGTTGTGTAATACGGAAAGTGTTACTCACACTATTGCAAAATGACTCTTCTGACTGAATGATCCAAACTTTATATGCTACTGTAATGTCCAGGGAGGCCTCAACTTCTTTCATAAACGTGTTAATAGTCTCTTGGGCTACCTACAGTAAAACCTTCGATAAGCGTAATAATAATCCTTTTGCTGTTCATTTTTCTCCGTAATAATAATAAAAGATAATTTATATAGCGCCGTTGTGAGAGCTGAGTCTTTAAGGGCGATCTAACTTGGAATTCGAGTTTGACAATTTGAGTGTGAAGAAAGGAAGGTGTTGGCTGCAACCATTAGATAAAAAAACTTCCCTCATCTGCGTTTTTGTAAAAAAAAAAAACATATTTGCTAAGAAAACCGCAGAAAATGTACCAAGAGATAACCTGTAAACAATTTGTTTCTTTCTCCGAAAAAAAAAATGAACGTTTCGTGTAGCAGCAATCCTGTTCATTCTTCTGTGTGGCGTCAGCATAAAACGTGTGCACCAAGTTATTCCTACATCGTATAAATACTAAAAATGGGTGATTTTTACTTTTGGTGGAAATTCGATTGTTCATTCCCTTTCCCAAATAAACAAACCAACAGATCTTTTCTAATTGAAGGCGCGTTCTCACGGTTCAAGTTTAGTTGACCGATTAAAGTTGATGAACAAAAATTGAATGAAATCTGTAGTTAAGGCGCGTTCTCACGATTCAAGTTTAATTTACCGATTATAGTTGATCAACAAAAGTTGAATACAGACCCGTTCTCACGGTTCAAGTTTAGTTGACCAATTAAAGTTGATCAACGAAAGTTGAATACGACTTGAATCAGTTTTTCTTCACACATTTCAATAGAAACTGATTCAATAAACAGTTTCAATTTAATTCGGTTAAAAATGGCGTCGAAAACATTTTCTCTTGCATTTTTATTTTTATATTTATCGAGTTGAAAGCGAACTTGACAATCAACTTAATTCACATGTTCACACGTATCAAGACAGGTTTCAACTTGAAAGGAAATGGTGGATGACTCATCACTTGAACGATAAAGTTTGACTGGGTCAATCTTTTCTTGATCAACTAAAGAGTTGATCAACTCTATTGAAAAAAAGGTTCTCACTACAGATTTCATGCAACTTTTGTTGATCAACTTTAATCGGTCAACTAAACTTGAATCGTGAGAAGGGGCCTTGAATCAGTTTCTATTGCGTGTGAACAAAAACTGACTCAAGTCGTATCCAACTTTTGTTGATCAACTTTAATCGGTCAACTAAACGTGAACATTGAGAACGGGCCTTTACAGTTGTCAAGTATGGCTAGTCATTGATTGGTAAAGGGGTATTTCTAATTCACGAGATAATATTCGTCTTTCACGAAGATTTGAAAAAAAAACGCGGGGGAGGTTTATGTTTTTACTCAGATTAAATATTTTGAATAAGAAAAAAAAAGACGAAATCAAAAGTTGTTTAATTCTATTTTAATGAATTCACCAAGCAATTACAAATTTAAATTGAAAATTTTCACCGGTTTTCAAGAGAAAAAAAAACAAAGATTTTTTTAAAGAAATTTATTTTACACGTTTCTTATTATGTTGTCCGAATAAATTTTTCTAGAAATGTGTACACTGAGATTAATATATTGGGAGACAGTGTAAAGAATACGGAATGCGGTGATTGGGAGATGAATGTGAACTTAAGACTGGTGTGTACGATTAAGAAGATTAGTCTGTAATGGATTGGGCACGTGGAACGAATAAATGAAGAAAGTCCAACATTACAAATATACAGTGCAAATCTGGGTGGAAGTCTGGTAGAGAAAGCCTTAGCAAAGTATGGTTGAATCAAGTGACTGATATTTTCAAAGGAAATATTAAAAGTATATGTATGTAAAAGAGGCGAATGATGTGTTTCGAGATAGGAAAGTCTGACGCTGTGTCCTTTGCCAACCTCTATAGGGATATGTCGTGATGGTATGTATTCTATTATATTACATTTTCCTTGGATACAGTAGAACTGGTGATCTTATTGCCATTTGGCAATCTTTTTTAACCTATCTGAAAGGTATTAAATATGTTAAGTGAAAACCCGGGTTTCAACAGTAATCGAACGTGAAATCTCCGGGTTGGAAAAGAAGCATTTCACCAAGTTGGCTACCGAGGTTGTCGCATTATTATCGAATATAACTCTTTATAATTATCCTGCTCAGTCAAAATCTTTTATATTTGATTATCTATCAAACAAAAGGTTATCTCGTTGTATTGGGTTGTAAGGGAAGATATTTCGTAGTTTTAGGTCAAATTCAAATGCTAGTAACACCTAATGCCCGTGGAAGGTAGTTTTTCATATTTTCAGTATCTTAGCAATCTCTCATGTCGATGAACACTGCTCATTCTCTATCAAATCCTTGATTTGGCCGTCTTTAGTGGTAATCAGCTGTCCAGAGCAGACACCATATTCGAGTGTCGTTAATCATTACGGAAATTTAAAACCACATTTAACAAACACGATCACTTACTGCATTGTCGCTGTACACTGTACATATCTTTTTTGGTTTGTGCCACATTGGTTTCTTTGTAACAGTAAAAATATAGTACATCAATTACCGAAAAAAAACATTTTTTTTGTTCCATCTACAAAAAGCCCACTCAAACAATTTGAGTAAAAAATCTTTCATGATAACGCACGGTAGGCTGCGAAAGAGATATATACATGAGTTATAGAAAAAAAAATCAAATTTAGATATAATTTATCCAAGATCGACATCAAACGGAGAACATTTTCGTGTGAGTGCTTTTTGTAATACTTTTTTGTTATATAAATGCTTCTTCACGGTGAAGTTATATTGTTAATACTCGTATATCATTTCAAGTTATTAGAAATAATGTTTTGCAACGATTTATAGGAGTTTATAAAAGGTACCTTGTGTTATTTCGATTTATATCTCCATTTACGGAGAACTAAGTCACACATTGACAGATTGTCGACAATACAAATACGAGTATATGAACGGTACTGCATGAGATGCTTAAAATCATGAATGCTCAGCACTACTGGAAGCAAACAACATCAGATAGAGCTAAATGGCTTAGAGCTATGGCTAGTTATCAGAGACCCAATAGAGATAAAAGACGCAGACAAACTGCAAGTACTGATACTCTTTGCCCTTTATGCAACAGGATATGCCTATCTCAAATTGGCTTACATATACATATCTGGTGGCACAACCGTCACACTCCATTAAAACTCAATTTATTTATTTACCCTGATTCCGCACTTTGTGTTGTGCCTTCTATTATACTTGTCATGGATAATGTATCATTAATTTATTCATAATAATTTACATTGATCACTTTGTAATTATTTTAGCAACGAAAATTTTGTCCTGATATCTGTCTGAGAAATACGAAACTTCAATACTTTCCGAATTTAATAATTTATGGTTTATTTTGTTCGTTTTAACCCTACAGTGCATTGGGATGCAAATTTGCATCATGATAATAAAAAAATATGATAAATGCAAGACCATCTTTTGGGAATAAAATACACTAAAATCATATGGTACAACTATCTCTCTTGTTGACTATTTGCAAAAAAATAAATTAAAAAGGCGTTTGTATGTCAAAAAAATATTTTTAATTCTGACAGTTGGAGGAATGGTGGATTCAACTTTTTACTACATTTCAGGAATTAATTAAACCATAATAATAGTGTTTTAGAAGTTAAAAAATAATAACAATTTAGGTATGTTTTATTTATTTACACAATATTTTCATGTAAATACTTATCTGCATGGTAAAAATCAACAAAATATGTGTGAAGCAAATTTGCATCATCATTTATTTATTTATTTTTATTTATTTAACACTTTTATTGCAAATACAATCTGACGGGCTTATTGCCAGGCGGCAATCTCTTCCAACCAACCAGACAAAAGTAAATGAAGCAAGTTACGTGGTCGCATAAATCATTCAAATGACTATCCATCCCCACGAAATCCATAAACATATAAGTGAGCACATGCCCACGAACCCCACAAAGACGGGCAATCACCCGAACATTATTTTTCATATAAAGTGAGATATCAATCAAAAGGAAAAGAAGGGATGGTGGAGAGGAAATGAAAAGAAAAATCAGTAATGAAACACGTCATTCATTTTTTCAATAAAAAAAAACACTGAAAATTGTTTTTGATTTTTTTTTCATTACTTTTCCCGTTGTATACATCACTTTTCCTATACTGAGTATAAATTTCATCAAAATCCATGATGTCATGCATTGTAGGGTTAAATAAAATTAGCGTCGAAAGTATAACCTTCCCTTGTCACTTCCACATTGTTTCATCCCCTTTCCCATCTTTCAGTTACACCAGCAAAAGTGGTTTCTTTGATTGAAAAAAGGTATTTATTTATTCAAATACTAAGAAACACGCAGGAGAATTTCACCATACCTAGTTCTTTTATTTTCCGATTCGGCCGAAAATAGTCGCTCCGAATATTATGCGTGAATATTTAGCCTCCTCATACATAAAACACGAGATTGGATTCCTGTTTCATTTTTTGTCTAAATGACATTCACGGCTGTAACATATTTTTTCCTTGACTTGTTTATGTTTAAGGCTTTTGTGGTGTTATGTTATCTTTTAATGATATTTTAAAATGTTAATTTAATAAAAAAAAAAACTGTTGGCCAAATGGCATTTAAAATCACGAATAAATAAAACTACATTCAAGTTTTTTAAAGCGAAATGTTAAAAAATAATTAAAAAAGACACGTATATACAATGACGCCATCTCTTTTTTCGGGGTAGGCGAAGAAGACGTAGTGCTTAACTTTCCTAGCTCTATAAACACATTTCGCAGCTTTGCATCAATATACTCGTATACCTTCTCATATAATTCCTATGATTTCTCTGACTTTACATTTCCTTCTTTCAAAATAGTATATGAATTAATTCCAGGCATTGAGGAATGAAAGAAAAAATCATCACCTATTTTATTATTCACAAAATTATACAACATAAAGAAAATAACTTGAATAGTTTATATTTATCTTGAAATTGAAAAAAGGCTTTTTATTTATTTATTGATTAATTTTGCATTTCATCCTGTGAAGGGGATGATTTGTGCTACTAATAATTTAAATGACAGGAGGCAGTGTAAAAATGTGTATGAATCTACTGTAGTACTAAATAATTAATGAGTTTTTGACAACTAATTCAGATATGTGACTATAAATCAATTGAGAAATTAAGTACGAGTAGGTGGGACATGTTGAATGAATGGGGGACAATTATAATTGAGCATAGATTATATGCGGCGCGTAGAGGACATTCGATCAAATGACATGGCCGTGGATTTTATAAAGGTGACTTCCTATCACACAATTCTTATTCTATACGTGTATACCAGGAGTAGTTTTATAAAAAAAAAACAAGTTTACACCCTTCATAAAGTTATCACTGCTGTCAAGTATCATTCCTCAAATGGCCTGTCAAAATTTTGCTCCAGATGCGACGCGTAGTTAACGTTTGGCAGCCATCTGAATCGACCATTTTGACATTCGCCGCAATAATAAAAAAAAAAACAAAAACGAATTTCAGGTCGTCATAAAACATTTTTATTTGAAGAAGTTAACAGCTGCGCAGATCAAAGCCGAAGTTCACAGGGATTCGGCATCAACGTTGACAACTGTTTAATTATGTATAAATGAGTTTACACGCGACTGTATCATACATGCACCGAAGATGAATCGTGTTACGGATACCCAATTATGTCCACCATGGAGAAAATCACTGAAAAAATCCATGGTATCGTAATGAAAGACCGCCGGCTGCATGTGTGTGAGAGTGCTGAGTCTATGGGCATTTTAAGTGAACGGGTGCACAATATTCTACACGAAATATTGAATATGATAAAGCTGTCTGAGCGGCGGGTGCCGTGATTGTTGACTGTCGACCAAAAACGTACTCGAAAAAACATTCCAATTCATTCATTCAAATGACAACTTTATATAGCGCCGTTTAGAGAGCAAACACATCTCAAGGGCGCTCTAACTCGGGACCCGAACCCACTATTATTAAACAAATTACGTCTAGCAACTACAACAGCGCCCTAGCGAATCTTGTATAACACAAGTACATCTAGAAAGATGTTTATGAGACCTTAAGTGAAAACTATACTAAAAACTTTTTTTTCAACTGAGTTCTAACATGAATCGAACCCGCAACTCCCGGGACGGAAGACAGGCCTTATGAACTAGGCCACGGAGGTCTTCAACGCAGTTTTTTTTGCATTTTTTAATCGCGATTCTATTCCTGCTCAGATATTGCTGTAGGCGCACCACCTTCTTTTCAGAACAAATAAGTTATTCATCTAAAATATCGTTTTACACTTTCGTTGTATATAGTACAAGCTGGCTAACTTATGTGGTTGTATACAGAATAAGCTGGCTAACTTATGTGGTTGTATACAGTATAAGCTGGCTAACTTATGTGGTTGTATACAGTATAAGCTGGCTAACTTATGTGGTTGTATAAATTACAAGCTGGCTAACTTATTATATGTTTCAATCAACCAGAAATATGTAAAAGAGGCCTTAAGTGAAATCCAGACTGGTTCCTTTTTAAAAAATATTCAGTTCCCAACGGGATTCGAACTCTAACTTATGTGGTTGTATACAGTATAAGCTGGCTAACTTATGTGGTTGTATACAGTATAAGCTGGCTAACTTATTATATCTTTCAATCAACCAGAAATATGTAAAAGAGGCCTTAAGTGAAATCCAGACTGGTTCCTTTTTAAAAAATATTCAGTTCCCAACGGGATTCGAACTCTAACTTATGTGGTTGTATACAGTATAAGCTGGCTAACTTATGTGGTTGTATACATTACAAGCTGGCTTACTTATTATATCTTTCAATCAACCAGAAATATGTAAAAGAGGCCTAAAGTGAAATCTAGACTGGTTCCTTTTTAAAAAAAATTCAGTTCCCAACGGGATTCGAACTCTTAAAATCCGGGTTGAGAGACAAGTGGAGGCCGACTAGGCCGAGGTCATCAATAATCATCATACCGTGAGAAAGTTTCGCAATGACTTTTTCTTAGTATTGCTTAATGTGCGCACTACTTGTACTCGTATATTATATCTCAGTGAAAGTACACAATTGTATGTGTAATATCATACTTCACGTTCTTATCAACTCTTTTCCCTCCGACTCATCACGTTACTATTCGTTGTTATTATGTTGCGAACATCGTAAAATTAGCACATCCAAAAGAAATCTGATTCAAACGAATTATCGCTGTGGAACAGATTGCGCGCCATAACCGTAACGCTTGTCTTCAGAATATGATTACCGTCATTTTTCTTTTCCTCTTTTCAATTGTACGTTAGTCTTCCGGTTTTGTAGATTAAAAAAGAAATATTTAATTATTGAATGTGATAAATAAAAGAAAAATTAATTATTTCTTTCTTCCGCTTCTTCCCAGTGTCATGTCAGGTCCCCCGAACGTTGAATATCACTTGGGAGAAGACATCTTTGTCCCCGGCATCCCGAAAAAGATCTCCAACGCCCCTTATGCCAGCCCAATCACGTATATTGCGGAGCTAGGAGATTTGCCTCTTGCCAACACCTCTTCGACCTTCTATTTTACCTTGGATGATCAGGTGCAGTAATTTGTACTTTGCTCCTCTATGTACATGACCCAATTCTTTCTTTAACTTATCCGAATTGTTGATTCAACATTTTGCTTACAGTCTCATTAATGGATCCCTCGGTTTAAGCTCTATTGGAGTAGGCAAGGAACCCTTTGTTCGTAGCATGTGTTAGTAAACATTACTGCACGCAAAGAGGCAACAACACTCGCATACGCCTAGCGCGTGCGAGTGTTGTTTTGCCATTACTGTGTTTACTGTACTACTAGGAGGGCTTTTTGTCATGTGGCGATCTCTTCCATCTAATTAGAAAGAGGTCAAACATGCCTGAAATGGAAATTAAGCTGTATTTTTTTTATAAATCTGGGTTCTAACGAGAATTGAACCAGCAAAACTGTCGTCTATTCTATTATCCTATTGGGAATAAATCTGAGAGGAAATTGCCTCATTTGTTTTGATCCTATTATTAGAATACTCGTATTGAATAGGTGATGCAATATTCCCACATCAAGATATTTCGGTACATCTGTATGAGGTAATAATATGTAACAAAGAGGTCCCATCACTAGAATGTCAAGGCCAAGAGCAGAATTAATGACCTTCGCTCCACGTTCTGTGTTCTGCCCATCTGGTATCTATCATCGCGAGGGCCTCTGCTCTGCTCAACGTACGTGGAAGTTGGTGGTCATAATATGTAGACTTGTTTGGTCAGAGTTTATTTGCAATATTATATCGAATAAAGAATTTGAAATAAAGTCAATCAAATACTTCTATTTATGTCTGAAAAGTTCGTTCATTGTATAATTAATAATTCAGATGAATGTTGATACTAATAATAGTGACTAGAACTGTAACAACTCTCGAAAGGTTGGACCAATAGGAACAAAAGATTTGTAAAGATCTAATGATTTAAAAAACCGATTAGGATACATATATTTAGTAAGCTTCTAACGGGAGTGTATAATGTCCATATTGATTACCCTGCTTGTGTAACCTATTTATGGATGAGTCATGCGTATAATTTTGTAATGACTTTAAAGGAATACAAATAGGTTGGAACATACAATCTCTGTAGACTAGTTCAGTGCTCCGCAACCTTTTCTCACCTACGACACACCAAAATTCTCCCTAGAATTCCGCGGCACACCAAAAGCTAAAATATATAGGTATTAAATTGATACACACATTTTACAATAAATTTTAGTTTTTTATTTGAAAAGTATACATACATAAAACTATAACATATTCATTTTTACGCAATCTTGTCTATGACTAATTTGGTGCGGCCATGGTGTGTACAAAGCACACTACGCAGTTTTCAACAGTTGGCACCAGGCACTGGAGGACCATTGAAAAATTATTTAGTTATAATAATTATTCTATACTACATTTTGAAAAATTGATAATATTATGAAAAATTATTTGTCATTGTGCATTAAATACATAATGAAAAATTGTAAAATGTCAAATACATTGAATTTGACCGCGGCACACCTGTATCCGGCTCACGGCACACCAGTGTGCCACGGCACACCGGTTGCGGAGCACTGGACTAGTTGATAAGACGTCTGTCTTCAAACTCGGGGGCTCAATTAGCATTAGTCCCCCTTTTTAAAAAAGGTTTCACTGTGATATTAACTTAATGCCTTTTTATACATATGATTCGTTTAGTATCAAAAACAGCAATATGTAGATTTTGCGTGAATTGAGTTAAAACCGAGGAAATGTTCCTATTGTAAAACCAGACATGGTAACAAAAACAACAATAACCCTTATAACATATTGTTGTTTTTGTTACCATGTAAACATTTTAAAATGTGTAGTTTTATGATAGGAACATTTCCTCGGTTTTAACTCAATTCTTGCAAAATCGCAGATTGCTGTTTTTTATGCTAAACGACTCATATGTTTGTTGGTTGAAAGAGTGTACCGTACGGCAATAAGACCGTCAGACTCGACTGTATAACATACAAGGAAAGTCTAATGATTTCACATTACAAGGGTATTTAAAAAAAATTAAATAACATATACATACATTACAGATTTTAAATTATATTAGGTGAATGAGCGAGATCGACAGCCGTATACATCAGGCTAGACTTGCATTTAATAAAAGGTCGAAAATAATAGAATCAAATAATATAGACCTTAAACTGAGAATACTCCTCATCAAGACCTATGTATGGAGTATCTTGATGTACGGCTGCGAGACATGGTGCCTATCCGAAAGAGATAGTCGAAGACTAGAGGCTTTTGAGATGTGGTCCTATAGAAGACTATTAGGAATTTCCTGGAGAGACCGCATCACAAATGAAGAGGTTCTCCAACGAATCGAAGGAGGAAGGCACCTGCTCAGGATCCTGTCCGAAAGGCGTGCAAGATGGATCGGGCATATAATACGACAAGAGGGCCTCTTGCATGCCATAATGGAGGGCATGACCGAGGGGACAAACTCTAGGGGACGCCCACGCCGAGAGTACCTGGAGGACCTGTTGGTGGACGTGCGCTGCTCAACATACACAGACTTAAAAAGAGCCGCACAGGACAGGGGGGAATGGAGGAGAAGAGTTCAAATTGCTGCAAACCAGTCTTAGGACTGCAACCACGGAAGGAAGGTGAATGATGATTGATTTCCAACGTCCTCAGTCTTATAATTAAAGTGTTATACAAGAGGAGGAACTTTAATGTTAAAAAAACAAAGTTAATTTTATCGAGTCGACAGTCTCATAGTGGCGTATCTCTGCAGCTGCAGCTGACACGGCACATGAAGGAGAAAAATACAAATTCGTGCCAACTTCACTCTTTGATCAACCAACGGTCAACAACATTCAAATTTACTTTCTATCTTGACACACCGTCAGGATATAATGTAAACAATACCTGTATGCATGCTACTGTCAGCTCATATTCAACTCTTAGGCAGCTTGTAAGCAGCTCGCGGTCAGGTGGGAATCCGCCCCTAGTTGATGTTGGCGTGCGAGCTTTGAGTATGTTTATGCTATCAAAAATAAAACGCACGTAAAAGATTTAATCATATTTTATTTCATGAACCATCGATAGTTGAATTGAGATTATTCAATAGACTGTTTCTTAATAGTATTTCTATTGGTGTCATTAAACAAAGGAAAGGATAGCCATTTGGTAATTTTAAATGACTACCCATTGTCTCTTTAATGCCGATTTAAAGGCTGTATCGCGAGATAATTTGTTTTAAAATACTAGTAATTACGTTTTTTGAATATTTTTTTAGCGTATCTCTTTATTTGTGTTCTAATTGTCCTTGGTCCTAATAGGCGAGCATTTAGGGGTTGAACCAATTTATGTTTTTAGGAAATATACTTCGTATTTTTATCCCATTACGTAGTTTACTTTTTTATGTGGAATGGCGGCGAGACCTATTGGCGAGGAAAACAACCTTGTTACGACAACTTGAAAAAATCTTTGTCCACCACACCAAATGACTTCTTCCTGCTTGAACAATAACACCATCCAATCAGTAGTGAGGAGACACAGACGAGACGCCTCTACAAAAACAAAAATTAACCACCCAACAGGAAAAAAGAACGATTTTACAAGATCCAATAAAAACGTCAACTCGTCCCAACTATACACCCCGTCACTCGGTACACTAGTAATGTACAATTCGTCATCCTACGTATTGAAACACACCCCTAAAAGAGAATAGTCTCACACCCCTGAAAGATATATGAAACAACGTGGCTCTTGGTCAGGGGGAGAGCGAGGAGCGAGGAGCTTTTGGAGGTCTTCACATGGACATGTGAGCTAATGATTGATCCGAATGTGGAGTGTGTGATGAGTTATTGGATATAATTTTAATGTGGTTGTTGAGATTATGATGCGGTTGGAATTGTGTATGCCATCGTGTCTCAAACTGTAGATAGCGACCCCATGGGGGTCACTGTGAAATATCAGAGGGGTCATGAACATAAACACTTATACAGGTTACGTAAAACAGTAGATATCCTTACCTGATAAGGCTCATCGTCTTTGTGCAGGTACAATGTGCGTTCAGCCACATGCACGTGTATCAACGAGATATTAGGATTTTGTTGGAGGGTCGTGAAGTCTTAATTTTTTCGTGAAGTCTTAATAGGGAGGTCGCAAGGCTAAAACAGTTGTGAAAAATGGTGTACCATATGTGATAGCTTGGGATTAACGTTTGTGTGTATATGATGTAAATGCAGAGTATGAATGTTTTAGATAAGTGTTTTAGTATTTAGGATTAATATGTGAAATTAGTGATTAGTGATTAATACCACTTTGTCACAGGTCTTGCCTGGTGAAGTTTTTTTCTATATATATAATATGAAATGAAGGGTTTTTAATATTCGTTCTCTACGGTGTAAACTTTATATTATATAATATGAGTAGTAGCAAAAAAAAATACTATTGCATGTTGAGAAGCAACAATACTCGCACTCGACTATCAATAATTAGAACTAAGCAATCACGACATAGTTTCAGGGATGATAGATTTAAATGATCCAAAATATTTATAGTATTTTTTGGACAGTAAGACGCACGCCTTTACTTAGAAGAATCAATTTAAAATTGTTTTGTGTCTTATGGTCCGAAGGTAGGTGATACGTGGAATAAGCCCCTACAGAAATGACTAATATAGGTGATACGTGGAATAGGTCTCTATAGAAATGACGAAGATCGGTGATACGTGGAATAGGTTCCTTCAGAAATGACGAAAAAAGGTGATATGTGGAAGAGCTCCCTACAGAAACGACGAAGATAGATGATATGTGGAATAGGTCCCTACAGAAATGACGAAGATAGGTGATATGTGGAATAGGTCGCTACAGAAATGACGAAGATATGTGATATATAGAATAGGTCCCTACAGAAATGACGAAGATAGGTGATATGTAGAATAGGTCCCTACAGAAAGGACGAATATAGGTGATATGTGAAATAGGTCCCTACAGAAATGACGAAGGTAAGTGATACGTGGAATAGGTCCCTATAGAAATGACGAAGATAGGTGATTCATGGAATAGGTCCCTACAGAAAGGACGAAGATAGGTGATATGTGGAATAGGTCCCTTCAGAAATGACGAAGATAGATGATATTTTGAATAGGTCCCTTCATAAATGACGAAGATAGATGATACGTGGAATAGGTTCCTACAGAAATGACGAAGGAAGGTGATACGTGGAATAGGCCCCTACAGAAAAGAATTTAAACTACCAAAATAAATATTAGTCTCATTTCTTTTTATACCTATGTATGTATTTAATTTTAATACCTACGTATTATATTTTTAATACCTACGTATTGTTTATTCTTTTTCCTTAATTTTAGTTATAATAATTAATATTTTTTCTATAGCTATGGAATATTTTCAAATTAATTCGATAGTTATCGCGCAAAACAAATACAGACGTCCGATACCATCGCCCGATACCATCGGTGCAAACTGATGTTCGTTGGCTCGCTTGTGAATGAGGTGTATATTTTTATCATGTTCATATGGGCATTGCCCGAATGGATGAGTTCCAAATATGTTCAGATGAATGAAGATGAACGGGATCCTGATGTTGCAATTATGGAAATAGTAATTAAACATTAATAGTTTGTAAATATATTTGTATATTAAAATATTATTTTCCGAAAATTGTCTTAGAAAAATGATTGTACTGCACCGTTCAAAGAACTGTAAACGTTTAGGCAACTAGCTGCTGCGCAATGCTCGGAGAATTCAGTGGTCAATTCCAAAAGGCGTAGATGGATGAGAGAAGGTAGCGATGGTGAAGAGATTCCTCTTATGGCAGGTTGTATCAGGTCTCAAGTAAAACACAGGAGGTAGAATGTATTGAAAATATATTTAAAAATTAAAAAAAAACCTTATGAAAGGTCAGTCGGTCAGCGCAAGCGCTCACACCTCGCGAAATTCAAAAATTTTCGAGAGTTTTGCGCAATGCTTAGACCGACCGGTCAGCGATATACTCTGGCGACGACCGTTCATAAGTCTCATTTCCTCTGCAGTCGCGACAACGCACGTACCCAAACAAACATAAATATTTACATAGAAACCAAACAAATATCGAATTATGACACGAATCTATACACATACAAATCAAAATATATCAATAATTTACACTTCAAATTACTAATATTATTCACATATAAAAGGGTGACGCATACGTCTGATACAATGATCTACTGTGTCTTATCGTCCGGTGCGTTCTATCAATCGAAAACACGTAAATCAGCGTGTTAAGTTTCAGAATTTGTAAATTGTTCATAATATTGTAATGTTAACAAAGCTGACCTGCTGTAAAACTAAGATATATCGGTGAATTATAGCTGTTCCAGTGCCGGCACGTTGTCTATGTTGATAGTTGGCGACATCAATCACTCGTTGCCTTCGCCGTGGCGTTTAGATATTGATTCATTGCTCGTTATAATTTCCCCAGGTACCTAAGTGGGACACGCGTGTGATGATCGGATCTTAGGATCCTAAAACGGCGGCCTTAGGTGATGATGGATGATTCATGTCTTGTTTTATTTAAATCAGGGGATACAAATCATATTTTCATGTTTCAATTTTAGTCGACCGTATAGTCAACGACAAATATTTTTTTTTATTTATTTATTTAATTAACGACACAACAGTGTCTTTATATACAAATTTACATGTGACAGGTTATTATACAAGTACTTAAAATTATTGACAAATAATACAAAACTTTATCTGAAACTAACATGAAGATACAAAAAGCAGTAGTAATAATAAATTACAGTCATTGTTTTAAAATTGTTTAATAATTATATGTATATTTAAGTTCAATATATGTTATGTATGTATACCACAAAATATTACCAAACTTCACCAAGCAGACTTATGTAATTGTCGAAGACTTATTTTATAGAGGTAAAGAACTCAGATTTGTTTTTAGTGTAATAACGCATACATAGAACAAATATTGGATTTTTTGAGAATTTTGTGAGAATTTTATGGATAGATATTGAGATATAGAAAACACATGGCCTCATTAGTAGAACGAGATGCAAGTTGCTTTGCAGAATTAAAACCTTCCTACATGTTGATGCAGGGTTACTCAACTCCAGAGGCAAAGTATTGTCCTTAATGTTTTGTTTATATTACGTTATTCATATTAACATGGGGTGTACGTATACCGAAGATGCAAAATCTATGTGAATAAGAGGCTATGGAGGTCTCTCTTCGCTGTCTACTTCCAAAGGGACATGGCGTGATTGTGTATATATGTATACTTCAATTCAATGTATTCTTTATCAGCTCCGTTACAATCGTTTTTACAGGAAAAATCACTGTATGTTTTTTTTTATTTCAAGTTACGAACCGTATGATCGTGACCACTGCCCGGATATATAATATAATAGTTGTTGAATCGCTTTGAGGATACGTTGTCACTGTCCACACCCAACGCTCTCATCAAATGTTATTTATTTTAAGTTACGAACCGTGTGATCGTGACCACTGCCCGGATATATAATATAATAGTTGTTGAATCGCTTTGAGGATACGTTGTCACTGTCCACACCCAACGCTCTCATCAAATGTTATTTATTTTAAGTTACGAACCGTGTGATCGTGACCACTGCCCGGATATATAATATAATAGTTGTTGAATCGCTTTGAGGATACGTTGTCACTGTCCACACCCAACGCTCTCATCAAATGTTATTGATTTCTCGGCAGCCTATTTTGAAAGTGGATCTCCTCGTTTGTCTTGCTGTGACAGCTATTTATCTTTCCTCGTTGTATTTCCTCACATCGCCTATTTATTTATATAAGACCCACTTAAGTGGGTCATGACTAATCACTAAGTATTCAAAATAATCAGTAGCCTAATAATTGAATAGCGGTTGAATCGAATTATTTTTGTGCCAAGCTCAATGCAATAAACCTCTTTTATCTGTATGAAGAACTTATTTATTTACACATACAAGGGTTTTAACTATTAGGTGTTAACATAAGTTGTGTCCGTTTTTTTCCAATTTAAAAATAAGTACCAAAAGTAAAACAAAATAGTAAAGGTTATACGTTATTCGAAAGAAAATTTTCTGCTCTACAAGATATTATGTTTGCTTTTACGTTACATATATTATTTTATTTGATTACATGCCTTCAAAATGGAATGTCAAGTAGACGAAAGTAAGCATTCTCGACACCTCCTTCTGTTCGCGTTCAATCGAGGGAATAAAGCTGCCAAAGCTGCTCGCGATATTTGCGAAGTGTACGGTGAATATGCTATGAATGAAAAGACAGCTCGTCGATGGTTTTTGCGTTTCAAAGATGACAATTTCGATCTGAAAGACATGGAGAGTTCCGGACGACCAGTGGACTTCGATGAAGACCGCTTAAACCATATTATTCATGAAGATCCGTCGAAATTACCGTCTTTGAAACGCAAAAACCATCGACGAACTGTCTTTTCATTCATAGCATCTTCACCGTACACTGCGCAAATATTCGCGAACGGCTTTGGCAGCTTTATTCCCTCGATTGAACGCGAACAGAAGGAGGTGTCGAGAATGCTTACTTTCGTCTACTTGACATTCCATTTTTATGGCTTGTAATCAAATAAAATAATATATGTAACGTAAAAGCAAACACAATATCTTGTAGAGCACAAAATTTTCTTTCGATTAACGTATAACATTAACCGTTTTGTTTTACTTTTGGTGCTCATTTTTAAATTGAAAAAAAAAAAACGGACAAAACTTATGTTAACACCCAATACATATTTGATAGTGACTACACAAATGTGAACGACCCAATTTCATATGCCTGATAGTCATATGAGATTGGGTCATTCAATAATTAGATTTTTTTATTACGAAATCTTTGAAAAATTCGAAAAACCATGGTCTAAGATGCTTGATTTCTATCCGGGAGTTTTGGAATCGATTCCCGATGGAACCCGGATAAAATAAGAAAAAGGTATCAGTGATTTTTAATATTTTCAGTATCTCAACAATTTCTCGTTTAGTAGAGTGATTCATTTCGATTTAAGTCTTGATTTGGTGATCGTCGGTGGTAAACGACTTTTCCGAGTGGACACCGTCATAACGATTTTTAAACCACATTTGGTACTAAAATGATCAAACACCGAAAAAAATACTTATTTTATTACATCTTCAAAATAACGCTAAAGGAAATAAGCCTAAGGCCTCGGCCACACAGGTAGGAGCCTCGCTTGATGCTTAGAGCTACGCTGCGAGTTAGGCGACATATTCTAGCGAACTAACGCACCGCTTACTATCGCAATGGCCACACTGCAAGCTTCGCGCCACACTACATGACGACTAATCATCGAGTGAATCTCCTAGCGAACAGACGTGTTGGTTAATTTTATTGTGTCACCGTGACTTTATAAGATGGCGGAAGTTTTAATAACAGCTGTGTATAAAAGGGAGCCGTTGTGGAACCCATCGAGCAAATGATACAAAAATGTACCTGTAATAAAATCACTTTGGAATGAAGTTGCACAGGAAGTAAATAAAGATGGTAAGTTGTAATGAAATTGGTTAGTTTTGAGAGTGGCATCGTTTGTTGACTGAAACGCTCACAAATGTCAAATGAATATGGTATGTGCGAAGCACTTTGGTGTGGCCATGCATGAAGTCAGCTAGTATATGAGTCACGTAAAACCTAGCTTAGTACCTAACGAAGCACTTTGGTGTAGCCTCGGCCTAAGTAATTTGAATCAACAATTGCTCAAAACATGCGCTAATTATTACCATTGAAATTGTGTGAGAAAAGTGTACGTATTCAGAAGAGAAGGATATATGTCGAGATAAAAAAAATGACGCACTGTCCTCTCTGCCTACCATTATAGGAAAATGGTGTGATTGTATATCGTTGTTCAATGTATGTGCTAAAAGCAATTGTACGAGTATTTAAGAAAAATGAACGTTATTTTTCTTCAGAAGGTAAACATTGACACGAACCACTGACTAATCGGAAACCGATCAGGAAAAAAACTTGGAAAATGCATTACATAAAGATAATATGAAATACTTAAGTTCTTATTATATTCTGACAGATTATTACTAATAAACACGTTTCAGGACACACTCATGCGTAGTTCTCGGTTTGTGTTAATCTCCGCAATGTATATTATATCTTATTAATAGCTTCGTCAAAAGTCAAGGCGATCCTCTTTGCCGTGCTGCGATAGCCTGACTCACACGCATGTGACGAGTAGGACGTACGTATTATAGAAATATAAAAAGTAGTCGAGTAAATATGGCGTAAGTTCCTCACTTCCGTGTCGTCTTTCCACCTTCCGCCATGCCTGCGAATTGCTACAGAAACGTGGCAATATTGTTTAATTCTAATCTGTCTTTCGTAGCAAATGGTCAAGGTGATTATTCGACAATTTGTACGGTATTAAAGTTGGTGGCTAGAAGCGGAACTTCCATTAAATGTACGTGCTATAGCCATCGAAGTATTTCCAGTCTGGTTTTCACTGCAATCCTCTTTAACACCTTTTTTTTTTTAACCTGGCAAGGTTATTGCGATGTGGCAATCTCTTCCAACCAACCAGAAATATGTTTTCATAGGCCCTAAGTGTTAACCAGACTAGAATCCTATTTAAAAAAATCTGGGTTCCAGTGAGGATCGAACCCGTAACCTCCGGATCGGCAGAAGAGTGTCTTACCACCAGACCACGGAGGTCGTCTGGTTGGTTGGAAAAATTACCACAAGACAATAAACCCTTCAAGGTTATTTGTTATAAAACGAAAGTGTTATACAGTAATACTTATTTATTTAGATACTTTATTGTAAAACATACAAATGTTGAGTTTATTGCTTTTAGGCAATCTCTTTCAATCAACTATATAAGAGATCAACTATTGGGTGTACAAATTATTTCGGGCCGTTTTTTTGTGTTCAAAAATGCATTTATTTCTAAACAAAATGAATGACCAGATCAATTCAAGTATTGTCTATCGATGGCTACTACTTTTTCACATCTCTCAGGCAATTTTCGAATTCCATCTCGAAAAAATGACTCGTCTTTTGAGGCAATCCAAGTTTGGAGCCAATTTTCGGTTTCTACGAAAGAAGTGATCCGGTGACCTGCCAAATCGTGCTGCATCCTTCGGAACAACCAGTAATCAGAAGGAGCAATGTCCAGGGAATACAGCGGGGGCGGTAAAACATCCCATTTGAGCGTTTCCAAATATTTTTTTATGACTTTTGCGACATGAGGCCGAGCGTTTTCATGAAGAAGAATAACTTTATCATGTCTTTGCTCATATTCCGGCCGTTTTTCTCGCAATGCACGGCTCAAACTAATTAATTGTAGCCGATAGCGATCGCCCGTAATGGAATCGCCAGGTTTCAGCACCTCATAGTAAACAACACCCCTTTGGTCCCACCAGATACAGAGCATGATCTTCGAACCATGTATGTTCGGTTTTTATTTTTTTTAATAATTGATCAAGCAGTTTAATTGTCTCCGTCGAAGTTGATTTTTTTTTAATGTTTGTGTTTTAAATTAAAAGTTGGAGAATCATTTATCTTCGTTCTTATTTTTCGTTTTTTCTTTATGTTCAAATGCATTGAGACTGTCCTTGATGAATGACCGCTACGTATTCAGCTAAGTACACCAGAGTTTTTCAATGTTTTATATTATTGTATTATTTTTAAATACATAATCTTTTTACAATGTAATATTTTTATTACCTTATATTTATTAGAAAAAAAAACGTGAAAAATCAATATAATGGGAAAATGAGATTAAGGAATCAATAATCGCGCTTTAAAATATGTAGGAGTATATCGCCTGTTGAGAATCATAGTGGCGAAACTACAAAAAAATAAATTTTCGAGTTAAGACTTCCGAATGTCACTAAAATGACTCCTTTTGAAAGTATATTTCAACTCCTTGAAGCGTCAATGAGTTGAAATATACTTTCGCCACTTACGCACGTAAAAAATTAGTCATTTTAGTGCCATTTGGAAGACTTAACTCGAAAATATTTTTACACTATGATTCTCAACAGGCGATATGAGTTGTTTAATATGAAAAACAGCAATTGGTCGAATTTGCGTGAATTGAATTAACACTGAGGAAATGTTCCTATTGTAAAACTACACATTTTTAAATGTTCACATGGTAACAAAAACAACAATATAAGGGTTATTGTTGTTTTTGTTACCATGTAAACATTAAAAAATGTGTTGTTTTACAATAGGAACATTTCCTCGGTGTTAACTCAATTCACGCAAAATCGACAGATTGCTGTTTTTGATACTAAACGACTCATATCTGCATAGTGAAAAAAGTATCGTATATTTCAAAATGGTTTTTAAATTTGATGAAATCTTTCCGTTTTTCTTTGTAAACTTGGTGGATCATGTAATTTGAGTAGTTTATCCAAACATGTGTATATTTCACACATTTGTTTAACATTTATAAACTCAACAGTACGAGTAGATATCATCATTGTCAATCAGGGTCGATACACTGCTGGATGTAGGTCTCCCCAAGTTGACTCCAAATAGTTCGGTTTTTTGTTAGTTGATGCCATATGATGCTGCCATGCTTCCTGATTTCATCTATCCAGCGAACCTTCGGTCTTCCTGTGGACCTCTTTATGCCACTTGGGTACCATTGGATTATTTCGGATGTCCATCGGGAGTCTGACATTCTGGCTACGTGTCCTGCCCATTGCCATTTCATTCTTTTGCACACCTTTATAACGTATTCTACCGTTATTATATTGCGAATCCAGGTGTTTCGTTTACGGTCTCTTTTAGTATATCCCAAAATGCATCTCTCCATGCCCCTTGTGCGGCCTGGAGCTTTTGTGTGTTCTTATACTGTTAGCGTCCATGTCCTACATGGACGCTCACGAGTACTGAAAGTAAAATTAAAAAAAACTTGGTCCTTTGTTAAATCTAGTTATGTGACAGGAATGACAAAATTTTGCTTTGGAGTTGTTTAGTAGTTAGTTGTATATTTCCAATTTCATTATTTTATTAGACTATCATGAACAATAACTGCATAAAGTAGAACAACACAAATTAGATAGTTTAATTTAGATTTTAATCTACTTGCGGCAACAATTTTAAAACTTCGTCAAATCAGATATCACCTCAAGAGTGCTCTGAATTGATAAAATGCATAATAACCTACTTAACAAATTTTGTTAGAATGGTGTCTGAAGGTATGCTTTTAATATCGGTATGCCATTAATAAATGACAAGTGTATTATTTACCACACTACTTACACCAATACTGCTACTTATGATATTTGCCGACCTCCGTAACCTAGTTGGTAGGACGCTTATCTTCCCGGTCCTATCCGGTCCTTGCGGGTACGCTGAAACCCGGTTATAAAAAAAATATCAGTCTGATTTTCTCTTAAAGTCTCATATACATCTTTATGCTTGGTTAGAGGAGATTGCCACATGACAATAATGTTATAAAGTTGCATTTTATACAAATAGAGTGTTATATAGCTACCGGACGTGATTTGTTTAGTAGTAGTGGGTTCAGGTCCCGAGTTAGAGCGCGTTTCAAGAGAGTTTGCTCTCTAAATGGCACCATGTAAAGTTGTCCTTCGAATGGATTTGAATTGGGCAGATATCTAAACGATTGCGATATAATCACGTAGGGCGATAGGTGATGCTATCAATCTGGGATAAAAACTTAATATACCACTTATAAAATCAAGGGTACAATTGAAATGGCAAGTTTTTTATTAGAAAAAGTGAAATTAATCTGAAGAAATGTTGTATCTTACAGCCGTGTGTCGTTCGTTAAGCGTTAAGTACGAGTATATCACCAAATGTTGTGTTCTACAGCCGTGTGTCGTTCGTTAAGCGTTAAGTATATGACCAACCCGCGCCCCATGTCAAGTACTCGCATTGTGATCTGCAATATTTGCTGTACGCATAAGTGTGTGTGTGTGTGTGTGTGTGTGTGTGTGTAATGTACACAACCGAGTCGTGATATTGCTTCGTCCGCATTGCATTGCTCGACGCACTCGTGTCATCCGATAGTACTGCAATGGCACGAACGATGAAATAAGCGTTTTACTTTTCGCTCAAAAATGAACTCGGACAATTTCTTAAAATCGTCATTAAACATTTAGCAGGATAATTTATAAATGAATGCTAATATGCGGCTCAAACTGTGCAATATTGCAGAACTCGAAACTGCACACTTCTGCTGGAACTATTTACCATCACGCCATTCTCCTGTCGGCGAAGGCAGAGAGGAAAGAATGCCAGGCTTACCTATCTCGACGCCCTTAGCCTCCTCTACATCCGTACAACTTCTACGTTACACAACTATTTACGATCTACATAATTTGTTCAATGACGTAGCTATTAGACTTGATCCGCGAAAGTTGTATGTTAAACGAAAATAAGAACTGTAAATTTTATAAACCTTTTAGTTTAAAAGTATATTACATCTATACTTATGCGATAAATATACTTATACATTTGTCTGAAATTCTTAGACAACGGTTACAGGAAGACTGTTGAAAGATTGGAAAAGACACGATATGGATGACCCTCGGTTTTCGTGGGTGATAAAGTTATAAGACGTTTGCGGATTAATCAAAAGGTATTAACCCAAGTAGCCCGCTATCAACCTGTTTCCATAACTGTACCTAACCAATAAGGGGCGTAGCCCGCTATCATTACCTAACTCGCATCGCACAGGCAAAATCGTTCGCTATTTTGTTCTACCTCAAAATATTTAGGTCATAATCATTTATGCCAAAAAAATATTCTTTGAGTTAGTCTTGTAATGTTAATATAAATAACGTTTCGACAAATAAAAAAGTTTTTTTTATTCGATAAAGGAAAATGCCCAGGAAACTGTGATTTAAAATATAATCAACGTTTTTTAAAATCAGAAATATACAAGGAAATGTAGTAACACGTCGGGTCTCTGAGTAGAAAGGTAATGTCTTTTTAATCACTGTTCGAAGCATGTCAACGAAGGTAAACTGGGAGCTGTGTCCCCATACTACGAATTTTTAGGTTCTCATGCGATTGCTCCTAAATTTAGGATAACTTCCTCGGTTCAACTCGCTTTTCGTAAGCTCTTACAAGGAAATTTATGTATAAATATGTACGATTAAATTAATTTCGAAATATAATTTAATAAAATTAATTGTTTGAAATACCAGAAAAAGTAGGGCCTCGGCCACACAGGTAGGAGCCTCGCTTGATGCTTAGAGCTACGCTGCGAGTTAGGCGACATATCCTAGCGAATCAACACACCGCATACTATCGCAATGGCCACACTGCACGCTTCGCGCCACACTACATGACGATTAGTCACCGAGTGAATCTCCTAGCGAACAGACGACTTGGTTAATTTTATTGTGCACCGTGATTTTACAAGATGGCGGAAGTTTTAATAACAGCTGTGTATAAAAGGGAGCCGTTGTGGAACCCATCGAGCAAATTATATGATACAAAAATGTACCTGTAATAAAATCACTTTGGAATGAAGTTGCACAGGAAGTAAATAGATAGTAAGTTGTAATGAAATTGGTTAGTTTTGAGAGTGGTATCGTGTGTTGACTCAACCGCTCCCAACTGTCAAATGAATTCGTGCGTAGCACTTTGGTGTGGCCATGCATGAAGTCACCTAGTATATGAGTCACGTAAAACTTAGCTTAACACCTAACGAAGCTCTTTGGTGTGGCCTCGGCCTAAAACAATGTTTTTATTTCAATTGATAAAAAAAAATGTCGCTGTTTTAAAAAAATATACCTACATATTTATTACATTTATTATATTTTAAATACGTATAACATATTTTTTGTGATTTAAACAGTTCTTTTTCTGTTAAATTAAGTATATGAATCGCTGTCAAAATAAATATTTTGCACCTGGTATGAGTACACGATTTCCGTTTTCCAAATGATATTTCGTTGAAATATCGTAGCGTTGAGACGTTTGACAGCTTAGATTTGTTCAAATTACATTCAACGTTTTTTGCCTTTGTTATTGCGGCTTGAAACATTCCTGCTGTTTGATTTTTACCTTTTTGGGAATCGGCTATTAAATTTTTTCCGTTCGAAAGGGTTGTATAATAACGAACACCAGATAAATAATTTAGGCAAAGGTGACATATGCTCTGATTTTTTCTTACATGATATTTTTTTCTTACATATTTGATACTAAATAACATGTATTCAAAAATAATAATAACATGACAAACTCTATGATGTAAGAAATTATTCCGATGTGTTTATATGATACTTGCTGATAACATAATTATTGTCAGTTTGTTTAACTTAACGAACTAAAATTATTGGAATTAAACATGATGTGCGATTATTATATGTCTTGCATATGTGAACATGCAGTCTAGAAATTGACAGAAATTTTTTTGTATTATCCAATTAACTATTCAAACTTTTTCTTTCAAAAAGTTTACGAAGTTTACGTTGAGTGACTCATGGTGTCATGACTTGTGTCGATTTTTATTGACGTTTTGTAAGGTTTTTTAAATATGTATCAATCCATACCTGTCCCACAGATGGGCACGCTGCCACTTTTATTGGTTTTACCAGTGAAAAAGTCAACCCGTCTCACAGATGGGCACGCTGCCACTCTTATTGGTTTTACCAGTGGAAAAGCCAACCTGTCCCACAGATGGGCACGGTGCCACTCTTATTGGTTTTACCAGTGAAAAAGTCAACCCGTCCCACAGATGGGCACGCTGCCACTCTTATTGATTTTACCAGTGGAAAAGTCAACCCGTCCCACAGATGGGCACGCTGCCACTCTTATTGGTTTTACCAGTGGAAAAGTCAACCCGTCCCACAGATGGGCACTCTGCCACTCTTATTGGTTTTACCAGTGGAAAAGTCAACTCTTCCCACAGATGGGCACGCTGCCACTCTTATGGGTTTTACCAGTGAAAAAGTCAACTCTTCCCACAGATGGGCAACGCTGTCACACTTATTGGTTTTACCAGTGTAAATGTCAACCCGTCTCACAAATGGGCACGCTGCCACTTTTATTGGTTTAACCAGTGGTAAAGTCAACCCGTCCCACATATGGGCACGCTGCCACTCTTATGGGTTTTAATTTTCAAAAGAGAACAAAAACACGTTGAGAATTTAGACTTTTAAAACAACAGTTAGTTGTCTTTTTATTCAAGACGTCTTGTTTTCGGCGATGACATGGTTAAATGTAGGACTCGGCGGCACGTTGATAAATCTTTACACGCTGAATAGTATCACGACAAAAAATCTCGTGTAATAAGAACATGACATCATTAGTTACTCGTTACGGGGGCATTACAATGACATTTGGAGCGAGACACTCACGAATTACAAAGTCTTCAGGATATATTCGAACATGTCACCTCGAGGACTTGATTTAATGACTTATAAAAGTTAATTCATACAACTAAAGTTAGACAAATCACGGTCATCCAATATACAAAGCATTATACTTTCTTTCCCTGTGTTCCTTGGTTCTTCCATTATTTATCTTCCTAGTATTTCTTCCTTTATCTTAGCCGCAGAAGAAATGTTCATTGTAATTTATTTTTATCAAACACTGTTTATTCCACTTTTTTTGTGACGGTATAACCATACCCGTTTCAATGCTTTCACCTCATTTTCAGGGGAGCACAAACAAGACTTGTTTGTGCTCACTGTCTTGTTTGTGCTCCCCTGAAGATGAGGTGAAAGCCTTGAAACCGGTAGGGTTATACCGTCACAAAAAAGTGGAATAAACAGTGTTTGATAAAAATAAATTACAATATCTTTAAACCTCCACAACGTTAATGCCTTAACTATAAACAACACAGAAATGTTCATTTTAACCCTTCCCTTACGGTGATAAAATTGAAACGCGCGCTCCGGTGTTGGGTAGTGAGTACGCGATCAAAAATTAGCGATTTTAAATCGGAAAAATAACAACATTCATAGATAATCCCCTTAATTAATTAAAATTGAAGTTAAAAATTATAATAATTGAGATTTATTTGCTGAAAACATTAAAAAACCATCTGGCAACGCTCACGGAACGGGCGTAGATCTAGTCTCGTTGCCAGCCCAAAAGCTACTGCGGCGCGGAGCGGCGGTGGCATACCCGGGTGTGGCTTACACTTGCGACGTTGAGACAATTGAGCTCCTCGCAATTCAGTGAAGTATGCAAAAGTGAGATGCGAATATAGTGTCGCGCTTCCCGCATACTCTTCACCTATCGTCAAGACCCAAGATCGAGGCACTCACAGCGTTTAAATGCTAATTTGTTTTCGATCTTCACAAAACACCTACGATGTAGTCGATAAATTCTGATTATTATTAATATTATTTTTTAAATCAATGCGTAAATATATTATGGAGGAATACCTAAAATCTTAACCTTGTATTTATTATATTTATAGAGATATTGATGGTTATTAGAAGCAACGTGTAGAAGATACCTAACACAGGGAAGGAAAGGTTAAATTGTCAAAAAATCTTATTGTTATCTTACAATTCTATATTATTAATCGATTACATGTTCAAATCATGCAATACATATGTTAAAATAATGGTTCACAACAGAGTATTAGTGCCAACATTGATGTATGGCAGTGAAACATGGACGTGAAAAATGGAGGGGAAATTTGTGCAGTGTAGCGTTTGTGGTGTTTCGATGTATGACAGAATAAGTTCATAAAAACCTAGGAAACAAGAGCTGAAACAAATAGAAAACAAAACATGCGGTGCTCTGTCCTGGCAGTAGCGTTATGACCATTAGCATCATTCCGGATCTGTCAAAATATCCAACAGCTGACCGGTGTGACGGCGCGGCACGCACGTGTTTCGCTTAGAATTATTTTTCGCGCTTCATCGGTACTTTGTTTGCAAATCGTTAGTGAATTATGATAACGAGATGGTTTGAATTATCATAAAGGATAATGTGTATGTTATGTATGCTTTTTGTAATTGAGAAAATTATGCGGTTTTCAATGCTATTACCTGCCATCATTCATTGTATAATTGCATGATTGTCCTCTTTAGAAGTAATTTTTAAGGCACTGAGGGAGTTTTCACTGTGATACATGCAACAGATTTAGTATACATACATACCATCATGCTGTCTCCCTGTTGGGTAAAGCCAGCTTTCTTATCGCGACACACGTCTTTCAAATCCATACACCGTTCCATACGGCTCCTAAGATTTCTTGTTATCAACAATTTCTTCTGTCAATATATTCACTTGATCCAACGATACTTCCATTGCTCTCCCTCCACCACGCATGGACATTTGTTTTGTTAGTCTTTCTTCATTCATTCGTTTCTCATGCACAAACCACCTCAGAGTGCTCTTCATTTACTCAACACATCAGTCTTAAATTCACATTCATCCCTAATCACTTCATTCCGTATTCTGTCATACATTGTCATCCCACGTATTCTTCTTAGTGCACTATACTAATGAGTATACATCATAAAATATATATAATGGCACTGCAATCGGTTATTTATTAATATTGCTGATTTAGTGCTTTACTTAAGTCACCTGTTTTCTATGATATATTTTGGAACTATTGAACTCTAGTTAAGAAAGTGAGTTCGTATGTCCAAGGGGATTTTTTCTCTAGAAAATATACCATAATACTATACTTCGCAAACTTTAATATCTTTGATCGTGTAGTGTAACCTAAATTTGAGTGTCCTGCTGTCAGGAATACATAGCCTCCCTGATCTTACGTCCTATTTAATCAGTGGATGTGTTGACTTCGTTTAAAATGATGTGTTGACTTTTTTTTGATGTGTTGACGGTATGGATGTGTTGACTTCGTTTAATATAAGTTTCCACATGTCGGCGACCACTTCTGACCTCGGTCTTTAAAAAATCGGAGAATTTTATTTTCGAAGTTTACAAACTGTGGTTTTACCCTAAGAATACATTTTTAATTGAGGAAATGTGATTGGTGCACTCTGACAGGATGTTGTAGAAGGCTCTACAAAGGCTTTACGACCATCAGAAGTGAGTTTCAGGCACCATTCTGAAAGGTACCAAACCCTTCATCCATCAGGGTTAACTCGAAACATCATATCTTAGGTGAATATATTTTTTTACAATTAATATATCTTTAGAAATATAATTATATTATCCAGTAGGCATAACACATATGTACAAGGTAATAAATTCATATTAAATTCATATACTCCTTCATATATAGGTGTTCACGGCCATTATTCAAGACGTCCCTAAGAGACAAAATAAAAAGCTCACGCATTCGTGGAGGCCTAGGTGTTACAGACATCAACAGTAAGATGAAGGAGAGGCGATTGAGATGGTATGGGCACGTTGGACGCAGAGCACCCGATCACATTGTGAACCAGGCAATCTCCATGGATTTTCCTCGAATAACAACCAGAGGAAGACCAAAGAATTCATGGGTGGTGCAAAAAGATAACCTGATGCAAGAGGCACGGCCTGGGGGACGTAGTACGGGACAGAAGAGCATACGACCTGAGGACGAGGAGAATTGACCCCAACAGTCTTCGCTGACAGTGAGTTGGGATGGAGCCAGGGAGAAGAAGAAGGCCATTATTCAAGACGAATATGTTACTTGGTTTACGAGTATATAGTCAATTGGCCACTAAAACATAAATTCGAACTAGACAATATCAAAATTTGGCTAAGATGATAGGCCACAACAGTATTTTAGTATCAACTTTGATGTATGGGAGTGTAGCGTGGATTGAAAAGAACCAAATAAAC
This sequence comes from Odontocerum albicorne, assembly GCA_949825065.1. Classification (NCBI taxonomy): domain Eukaryota; kingdom Metazoa; phylum Arthropoda; class Insecta; order Trichoptera; family Odontoceridae; genus Odontocerum; species Odontocerum albicorne. The sequence goes on from OX463842.1 coordinate 47,700,895, forward strand.
GCTATAGAAATGCGTGCACTAAGAATAATACATGAGGTTAGACTCAAATGTAGACTCGAATGATGATGTATTGAGTAAGATGAAGAAGAGTTATGTGAAATTGGGCATATGTAGTGAATTACTGAGGGACTAACAAAACAGATAGATAGTGCAAATTTGAGTATGGATAGATCAACGGAATGATATTTTGGAAGAAGGAAATGTAGAAAGTCAGGGAAATTGTAAGAATTTTATGAGAATGTGTATGGATGTCGAAGAGGCGAAGGGTATATGATATGTCGAGATAAGAAAGTCTGGCGCTCTGTCCTCTTTGTCTAACCCGACAGGGAGATGATATGTTTTCGTATGTAACTTGGTATACAAAAATTCTTAAGAAATTCGTAAAATAAAGTACATTAAAATTAATTTAATTGAGAAGGGGATAACTGGAATCTAACATTTTTTATAATTTATTTGATGCCTTACAAATATATGGAAATTTTCTGGTGTAAGTACGACTGATTTCCCTCAACACAAATAATAACGTGTTCGGCATTTCGTCTATAGGTGAAAGAAGGGAGGTTGTATTGTTGTTAATATGAGGCGATCACGTGGACAAATACACGCACACGCACCTTCCCAGCCGGCACGCGATCCATTCACGTGGCCAGTGGACTGGGGGAGTGGAAGAGTCGTGGAGAAAACCTTCATGAATTCTTGAGTAGAGGGAACTTCTCGGTTGGTCAGCTGGTTGGCTTAGGGTGACGTGTACAAACAAGTGTCAGACCGGATTGAAGGTGCGAGTGTACTCGTGTCTACTTGCATCAATTCGATAAGTCATCAGCTGTAGTTGGTGCAAAAGGATTAGGCTCTTAGACAAGGATTTGAGTTATAGGTAAACTTCGTATATCCTTCTCAATAACAGTGAGAGCTGGTTGTTAAATGAATTTCATTGCGATACTCACTTTCGATGATTATTTGTTCAACTTCTGTTGACAGTTTTATATTATTTTTAGGACGTTTGAAAATTTAAACTTTAAGTTTTCAGTCTTTTTCGGAGTTCATACCCTGTTGAATTCAGCCTTCTTCCTTAGATCTCGACCACGAGAAGCCTAAATGGGCACCTGTCGAAAATAAATGGAAGGTATGGAAGAGGAACATTGAGGAAAGTAAGATTGGATCATGTGAATGATAGTTTAATGAAGGAAATGTAAAAAGCCAGAGAAGTCGTAGTTGTATAGATGTGGAAGAGGGGAAGTATGTGTGTTGAGATAAGAAAGTCTGGCGCTCTGTCCTCTGTCTACTCCGACAGGGAAATGGCGCGATGTCATGTATGTTTTATTTACATCTTGAATGGAGGCTGCAATGTCTTCGAAACGTAGATCATTATTTGCGCTAACTCAACACGTCATAACTCGGGAAAATATTTGATATTTTATGTTGTTCGTAATCCTTTAACACGCTCAGTCACTACGAGCTTCTCCAGCTTCTTCTAGCGACTAGTTCGAGTAGGAATCTTTTACTTACCTAATTCTTCCTCCTAGTTTTTTTATACGGTGTGGCGTCGCCTTTTCGTTTCAATTTTCCTGAGTTCCCTTGTGCGTGTGCCCCTCACACGCAATGCATCCTCTCCAGCTGGTCACAACGTCCGGTGTCAGTCTGAGTTTCATTTTCCATGCCTTCTGATTCTACCTGACTCCTAGATACCGAAGATTTGTTATTTTACATATTGTCAACATGTTAGTCATTTCTCAGCCTATAGTATGTAAAGCTGTAATCGCAAATACTTTATCTCATAAATCGCTTCTACTATGTAAACTGTTTTGGGAGACTTTCGTGTTTCCACTAGACGGGATATAGCATGGCTGTCAAATAAATCCATTCTGTCGTGTAGCTCATGACTGAGCATTGTGTCTCCCAAGATAGCCTCCGACGACTTTCGTCCATCCATCCATGCACTCCGCGACTCGAAGGGCAGTATTTAAGGTTAGTCCAGTTGCGTCTCTCACTTGCTCAGTCCAACGCATTGGGATTCTTCCTCTTGTGTGTCGTCCTTCCTCACTTCCAGTAACTATTAACCTCTCCAAACTGTCTCTTTGACCACGAGCAATGTGTCTCCAAAGAATCGGAGGACATGTTGAAGGCATATTGTCGACAATCTGTCGGTGATTCTCAAATCTTCGAGAATGGAGGCGTTAGTTCGCCTTGCCGTCAAACAAATACCGGACCTATAAATAACGTACTTTGTAGTTCGTCTTCTCTTGGTAAGTTTTCTGCGGGTTTCTTACCAAATATGTTTTTTCTGAACATATGCAGATGCGGAGAAGTACCTAATGTAATGGCCGCAGCCACTACCTTCCTATCCTTACACTCGAGTGGTTGTTATATTTTAATATGTCAATAATAGTGGTTTCCAGTCCCGAGCAAGAACGTCCTTGAGGGGAGTTTTCTCTCTAAACGGCGCTGTGTAAATTTTCCTTTTATTATTATCTCCATACGTTTCTATCCACGCAAACAGCCTTTGCTTTATTCATATCCATATATTTTGTTATGTATGCTTTTAGGTATTCCATACTTTTTACTTTTCCGTCAATTAAAATTTCTTTATATCATTATATTTAAATTTTTACACAATTCTACTCTATACAAGATAAACTTTCTATATCTGGGAGAGTTTGCTCTCTAAACGGCGCTTTATAAATTGCCATTTTATTTTTATTTTTGACCAATATTGTCGCTTTTCTGCAACTCGGTGACACATGGACCCTGGAACTGACTTTGTATATGAGACTTTGACAGATATTCGTGTACTGTAGATAACATTTTCCTTGATCTTGAAGTTCTGCATATGATAACTATTGGTGTTATGTTATGCCAACAAAAAAAAAAAAGATTGGTGCGTCCATGACATGAAATGTAGGCCGACTCTGATAACGGTAGGAGCTGTCCGTCTAGACGTAGACGTCAGGATAGTTTGCGCCGAATCATTAAAACAATAATTCATAATGAAATCAAGTGACCGTTATTCTCCTCCGTCTAGTGCCATATGATTATGTAACAAAGTTATATGAATCTAGTGACGATATTCACCATGATTGGTTTATAGAGTGACCATGATTTTATCACGAGTGAGATTGAATTGTCCATACTTGATCAAAGGTTTAGGCTTGCACTATAAAATATTTAATAATAAATTATTTTTTTTATTCCACTAATTACATTAATCACCGCAAAATTTCACAAGTTGCAAACCATACAATCGAGATAAATCATTATTTCAAAGGTAATAAAGTTGAAGATTTATATACGTTACAAAAATTATATAAAACAATTAATTTAGCAACATTAGAGATACACAAAGTCATAAGCAAAAATTTAAAAAAATATTTACAAAGAATGCAAAAGATTTCACACGTCTTCAACATTTTTCCTTTGGATTGATATTGTCGAATTTATAAGAAATATTGAATATAATCGAAATCTTTTCGTCAACAGACCACACACACACTCTTGTTGTAGGTGGTACATAGTAACATGACACCAGTCGCATATATGTTCTCATAAGAAATTGGGATCATTCCGCCCTAAGGAACCTCGGGTTAGGAGGTAGGAACACGTGTAACGGGGATTAATGTAATTATAAAGTAATTTAACGTTTAATATTCTATTTATAGTTTCTTTATTGGGATTATTTTTTAGATTGTTTTAGTAACTGACATCTAACAAGCGCCCGAAACAGAATTGAGGAAGTCAAGAGGAAGGCTTATTTCTGGACGTATGTTATAGTTTAAAGCTACGGTTTCCTAAGAAAGCGAGTTCATTATATAGCGCACGTAACATAACGTGATGCTGGCGCGCCGCCAGACGGCAGAAATGAGAACCCACAACTGTCAGTTGGAAACGTCAAACGATATTATTCCACATATTTTGTTTCAACTGAGCTTTTCTATAGTATTTGCTCTTCACATTATATTAAGCTTCATTATTTCTTACAAAATCAATCAATATTTCGTCATTTTCGCTGGTCCAAATTAAATAACATTTGCGTCGCATCCGCCTGGCGCGCCGTCAGACGGCAGAAATGAGAACCCACAACTGTCACTTGGAAACGTCAAACGATATTATTCCACATATTTTGTTTCAACTGGGCTTTGCTATAGTATTTGCTCTTCACATTACGTAAAGCTTCATTATTTCTTACAAAATCAATCAATATTTCGTCATTTTCGCTGGTCCAAATTACGTTTGCACTCAATTTTTTATTTTAAAACGGTGTTCGCTATACGGGAAAAATCGTTCCACGACTGTTTGCTCCGCTATCACGGCCGTCATGCAAATGTCAGCATTGCTATTTGACATTACGCTCACAACCAACGCACTCTAGGAAACCAACGCCATTTGTTTGCATAGACAATGTTTAGTAACGTGCGCTATATAACGACACAACCAACGCTCTCTAGGAAACCACGCCATATGGTTTGCATAGACAATGTTTTGTTACGTGCGCTATATAACGACACCACTTTCTTAGGAAACCAATGTTTAGCAGGTCGATGATTTGGCTTTTCGAAAGTTGATAATATATTAATATTGATAGTAATGTTTTTCCGGTAATGTGGATTTGATGGCTTCTAAGATTAAATATATGTTTCGTTACTGTATAATATGTTTGCTATTTTTTTAACTTAATATTTATTACTTATATATTAGTTGATAAGTCTTTCTATTGAGTTGATAAGAAATGTATTCAGGTAATTTATTTGCCTTACAGTGCCAGACATGTTTTCATTCTAAATTATTTACCAATTCGTCCCTAGTTTAGTTGGTTAGACTTTCATCTTCCACCTGGGGTTTCGGGTTGGATCCCTGTGGTAATCAAACACCTGTCTCTATCCAGGTAGTAAGTAGTACGTTAATGAGGTAATTGTTTTATCTGCACATTTAAGGTCGAGCTTTCAAAAAGTATAACGACAAGTCAGGAGCTTTTCACCTATTCCAGTGGTTCTTAAACCCGAAGGTTTTGTTAATGGAGTCGAAGACAATGTTGTTTCTCAACATATTATTCCCCTACGCTTTTCAATGTGTCTTCAACAAACTACTGACGCAGAAAGAGATAATAATTGAACATACCATATACATATTATTTGTACATGTACGAATGGGGTCTGGCAAAATTGTCTCTCTGTGAATATTGGAAGATTCATAGCATGGACCACATCGTTGACAGCTTCCCACTGTATGCCTTTTCTGGAGGCATGCAGGAGCACCACGGAATGTCACCGCACTCTCTAATCTGGCTGTAGAGGATACATTGCATGTGAGGACCGCACGCAGAAGAAGTGAAAACTATTTTGATTTTCACTTCTGCGTGGTCTGTAAAACGTGCTAACTCGTCTTTTTATCAAACTTTGCCTTTAAATATCACAATCGATGGTAAATTATGGGTTAGATCTTTTTTGCATATGTAAGTTCAATTAATTGAAGTATTGTCGCCCTATACTGTACGTTTATCACAGCAACTCGCGATATGTGACAAGTGGTTTCTATCAGGCCAATTGATTTGCGGCTGTCGGAAGTGTCATCCTTCGCGCGCCCAGCCAATCGAGGGCCGCGCCGTCCTCTGCCAGGCTAAATACTAATATATGACATTGGCGCTGGCCGCATAGGTTGCGTGCAGTTGTCACTTGGCACTTGTCGCACTCCACGATCCATATCACGCTTCCTCAGCCTACGTGCTGTGATTTTCTTTTACATGCCAGTACTATACTGCATTGTCATCATATTTTATTGTACGACGGCCTCGACGGTTGCCTAGTTGGCGCTTGACTTCTACTTGAGGGTGTCGGACTCGATTCTTGGTGGTATCCGAAAAAAGAAAAAAAAAATCTAGTTTGTAAGTTCATCTGGTAACAATGTTCACACGCACTATAGTGTCATTGCCTCTTAATATGATGTTGTATTGCTAACACGTGCGACGAAGCGAAGTTTCGTGCCTTCTTAATGGAGCCAAAGACAATGTTTTCTCCCGGTCTCGATCTTTAATATACTCGTATCTGAATTGCCGATTTGGATAAGTTGAAGAGTACAATACGAATGAATTGCACATATGTATTGTAAATACATACGTATCATCACGTAAGCAGAGATCATAGATCTCCACAATTTTCTATCTAGACACACTTATTTTGCTTCCTCCGCATTCATACATCTCGTCATGCACAATGTTGTATTAATTGTGCTTCTCACTTTACCTTTATTTTTTAAAAAGTAGTCCGCTTGATTCAACATTTTTTTATCTTTTTGCTGTTTTGTACTAAATACTTTGAATGTTTAATTTAAAAAGCTAGAACGAGGGTTTGTTCATAATGTAAATATACTATTAGTAGTCTCTAGACTACGGTAGCTTGATGGTTTTATTGGCGCTATCAACTGATGGGAGACAGCCTGGGACTGTGTCACTGGAAATCGGTTGCCAAGTTGGCTGTAGACCTAGATCCTTTGTAACATGTTTGTTTAATTGATACATAATACATCTGGCGAGGCATATTGCTATACAGCAATTTATTCCAACATAGTATTTCATCTTAGATGCATTGTACAGTTTGAATACATGACAGATTTTACAACAAAAAAAATCATTTAAACCTGGCCTGGCCAACCTAAATTGCCCCACGGGCCGCATTGATGACCTTAAATTTTCCAAGGGCCGCACATAAATAAAAACAATTGCAAATTTTGTTCCAATATTTTTTTCGATATCTGACTTCACAACGAATTGTACTTATTAATTTTTTTGTAAGTGGTTGATGTGAGAGGTACACAGAAAGTGTTCAATCAGTGCAAATCTGAAAAAAGAAAAAAAAAACGATACTACTAGATATGAAGAGGAAACATGTATTGAACCAACAACAAAACGTATTTGTATGGTAATATAATGACTTAGAATTATTAATTCGTAGAAGTTATTAATTCGTAAATATATTTGTATGGTAATAAAAAAAACCTAATTCGTCATAATATGTGGTGTGACTGCGGGCCGCACATAAGGGCACCGCGGGCCATATGTGGCCCGCGGGCTATAGGTTGGCCAGTCCTGGTTTAAACTCACGTCAAAAAAAAAATACCAATCTAAACAATAATGGTAAAAGTGGAGGAAATGAATTCGTTCAAGGATAAGGAAGGGAACAAAAAAATATTTTTCCCCATTTGGTAAATCTCGAGGGTTTGTTCCACAGTTGCCCCGAGTTAAACCGCACATAAGATGTTTAAAAATGAGGTGTGGTGTATTGGTATGCAAATAATCGAAGATAACGTCCGTGTTCTGAAATAAAATGATTTTTTTCGCGAATGTATGAAGGATAATTGAGATTTTTAACACTTGCTTTACTGTGCTTAAAAACTTCACCAGCTACGGTGCTGGACGCTAAGCGTCCAGTAAAAAATGTATATTTTTAATAAAAATTATGCAAAATCTGCTAGGTTGTTTTTTGTAATTAGCTATAAAAACCATTTTACTATGTATTAAAACGTCGAATAATCAAATAAAATAAAGTCCTGGTCACTCGCTATCCATCACAGGGTGGCAAGTGTTATGCACGTAAAATAATGTCGATGCAACGTGAAGGTTCCTTCGCTGTCTGATTTCAAGCACTTGAAATCTGTTCCGAAAATCTGAAACGTAGTGATACTTCCTTAAATTTTAAATATGAATCATATGCAATCGTTTTAGAGTCTCTTATCCGACATCTGAATAAGATATGCCACTCTTATCAAATAACGGAAGTAAAAGACATTGCGACAGTAATATTCGACTAATAACAAGATAATGTAGAGAAACAATGATCTTGCGGCTTAACTCGGAGACGTGTTTACGCCAACTCAGATTTCCTTCGATTAAGATTCCCATTGTTTACACCAAGTCAGATTTCCTTCGATTAAGATTTCCATTGTTTACACCAACTCAGATTTCCTTCGATTAAGTTTCCCATTTTTTTATGTGATGAATACGGAATCGCTTAATTATCGATTTTAATGGAGGAAATATGTTGGAAAGTTTTAGACAGAAGACATCCACTTCTCGCGACAATTGGCTGTGGTTCTAAAAGGTTCATGGGTAGACCGTTTCTTTAGCACACAGTGTGATGTTACTATAGGGTCTTTCAAATCGAACGTTTTTTTAAATATATTTTTTTAAATTCTTGAATAAAACACTCAATTTGCTTTGATTTAATTTTTTTTTATTGTTCATTGAAGTATAATGTATGATATTTAAACACAACAAACAATATCCACCAAAATGTCCACATCTTGCATCTCCACAGATGTCCACTCTTTTGTCAAAATTTTCGATGACATTTTGAGGCATAATTGCGATTCTAACTCACCAATAACGCGAATAATATCGTCCTTCAGCTCAGGAATTGATTGGGGATTATTCTTATAGATATGGTATTTTCACGTAACCTCGGAGAAAATAGTCCAACGGTGTCAGATCACATGATCTTGGTGGCCAATTAACACCACAATTTCCGGAGATTACGAAACATAAAATAATTCAACAATTTGAACGCGTTGTTGTATTGTACACGACTCCATTTTTATAACTGTCATACATTACACTTCTCAAATGTCATAAGTTTCAGGAGAATACGCGACGCCATCTGTGTTTTATCCAATAATTTAAAATACCGCTCAATTTGAAAGACCCTTTACAAATCCAACTTACTAGAATTTTGTTTTGATTTGCATACTAATCGAATTATCACGAGCCCACTCTGTGATGTGGGCACAGTCGCCGATTTATTTTAAAGACGTCAACAATAACAAAACGAACGCGTTTCATTTTTAAATGAGGATGCATGCAGGATCTAAACATTTAGCACTAATAATATATTATAATTGTCAGCTTTTATTTATAATATATTATTGTTGAAAAAGGAGACAGTTATTTTTTAACCCATTTTTCGTCACTGAAGTGGACTGTGTTCCTTTTGGCGATCTTTTAAAATAAACTGAAGACAAGATGGCAGGATGACATTTAACCCTGAGAGCGCTACGAGAAAAAAATATAATTGTCTACCTAGTGCTGAGATATATTTACGATTCGGACGTTCGTGATAAATATTTATTTTAAACAACAAAAAAACAAAAAAAATATATTTTTACAACATAAATATATTTTAGAATATGTACCCTTGTATTCTAAATGACTGATATTCAATTAGAATACAAGGGTAGAACAAATTTCTTCCACTGCTATAGCAGTGCGCCGATCTCTCAGGGCTAAAGATGGGCATCACACATATGTCAAGATATTTTAACCCACGTGTACATGCGCACCGCTTTGAATCGGCTAATCCAGGGGTCTCCAAACTTTTTAGCCTAAGGGTCACACTGACTCCTCCACTAAGTCCCAAGGGCCAAGACCTAGCTAGCTCAGCATACCAACATACTTTAGTTTTGAATTACGCGCAAATTTTCGTATTGGGACTAGCCAACGAGTGAGATATCTATGGCGCAGGGCGCGGGGGTAGACTCCGCTCCGTTCGCAATTTCGGTTGGTACTTACGGGCAAGTGTCAATGACATTTCATTGCGGCGGAGATAGTCGATGCGCGAAAAGCGAAATATAGTGCGACTAGTGTGTTTTGTGACTATAATCGTTAAATAAAAACATCTGATTATCATTTTGTATGATTTACTTACATTGTAAATTTTATATCCGGCCCGATACCGCTGTCCGAGCATATCCGGCCCGATACCGCTGGCCGGATTGGTGGTGCTCGCGGGCCGGTGTTGGCCCGCGGGCCGTAGTTTGGAGACCCCTGGGCTAATCGATTAGCAGATGAAATTGCCAAAACTCAAATCAAAATTGGATAGTTTAATCGTCGTAAACACTGACGTGATATGAAATCATTGACTACTGTCAAAATCAAACAAAAATCGCCAAAAGACAAGTCTGCTTCTACTCGTATTATTCCACGTGACATTGTTGAGGCTTTCGATATAAAGAGTGAGTCATCAAAATTCTTCACGTTCAACACTTGCCTATCAACAATCGTGAGTAATGTGATACCTGACGCTCGATATTTTTATTTATTTATTGCGGAAAATCATTAATTCTATTTGATGTTGTTTTATTGAATCGACAATAAATGTGGAACACACTTTTATAGCTTCAAGTTATCATTTGTTTTTTTATATGTGATAAAACACTACTGGATTATTAAAGTTATTACTTTGTTATTAAAAAAATATCTTGTTGATCAAAAACTTAGTAGCATAGGATGTTCAAAACAAATCTGAACCCCACAATGACACATGAAATCGAGACTTGAGCAGATAATGAAAACCTGTCTAAAGTCTATGGATTAAGCTCTGACGGAGTATTACCGTATGAATGAAAAGCGTGCTAGATGAAGAGCAAGTAATGTGTGGATAGATCAATGAATGATATTTTAAAAGAATGAAATGTAAAAAGTCAGAGAATTTCCACACTTGCAATCGCCACGAAAGTGCGACAACATTAACAGTGAAATATTCGTCCGGTAAGAATGATTTTTAATTGATGCACCTTTCCGGTTCACCGCTCCTCTTTTTTCACGTCGTCCTTTACTGGCCATGCAGTGAGACTCTGGAATCAGTTACAAACCAATATAAGACTCGCTCACTCCTCGGCATGCTTTAAGAAGCGACTGAAAAAACTCTTAATTTCTAGTCAGTAAAATAACGTGGTTCATTCCTGATTTTTCTTTTCCTTTCCTCTCCACCATCCCTTCATTTTCTTTTGATTGATGATATCTCACTTCATATGAAAAATAATGTTTAGGTGATTGTTCGTCTTTGTGGGGTTTGTGGGCATATGCTCACGTAACATATGTGTTTATAAATTTCGTGGGGATGGATAATCATTTGAATGATTTATGCGACCATGTACCTTGCTTCATTTACTTTTGTCTGGTTAGTTGGAAGAGATTGCTGCCTGGCAATAAACCCGCCACATTATATTTGCAATAAAAGTGTTAAATAAATAAATGAATCATAAATTCTGTAATCGTTTTCGTCATGTTGATAAATCGTATATTACTCATCGAAAGTTTGTTTTATTATTATAGTTTTCAGTGACTACTTATAAAGATTTATGAAAACTAATAACCTTATTTTTACAATATAAGAAAAGAATATTTGGAAATGTGTAGGTGAAATTTACATTATCAAAAAAAAACTTTTTTCTATCAGGCAATCCATCCACACGAGTATGATTTGAACCACCATGTTAATCTATTTTATGCTATTTTAACATTTAATTTTAAAAAATAAATTTAAAAAAAAAGTATATTTTTTGGACATTGACTAAACTTAAAAAAAATCAATTGTCGAACTTTGATTTTTGTTGTTTTCACTCAAAACATGTGGAACCCAAGCGCCGAACGTCTGGACTTTTCCCATTGCTTTAAGATGGCGGTATACAGTCATGTGACTACAATTCATCTGCTCAGCCAATTCTAAGTTGGTTCGAAGGGGATCTTCATGAATAATATGGTTTAAGCGGTCCTCATCGAAGTCCACTGGTCGTCCGGAACGCTCCATGTCTTTCAGGTCGAAATTACCGTCTTTGAAATGCAAAAACCATCGACGAGCTGTCCTTTCATTCATAGCATCTTCACCGTACACTTCGCAAATATCGCGAGCAGCTTTGACAGTTTTTTTCCCTCGATTAAACGCGAACAGAAGGAGGTGTCGAAAATGCGCACTTTCGTCTACTTGACATTCCATTTTGAAGGCTTGTAATCAAATAAAATAATATATGTAACGTAAAAGCAAACACAATATCTTGTAGAGCAGAACATTTTCTTTCGAATGACGTATAACCTTTACCATTTTGTTTTACTTTTGGTGCTCATTTTTAAATTGTAAAAAAAACGGACAAAACTTATGTTAACACCCAATATATATGGTATATAACTGGGAAAGTTCTTCAAAGAAAGAAACGAAACGTTCATTGGATGCAGCAAAATATGACATTTAGTAAATCAAATCTGTTACATAAAAAAACAAACGAAAAACACGTTTTAACAGGTAGACCAGACCTGTCACGAATTCAGAAAATTTTGAAATAAGGCGCCGGCTACCGTATTTTTTATACTTTTTCTGTCACAGCAGCTGGTGCGCGGTGGCTTTAATGTTGTGTGCGCGCGCCGCGCAGGCACAATTGTGAAATTCATGCACGCACTAGTCCATACTAGTTAGCACTAGTATGGACAGTGAACAATCCCGCCCCCCACCCTTTCAACACCAACCCATGAATACATTAAGTACCCGAAATCGATATTATAATATATTCAGATTTCAACGTAAACATCATATAACACATACAATTATAAAAGATCCCGTTTCCATACTTTTATCAGGTGCATTTATGCAGCTGTCTTTTTTTATGATACCAAATTACACGTTAATGTGAAAAAAAAATCGCGCTACATTATATGTATACATGAGAATTACGTCAAGTAGCTCTCCAGCTAAAAAGTTTGCCCGTGCCTAATCTAGACCACACTCGCAGCCGGGATCCTTTACAATACCTGTTCTGTAAAGGTGAATAGCCACTTCGCTATGGCCCATCTACAAGCGACGCATAATGGATATAAAAAAGTCAATTTTTTACACTTTTATTTCTTCGGTCAACGTCGAGAATTAAAAATGAAACCTCTAATTTCAAGCTTTCACCACTTGGCTATTATAGTCGTCACAGTTAATATTGTATTATTGTACAACCCTTACATTGTATACAGTACAACCAGGCGGGTTTATGTGGCAATCTTTTCTAACTAGCTAACAATGTGTTAAAGAGGCCTTAATTAAAAACCGGATAATAATGCATTAAAAAAAACTGGAATCGTCTCGCATCCTCCGGGCTGGAAGACACTCGTCTTATCAGCTAGGCCAGTGCTTCCCAATTACTTTCATGTAACGGCCCCCTAAATCTGAAGTAATTAATTCTCCCCCCCCCCCCTCCGCGCAAAACACATATTTATATTGAACACAAAATTATAGGAACTTGCTTAAAAACTTTTTTTTAAATAAAAACTATACTCACATGAAACAATTTAATACTCACATGAATATTTGTACTTTGTACTGAATATTTTCGCGACCCCCACGAGAAATCCCGCGGCCCCCAATTTGGGAAGCACTGAGCTAGGCTACAGTAGCCGTCAAATGTATGAAAAACTCTGGTCAACATTTGACTTGTTGCTTTTTAGTATCTTTGATAATGTGATATTTTCAATCGTCTACTGTATTTTAATTGAGAAACACTGGTTGAAAAATCATACTCACCAAGTTTGGTAGAAAACGAAAGTGAATCATAGAATTATTTATAAATGGAAAACGAATGGTTCATTCGTTTCGCGAGTATCGAGTTGCGTTGAATGGCGAAGAATGCCGTATTGTGTCGACAGTACACACATACGAGTACATACCAGTGTGACGTTGAATGTCAAGGTACTAGAGGTGGCGATGGTCTATTGTACCCACATGTGGGAATTAGGGTGAATGACACACTCATTGACTTTTATTCAAGAGTCATATAGTAATACCTCCGTGGTAGTGTTGGTTAGATACATATTTCCCAACCCGAGGGCTGCGAAATTGATTCCCGTTGAAACCCATTTGAAAAAAAGGGATTCAACCTTGTATTCAATTAAGGCCTCGATAACACATTTTTGTTGGTTGGAAGATAATGCAACTTGGCAATAACCCCGCCAGGTTGTATATGACGTTAGTGTAATATAGTACGATGCAATATTTTTTATGACGACCTCCGTGGTCAGGTTGGTAAGACGCTTGACTCCTGTAAACTCGGGGGTTTTGGATTCCATTCCTGATGACACCCAAAAACATTTTAAAAAGGCTATCAGTTTCATAAAACAGTTCGTCTGGTAACAACATTTAAAAGTTCAACATTAAAACATTAAAAAGGCTATCAGTTTCATAAAATAGTTCGTCTGGTAACAACATTCACACGCGTTAGACGTGTGCAAGTGTTGTTGCCCTCTTCACGTACGAGGTAGTATTCCAAACACGTACCATGACTAATCGCGAGCTCCATGCCTACTCCTGTGGTTCTAAGCTCAACATCTTTATTAGTGGGGCTGAAGACAATGTTCTCTCAACTACGTCCGTGATTTGGTTCTCTCTCTTATCCATTTGTTGGTATTTCTATCTCGCAGTGAAACTCCCAGCATCCTCCTCTCCATGGCTCTCTGTGTCACTAGTAGTTTTTTGCGTTATTCGCTTTGTTAGGACAGAGGTTTCGATTCCATATGTGAGGATCGGTAAGATGCATGAATCAAAGACTCTCTTTTTCAAATGATTGTGTATTTTGGAGATTTCAGGATTTAAGAGAGTTTAACGAATGCCGCCCAGACAAGACCACGTCTACGCTCTATCTCGGCCTCTTGATTCTCCTTTCTCAGCTTTACAGTGTGTCCTAGGTACACATAACTTGTAACTTGTAATTTATTTTTAACAAACACTGTTTATTCCACTTTTTTATGACGGTATAACCCTACCGGTTTCAAGGCTTTCATCTCATCTTTGTAACTCTCTCTATATTTCTTCCACCTACCAAGACGGAGATTATTTGTCATGTTGCTTATTATTTTTGTTTTGGCAGCATTCATTTTAAGGCCAATTTTAGCGCAGGCTGCATTTATTTGATTGAGCGTTATATTCAATTCTTCCTCGTTTTTGGCAAACAAGAATTACGCGTATGAAATTAATATTAAGTTAGTTCAAACATAGTTATAATATGTAAATCTGATTAGTTCTTAAGTTCATAACATAGTTATAATATGTAAATCTCATTAGTTCTTAAGTTCATAACATAGTTATAATATGTAAATCTGATTAGTTCTTAAGTTCATAACATAGTTATAATATGTAAATATGATTAGTTCTTAAGTTCATAACATAGTTATAATGTGTAAATCTGATTAATTCTTAAGTTCATAACATAGTTATAAAATGTAAATCTGATTAGTTCTTAAGTTCATAACATAGTTATAATATGTAAATATGATTAGTTCTTAAGATATAAATTAGTATATGGGTATGTATAGCCTTTGGAAAATGATTGTATTATAGGTTACTTTGTTAAATAAATAAAACAAATAAGAAACTTTGCGTTTCCGCGCTTAAATTGACGGTTTGAAAGAATTTCGTTAACGTGTCGGAAATTTGAATTAATTTAAAACTCGCGGAATTCGATATCTCCAGGTAAATCGTATTTATGCGGGATATTTGTTTCGCGGAAATAATTATGCAATCAATTCGTGCGTATTTCATTGTTGCCATAAAAATACATTTTAACACCAATCATTAAATAATATTGATTAAGTTGATAGAATGGTGGCCTAGTTGGTAAGATGCCCGTCTTCCGATCCGAGGATTCCTGTTTATACCCATTTTTTTAAGTGTTGTCTGGATTTCCCTTAAGGCCTCTTGAACAATTTTATGGTTGGTTCGACGAGATTAAATTCGTCAGAGTATACTGTATACAACGAAAGTGTTATAACACATTGATGATTGTTATACTGTGTTGGAGGACTTTTCTTAAAATCATTATTATAGCATTGTAACACAGGTGTTACACTAATTTAGAGATTTAAAAAAAAAACAGAAACTGTAATGTCATTTCAAATATGGTAACACATTCAAATACTCGTACTATACATGCACTATTGTGTGCAGTGATATCATTTGGTGATAAATATTGACAACATTACAAGCTTTCAAACGACATCGGGTCAACATGTCTGGACAGCGAGGGTGCGTTTTGAAAATTTGGGTAAATAATCTAAATATCTTATTAACACTTGCCACCCTGTGATGGATATCGAGTGACCAGGACTTATATTTTATTTGATTATTCGACATTTTAATACATAATAAACTGATTTTTATAGCTTATTACAAAAATAACTTAGCAGACTTTGCATAATTTTAATTTAAAACATACATTTTTCACTGGACGCTTAGCGTCCAGCACCATGGCTGGCGGAATTTTTTAGCACAGTAAGGCAAGTGTTAATCACTACATGTAGAGAACATTTTATTCAAACCATTTTATTTGTTGATAATTCAGCTATGTAAATGTTGATCATGTTTTAGATTATAGAATCATTTTATATGTTAGTCCTTTTTGTGTTTTATAAAAATTGATATTTTGGCAATGTAACGTGGGTGTTACATATAAAAAAAAACTATAAGGAAAAGTTGTGATTTTTTCCCCTCAATTTTCCTTCATAACTTACCATATATATAACAAGGAATCATCAAAGAAAAACGTTAATATTTGAATAAATTGAACTTTACCAAGATAAGGGTTAACCCTTCAGGCACGTATGACGTGCACCGCATGCGCACCAAAAATCCCAGACAAGGATGGACGAAAACAGTGCCCTGTTTTATCATCTTTTTATGTGAGCAATAGTTTAACGATTTCGTTAAAAACGATCTCCATAAAAAAAATATACGTCCTTGGGACTGAAAAAATGTTTTAGGCATACGGGCCTGAAGGGTTAAGCGTTAATTTTAAAAATTGTTTTTACTTTGGAACCTCTGAAGGAAAATGTTTTTTTCTCAGTCAATGATTTCCTTTATAATTTTTTTATGATAAAAAGACTGTCGTTATATTTATTGAAAATAGTAATTGTCATATAACATGAATAATAAAATAGTAATTATCATATAACATGAATAATTAAATAGTAATTGTCATATAACATGAATAATTAAATAGTAATTGTCATTTAACATGAATAATACAATTTTACGAGTCTTTAAATTAGTTAACAAAATCAGCATTGTCAATTACTGCGTGAAATTATGCAAATCAATTATATTCGTACGTCACTTGAAACTCGTTACATTATATTTCTTGTTGTGCTTCTTTTAGACTATTTGAGGATGTATATATCTAAAGAAGATCAAACCCACAAAATACGTATTTTTGGTTTATACCGAATCAATAAACCGAAATAATCGAAAAACCTGAAATGCATCCTATAAGTACAACAATATCAAGATAGTTAAATGGGGTTTTCAAAGTAAAAATACACTTGGATAAACGTTCGGATGTTCCTATATTATTTTAGAACAGGTCAAGTTTGGACTGGATTTTTTTTTGCATTTATATTCCTATGTGTCCTGTTCCCGTATTGGGCTCGCCTTTCTCCTGATTAGTTGTTGCGTCCCAACTGTACTTCCGTCTTTTCGCTCTTTCGGGGAGACGGTCGACGGTAAATTTCCTCGCCACGTGTGGAATTCTCGTATTCGCCATCCTTTCCTCATGTTAAAGCCATTGCCTTGTCTGCTTTCTCTATCTGACGACGTCATCCGGAAGTTAGAGTTTCTTATTCTGTTGCAAAAATTTCCCATCTATGGTGCTCGGGGTCTTCATCTACAGATCTCGTCAAGTAAATTCGGTAGATGTTCTAAATTATCAAATAACGGAAACACTTTATCGAGAACAATTATAGATTAATATTATTGGGTCATGAAAAATTAATTAAAATGAAAACATGTTAATCAGTCTTAAGATAATGTTAGCTTACCGACATGATTCGATGTTTATTTTTCTCATTACTTATCTAAAGATAAAAAATTGCAAAAAACAAAACAATGCGAATAAAAATTGTTTTCTCTTGAAAATTGTGTATTGTTTTCTCAATCGGTCGTCTCTTATCATATATTTGACGGCTAGTAACTGATCTTTTAAATAAATTGAAATACGACACTTGCCACCGATTGTAAATAATGGCTCTTGCTATAAATCAATCCGGCAATTTATCCCTTTGAAACCGTGGTTTCATATAAGGAGAATGAACAAGATGGAAGTGTGTTTGCGGATTTGTCACTGCGTTATGTTTAGTCAGTCACATTTGCAGAATGAGTATTGTGGAGAATCCTGACTGCGAGTGTGGTCTGGATGTTAATACAATATATCAAGGGTGGACATACATGTGACCAACAAGAGCCACATTCTGGATTTTCATATATGTAAAGAGCCACACCTTAGTCACGTTCTCACGTAGTTTTAAATACACACATTCAAATTTATTACATGTTCTACACAAATCTTAATTGCTATATTAAGTATAAAAATACACATATAAGAAGATATAAAAATAGCGCAGAATACGGTTTGCGTGGTTTGCGCACATAAAGAGGCAGGAGATGCGCGCACACCCTACACATTGAAATCTGAAATCACAGTACACACGTATACACCAATACTTGAGTCTTTGACAGTTGCATTCATACGTGCGCATCTTGTCACTTACAACATTTAGAAAGGAAAATAGCGAAAATACAAGTATAATGGGGAAATAAAGTATCTATATTTTTATAAGAGACATTGGGAGCCGCACTTAACCCAATGAAGAGCCGCATGCGGCTCTCGGAGCCGCATTGGCCTACGTCTGCAAATCATGTATTTTAGGGTTGTCCTTAACGTGAAATATTTGATATATATAATGCCACATATGTACCGCGTCCAATAAATGTTATGTATCTTCTTTCTTCGAAGAACTTTTCTACTTATTGATAAATAGTAAAAAAAATAAGGTTAATCAGTTGAACCTCTAAATGGTCGTAAATTGTTGTTTTTTCTTCATTTAATTTGTTGGATTGACTCTTATATTTGCATTTTTGGTTTTTATGCGGTGGCACAACTCATTCTAGTGTGGGTGGATTGCCTATTAAAAATAGGTAAATACAAACAGCGCTTGGAGTTATCCTTCCTTCTATTTCCTCTACTTTTTTTAATAATTACTATTCCCTATTTAATAAGTTTTACGATCCGTATGCATAATTATTTGACGCCAATACATTGGACGGATTTTTTTTTGCTTTAAATCAGTTTCTTTCAACTAACCAGATTTCGTTGTATTATTGATGCTGTGGAGGTGCGTGTACTAAGGAACGAAGACGCCAGAAATTGATGCATGGATAAAATTGATGTTTAAATTAGGTGCAGGAAGTAGCTTTAATATGGTTTGGACATGAAGATAATGAACAAGGAAAGAGCGACTAAGCGAATATACAAGTCAGAAGTGCAAGGTGTGTATGTAAGAGGTAGACCGAGGAAAACATAGCTGGATCAAGTGGACAAGGTTTTAAAAGGATATAAAGTGAAATAATCAATACTAGAAGATTGTACATGAATCTAGAAGAAGCGAAAGTTGTATGCTTGGATAGAAAATTTAGGAGATCTGTTTTCTCTGCCTACTGAACAAGGGATACCGCGTGATGATATGTATGTATTATTATCGCTATTCATGGTCGTGTGATAAATATCAAGGAAAGTAGGGATTAGGATGGGTATTGTGTGGAAATTGACGACAAAGAATAGTTTTTTCATGATTCAATAAGAATATCTAAATTGTCACCAGATCGGCTATACACTTAACACTTGCCTTACTGTGCTAAAAAATTCCGTCAGCCACGGTGCTGGACGCTAAATGTCCAGTGAAAAATGTATGTTTTAATTTAAAATTATGCAAAATCTGCTAGGTTATTTTTTGTAATTAGCTATAAAAATAATTTTATTATGTATTAAAACGTCAAATAATCAAATAAATTATAAGTCTTGGTCACTCACTATCCATCACAGGGTGATAAGAATTAATGAAATCATTTCAATTAAGAAAAAGATCATATTAAAAAGACGAGTTGCATAGCCGCGCGGTAACGCACTGGACTTCCGTGCGGAAGGTCGTCCATTCGAACCCCGCGCTGTGCTGCTCCCTTCGAACGACACAGGCACTTTTTCCGCCTAGTCTTCGAGGGTATAAGGATACATATGACTTCGGTCATATATATTCTTTAAAAAATAATAATCTTTGAATATATTTGTTCAAAAATATTCTTCTCGATCTTTTCGCCACAATGCGTTTTAAATCGACATATCTGAAACGTGTTATATACTATATAGTTGATGTTTTATCGGATTTTCGAACGAAGCACATCTTATTGAGCCAAGAAGATCGTTTTAACATCGCGTCGAGTGATCCGCAAAAGATGATGTGTATTATTTGAAGATTCTTCCGTCCCCAGATCGGAGGTATAGTCCAGAATTAATAATAGTGTTAAAATGCATTATTTGAAGGAACTACATTGGGATTTCCTTTTTTTTGGGGTGCCTCCTGAAATGTAACCTGAAATTTCAGGTAAAAAGAGAAGTGTGTTTTACTGATCAGACGATGGATGTCGTGTTTTGAACTATATCAACAGTATATTTGGACATTTGCTGATTTGTTGGAAGATATTGCTGTTCAGCAAAAAAAAACGTAAAATGTATTATACCATAGTAAATAAAATATTTTTTCTCATGTTACTATTTTTATATCGATAACAGACAGATTAAACCACTCACTTGATAAAATTCACAAGTTTTATTCGCACAACATTGCGTGCGGGAATTTGACCTTCTTGCAAATCGTTATGAACTCTTTATTTATTACTATTACGAGGCTTTATTTAGTCCATTACGTGGAACTAATTTAAAATCGACCTTTTGAGGTAAACGCCCTGCGGAATTAAGTGGCACGTTCATATATTATCTGGTAGGTAAGTTTCCCTGTTTTTATAATGTCAAAAATCATATGCATTTAGTCTTCTTATTGATCATGTGTTCAATGCTGAGCATCGTGGTTCTCTGCTATGTCTGGAACTCAGCGCACCGCCTGTCTCCATCCCTCCTAATCCTGGACTTTATTGAATGCAACGCTTAAAAAGGACCCTGGACTTTTCTCAGCTGTTCCCGTGATCATCAGCTCCTCCAGACAAATTTATCTAGTTTCATATATTTCTTACTTCTGTTGGCTTTATATATTTTGAAAACCTTTTGCTTCATGATGATACCGATCTACTCTTGGCGATACTGTGTTTTTTATTTTCATCTCCTTTGAGTGCTTTGTGTATGTATCTTAAAAAAAAATATCTACGATATCTCTATATGAGAGAGTTCGGTGTCTATCCATGGCTTTATCCTACTCAGTTTCTGCAGGGCATGCTCGGGTATAACTCCTTGAGCGTAAGAAGAGATCTGCGTCTCCTGGTATACGTCGTCAAACTCGTTCGAGTAGTTGTGAGCTGTCCATCATTACTACAAAGATTAGCGTTAAATGTTCCTAACAATTACACTACACTGCGCCGGCAAGAACTGTTCTCAATAACATACGCAAGAACGGGTCTTCCAGCCGCTATGCCTGTTGGAAGGGCCTTAACTCTTCTGAACGGGACTGCTTCGGATATTGACCTATTTCATATCACATTACCAAAAGCAAAAGTAAATTTTCTTCTTAGATTGAGCGCGTTAGAAAGCACTCATCAACATACTTAAGTGACTGAATATATGTGTATCATATGTTTACGCTGTTTGTGTGTATACACTCGTTTGTATGCATACGCATTATTTTTTATTTTATATAATTTTATAATTTTTTTTCTATGTAATTTTTCTTCTTTGTTAATGTCTTGTATTTTTCACAGTAATTGGGATAAGCCTGTTTTGAAAAAATAAATAAAATACATATTGGCTTACAATAGTGGAGTGATTTTGTAAAGTGACCAAGCTCCCCAAGGCTTAAAAATCTATACATTGTTAGTAATGATGCAAAATACGCTGGCATTCAGCATGTGATGATTACGACACCCTCTTTGACGGGAGTAACATACTCGTATGTAGAAGACGAAGATGACTGGATAGACCTGTACACTAGGGAAAAAATGAGAAATTGGTGACGCGTAACTGTCATCTGCCTGTGTTCCAAGAAAGAACGTGTGCGGTGTAAATATTGTAAATTTCGGTGTTGTTAGGGGCGTAGCCCATGTCTGATACATGGACGGATACTGACCAACTCCTCTCTCAGTATCATATCGATGCCGCCAGACTCTGAAACCAGTTACTGGTTACCGCAAGACTCATCTTTGTTGGTTTGCTTCAAACAACGATTCAAAAAATATTTTATTTCTCTTCAATGACGAAATTTGTTTATCCATAACTCCTATTTCCTTGTTCTTTTCCAATCTCTTTTCGTTTCGCAAATTTTGATGACATTTTCATATATGTATTTTTAATACTTTTAAGCATGTTTTCTCTTTTCTTTTTGAAAACAACGTAACTTTTCACCAGCAATTGGACGAATATGTGTAACTTTAGTCTAATAGGTTGAAAGAAACTGTCGTTTGGCAATAAACTAGCTGTTTTTATATTTTACAAGAAAATGTCTAAAATTAATAAAAGATAAATATCGAGATACAAGCAGTTAATCTGCGCTCGCGAGACAAAAAATAACTGAAAAGGGAAAGAAAAGACAGCAAATGAAATAATTCAGACTTAATAAATTGCTCATTTTCACATTTTCTTATCGTCTTTATTTTTGAATAAACTAATGACAAACCTCCTTAGTGTATTGTTTCAATTTTATTTAATTTTTCATTCTGTATTGTGATATCATTTACCTCAATCAGCCAGTCTGATATCTTAACAAAACATAAACTGGTATCTTAATAGCACATGCAAAAATTTCCTATCATCTTTATTTTGAATAAACTAATGACAAACCTCCTTAGTGTTTTGTTTCAATTTTATTTAATTTTTCATTCTGTATTGTAATATCATTTACCTCAATCAGCCAGTCTGATATCTTAACAAAACATAAACTGGTATCTTAATGGCACATGCTACAATCAGCCAGTCTGATATCTTAACAAAACATAAACTGGTATCTTATTGGCACATGCTACAATCAGCCAGTCTGATATCTTAACAAAACATAAACTGGTATCTTAATGGCACATGCTACAATTACTTCAACCTCCTCATTTTATTTTTGACAATAGACGTCATTAACGATCGAAACATTCAAAACATCTCAATATAAAATCATTTGATGGATCTCTCCATTTTTCTATAATGAATCTGGTCAATGTCTAACTAAATGCAGTGGCATTAACCTTTCCCCTCCTGTGCTAAAAAAAATCGGCGCGTTCCGGTGCTGTGTATTCAATACACATGTAAATATGAGTGATTTAAAAAAAGAATATTCACAGCCAATCGCTTAAATTAATTAAATTTAAAGTCGTAAGTGATAATAATTGAAATTTAATTGCTGAAAATATGAAAAAAAAAAAAAAAAAAAAAACATCGGCCGACGTTCACATAAAAAGCGAAGCGACCACCTCAAACGAAAGCCCGCGAGCTACTGAGCGAGAGAAGCGAGCGAATTGGGATTCTATTTCTTGCGTTCCCATATACCGAAGTAGATTGAGAGTGAGACGTGAATAGCGTCGCTTCCTCACCCGTAGCGGTTTTTTAGAATGAATATACCTACGTCAAACACTGGCCCGCGTTTAATTGTATTGGTGAATTTATTCCCGATTTTCACAAAATATATCTGATGTGGCCGAGAAGTGCTAATTATTATTAATATATTTTTTTTTATTCAATGCGTAAATGTATTACGAAGGAATACCTAAAATCTGAACCCAGTATTATATTTATAGAGATATTAAAGTTTTTAGAAGCAATGTGTACTAGTTACACATCACAGGGAGGGAAGGGTTAATGAAGATCAAAGAATGAAGTGATGATCGGTGGTAACGCGTGACACATCGTCTTGTCCACTACCGCATTACCTCATGGTTGAAACAGTTTCTCTCTTCGTCAGCCCGAGGAAATCTATCGGAGAGAACTCAATAGGTGCTTATGTCCATAAAAGTAACACTTGTGAAAACATATGTATTTACAACGCGACTGTAATAAATAAACGCCATTGCGTCGTACTCCTTTCCTGTTAGGTGAAAAATTTCCTATCCACGCACGCAGTCATTGCCTCATCTACATTCATACGTCTAGGTATAGATGGTTTTTTCTACTCACACTTTTTACATTTCCCTCAAATAAAAAAATCTTTATCTTATTACATTTAGGTATTTTTATTTTTACACAATTCTACTCTACACAAGATAAACTGAGAATGCAGTGAGCTAAAAAGCAGTGAGACTCTGGAATCAGTTACAAACCAATATATAAGACTCGCTCCGTCCTTGGCATGCTTTAAGAATCGACTGAAAAAACTCTTAATTTCTAGTCAGTAAAATAACGTGTTTCATTCCTGATTTTCCTTTCCTCTCCACCATCCGTTCCTTTCCTTTTGATTGATGATATCTCATTTTATATGAAAAATAATGTTCGGGTGATTGCCCGTCTTTGTGGAGTTCGTGGGTATATGCTCACGTATGTGTTTATGTATTTCATGGGGATGGATAGTCATTTGAATGATTTATGCGACCGTATAACCTTCTTCATTTACTTTTGTCTGGATGGTTTGAAGAGATTGCCGCCTGGCAATAATCCAGCCAGATTGTATTTGCAATAAAAGTGTTCAATACATAAATAAACTGTACTTATAAGCCGCTTCATTAGGCCCATTGCTTGTTCTGAGAGAGTTGACTTACACCCGCGATATTCATATAAATAAACAATACATCAAGTCTGGGCTGAAGCCGCTCCATCCTCCGTTTATTTCTTTGACATTCTCTATTCATTTCAGACATATGTTAAACTGCCCTCCACAATACACGGTTTTCCATTATAAAAAAGAACATTTCAACTGTATAAGATCTTTCAAGAGTGTTGTATCTACCGCTTAGTTTGGTTCATGATGCCGACGTTTGGAAAACGATTCAGTTTTCATCTTCAACGCTTGTTTGTAGTCAACTTCGCCGTTCACAAACGAACCCTGAAGATGATATATGTAACGCTTTCGAAACGTTACATTATAAACCTAATCGCGCGGTACAACACTCCGAAAGGCCTTGTAGGAACTACGGTCGTCCTTGAATATTGTCAACACGCACGGTCAACGACCGACGAAACGACCTTCGGATATGTCCAAAGGTCGCATACCAAAACATCGATATTGTTTACCCACGAATACTATTTACGATACATTCCACAGTAGAAAGAGAACGCATCACGCTGTCTCGCCGTTTTCGCCAACAAATTATCTACCCACAATATTATTCGCGACGTCTGCAATATTTCGACCGACCACCTCGGCACGCACAGAGGGAGATAAAAATATATTGCGGGCGCACTCACGCGCCCCGTTCTGAATATGTATAAATACCTTCTTATCGATAAATAAAGATCATTAATCATTTGACCATTCATTGCTGTTTACTATTCATTGATTGTTCACTCTCACTTTCCGCATTGCTAATCGACGTATTTTATTTTAAATACCAAACAATCAAAATCATCAGCGCGTCCAACAAGGACATCCGCTAA
This sequence comes from Odontocerum albicorne, assembly GCA_949825065.1. Classification (NCBI taxonomy): domain Eukaryota; kingdom Metazoa; phylum Arthropoda; class Insecta; order Trichoptera; family Odontoceridae; genus Odontocerum; species Odontocerum albicorne. The sequence continues at coordinate 47,726,236 of OX463842.1, forward strand.
AGCCTTATATACAACCGAACGAATAACCGCGAAAGCCTCAAATCAGAATTTTAACTGTCATAATTTTATTGTACGAGTATTACCGAAAATTAATTAATACGTTTAAATCAATTCGTTGAATCAGTCCAATTTTTTTTTACTTTATTGTTTTTTAAATCCGAATCTAGAGCAAGGTAGCAATGCGATTGCTTATTTACTGTTAAGCTGGCACTCATCGATCCTCAATCCTCTCTCCTCTGTCCTGGTCAAGCCGTATCATGTGATAAGCACTATAATCGGAATAATAAATTACAATACTTATCATAATTTTCTCAAGCGTGCAACTGATATAAAATGTACCTATTTCAAATCAATTTTGCACGAAGATAATTTGCAATATTATTTTGTTGCGAACTTGACCTGCTATCATCACGTTGCTGTCACATTAGAGGTCGACATCATCAACCATACTAACTAATGAAATGGTATGGTTTTATGAAATAAATAGAATAATAAACGTTGCAATTTATTTTTATCAAACACTGTTTATTACACTTTTTTGTGACGGTATAACCCTACCGGTTTCAAGGCTTTCACCTCATCTTCAGGGGAGCGCAAACAAGACTTGTTTGCACAATCTTGCTTGTGCCCCCCTGAAGATGAGGTGAAAGCCTTGAAACCGGTAGGGTTAGACCGTTACAAAAAAGTGGAATAAACAGTGTTTGATAAAAATAAATTACAATGTCTTTAAACCTCCACAACGTTAATGCCTTAACTATAAACAACATAATAATAAACGTATTTATGCGATTACAATAACCTTGAGTGATACGTGGACATTAATCAAGACTTAAAAATGCCAAATAAATGTTGTAGAAATGCGTGCACCTATAATAATATATGTGGTAATAATGTATACAGAATACGGAATAACACGATTATAGATGAATGAAATTTAAGTCTGGTGTGAGAAGAGCACTCTGAGATAGTTTGGGCACGTGAAACGAATAGATGAAGATATACTAATAAAACAAATACGAGTACTGTGCAAATGTAAGTGGAAGGCGTGATAGAAGAAGCCTAAGGAAAGTATGGTTGGATCAAATATGTGATATTTTGAAATAAGTTATTTTAAAATATTAGAGAAATCGTAGGAGATTTATGAGAAGGTGTATGAATGTAGACGAGACGAAATACTTGTAACGCGGTAGGAAAATCTGGCGCTTTTTCCTCTGCTTACTCCGACAAGGAGTCGGCGTAATTGTATGTATATGTTTGTATGTAATAATAAATCTATATGTCTTTCAGCATCACCATTACGCTTTGTCCCTGTAAGGGTTGGTAAATAAAACAGATCTCCGCTTCATTCTATCGTGGCACACATTTTTCGATTCAGCCACGTCCATATACCACGTCATATATTTCGATTCAGTCACGTCTTTTGGAATTTGATTAATCTGGTAATGTCATGTTTTTTAGGTCTACCCTAATTTTTCGACCCTTCGATACTACTTGTATACCATATATTATTTTTGTAAATCTTTCAACCGTCATTATTTCTACGTAACCGTATCATCTAAGTGTTTATTCATCTTTAGAACTGCATATTCTTTGAATTCGCATACTTTCTTAATTTCGCCACTGCTTTTTCCGTCATATTTTATTTATTTATTTTATTTATTATTACACATGACAAGAAATATACACAATTTGAGAAAAAAAACAACAGGTAATTTGATTTGGACATATAATTTTAATGGATCTGGGTTTGTTGCCTTTCATTTGTCATATCCCCAGTAAACTAGGCTTTTGCCTGTATCTCACTGAGGATATTTAGCATGAAAAAATATATAATACATTGTTTTTCCACATATTCTAAATACGGGTCTCATTTCTACCGTTTTTGTCGTACTTTCATCACTTTTTGACCACATCCATGTTTCAGTTGTATATCCTAATGTTTTGACAAATATTCTTAGAATCAGATTAAATACTCCAATCGGTAAAGACTCTTCTCTGCCTATCGCAATAGGGAAACGGCGTGATTGTATGTATGTTATAGATCCATCCATCCATGGCTCTACAACCCAGGTCGGGTCTTGGCCTCCCGCAGAGCTCGCTCCCATGACTGACGGTCCTGTGCAGCGTTACGCCAGTTCCGGATACCGATGTTGTTTGCATCCCTCACCACTCCATCCAGCCATCGGAGTTTCGGCCTTCCCACTGCTCTCCGCCCCCCGGGCGCACCATCCATGATTCGACTTGGGATCTCGCCCTCGCCCATCCTCTGAAGATGTCCGGCCCACCTCAGTCTTCGAACTCTAATCTCCCTCACAACAGTAGGATCCTTGTACAGATCATAGATCTCGTGATTGTACCTAATACGCCACTCTCCGCTGTCACAGATTGGGCCATAGATTTGGCGAAACGCCTTTCTTTCAAACGTTTATGTTATAGATACATACAATATTTACTGGTTCGTGTCTTTATGTGATATCTCAGTTCCGGTTATCTACCAAACATCATAGATCTATTATCGATAGACTTTCGTTTTTCAAAATATTGCTTCTCGTCTGTTTTGCTATCCTTCAATTTTATTTGATAAAATAATCGATAACAGAGCAGTGATTGTGACAACTACGTGATGTTTAGTATGAAGGGCCTAAAACGAGCTATCTACACATATTTAGCCTAGCGTTTACCAAATGTGATTCCGTGTGGTTATACTAAGGGTTCCGCGAAAAAAAAATACATTAACCCTACAATGCACGATTTTTTTATTTCAAAAATAAAAATATATTTATGCATTAAATATGTACTGGAACATGAAAAATACAATAAAACTTTTTTTTTTGTTTTTATATATTTATATTTAAAAAAAAAGAGTAAGGTTCATATATGAATCACTGCGCATTTGTAAGTTAATTATATGATATAATGATATAAATGAAATTATATATTTAACTTAACTTATTTTACACATATGTACTAAAGAATAAAAGAAAAAATTACCTTGATCACCAATAATAAATTAATTTGATTTCAAACTGGAACAAATCACAAAATTCATCTACGCGCAACAAGTCAAACTTCAACTGCCAAATTGACCGGTAAAACAGTTTTCTATTAAACCTATGTGGTTTTAAAGCATTGAGATTAACAGCGCGCGAGTCGTTGTTTATACCACTCAGCACAAAAATATTTAGAAAAAATTGGTTGATTCACATGTGCATCATTGCGCACTGAAGGGTTAAAAGTGTGTACATATGTTTATATCTGGCAGACGGGACAATATATGGGTCCAGTCGGTTTTACTGCACATCTGTATACTAAACTGTATTCCACAGCGCTTACTTTAATAAATACAAGGGAACGAAGTAATTGGTTACGCTCTGTTTTTGGATCCGTATTTCGCATGGTGGGAAATTACCCTTCAATCAATCAATCAATGGCACTACAGCCCATTATGGGCCCCGGCCTCCTCCAGCAGTCGTCGCCATTCCTTCCTATCCTGGGATGCATTCCTCCAGCCCCTGATGCCAATCACGCTTGTATCACTCTGCACTCCATCCATCCACTTGAGCTTTGATCTACCCACGCTACGTCTTCCTTGGGGCTTGGAAAAGAGTACCTTGTTAGGCATCCTCTCTTCTCCCATTCTTGCTACATGCCCCGCCCAACGTAGCCTCCCAATTTTGATGTACTTTATAGGGAAATTACCCTTACTATGATATAATTATCATTAACAAGTAACCCCTCCCCCCCCCCCTTAAAATCACACACGGCTCCATTTATTTAGAGGGCTTGAAATAAGACAAAACTTTTAATTGTCTTCCCCCTTAAAAAATGTAATTTTCAATTTCGAGGATCTTGAAACAAGATTTTTTTCTCATTTCCTTAGGGCTACGCTAAAATCATTCCCTAGAAAAAATGTATTATTAAATTTATTCATTTGACTTTGAATCAAGTTTTTTACCATTTAATTATTTAGTGCTACGCAAAAATTTTCCCCTTAGATAAATACAACTTTCAATTTAAATGCATTTGACCTCGAACCAAGGTTAATTTCTATATCCTTAAAGCTACGCCAAAATTTGTAAAAGGTTCCTTTATATTGCACAAAATACAAAATGCTTCCGTGACTACACTTAATTGGAAAACTCTGGTTTAGCCATAGTGAAGCAGTGATCGAGTAGTGGTGATACATCGAATAATTGTTACAGATATCAAAATAGCCTCAGTGTGTCTGGCGCGTGCAATGCACGTGTCGTCATTTTGTAACACTTTTATTTCCGCCTCTCCAGTGCACGTGCCGGGGAAGTACGAATTATCAGCAGATGGTTATAAAACTCGGCCAGCCATTAGTGAACTAACTCTATATCTGGATACAAGATGCAGTTTTAGTTTGATAAGTGAAAGACTAAACCTTTGGACGACTAAACTACATCTTCAAGAGCAAGCTCCCAATCTGCCTCAAACGGAAGGTATTTAACCAATGCATCTTGCCAGTACTAACATATGGATGCGAGACTTGGACTTTATCGGTACGAATGTTACAAAAGCTCCAAACAACACAACGCAGCATGGAAAGGTGCATGCTAGGTTATACCAGAAGAGACCGAAAACGTAATGAGTGGATACGAGCCCAAACAAAGGTTGAAGATGTTATAGAGGTTGCAAAAAGACTCAAGTGGAAGTGGGCTGGACATATCGCCCGAGCAACAGACCATCGTTGGACGTATGAAGTAATCCAGTGGTACCCAATAGGTATAAAAAGGCCTGTAAGAAGACCTAAGGCGCGCTGGGTGGACGAAATACGTAAGCATGCAGGTATTATGTGGCAGCAATGTGCAAAGGACAGGATTTTGTGGAGACAACTTGGAGAGGCCTACATCCTGCAGTGGATAGATGCAGGCTGATGGTGATGGTGATGGTGAAGTGAAAGAATTGCCGGATATTTGTAGAGAGCCGCTTGGTTATCATCATTTACCAGGGATCCAACACCTAAGACGTCATCCGGTTTTGCTCTGTCTTGTCTATGTGTATATTATACGTGAGAAATTGTAGCATGGTCCCTGTGACAGTTCACAAATTAGCCCCAATACAATCTTGTAACGACGTTCAGTAATTTTAATTATTTTATCAACTTTACTATAAACCTCGATTCTAATAAATAGCAAGTTATTTAGGTAACATAAATACACTAAAAATTAATACATCTTGTTACAAATTAGAAAAAATGTGGCAGTTTGTTAAAATCAAATAATATTTGGTGACGTTTGTCATAAGTCACTACGTTAGTTTGCATTGGCTAGAGATGGCGTATTCGATAATTGGATTTTCGATTTTTTTATTCCTAAAATTAAATGTTCTTAATTAGTATTGATTCATAGTGGATCTTGGCCTATTTAAAGATATATACAAATCATACAATACATTAGAAAGTCAGTATGTATAATGAAAATTAGGAATTAAAACGTCAGTTTGGAGAAAAACAATTTTTCGATTTATAAAAAAAACTATTCGATTTGTAAAAAAAAACGATTTTACCCCATCCCTTTGAGACATGACATTTCAAACGTCACAGTGACCATCCTACATTTTCTCAAGTATATACACGCACACAACTAAACCTGAAAGCACTAATTTAACATTAGGCTCGCTTAGAAATCGAACATACGCGCACACAACTAAACCTGCAAGCACTTTCAGGTTTAGTTGTGTGCGTGTGTGTTCGGTTTATAAGCGAGCCTAGTGTTAAATCAGTGCTTTCAGGTTTATATTAGTTGTTTTCATATTTTTTCTTTTCAAACGTTTATGCTTCTATCAGGTTTGGACAAAATGAATACGTCTTATGTTTTTGCAACTTTTCTTAAGAATTATTTTGTTTTATGAGTGTCCGTTACTTCATACCAGAAGACATTGAACTGGTTGAACGTTAAAAATAGACGCCAAATTCACATACTGTCTATTGAATAACACCCTTAACTGTCCCGCCGTCTCCTCTTATCTAGCCAACAATTTTCAGCGTCTTTCCGATCATATACTAGCGTTACGTTCAAACAGAAACTGTTTATTGGCCTTTCCAGTTCACTGCTCTTCTTTTTTTACGTCGTCCTTTACTGTCCATGCAGTGAGACTCTGGAACCAGTTACAAACCAATGTTAGACTCGCTTCGTCTTTGGCGTGTTTTAAGAAGCGACTAAAAAAACTCCTTATTTCTAGTAAATAATATAACGTGTTTCATTCCTGATTTTACTTTTCCTTTCCTCTCCACCATCCCTTCCTTTCCTTTTGATCGATGATATCTCACTTTATATGAAAAAAAAAAAGTTCGGGTAACTGTCCGTCTTTGTGGGGTTCGTGGGCATGTGCTCACGTATATGTTTATGGATTTCGTGGGGATGGGTAGTCATTTGAATGATTTATGCGACCACGTAACTTGCTTCATTTACTTTTGTCTGGTTGTTTGGAAGAGATTGCCGCCTGGAAATAAGCCCGCCGGATTGTATTTCCAATAAAAGTGTTAAATAAATAAATAAACATTGAGGATTTCGTTCCTTCCCTCTCAACCATCCCTTCTTTTTCCTTTGATTGATGATATCTCACTTTATATGAAAAGGAAGGGATGGTTGAGAGGGAAGGAAAAAATCAGGAATGAAACGCGTTATTTTACTGACTAGAAATTATGAGTTTTTTTTCAGTCGCTTCTTAAAGCATGCCAATGACGGAGCGAGTCTAACATTGGTTTGTAACTGATTCCATAGTCACTGCATGTACATAAATACCCAAAACCCCTAAAATATTTTCCATCCTTGTGTAGGAAAGGTTTATACGAGTACGTTTTTGTACTTTTTTGTAACGATATAACCCTACCGGTTTCAAGGCTTTCACCTCATCTTCACACTACATCGGTTTGAACATCTGGTAAACAGTTATATCCCAAAAATCTCTCCGCTCTTTGCCGAAATCGTCCCATGCCTCCCTTACCCCTCAGTCCCCAACCGTTGAATATTTTCCATCTTTGCGTAGGAAAGGTTTATACGAGTACATTCTTTATTTTTATAATTAAATAATTAACTTTGTTGAAAGGTTTTTAACTAGCAAGTTATTCACCGAGCCACCTGATAAATAATACATGAGGTCCGTCCTCACTTATGCATACCGAATCCGGGGTCGTGCAGTGTAATTGGCTTATAACGTATCTATATGCAATATAAATACTTCAATGAAGGTCCCCTGCATGTCAATGTACCTCGTTTCGTATAAAATATCTACAATTTAGAGCAACGGCGGTCAATTTTAATGAGATATTTAATATGATTCTGGCTTAAGTTTTATTTCTCGTATATTTTTAAATTGAATATTATACAACCATTTAAAATCGCTTAACATATTTTGTTTATACACACGAAAAAGATAACGTGGAATGTCCTTTGACTTTGCCGGGTTACATAAATATTCTAAATAAAAAAAAATATGTTAAAAAACATATTACGAATAAAACCATTTTTATTATATACGTATTTTTTTTATACTGGTCATGTATCTAAATTATTAACAGTAACACATCGATCAATAAGTCCCGGGACTAACCAACAGATGGCGCCTCTAATAACAAATCCATACTATTCTCAGTTAGTACGAACTTTTAAAAGTTACGTGTCAAACTTTCATGACATTCCGACATTGTGTCATTGAGTTACATTGGTTTTAGTGACGCTACTTTTGCTATTTTAAAAACTATGGAAAAAAACGAATTTCGTGTGTTGATAAAAAATTGCTTTTTAATGGGAAAAAATACTGTTCAAACTCAGCGATGGCTTGAAAAGTGTTATCCGGGCTATGCTCCGTCGAAAACAACCATTTGTCGGTGGTATGCTGATTTCAAACGCGGTCTTACAGACACAAATTATGCTGAACGCTCTGGTCGTCCAAATGAGGCTGTTACACCAGAAAATATAAAAAAAAAATTCAAAATCGTGATGGAAAATCGCAAAGTAAATTTGCGTGAGATAGCTGACATCCTGAAAATATAATTTGGTTGTGTTTACACTATTTTGCATGAACATGGTCATGAAAAAGCTTTTTTCGAAATGGGTGCCGCGTTTGCTCACAATGGAACAGAAACAACAACGCATCGATGATGGTAACAATGGCCAAATTGCATGAGTTGAACTTCGAATTGCTTCCGTACCCACCGTATTCTCCAGATTTGCCCCCCAGCGACTATTGGCTGTTCGCAGACCTCAAAAAGATGCTCCAGGGAAAGAGATTTGGCTCCAATGAAGAAGTGATTGCTGAAACTAACGCCTATTTTGAAACCAAATATAAATCGTTCTACACGGCTGGCATAGAAAACTTTGGAAAGCGTTGGAATGAATGTATCGCTCTTGAAGAAGATTACGAGTATGTTGATGAATAAAGAAGAATTTTAGCAAACAAACGTTATTTTAGTAGTTAGTAACGGGACTTATTGATCGATGTGTTATGATTAACGATACGCTGATAATGACCGGGTTGGAGGGATCACTGCATTAATTGTATTCTTATAATATTAAGTAAATAAATTTAAAAAACAGAATAGCGATCTATGGCTAAACTACGTTTATTATTTTATTGAAATTGATATATACATTTATAAATAAACATTAACAACATTGTAATTTATTTTTATCAAATACTGTTTATTCTACTTTTTTGTAACGGTATAATCCTACCGGTTTCAAGGCTTTCACCTCATCTTCACACTACATCGGTCCGAACATCTGGTAAACAGTTATATTCCAAAAATCTCTCCGCTCTTGGCCGAAACCGTCCCATGCCTCCATTACCCCTCAGTCCCCAACCGTTAAAGCGTGTATATCGGTACCAGTTCGAATAGAATTTAGTCTTGTTTGTGCTGCCCTGAAGATGAGGTGAAAGCCTTGAAACCGGTAGGGTTATACCGTTACAAAAAAGTGGAATAAACAGTGTTTGACAAAAATAAATTACAATGTCTTTAAACGTCCACAACGTTAATGCCTTAACTATAAACAACAACAAACATTAATAACCTTAATGTAGGTAAATTTTTATGCTATGCTATGCGATAGTCTTTATTGATGTATAAAAAAACCTTGATATTTATGAAGCGTTATTTCAAAACGCCGCTTACTTCAATCGCCTTGAAAGAATTTGTGTAAGATTAGCTACTTGTAGATTAGATAACAATACATACATTCAGATGTAAAAGGACCATCTTGTAAACCAGTCGAGGAACTGTAGATAATCGAACCAGGAACGCCTTGATACTAAATCAAACATGCTTAGTATGAAGAATACACGGGATGGCAGTGAAATAAATGTATGACAGGGGCGAATGTGAAATAAAGGCTGATGTGTTGAGTAAGATTCTGAAGAGCATTCTTGAGATGATTTGGGCATGTGGAACGAATGAATTAAGAAAGACTCACAAAACAAACATACAGTGCAAATGTGAGTGGAAAGCGTGGTAAATTAAGACCAACCAAGTATGTTTGGATCATAATGTGTGATATTTTGAAAGAAGGAAATGTAAAAGGTCAGAATAACCCTAGGAGCTGTATGAGAAGATGTATGGGTGTAGAAAAGGCGAAAGGTATGTTTCGCGATGTTTGTTAAAAGTCTGGGATCTCATTTATGCCTATCCGACAGGGAGATGGCATTACATATGTATGTATGTAAACATATTGTATATACTTGTCACGTAAAATAAATAAATAAAATATCACATTATCGCGTTTTCGTTGCTTTTCACATTATACACGTATTGTATTAAATATTCCCAGAAATATTTACGGATAAACGTCGTTTTGCTGTGTCCATTGCTTAATCGCCGGAAAGTGAGTTAGTATTAAGCGTTTGTATGCGTGATTAGCGACGATAAACGAGGATTATTCGACAGGCGGCTTGTACTATGTGGCTCGGACCATTTCTAATTTTCACGATTCCACTTCTCGCCGGTGAGAATCTCTCCTGTGACAGATAATACCTCCAAAAAATAGGGCGGAAGATAAGGGCTATCAAACATTTATTTAAGCCACGGCGTTACATTCTCGGTTTTTCATGCTATAATAGATTTATCATCATCATCCTTTTATTTACTGGCCTGGGTTGCAACCTCGCTAGATATTCTCTGTCACTAAACTCCACCAAGTCCAGTCTCTGTATCTGCTCGCGCATCCTCTACACCAAATATTCCCAAAGTGGTCTATATGGACCCCCAAGGGTCGATGGCGACTTGCAGGGGGTCTATGTCAGCGAGAAAAGAAATTGGGGGTGCAAGAGATGTAAATGGGGGTCCACGTGAGCGGATCCCGTTTAAGCAGATCATCATAAATATTTAGGCGTTCCGTAAATGTCTTATTACACCTAACACAGATTGTGTGTACATAATACTTATATTAGACATAGAAAATACTTATATAAAGAAATCGAATGGAAATCATTGAACATGGAGATTTAAGACTATTCCTCACTAATTTGAAGTCAAATATTGAATCATTGCTTCAGAGCATCAGGTTCATCCCTCTCATTAACAGTATTATTTGTGTATTAATTTTATGTAAGAATTTTACTAGGTTTTGATTTGTTTCGTTCCAAAGCCAAATATTTACTTGCATTTTGTGTCTTTTCAATAAAGGTATGAATAAAAATTGTACACGTTTTTCTGTTTTTACAATTGTCCACTCTACAAAAAACGTTATCAAGGTGAACAACACTGTGTCAGGTGTCAAAAACACTTTTGAAGTTAATAAGTTTTGGAAAATTCAATATTAGGCAGGCAGGGGTCTACGGAAAACAAAAAAATCAGCAAGTGGTCTACGGGGCGAAAAAGTTTGGGAAACTATGTTCTACACCTATTTCCAACAACTTCTTATGAGTCTTTTCCCATCTTGACTAACACCGGAAAATTTTATTACGATTTTTAAGGATCTATTTTTCTAGTATCCATTTTGTCGTGTAGCTCATGAAAGAGCATCTCATGATACTTCTCTCAACTTCTCTCAATGCATCTATGCTCTCCGCATCTCGAAGAGCAGCTGTTAAGGATAGTCCTGTTGCGTCGCAACTTTTTTCAGTCCAATGCATTGAGGCTCTTCCTCTTTTAGTTTATCCTTCCATACTTCCAGTAACCACAAGCCTTTCCAAACTGTCTTATTGGCCACGAGCAATGTGCCCAAAGAATCGGAAGATTCATTGTAGTCATATTGTCTAAAATCTAACTGTTGGTGACTCAGTTCTTCGAGAATGGAGACATTGGTACGCCTTGCCGTCCATGGACTTCGTAACATCCTTCTTAAGCACACATTTGAAATGCATCTATCTTATGTTTCTTGCTTGCTGTTAGAGCCCACGTCTCCGCGCCGTACATGAACTATTTTTTTAAAATCAACCTTCGGATTGGAAGCCAGGCGTCTTACCAATTATGCCACGAAAGTCGTTTATTTATTTATATGAAAAATAATTTATCTTCTGGCTCGCGCTCTTCAACATGTTGAAGAGTTCCCGACAAATACAATAAATAAAACAGTATTTACTTCGTGTACACGTCAATTTTATTTTCTTCAAATTTTGACAGTTCTTCCTGAATGAAACGTCAATTAAGTTCCGCCACTGGTAGCAAATGTTCTCACACCTTACCCTGCAACATGAATATAAAACCGATTTTCCAGGCGGTTCTCATTATTGCCTTTGTGGTTTGATATTGTCGCCGATTTAATGGATATATTGTATAGTGAATCATTGAGCGGAGGGGGCGAGGCGGTCACGCGGGGCTGGTCAATTATGAATGTACGACACATTCATAAGTTATTCACGAATTAGACAGTGGCGTAGCATGTGATACGGGGGACCTGAATCAAAATTGGAAAATATTTAATTAAAGAAGATGAACTGTATAAGATATTAAGTAAGGTGAAGAAAGCTTTAAAACGGTTTGAACATGTGTAGAGGATGAATGACGAAAAAATGACTAAGCGAGTATACAAATCAGAAAAGAAAGGTATATGTAGAAGATGTATATCGAGGGAAACGTTACTGAATCAGATTTTGAAAGAAAATAAAGTGATAGAAGTATGAAAGTTCTGTGCTTGGATAGAAAAGTTTCGAGATCTTTTCTATCTGCCTACCCTTCAAGGGACACGGCGTGATGATATATGTATGTATGCTTGTGTAATTGAAGAAATTAGTATTTCCACGTAATCGTTTGGAATACCTCCAATTAAAAAGTCTCGCGTATATATGATCGCCTATAAGCGTTTTCAGCACTGAACGTGTTAAAGTATGTTTAGATCTTGCAATAAATTTCAGCACTATTAAACAATTTCTCAAAAAAATACAGCTAATAAATAATATATATATATATATATATATATATATATATATATATATATATATATATATATATATATATATATATATATATATATATATATATATATATATATATATATATATATATATATATATATACAATATATATATATATATATATATATATATATATATATATATATATATATATATATATATATATATATATATATATATATATATATATATATATATATATATATATATATATATATATATATATATATATCTTATTTATATGTTTGAAATAAATAATTCATTTTTATTTTAGAATCTAACGTGTACATTTTTTCAAACATAAATACAATATATAATCATTTCAACTCTAAGTGTTTTTTTTCCATTGATAAACAACATTTTATAAACTATTAAATATCTAACGATCGACTGATCGATTGTGATTGCCCGTTTGCCGACCCATGATTTTTTTAATTATCAAACCTTATACGAGCACATGATCATAATAATAATAAAATGCCAATTTATATAGTTTAGAGGGCAAACTCTTCTCGAGAGCGCGGCGGTCTAACGCGTAACTCGAACCCACTATTATTGACAGATTAAGAATATTACGAAATAAAAGTCATAAGTCTAGTTTAAGGATATGAAAGTAGTGGCTGTGGCTATTAAACACGGTACTTCCCCGTATCTGCACATGTTGAGAAAAATATTTGTTGAAAAATAACTATTTATTATGCAAAGTAACCTTTGTAGATCTTCCGATATGTGATGCACTGTCTTTGCAAATAAGGTTCTGTTAAGTAATTCAATTGGCTGGAGGAGAATCGGAAGACTTAAGTTAGATGGTAGAATTGTGTGACGGAGGACTGTCCCACTCTTAGTAAAACCAATTGGAAAAGGTCTGCTACTTGATAGAGGCAAATGACACACAATCCTGCAGACTGCCAATTCCAATCCTGGATTCTGCCGATGATGACGACGATGAATTTTTTTCTGAACTTAGTTTTATAAGCAGGCACTTGTATATGCGACAATATGCTAAACATCATATGCTATTCTGACGATGCCACCATCATAGCCGAATCAGAGGAAGACCTGCAACAAATGCTACATAGATTCCACACTGCTTCCAAAAAATACAACATGTCTATCTTCATCGGCAAGACTAAATGCATGACTCTAGCCAGAAAGCAAGTTGAATGCAGTGTGGCGATCAACGACACACCAATTGAATAAGTAACAAAATTTAAATACTTGGGTGCTAGCATAATTTGCAATAATGACCTCTATGGCGAAGTGCTTGAACAATCACAAAAGGCCGCAGCTATTTTCGGATGTTTAAAGAACACTATCTGGAAAAACAAGTATATGAACATCCAAAGCACGATGAGGATATACAAGACCTGTGTCCGCCCCATAATGACATACATCATAGAGTCCAGAGCCGACACTGTAAGAACCAAAAATCTCCTTCGAACCGGCGAACCTCAGGAGTATCGCTGGCAAAACCCTTCGAGATAGAGTATGAAACACAGAAATCCGAAGGATGTGCGAAGTTGAAGAAATTGTCAGATGGGGACGACAGAGAATAAGGTTCTGGAACGAATATGTATCCAGAATGGCGGAACCAAGAGCCGTAAGAATGGCCAGGGACAGCGTCCCCCAAGCAAGCAGACCTCCAGGACGACCTCCCAAATGATGGAAAGACAGCTGGCAGTCAACGTCACAAGAGGGAAACAATGATGCAGGACCATAACAGGCCAACAGGTCTTAAATAAGAAAAAGAAGAAGCACTTGTATATAATTTTCTCTTTGCCCCTTCCAAATCCGGTTATGTCTCGCCACTGCCCACCATACAGTTTGTCAATGGAAATGTCTGTGCTCAGTGGCCGCGACTCGTGAATAAATAATTCACGCTATCACGCGCCCTTTCCAAAGCTTCGGATAATCTGATTTCTAAGTTCACGGCCCTTTTTCACTAGGTCGTCATGCATTTTTTATAAATCCACCTCGTATGTAGTCAGGCATTCGTCAGCCACTCGGTCAACACATGGGGGCGGGGGGGGGGGGGTATTTGCAATTATTTTACTCGGATACTCATTACACAAACATTGGTTAACATTTCCGATATTCGTTTTCGAAACAAAAATCATTCAGGTTATTTTTTTAATCGTGTAAACAAGTCAATTTTTTTTCGTAAGTCTGAACTACGAAAGTTAAGGGTAGGTGTGTAGACAATCAACTCATTTTATTTGTTAAGACGCTTGTCTCCCAACCCAATACTTCAATTCCCGCTGGAACTCGTAATTTTAAAAAGGATTCTCGTCTGTTTTTTTTTGCTTAACCCTTCATGTCCGGTTATGTGTAACTAGTACACATTGTTTCTAAAAACTTTAATATCTCTATAAATGTAATAAATACTGGGTTCAGATTTTAGGTATTCCTCCGTAATACATTTACGCACTGGATGAAAAAAAATATATTAGTAATAATTAGCACTTATCGACCACATCAGAGATATTTTGTGAAAATCGGGAATAAATTCACTAATACAATCAAATGTGTGCCATTGTATGACGTAGTATATTCATTCTAAAAAACCGCCATGGGTGATAAAGCGACGCTATTCACGTCTCACTCTCACTCTACTTCGGTATATGGGAACGTAAAAAATAGAATCTGTTCGGTCGCTTCTCTCTTTTTAGTAGCCAACCGACTTTCGTTCGAGGTGGTTGGTCCGCCCGTTTCGTAAACGTCGTCGGATGTTTTTTTTCTTCATGTTTTCAGGAATTAAATTTCAATTATTATCACTTTTGACTTCAAATTTAATTAATTTAAGCGATTGGCTATGAATATTCTTATTTTTCCGATTTTAAATAGCAAATTTTCGAAAAATAGCAAATTTTCAAAAAAACTGTTTTATTTTTTTTAAATATTATAGTTCCTATCACATTTCTATTATACATTTATGTTTGTTTTGTTAGTTTTTCTTCATTCATTCGTTCTATATACCAACACTTTCTAGAGTGCTTTTTTTTTGTCTTACTGAAAGGTGCGTTCTCACGGTTCAAGTTTAGTTGACCGATTATAGTTGATCAACAAAAGTTGAATACAGGCCCGTTCTCACGGTTAAAGTTTAGTTGACTGATTAAAGTTGATCAATTAAAGTTGAATGAAATCTGTAGTGAAGGCGCGTTCTCACGGTTCAAGTTTAATAAGCCGATTATAGTTGATCAACAAAAGTTGAATACAGGCCCGTTCTCACGGATTAAGTTTAGTTGACTGATTAAAGTTGATCAACAAAATTAGAATGAAATCTGCATTGAAGGCGCGTTCTCACGGTTCAAGTTTAATTGACCGATTATAGTTGATCAACAAAAAATAAATACAGGCCCGTTCTCACGGTTCAAGTTTAGTTGATCGATTAAAGTTGATCAACAAAAATTGGATACGATTTGAATCAGTTTTTGTTCACACGTTCCAATAGAATCGTCGTCCTTCAGGATACGTTTTGGGATACGAGGCTCTGGCCCTAACCATCAAAGTCTTCCTTTCTTAATAATAATTATTATAAAATGACAATTTATATAGCACCGTTAAAATAGCCAACTCTCTTTAAGGGCACTCGAACTTGGGACTTGAACCCGCCATTACTGACAGATTAAAAATATTACAAAGTAAATATATCGATCGTCCAGTTCATTACTCAGACAACTCCAAATAACCTGTTTTGAGATAATGAGAAGATCAATATTATAATCGTCACCATAAATCAAATACTATTGATTTTTGCCTGAGTTTTATATATTTTATCAATAGATGTTGATAAAATCTCAAAACAGGTTATTTGGAGTTGTCTGAGTAATGAACTGGACGATCGATATGTACGAGTAAGTCGAGTGTAAGGAAAGGAAGGTAGAGGTAGCGGCCTATTTGTATTTACTTCCCCGCAAATTCATGTATTCATAAAAAAACATATTTGGTAAGAAAACTGCAGAAAACCTATCAGACGAACTACAAAGATCTTCGATATGTGATACGAGTAGTAACACATTCGGCTTTATGTGTAGTGTTCATATACCATCATATATTTTAATAAGATCTTCCGAAAAGGGTTGCCTTCAGGTGTTTCCTAAAGCTGGACACGCCGCCCATATTTCTAACACTAAGATGTAGACTGTTCCACGCTATAGAACCAGTTACGGCAAAATCTCTTATCATAATACTCCGGCCCATTAGATCGATTAATATATAATTGGAGACCCTGGGTTCATTTTATATCTCGTACACGTAAGATATACATTTCACACTTAAATGTGATGTTTTAGCTTGTCAGAAATTTGTCAAAGGCCACAGATAAAAGCGAAATTCTAGTGTTTACTTCTTTGCTGCGTTAACAAGGTAGGCCTACAATACTCCGAGGCCGTCACTGGCCTTGGGCCGGAACTTGATGATATATCAAACAGTATGAACAGCAGGAAAACACTTGCTTCTCCAATAATATAACAAAGTGCGTTGGTTTGGTGTGGATTGGTAATATTTGTATCAAGATATGCGCGCTTCCTGTTCTTTGTACCCGCCCGCTTCCGTTCTACGCTGTTTTCATTCAACATTTTATTGGAATTTCCTCGAACTATTATCGTTTGAGCAGAGGCCTTAAAACGTACTTATGTTACGTATTAATTTACAGCCTGTAAAGACAAGGGCAACGCATTGATATGTGTATATAAGTTTTATTGAAATTATGAATATGAAGTGATGTTATGAATGAAATTTTAGCACAATTCGAAAATGGATTAGAATATGTCCTATAGTTCGGAAAATCTAGGATGAGTCCTGTGACAGCTCACAAATTTGCCCCAATACAACCTAATGTAATGTATTTACCTAAATAACTTGCTATTTATTAGAATTGAGGCTTATATTAAAGTTGATAAAATAATTAAAATTACTGAACATCGTTACAAGGTTATATTGGGGCAAATTTGTAAGCTGTCACAGGATTCATCCTAGATTTTCCGAACTATAGTGTATTTTTTAATTTTTAATTTTTATTTTACACATGACAAGAAATGTACATAATTTGCGAAAAAAACAACAGGAAATTTAATTCGAACACACAATTTTAATGGATCTGGGTTTGTTGCCTTTCATTTGTCGTGTTTCCAGTAAACTAGGCTTTTGCCTGTATCTCATTGAGGACATAAAGCATGAAAAAATAAATCGATACTTCTTTCTGATTTTGGATTATGTAAAAATTATTCACACTTCATCACTCCTGACAGATCAAAACATTCATAACAATATACCGCACACAATTATAAAGGGGAAAAAAACACTTATACTAAAATATAAATATAAAACAACAAAAAGCACCACACTCAAGAGCTCACACAAACCTCTTCCACAAGTCATTCCTCTTGCAAGCCCAACCACTCAAACTCCTGTCGCAATAACAACCACGCTCCGATCGACTGCCTAAACTGTTTTCCTCCCTGTACCTTTATTGAATTCGGCACCCTATTGTATGTCATGGGAGCTAAATAGGCATATTGCCTTTGGGCAAAATATGTTTTAACCGTAGTGATGGTGAACATTTGATCAGTTGCCATGCGTGTCATGTGTCTCGTATGTACATGCAAAATAATATTTAGTTTCATTTCCAAGTATACTAGGAACGAAATTTTATATTATTTTTCATCAATGGTACAATTAACCTTATAAAATTATTTAAAAAAAGTAGCGAATGTTTCATGTTCGAAAAAATCTTGAAAAAAAAAACAATTAATAGCAATTCAATACAACCAAATAAAACGACACATCTACACAACAAAACAGTTGAAATTAATAATACATAAGTAAGTGCACGATTCGAAATGATTATAAACATATAAAATTTAACAATACACCTACAAAGTTGATTAAACCACACGGGGCCGTCCATAATCAGCTGCCCGCACGTCACCGCACCAATTTCACATTAATGCGGAAATAAATAGTACAGTATAGATTCGATACTTAATCAACTCTGTAATCAGTCTACTGTTATAGCGTGACAGTCTATGAAAAAATATATTGGCAATCTCAGCAAATTAATTTCACAAAAGTTGTATTCTATTCATAGAGGATTTTTTGGTAATTAGAGGAATGCACTCAAGGAACTTGGATATAGAAAAAGCTAAGAAATTCAGATTGGATCCATCACGAAAATGCGTGCTTGTTTTTAACCCTGAGAGATCGGCGCACTGCTATAGCAGTGGAAGAAATTTGTTCTACCCTTGTATTCTAAATGAATAACATTAATTTAGAATACAAGGGTACATATTCTAAAATATATTTATGTTGTAAAATATATTTTTTTTGTTTTTTTGTTGTTTAAAATAAATATTTATCACGAACGTCCGAATCGTAAATATATCTCAGCATTAGATAGACAATTATATTTTTTTCTCGTAGCGCTCTCAGGGTTAAACTAAGATCCCACTTGCGTCTATCCACGGAATGGCCGATATTCATACTCGATCACGAGGGTTTGTATGTAATCTTTTTACCCTTTTTTCAAAAGTTAAACTCCGTTTGCAAATATTCCAATTCAAGTGTCAATATTGACATATCGCCAATTGACTTCGTGCGAAATTGGATATATCCCACTTAACGCCGTGCGGGCGTCAGTTGTTGCTTTACGAGTATAATACAATAGAACCGCCGACTACGCACGGTTGTGTTTTCACTTTGTAGCCTCGCTGTTCCGAGAATATGTATACAGTAGACTCTCGATTATCCGAGGTGGCAGGGAAAAAATTCAACCCGATTTAAACACTAAATAAAAGGAAAACTAAAGATTTTCCTACGTACTTCCCCATTCATTTAAAACTAGCTGAAAAGTTAACCTAAAAATAAGCTAAAACATTGTAATTTGTTTTTATCAAACACTGTTTATTCCACTTTTTGTAACGGTATAACCCTACCGGTTTCAAGACTTTCGCCTCATCTTCAGGGGAGCACAAACAAGTCTTATATGTGTTCCCTTAAGATGAGTGAAAGCCTTGAAACCGGTAGGGTTATACCGTTATATAAAGTGTGATAAACAGTGTTTGATAAAACAAATTAAAATGTCTTTAATTAAACCTCCACAACGTTAATGCCTTAACTATAAACAATATAAAAGCTAAAACAATTAACTAAATATTTGTTAATTTTTACACCTACTGACATCCTATACCATCACGCCATGTCCCTTACGAGGTAGGATCGAGCGCCATACATTTCACAGTGAGTCGGTTTATTTTGTGGTAGCTCACATGATACGTATTTTGCGTTGCATGAATCGCAATACACATTCATGTCCTCACATACTATACTTCAAAATCTTCAATTTCGACTTTAACCGTGTCTGATCTGCCGTTGCTGTATATTACCTACCAATCATATTATTTCCCTTAGCCTGCCGGCGTCTCTCATTTCGGTTTAGCGAATCTTCGATCCTCGTTAAGATTATTGTCTTTATTCAGTGTTTATAGTTTGTCGCCGAATCCGTTGTTATTCTGTTTTTCGTTTTGCAGCAACACGCTCCTTTTCTGTCAATTTAGGTCTTTCAGGCATTTTAAAACAATTTTTTTTTAAAGTTTATACGTTAATCGTCTCACCGAATGTTACTAACTTTATGCATTCAATACGTCAAGGATAATCAAGGTTTTTCGTATTTTATCACACCATCAAATTGTGTGACATTTTACTTAATAATTACCTTATTTTTCAGTGTGCGCGTACTCGAAATGTGTGAGTGATAGTAAATATATTGTATGTTTTGTAAAAAAATATAAAAAAAAAAATGTTTAGTTTACCCTTTATAGGTTGGTCGGTAAGTATTTTGCCACCGGTCATGACTCCCAGTGCTCAAATATGACATGTGTAGAATATTATGACAAAAAACATGCAGAGTATTTGAGATACGCATAACTATGGTTAAGAAATCCCGAATATGATTTTTTTTTATAAATATAACCAAGAATGGATGTCAGTATATTTGGCCAGAAAATATTGTAATATACTATAACTGTGTCTATATTAGTAAATAATATATAAAAGGATTAACAATAAACAACCTAATTTAATATTAAAAGTACCTGCATTCCAATTCCAATAGTGTGCGTTTCAAAATTGGAATACTCACGTTACGCAATAGCTTCTGCATGTATGTTTTGTTTCATTTTCACTTGACGGTAACAGTAGGTCTTGTTTCATTTTCGGGTCACGAAATTAGGCAAATTATTTAATAAATATATGACAGCAAACAAATTTATTTTTACTCTCTGTTCACTTTTCGGCTAATTTCGATACATTCCTGTTGCTTCAAATAACTGAGCACGCTTTCAACGTCAGCCAAAGCAGCACTCTGCTGCATACTTCTTTCTTGTATAAGAGTATCTTCTTACTGATTTGGCATCAATAACTGAAGATTCATTAGTAGTACAAACACGTTGCACAATCTCTTTTAAAACTTTATATCCGGGCAAATTATTTGCATTTATCCAATGTCGCACCAAATAATCGAGAGTCTACTGTATATGAAAACACCTTTTGCTGTCGATTTTAATTTTCTTTGCAAATGGCTGTATAACATATATATCTATGTATACCCGTCAAAAACGACTATCGAGGTGTAGAAAATATTAAATACATTCTCAGGGCGAAAACTTCCATAAATGCTTTCATTCATTTTTCAATAAATAAAAAATCCATGTAGTGTCTTAGTTTTCTACTAATATATATATAATATATATACATATCATGTTGTGTCTTTTGCGGAATATGAAAGAAAATATCTCAATACTTTTCTATATAAGCACACAACTTTCGCCTCCTCCACAATAATTCATCTCGTCATATACAATCTTCTATGGGGTTGCCCATCAAGAACTGCAAATTTAAATCTATAAAAAAACAAGTTTTTTTTTAATGTTCATGTTTATTGGCATTAATGTAATTAGTGCACATGGGAATTATGTGTGAAAAATGACATCGGCCAAATGACCATCTCGGCTCCTGTTACAGATGACTGAGCAAAATGTTCAATAACCGATTCACATAAATGGATACGTATTATATATCTGCAATGACACGAGTGATGTTGAACATAAGGTCATCGGTGATTTTTGGATTCTTGGCGTACACTTGAGATTTAACATATCACCAGAGAAAAAAATCAAAAGGGGTTAAATAAATCACACGATCGTGGCGGCCAATTCACATTTCCACGACGAGAAATTACACGGTCGGAGAACTTTTCCTGCAATAAAGCCATTGTTTCATCAGCAGTATGACAAGTAGCCCCATCCTGCTAGAACCACATGTTTTAAGTCCAAATCGTTCAATTGATGCCAAAAAAAGTTTGAATCATGTCACGATATCGATTTCCATTGACCAAAGGTATTATTTCATAGGGTTGCGCAACAAAAGCTGCAATTTTAAATTTGCCGCCATTTTTCAGTATTCAACTGTATAATATTTATAATAGACATACGTCATCTACATACCCTATAAATAAATCATGCAGCGGAACACGATTGCGGAACGTAATTCAAATTTAAAATTGCAGTTCTTGTTGCGCCATCCTATATTATTCATTCTCACTAGTCTTCTTTAAAAATCTGATTCACTCGATACAGTCACGAATTACTCGGTCTAAAATGTTGCTCTGTAAAAAGTAAAAGGGATAATAAGATCCTTTTGCCGTCATCATCCTGTTGTGTAGCTCACGACAGCATCGTGACTCCCATGATACTCCTTTACAAACTCCTCTACATCCATATGTGCACTTCGCGGTTCAAAAGGCAGTTAAGGGTAGTCCTGTTTCGTCTCTTACTTAGTCATTCCAACGCATTGGGACTCTTAATATTGTGCATCGTCTTTCAACGCTTCTGGTGACCACGAACCTCTCCAAACTGTCTCCATGGCCACGAGTAATGTGCCCAAAGAATCGGAGAACTCATCGAAGGTATATTGTTGACAATCTGTCAGTGATTTTTAGATTTTCCTTTGGACCTATCTATACATGTCCAATTGAGTAATACATGACGTTCTCCTTCCGTGCCTTGTTGGTCTCCCAACTTGGGCGTTGCGGGTTTGATTCCCCTTGGAACCCAGTTCATCTAAGAATAAGCGAAAACAATTATCTAAATCTTTTATTGATTGTTACACATACTTACATCCTATACCAGGGGTGGGCATACATGAGGTAAACCGGAAGCTACATTCTTGATTTTCATATATATAAAGAGCCACACCATAGTCACGTTCTCACGTAGTATAAAATACACTAATTCAAATTTATTACATATTTTACACAAATCCTAATTGCTATGTATAGTATAAAAAATGCACATAAGAAAATATAAAAATGCGCACATAAAGAGGCAGGAGATGCGCGCGCACCCTACACATTGAAATCATAGCACACACGTATACACCAATACTTGTGTCTTTGACAGTTGCATTCATACGTGCGCATCTTGTCACTTACAACATTTAGAAAGGAAAATCGCGAAAATACAAGTATAATGGGGAAAGAAAATATCTTTATTTTTATAAGAGACATTGGGAGCCGCACTTAACCCAATGAAGAGCCGCATTTGACCACGTCTGTCCTATACCATCACGCCACGCCCCTTACGGGGTAGGCAGAGAGGATCGAGCGCCATACATTCCGAAGTGAGTCAGTTTATTTTGTGGTAGCTCACATGTGGTAGTTTAAAAACTGATTCCAGTTTGGTTTTCACATAAGGCTTCTTTAACATATTCTTGGTTGGTTGGGAAATATTGGCACATACCAATAAGCCCGCCAGGTAGTAGTGTACCATATACAACGAAAGTGTAATACAGTAAAGTTGTTGGTCTTATGATTATATATATATATATATATATATATATATATATATATATATATATATATATATATATATATATATATATATATATATATATATATATATATATATATATATATATATATATATATATATATATATATATATATATATATATATATATATATATATATATATATATATATATATATATATATATATATATATATATATATATATATATATATATATATATATATATATATATATATATATATATATATATATATATATATATATATATATATATATATATATATATATATATATATATATATATATATATATATATATATAGCTTAACATTCACGCTCTTGGCAACGTCAATAATCATTATGATTTCAGTGTTTAACTACGATATTTAGCTTTGTCATTGAATAAACAAAAACATATCGTGTGAAAAATCATTGCATGGATTCGATTATCGGGCAGAGGCGGTCATCAAATATTTGTAGCCCGACAGGGCGACCGTGGCGGTAGATCGAATCAGAGTCCCCCGGGCGATAACGCGATTCTGAACAAACAGTCCCAGGGCCGCGCTACGCTGTCAGACGGTGACGTGGGAAGCCTCACCTAGCTGTACAAGGGGGGGCACTGTGGCGATAATTGAGCCGTGTAATAATGAGTTACAAAAATACTGCTGAATTTGGAACCACATTTGGATTATGTAATCAAAAAGGCGAAGGTTGTGGTCTCACGCTAAGCAAACGGACGCTTCTGGTTCCATTCTTATCGATTTCACAGTATATCAAAAGTAGTAAAGACACATATATAGTACATCATGCCGTTTCCCTGTCGGTTTAGGCAACGAGGATAGAGTTCCAGACTTTCCAAGTACGACACACGTAGTTCGCCTTTTCCACATTCATACTCTTTCTCTGACTGTTTTCGTTTCTTTCATTCAAAATAGCTTCTACCACGCCTCTCAATCACATTGACACTGTATATTTACTTTGTTAGTCTTATTTTTTTCTTTCTACGTGCCCAAACTACGAGTATGTCAGAATGCTCTTTTTGATCTTACTTAATAAATCAGCCTTAAGTTCACATTCATTTCTGATCACTTCATTCCGTATTCTGTCATATACTGAAACCCCAGTTAATAAATAATCAAAGTTGGTTTGTCGTCATGACGTATGGAAGGGAACCTTGCACTTAGCAGAAGGATAAAAGTAAGCCTTCTGCTATGGAGATACGTGCACTTAGAACAAAATGGGGGTTGTCAATATATTAAAGAAGGCGGAATAAATACATCAGAAATACATGCGCGGGTAAAATGGATGTTTTCAGTAAACTGAAGCAAGGAACGTTAAGACAGATCGTATATGTATTTACGACGGTATAATGTCGAAGACCACCCTTAATGGGTAAATGGCAAAAAAAAACAAATAAAAGGGATCATTTTAACGGCAGTATCTGGATAAGATATCCTATCTGGGTCACATTTTACGTGGAGAGAAGTACAAAATCCTCCAGTTGATACTGATGGGCAAGATCGAGGGGCAGCGTGATCCTGGTAGAAGGCAAACATCTTGGCTGCGCAATATAAGAGACTGGACGGTGATGGGGCGTGTGGAGGACCTGTTCCGGGTTGCGCAAGATAGACAAGCCTCTGCCAGAGTGATTGCCAACGTCGGGGGGACCTGATGGGGCACGACAAGAAGAATCTGGATACCATCTTCAGGAAGCACTTTTATGGTATACTCGTATGGTGGACTGTTGTATTGTATTATATTACACTTTCGTTGTATACAATACAACCTAGCGAACTTATCGCCATTTAGCAATCTCTTCCAACCAACTAGAAATATGTTAAAGGAACTTTAAGCGAAAACCAGACTGTTTTTTAAATTGGTTTTTTATTGGGATCCAACGGGAATTAACTCGTAACCCCCAGTTTGGGAGACAAGCGTCTTACCAACTAGGCCATGGGGGTTGTATGTTCTGTATTTTGAAAACAAAAACTTGCCATAGGTCAAACGAACGATATTAATTATGGAAATTACACTCGTATATTATGTAACTTTGTGTGCAATTATAACTCAACTTTTTTTCATTAACTATTAGCTTAATAAAATATGACGATAAAAATGCAGTTGCATGTTTATGTTTACATTTATTATTTAGAGAATGTGCTTTGTTTGAGTGTGTCATTACTTCTTACTTGAGGTACTTACTTCGTGTGCATTAATTGCACTTTAAATGGCTTCACTTTCACGTGTCTTTTTAATCAATAAAATTGGATGTAATGTGTTATATGTTTTCTTTAATGTAACGAATTGCACAAATTGCTAAAATAATGATTTGATTGTATGGTAAATAATTTCGTATTTTATGTCAAATTCAAACAAAAAATTACACCAAATTCACAATATCTCGTGGTTTTCGACATTTTCTTTCTGTCGATTTCCTCCTCAATGCCATTTATCCATCTTTTCCTTGAACCGCATCGTCTTCTTTTGGCAACCTCCTCCCAAACCAAAGATCAGCCAACTTGCCAATACTCTCGGATATAGATTCTTCCCGGTTATGGGTCATATTGAAAGGAAATTCCAGCGAAAAGTCTATCATCTATTTTATTAATATTTACCCCATCGTGTTAGAGATTTTCATGTTCTTTCCCTTCAGTAATTCAATTTTTATCATCACGAGACTTATTATTTTATTTGTTGCAGTTCAATAGACCGGTACAAGAGCGTGCTGTGGAAAGAGGTTCGCGTAGGCGATCTGGTGCACCTCTCCAACAATGAGGTGGTGCCGGCAGACGTGGTGCTTCTGCGCTCCTCCGACCCTTCGGGCCTGTGCTTCCTGGACACCTGCAACTTGGACGGGGAGTCTAACCTCAAGCCGAGGCAGGTCGTCACTGGCTTCCAGGACAAGGTAAGTCAAAATCGTTCATACATTTCTGTAGTAGGAAAACGTGTATCGTGTATTGATGGACTCAATGTCTTCATTTCTGTGTCCGGACCATTAACTATTAACTATGCCACGTGTTTCCATTATGAGGATTTCCAATTTTTACGGTATTGCAGATCCCAATAAGTGAGTTGGGCTGGACTAGGCTATGATCTGTTATTGACAGTGATTAGTTTTTCAACTTGGTCAGATAGAAGATAGAGGTTTTGACCTTACAACATTATTTAAGGTTGTCAGCTTGTATATCAATTATCTGGTACTAAATTAGATTATCACGTTCCTTATATGCCCACTCGGCAAAATGTTTTGTTCCAAAGTGAAATGGTGCAACTAATTATTTGTTAAACTCTTGCGTAACAAGACTTCACAAATTGGGTGATCAATATGGACATTGTATGGATTTACATATTATTGACTACTTACAGGAGTTAAATCAAGAATTCTTACCACGATGAATTGATTGAATTTTATGGGTTTGCTTTGTTGTGTTGTTCGACTCGTATAGTTTTTCCTGTTGTGCTCGTATAATACTGCTTGTACTCGTATGTCAATTTTAAATTCTATTTGTTGTTGTTTTTGAATATTTCTTTCAAAAAGGTCATTTGACTGTTGAAATAAATAAATGAGCCGACAGAGATCCGATCTGGCTAGCCCTATCACTAGCACCGATCCGATATCGCAGATATCACTAGCACTTATAACATAAGGTGTTGCCCATACATATCATACAGTTGCAATTTTCGGATAAACCAGCATGTATAGTGAGTTCTGTATATCCCCACAATCACATTAATCCCTACTTTCGCTCAATAAACTCCTCTCCATGTTCACCTTTCACCTAGTCACTCCTAGTCCGAGTCTAATTCAGCGCTGTCCATTGAAAGAGTGATCGAGTTATTAGTGAGATGTTTACGTAATGATCTCAATTAACGGAGCTGCATAGCGTGTCAGTATGCTGCTCAAATTGCAACATTATGTCATATGATGCGGTGGGTATTATTGCGAGTTACAACCGTGACTGCAGAGACCCTGGCGGCAATCCGTAGCGTTCGTCTGCCTGGTAGTCCACAGGTTGGTCTTGATTCTTTTCCATAATCAAGGTTGTCTTCTTCATCGTTCACTCAATGCCGCGTGTCATGCCCCTCTGCTATGTCTCCAACTCAGCGCATCACCTCTCTCCATCCCGGTCCTGGACCATGCCGGAGGCAGCGCTCAAAAAGGATCATGTCAATTCATTTCTTGGATTCGTCCATTTCATAAGACACCTTGCTCTTGCTCGCCCTTTGCCTCAACTGTCCCCGCGATCACCAGCTTCTAGCAACATGCCTCAAGTACGTTAGGATTATTTTTTTGCATGCTGTCGAAAGTCTTTTGGTAATGTCCAATTCTTGGATGATAGAGACGTTTGTGCGCCTTGCGGTTCATGTGGTACAGAGCATCCACCTCCAACGCTAGAGCTTGAAGGCATCTATCAAGTTTGTTTCCTTCTTTCTCATCGTCCATGTTTCTACTCCATAGAATGCTATGGAGAGGACTAAATACTTAACTAGACGGATTTTGGTTGTGAGTATAGACTGGTTAGTCCACATTTATTCTCAGGTTGTACGGGGACATATATTGGCTGTTTGTTTAAAAAAATATAGTTCACCAGAATAAAATATAAATATATCTTTTTACCGTAAATAAGGTACAGCAGTATTCGGCGATAAGTAATACACATCGGGCTTAAGAAAGAGACTGTCGCTTTGTAGAGCGTCATCTTTGTCGCACGGACTGATAGCGCATCGTGCGACAGAGACGACGCTCTACAAAGCGACAGTATCTTTTTTAAGCCCGATGTGTATTACTTACCGCCGGGTACTATATATTCTGCGCTGCTTGGGTCTTGCAAATACCTCAATCGTCTTGAATGATTAAATCCGATGTTTCGTACAAAATATTTCATTTCAATTAATTTGTCAGCGATCCGCGCATACATACGCCCTGCGCGCATGGAAGTTTTTTTAGTGAAAATTAGCATGACGTCACAAACACCACAGACTCAAAGCAATCTTTAAAATGTAACCAAATGCCCGAAAAAATACGTTATTTAAGCACACCCTCAAAAAGTGTTTTTTTAATAAGTCAGACGTGGAAAAATATTTTCTTTTGAATTAACAATGCCATAGTTAGAAACCTTCGGGAAGTAATTAGAGTACGCAATAGTGCAGCGCCACTCATTGACATAATAATACAGGTCTGTATCCATAACAGTGTGCTTCTGTATGGAAGTGAAACATCAATGTTTTCCTATAGTCACTACGAAAGAAGACTCAACAACTTCTATAGGCACATGAAATGCTTATGCAGAATACTAAGAATAGTATGGTTTATAATTTCTTCTTCAAAAATGATGGTACACAACGGTATATTAGTGCCCACCTTGGTGTATGGAAGTGAATCCGGGACATTAAGCAAGAGTGATAGGAGCAAAATGAATACATTAGAAATGCGAGTTTTGTGAAGGATTTCTCGTGTAAGAATGTATGCTTGGAGTAAGCAATCACCGGATAAGGGTTAAATGGTTGTTCGAGTCGAATTTTGTTAATAGAATCAAGATGATGAGATGATCTTGAGATAATTTGGCCACATTGAGACTGTGAGTTGCAAAATATTTATAAAATAAATGTATTATATATGTCTGAAATAAATGGAAAGCGATGAAAAGGTAGATCGAGGTAAGACTTGAAGAATATTATATATAACTGAGGAATCGGAATGAGGTATCAGAAAAACAAAATGGTTGATGAGATGTATGGATGTGAACGAGGCGAGGTTTATGATCATATATAGAAAGGATCTGTCCACCCCAAAAGGGATGTGGTGTGATGGTGTATGTATTGTGTATATGTATAATTTAAATAAATTTCTTCCTTTAGTCGTGTCATCACAATCGTTTTTAAGGCATTCCCGCCACTCCGGAACAATGAGCGCCACCGCGGAAGGCTGTCGTGAGTTCTCACAATGCGGCCGGCATGCGAGGAATGCGCCCGCTCTCGCAGCAAGAGTGCTAAGTGCCGGAAACGATGCGTATCGTCACCGAGACGGGCACGGGGACGGAAGTCAGCAATGATGACATTGCTGTGTCAAGATGCATGTAGGCTCTATCTAAACACAATCTACTACTCGCATTTATTCGTTGCAAATACGTGTAGCGTAATAATATACGAGTATATTCGCTCTTCTTAGTCGTGTCTTCATAGTTGAGAATCGTTTTTCAAAGGTTTGTCGATCACTGTGGCCTAGTTGGTAAGATGCTAATCTTCCACTCGAGGGTTCGATTTCCTATGACATCCGAAAAATAAATTAAAGAGGTCACTTTT
This sequence comes from Odontocerum albicorne, assembly GCA_949825065.1. Taxonomy (NCBI): domain Eukaryota; kingdom Metazoa; phylum Arthropoda; class Insecta; order Trichoptera; family Odontoceridae; genus Odontocerum; species Odontocerum albicorne. The sequence continues at coordinate 47,755,775 of OX463842.1, forward strand.
TAAAAAGGGTTCCAGTCTGATTTTAACTTAAGGGGGTATTCTGCCCTAGAGGCGTGAATTTCGGGCGTTTTTAAAGACATAATAAACATTTTGTACAGTTTGTTTATTGATGGCTCGAGAATCTACAAAAAAAATAATTAAAATTCAAGATGTTATCAGCTGTTATATCTTGTCGTAAAAATAGGGGGTGAGCTAGTCGACACGATTGAAGCCCTTTCGTAAATCTGAAACAAAAATCATACAGTTTCTTGATAAGAAATAATGTCGTTATAGTTGGTACCAAAGAGAATAAAAAAAACGTTAATTGGCAGCTGTTTGAAAAAATGCCCATTCTTTTACCCTTTTTTTCAAATATTTTAATTAAAAAAAAAAATAGGCAAAAATGGTTTTAATTTTTCCAAGGTAGGGACGATATGAAACCATTTATCAAGGTTTCATACCAAATTTGAAGGCAATCGGTTGGATAGAACTTGAGATTTTATGTCGACTAGGTCGAAAAAAGTAGTTTCGAGAAAAACGTGTTTAAAATTTTGAGATTATTGTCCGAGTCATACCGGTGCGGCGTAATTGCTGCCTCATTTATAGCTATAACTTCGTAAATATTAAGAATTTTTTTTTTGAGAACACAAGGCCTAAACTTTAAAAATATGCAAAAAAAAATTTTTTTTTCTTCAGATTTCTAGACTAGAATACCCCCATTAAGGCAATTTAAACATTTTTCTGGTTGTTTGGAAGAGATTGTTGTCATATGGCAATAAACTCTTCAGGTTATATTGTATATAATATATAACAAAATTGTAATTCAAGTGCGGCATAAATAACTCCTCGCTTTGAAAAGTTAATCATAGATGTTTTGCAAATTTTAAAAGGGAAAAGTTTATTATTTTTTATCTTAGTAGATTCAAATGCCGACTTAATTTTTTTAAACACGCTTGAATCCTCACTCTAAAGTTCGGCATTCTCTTCTGGTAATTTTTGGTGGTATTGCCTCGATTTTGTGTCGAATAACAGCTTTAGCACCTGACAAGATGCACTGCGATTGCATCCAGTCGCGTTTATTTAGTTCCTTTATAACTTTCATTTTGTACGGGCAGAACTGAAAGTCTGCCTCGAAAAATCTCCTATCACTCCGATCATTTCCATTCCCGTTGCGGCAGCATGCTTACTTACGGGCTGAATTTCGTGGAGATTTTGTAACGGCATGTTTTACTGCTAGGACGTTTAGTTGTGTTTGAATGCTGTGAGGTCTACCAGATAGCTTGTTTTTTTTAACACATTCACTGCGTATAAAATGTCATACAGAGATGTTGAAAATTCGCGAACTTTCGAAAACCCATAACTTTGTTAAAAATCAAATTCTGCTTTCTATTGAAACATCATATACAAGTGTATTCCATCGTGTCTTCAAAACACATGAAACCGGCGACGAATCCTTATCGGGAGACGTTTATGAGTGCACTCAACATTCAAGGCTATTTTGTATGGACACGGGAGCCGTGTTCGACGCAGTGAACGTGTTAAAGAAGCAATTTTGCAACCCATAACAATATGGTCTTCCTGTCAGTAACTCTAACGTTTCGACCTAACCCGAAGTTTGTACGAAATAATCACTGCGTTGTGATGACAGAATTGATATTTTTTTTAAATAAATCTCAACCACGAACACACAATGCTCACCACTCCATACCATTAAGACGATTAAAATAGTAAGGTATGTTCAACGACACGATTCCGTCCACCCCATACTACTAGCGCCTGAACAGCGGCGGTGGCAAATCTGGAAGGTATTTCTGCCGCACCCTGTATAATACAATCTGGCGAGTTTTTGCCAACCATCAAGAAATGTATTTTAACAAACCTTAAGTGAAATCTAACATAGACTTGAACACTTATGAAAATCTAGGTAACAACGGGAATATTATCCATCTCTGTGGTCTAGAAGATATACAGACGTCTTACGAGCCCACGGAGGTTGTCAATAATATTTTATGTATTTTTCGTTTTGTTTTACATTTTATGGAGCCATTCAAAGAAGTCTGAGTTGAGCAGCTTTCTATAGTGAGTTCTGTTTTATGATGGAGCGTTGCATAATTTAACTCAATACAAGTCAGTTTTCTGATGACATGCCTTGACATTCAAAAGTTTCCCTCCCATGACACGCTGCACCGACCTTCTGGGAAATTGTCATCTGCGAGGGAACGTAGACCTGCTGCGCAGTAGTTTTCGACACGATTAGGTATTATAATATCAATATTAAATTTGCTCGTATCTTCTAGAACCCCAGCTGTTTTATATAAATTTTCCATTATGAAAACACTTATTAAAAAGTGATTGAATGTCACTGATAATTCTCACATTAATTTGAACCTTGACATTGAGCAGAGGTCCGAGAAATTTTGCAAATGCTGGCATTCGGACTACTTTGCTTTTAATAATAACACAATGAGTGCAATATCATTGATTTGACATTTCATCACTAATGATACGAACGTGCTCATTCCAATGAATAACATTTTTCACATCACAGAGAGAGTAAGAAATTATTGAATAAAGGATAACTCTAAGCGAAGGATGTCATAGTCGGTCAGTTCAGTTCATCTCACCAACACCCACCCACGCTGTTCTGTTATGGGGGGCAATAAACCAGTAAGTCCCCACCTAGCGCAATCTACACTAGAGTATCGAAATTTTCTTTTTTTTATGGTCGCGACGTCACGCAGTGACGAAGAAATAACTGTTAAGGGACTCATTTTCCGGTGGCGACACGCCTGAGTACATGGGGTAACAATGTATGACAGAATACGGAATGAAGTGATTAGGGTTGAATGTGGATTTAAGGCTGATGTGTTAAGCAAGATGAAAAAGAGCACTCGAAGATGATTTGGGCACGTGGAACGAATGAATAAAGAAATACTAACGAAACAAATGTACAGTGGAAAGCGTAGTAGAGGAAGACAAAGGAAAATTTTATTGAATTAAGTGAATGATATTTTGAAAAAAAAAGGAAATGTAAAAAGTTAGAGAAGTCGTAGGAGCTGTATGAGAAGGTGTGTGGATGTAAAAGAGGCGAAATATGTGTGTCTCGATAGGAGAGTCTGACGCTCTCACCTTTCTCCCTACCTCGATATGGAGACGGCGTGGTGATATCTATGTATGTACTTCTAAGCAACATAAAACCCTGTCTAACGAAAGTCTGCAGAAAATTCTAGCTGCCGATCGTCATGGAATTTTAATCTCCTTGCCATCGTCAATTGGCGTTTGATCTGTAAAGACGTGTTTGTTAAAGTGTAACGGTTTACATTTAATAAACCGATACACATACAGGTGTCTTCCATAAACAAGATGGCTGACAATCATAATAGATTTCGAGGGATTGCCTTATTGTCTGGAAAAATAATTCATGTTGAAATTCTTCTTCTTCTTCCTCTTCTTTTAGGCCTGTTGGCCTGTCATGACCCTGCATCATCGTTTCCCTCTTGTGACCTCGACTGCCAGCTGTCGTCCTGGAGGTCTGCTTGCTTGGGCCACACTCCCTGGCCATTCTTACGGCTCATGGTTCCGCCATTCTGGACACATGTTCGTTCCAGAACCTTCTCTGTAGTCCCCATTTGACAATATCTTCAACTTCGCACATCCTTCGGATTTCTGTGTTTCGTACTCTATCACGAAGGGTTTTGCCAGCGATACTCCTGAGTACCTTCATTTAATTTTGAAATTGTGAGTACGAATATTGGATAAAATTTGGACTTACTAAAAAATGTTAAAAATTTCTTGGAATATCCAAGCTTATCGTATCTCAGAAGGGATGCAACAGAGTTACGTGAGGTTTTCTCTAATCCTTGCTTTTCTCTAATCTCTAGTCCCTAAATCCTCACAGGACAAGGGTAATAAAAAGAAAAAAATAAAGAAATACATTATTGACGGTGTGGATCGCAGCAAAGGTATGATGTTGCAATGTTTCGCTCCGATTTACCTCGCGTGACTCCACGGAGTTTAGATAAACTAACATTCGGTAACCAGTAAACAGTAACTGGTAAGCGGTAACCAGCGACCAGCGAGGTGGTAATCAATTATTACCGCATCGCCAGGAATTGCTTCGAGCTAAAGGCGTCATCACATTCGTGGGTAATCTAATGCCGTGCTGGATATCATTTCATAAATAATTAGAACTGTTAATTCTATGATTTGTATTTGATTTTTAAACTAATAGAATGTGGAAGGGAAAAGTAGTTTGCGCATAAAATATTTGAAATGGAATGAATATTTGATCTATTTCAGTTTATTATTTGATGCAACAAAACAGCAAAGTCACTGTTTAAGGTATTTAATTTTAACCTGTACACCGCGTTAAAAATCAAATTCCACGAATCCTGTGCGCGGCACAATTTCGGCGTTTTTTAATTTCTAATTTTAAACGCGTATTTTGTTTAGAGCCACTGATATTTGATTACACCACCAAGTAAACATGACATTCAAGTAATTTTCTGATAATAAATAATAGTCATTACTCTTAAGGAGACTCATTAAATAAAGGAGATAAACTAAACATTACGTAAAACACACAAAGGAATGCTACAGATCAGATCACAGGCGTTTGTGCTTCCCGCGAGGAACACTTTAAAATAAAAATATTGTAGTTCCAAGATAATTTCCCTTGATCAACAAATCGACGAGTACGAGTAGGAATAACATATGTTTTTAAAGTGAAAATGCTTTATCTAACGCCGTTTTATGACTAATAATAAATAGATTAATGCAAAACGGTGGTAAAAATAATGAATGATATAAACTATAGTTTCCCAAATTTTTTCGCCCCGTAGACCACTCGCCGATTTTTTTGTTTTCCGTAGACCCCCTGCCTGCCTAATATTGAATTTTCCAAACCTTATTAACTTCAAATGTGTCTTTGGCAGCTGACACAGTGCTGTTCACCTTGATAAAGTTTTTTGTAGAGTGGACAATTGTAAAAACAGAAAAAAACATGTACAATTTTTATTCATATCTTTATTGAAAAGACACAAAATGCAAGTAAATATTTGGCTTTGGAACGAAACAAATCAAAACCTAGTAAAATTCTTACATAAAATTAATACACAAATAATACTGTTAATGAGAGGGATGAACCTGATGCTCTGATAGCAATGATTCAATATTTGGCTTCAAATTAGTGAAGAATAGTCTTAAATCTCCATGTTCAATGATTTGCATTAGATTTCTTTATATAAGTATTTTCTATGTCTAATATAAGTATTATGTGCACACAATCTGTGTTAGGTGTAATAAGATATTTACGGAACGCCTAAATATTGATGATGATCTGCCTAAATGGGATCCGCTCACGTGGACCCCCATTTACATCTCGTGCACCCCCAATTTCTTTACTCGCTGACATAGACCCCCTGCAAGTCGAAATCGACCCTTGGGGTCCATATATACCACTTTAAGAATTAATTATATAAACGGTGGTAGAAAAAATGAATGTTATAAACGGTGGTAGAAATAATGAATGGTATAAAGGGTGGTAGACAGAACGCATCGTATAAACAGTGGTAGAAAGAATGAGTGATATGAACGGTGGTAGAAAGAATGAATAGTATAAACGGTGGCAGACATAATGAATGGTATAAACGGTGGTAGAAAGAATGAATGGTAAGGACGGTGGAAGAAAGGATGAATCATATAAACGTTGATAGTGATACGCCTGTCTTCCGACTCGGGGGTGGCGAGTTCGGCTCCAGACCGTTTTTTTTACTTGGGGTTGGTTTTAGCACCTTTCTGGTTGGTTGGAAGAGATTATCGCATGGTAATTAACCCGCCAAGTTTTGATGTATACAACGAAAGTGTAGAACAGTACAATATTCTTGTGACGAAAACGTGTGAGGAGATAAAAGCGAAATTGGATGCTGTTTATGGGGACCCTTCGCCATCAATGACAACAGTTAGATATTGGGTCAACGAATTTAAACGTGGTCGAACATCCGTTTTTGATGAGGATCGCCCGGCCCGACGCTCGTAGGTAAGCTGTTGGTCTCCAGGTGCCATATGTAATACAATACAACAGTTGGTCTCCAGGTGCCATATGTAATACAATACAACAGTTGGTTTCCTTGTGCCATATGTAATACAATACAACAGTTGGTCTCCAGGTGCCATATTTTAATATGTAATACAATACAACATATATTGAATCGGTGAACTATGCGAGTATATGTTTTCAACTATATTACTATTTGTCATTATTTGTTATTGCACTTTCATTGACTTTAAAAATAATGTTTAAAAAAAAACAGACAAAATCTATTCAACGTTTCAAATCAACCGTGACCAAGCCGCACGTTCTAGAATCACTAAACCTTTTATTGTTAATTGTATCGTGTGGTTTCGGCTTAACACTTGCTCCAATTCACGGCGTTGCGATCAATGCAGGCCAATTAATAATGTATTTTTCATCATCAAATCGACGCCTGGAAAATTCTGAATGAATTGTTTTCGAGTAATGGCCAACGGAAGCCCCGTGGCAATCAAATATTGCCTTGTTAGTAATTTTCTTTCAAGAAATCCGCAGGTGTTTTAATTGATTTTTGTTTCGTTTTCAAAAAATAAATAGTTTGTTGGTTTTTGTAAAATTAATTGTTTCGGCTTCGTGGACTTTTGATTGAATGTGAATATTTAATGGCCGCCCGTCCCATTGAACATTTTTCTATTAATTTTTTTATTGAAAAGAGAATTTCGTCGGATTTTTATTTCGAAATGTGTGAACTGATGGCTTGGTTGAGGAAGGCCAATAAAAGTGTGGATCGATCAAGTGAATTATATTTTGAAAGAAGGAAACGTAGATGAGATAAATCGTTGGAGTTGTGTGAGAGGTTTATAGGTGTGAAAGAGGCGAAGGATGTGTGTCAGGATACGCAAGTCTAGCGTTCTGTTCTTTCTGCTTACCCCGACAGAGTAATGGCGTGATGGTATGTTTGTATGTATATACCTATAGATAGAGGAACATGGCCGCGTGGTAATGCATTGGACTTCCGTGTGGAAGGTCGCCGTTTCGAGCCCCACGCTATGCTACTCCCATCGAACGACACAGGCATTTTTTCCGGATTGTATTTGGGGGTATAAGGATACGTATGACTTCAGTTCATATATATTTAAAATAAAATACGTTAAAACATGCCGTTGTGCTCCGGTCGTCTCACTTCAGGTGTACCATCGGATCCAGTACAGCGGTGTGGCCGGTGAGTTTGCTGGTGTGCGACGGGTATCTCACATAAAGATGACGGGATTCCAACATTGACGAGGGGATCCTTGACTACGAGGCCCAGCAATGTCGATGATGCAGCATATATCTGTAGTTAAGCTATACGTTGATGCAAGTAGAAGAATATGAAGACACAGTTAATGGATGATACGAAAACTGACGTCTTAGCACTTAGCAGCACGGGATCCCTATCAGTGCATAAATGTGATTAAACGAAAACTGCGTAAAATGGTGCCATGGAATGTTATGTAAAACGTGATACATATACAGACATTCCATCACGCCATTTCCCTGCCTGGGTAGGTAGAGAGAACAGAGCGTCAGACTTACCATTCTCGAATAGATGATGTTTTAAATAGATGATCTTTTACCCTTTTCCAGAGATTCTATTCTTACTTACTCAAAAAAGTGTTAATTATTTTTTAATAGGTTCATTTTGCCATGTTCTTTAGTTTTCCCAATATCTATTCGGAGTTTGTTATCAGATTTCCAAGTCTGGAAGTCTTCCAGGGCAGTTGAAAGTCAGCTGATAATACTTCCATACACAAAATCCACCCGCTTTAGGGCCGATGTTCCTTTTCACTCGGTCATCTTAGCAACAGCAAGTGGTTGTTCCAGAAGCTTAGTGGTCTTAATGAAACCGTGCCTGAATTTCAATCTAGGGGTTGGTAGTTATGCAAAGAATATCTAGGGACGTTCAGTTGGTTGGACCTCTAGTACTGCTTCTAAGTGCACTGCGTTTCTCATGATTTTTGAAGTAGGAATCCGAATGAGGAAATGCACTCTATTTCATGTGGCCTGTTTAAGGCAACCCATGGTCAAACGTACAGAACGAATTGATAAACTGTGTAATGGAAGCTCTTCAAACACTAAAAGAAGTACCAATCTTTCCAAATCAGAAGCTCTGAGAACAAATCTTAAGTCCTTTTCATTTAGAATAATAAAATTAGAAAGGAGTCTTATAAAGCGGCAGTGTTTGTTAAGTACCAACTTTTATATATGGGAGTGAAAAGTGAACGTTAAAATACTGTAAAGAGCCGAATAAATGCTGTAAAATTGTGTGCACTTAGAATAATACGTGGGGAACAATGTATGACATAATTGATTAGTGATGAATGTCAATTTAAGGCTGATGTGTTGAATAAGATGAAGAAGAAGACTCTGAGGTGGTGTGGGCCCGTGGAACGAATAAATGAATGAAGAAAGACTAACAAAACAAATATACAGTGCAAATGTGAGTGGATGGCGTGGTAGAGGAGACCAAAGAAAGTACGGTTGAGTCAAGTGAATTGTATATTTAAAGAAGGAAAAGTAAGAAGTAAGAGAAATCGTATGAGCTGTATGGATGTGGACGAGGCGAAATATGTGTATCGATAGGAAAGTCTGGAGCTCTGTCCTCTGCCTACCCCGACAGGGAGACGGCGTGATGGTATCTAATTATATGTACATATATATTGATGTGATGATATGTCGATGATTGCAGCAAGCGACGTTCACCGCGGGCAAGTTCGTGAGTGTGGTGGAGGTGGACTCGCCGTCCACGAAGATGTACCGCTTCCACGGCGCCTTGGTGCACCCTTGCGGCCGCCGCGTGCCGCTGTCCTCGGACAACCTGCTGCTGCGAGAGTGCCGAGTCAAGAACACCGACTACGTCGAAGGCATTGTGGTTTACACCGGTGAGTATTTTTTACAACCATTTTAGTATTAACAATTTTTTTTTATTTTATTAAACAATGTAATATATTGTACAAATATTTGTCAAGGCTATGCCTATGTACAAATTTATTACTTAACTAATCTTAATTATATGTTATAATTTATGAACTTACTTAATCTTATTTTCCTACATGTCATTTTATTTTTATTTTTTACTTGAGAATTATTTTATGTATCGTAATCTCCGGAAACATGTGATCTGACAACGTTGGACTATTTTATCTGGGATTACGTGAAAAGCCAGGTTTATAAGAATGACCCCTGATCAATTTCTGAGCCGAAAGACGAAATTATTCGCGTTATTGGTGAGTTAGAACCGCAATTGTGCCAAAATGTCATCGAAAATTTTGACATAAGAGTGGACATCTGCGGAGCTGCAAGAGGTGGACATTTGGCGGGTATTGATTTTTTGTGTTTAAATGTCATACATTATACTCGTACTTTAATGGCCAATAAAAAGTTTTTTGAAATCAAAGCAAATTTTGGGTTTTATTCAAGAATTAAAAAAATGAATTTTATAAAAACCACTCTGAAAGTCCCTTTATATTCATATGACTTTGACTGCTGAATTGCCAGGATGGATTGAGTCAATTGTACTATATAACAATAGTTTTTTTATACTTTTTTTGCATCAAAGAGAATCTTTAACCATTGTAATAAAATTAAAATAAATCTCCAGTGGGCATTATGATAGTAGTGAAAGAAACGATGCATTTACCAGTGAATGCCACCATGTAACCGGAAATTTTATGCCATTGCCAATAGATAAGCTATCACGAATGCCAGCGTTGATAAAATAAAGTACCTTATATTTCCAATGCCACTAACTTAGTTTATTACCTTCTACACCCATACCTCACTTTACGTAAGATATATGATCCTGGAAAAATTTCCATAAATCGAAATTCCGTATATCAAACAAGTTGTTTCCATAAATATACATATTAAACGTGTGTGACATGGACCATGAAGATAAAAAATCTATGAAATACAATATTTGAGAAACGTGGAGTGAAAAGAAGTGTATTTTGAAAAATGTAGAACTAGAACAGAGAAAACATATGATATTTATTTTATTTTATTTGTTATTTATTATTACACATGACAAGAAATATACATAATTTGCGAAAAAACAACAGGTAATTTAATTTGGACAAACATTATTTTAATGGATTTGGGTTTGTCGCCTTTCATTTGTCGTATCCCCAGTAAACTAGGCTTTTGCCTGTATCTCACTGAGGATATTTAGCATGAAAAAATAAATCGATACTTCTTTCCGATTTTTGATTACACAAAAAACAAAACCCCGTTGCACGTTTTCATCAACCTGACAAACAGTGACACTCAATTACAACTGGAAACATCATGCGGAATCCAACTCTTCACACATCATCACTCCAGAAAGACCAAACCTGTTCATCCCATAATATACCGCATACAATCACAAGAATAAAAACAAAAGTAAAACCAAAAATGAACCCAAAATGAAACAAAAATAAAACCAAAAATGTTCATCCCATAATATACCGCACACAATCATAAGAATAAAAATTAACACAAAAATATACAGAAACACAAATACAAAAAAACAAACATCAAAACAACAAGAAGAAACCCACACTCAAGAGCCGGCACAAATCTTTTCCACACGTCATTCATCCTGAAAGCCCAAGTAATCAAAATCCTGTCGCAATAACAACCACGCTCCGATCGACTGTCTAAATGGTTTTCCTTCCTTTATCTTTATTGAATTTGTTATACGAATATAATATACATTTGTTATACGAATGTAAAGAATTACAACATTTATAATGAAGAATTCGAAGATTCTATATCAGAATTAGTTGATTGGTAAGCAGGAACTGGGCAGAAATATCAATAAAAAATTTCCTGTTATGCATATTTTCTCTTTTCCTTTTCAAGCTGTTTATAACATAATAATATATAATTTCATAAATTTTTGAGATTTTCTCTTCATCGTGATCATTTTCAATTAGGATTTGAGTTACCTTTTCTAAATGTAAATAAGCGTTCACTAATTCGCCAGTGTTAATTCTCGAGAAGTATTTGTCTTGTTTTTCGTGTTCGTTTAACCACTTAACAGTCGGATTTTAAACACGCGACTTAACACAATGACGAACTGTGAACGAATAAATTTTATACGAAAATATATTCCGTTCGGAGAAAACAAATTGAAACAAGATCTGCCCAAACGACGCTCGGGAGAAACACTCCCAACAAGTCGAAACAAGATTTGCCCGAACGAGGCTCGGGTTCGTCAGTATAAAAATAAACTTCGTGTCCGAGTCCCGCTCCGGCAAAACTGTCAAGTGGTTAAGGATAGATTTTGGGTCATTTGACGCAAATCTTCATTAGAATTACAATTTTTATATATTTCATATGTAGTTTCTTCTTCCGTAAAACGAAGTTTTGATTGATTTTTTAATTACATTAAAGTGAAATTCCATTTAAAGAGGTCCATAAAGCGAGGTATGGATATATCTCAACTGTCACTATTCACTGGATCCTATTATGTCGTGAGACTTGTGCCTGTTGTCGAATTTTCATTTACTATGAAAGTTGATGATCAACTGAGACTGATGTTGTATTGGTGAGTAATATGAGCAGTCTCTAGCTTCAACGTTTTTATGTGTTCACTGGCAGTGGACTGGATTAGCGCATATATTGACATTATGTGTTCATTGGCAGTGGACTGGATTAGCGCATATATTGACATTATGTGTTCACTGGCAGTGGACTGGATTAGCGCATATATTGACATTGTGTGTTCACTGGCAGTAGACTGGATTAGCGCATATATTGACATTATGTGTTCACTGGCAGTGGACTGGATTAGCGCACATATTGACATTATGTGTTCACTGGCAGTGGACTGGATTAGCGCACATATTGACATTATGTGTTCACTGGCAGTGGACTGGATTAGCGCACATATTAACATTATGTGTTCACTGGCAGTGGACTGGATTAGCGCACATATTGACATTATGTGTTCACTGGCAGTGGACTGGATTAGCGCACATATTGACATTATGTGTTCACTGGCAGTGGACTGGATTAGCGCATATATTGACATTATGTGTTCACTGGCAGTGGACTGGATTAGCGCATATATTGACATTATGTGTTCACTGGCAGTGGACTGGATTAGCGCATATATTGACATTATGTGTTCACTGGCAGTGGACTGGATTAGCGCACATATTGACATTATGTGTTCACTGGCAGTGGACTGGATTAGCGCACATATTGACATTATGTGTTCACTGGCAGTGGACTGGATTAGCGCACATATTGACATTATGTGTTCACTGGCAGTGGACTGGATTAGACATATTGACATTATGTGTTCACTGGCAGTGGACTGGATTAGCGCACATATTGACATTATGTGTTCACTGGCAGTGGACTGGATTAGCGCACATATTGACATTATGTGTTCACTGGCAGTGGACTGGATTAGACATATTGACATTATGTGTTCACTGGCAGTGGACTGGATTAGCGTTCATATTGACATTATGTGTTCACTGGCAGTGGACTGGATTAGCGCACATATTGACATTATGTGTTCACTGGCAGTGGACTGGATTAGCGCACATATTGACATTATGTGTTCACTGGCAGTGAACTGGATTAGCGCACATATTGACATTATGTGTTCACTGGCAGTGGACTGGATTAGCGCACATATTGACATTATGTGTTCACTGGCAGTGAACTGGATCGGCGCACATACTGACATTATGTGTTCACTTGCAGTGAATTGGATTGGCATACTGACATTATGTAGATATTTCATAGGATCAATATTTCATCTTGATTAAAGTGTAGGACGTTATCTTCGATCAGACCATGATAGATTCCTTTGCATACCAACATCACACCACATTTTATACATCAACGAAGTATGTGCATACTGACATTATGTGTTCATTGGTAGTGAATTGGATTGGCGCACATACTGACATTATGTAGATATTTCATAGGATCAATATTTCATCTTGATTAAAGTGTAGGACGTTATCTTCGATCAGACCATGATAGATTCCTTTGCATACCAACATCACACCACATTTTATACATCAACGAAGTATGTGCATACTGACATTATGTGTTCACTGGCAGTTAATTGGATTGGTGCACATACTGACATTATGTAGATATTTCATAGGATCAATATTTTATCTTGATTAAAGTGTAGGACGTTATCTTCGATCAGACCATGAGAGATCCCTTTGCATACCAACATTACACCACATTTTATACATCAAGGAACTTCCAAGATTTATTAAATTCCCACCATCCTTGTTTTTTTTAAGAGAGAATTGAAAAACATTTTATTACTCAAAATATCCTTTCCTCCTAATTTTCCTTTGTGTCCCTTCCTCATCCTTAAACTATAATAATTCCTTTCTTCCAGTTCGACCGTTATTGGTAGAGATTCGTAATTTTTTTCTTTCTTAAAGTTGTCATAGATTAAAACAGTTTAATGTATTCAAGATGAATTTGTTGGTTGTGATAAATTGCTGTATAGCAATAAACCAGATGTACCATGTTTAACCATGTACACAAATAATGAATAATAATAATAAAAAAATAGAAATCAGCTGTTATTATGAATTGTCTCAGAATGTTTGTAATATTTGTGTTTCAGGTCATGAAACAAAGGCTATGCTCAACAATGGTGGCCCCCGTTACAAGCGATCCCGGCTAGAGCGGCAGATGAACACAGACGTGATTTGGTGCGTGCTGATGCTGCTGGTCATGTGCTGCGCAGGTGCTGTGGGCTGCAAGCTGTGGTTGGACCGGCATGCACCCGCTCCGCCGCCCTCCGCGGGGACTGGTGCCTCGTCTCGCTCTTCGCTAGGCCTGCCACCCTCGCCGTCGAGACCGTTGCCCCCGTACATCCCATATGCATGGGAGCCAGCCTACGAAGGGTTGCTCAGCTTCTGGACTTTCATAATTATTCTTCAGGTATCCTACCTTACCATACGTTGTGTGGCGAAATGCTTTTAAATTCCTGGCAACTCTGACCTTAACCCTTCTTTCCCTGTGATGTGTAACTAGTACACATTGCTTCTAAAAAATTTAATATTTCTATAAATGTAATGAATATTGGGTTCAGATTTTAGGTATTCCTCCGTAATACATTTACGCATTGAATGAAAAAAAAATAATAATAATTAGCACTTATCGGCCACATCAGAGATATTTTGTGAAAATCGGGAATAAATTCACCAATACAATCAAACGTGTGCCAGTGTGTGACACAGGTATATTCATTCTAAAAAACCGCTATGGGTGAGGAAGCGACGCTATTCACGTCTCACTCTCACTCTATTTCGGTATATGGGAACGCAAGAAATAGAATCTCAGTTCAATCGCTTCAGTAGCTCTTGGGCATCCATTCGAGGTGGTCTCTTTACCCGTTTTGTGAACGTCGGCCGATGTTTTTTTCATGTTTTCAGCAATTAAATTTCAATTATTATTACAAACTTTGACTTCAAATTGAATTAATTTAAGCGATTGGCTATGAATACTCTTTTTTCCCATTTTAAATAGCTCATTTTTACATGTGTATTGATGTGTATTGAATACACAGCGCCGGAACGTGCGATTTTTTTTTAGCACAGGAAGGGAAAGGTTAATATAGATGATCATTTCTCATTAATTAACTCACAAGTGAGATCTTAATACTGCTTATCCATTTCTCGTGATCGAACCTTTTTTTCTATTAACAAACTCTCATCTCAACTCAAAATATCAACATTATTGGTCTAGACGAGGTCTGCTTTTTGATTTGGAATCCTTTTTGATGAAAATCTGAGTTGGCATAGTCATGTCTACGAGTTGAGTGGCAAGATATTTGCTTCTCTGCATTCTCTTAGTAGGATGCGTAATTTTCAATATCTTATGCTTCCATTACTTGATTACGGTGACGAATAGTATTTGGATGCCAACGAGATGTTGAATAAGTTGGAGAAACTCCAAAATGTTTTCATCCAATTCATATTTAATTTAAGAAAGTATCACCACGTGTCAAAGTTTCGGAACAAATTTCGATGGCTTTAAATCAGGCAGGAAATGAACCTTCACATTCTGTCTCCATTATTTTTCGTACTTAACAATCCCAATTTTCCCTTTATACGTGGGTCGTCCAGAAAGTAAAGAACGTTTTAGCATAACTTAATAAAAACGAAATATATCAACACAAAACTTTATTTACAAAGTCGCAGTACCTTACTCTATTTTTCAATGTAGTCGCCATAGCTGTCAAGGCACTTATTGTAACGTGGAACCAATTTTTCAATTCCGATATACTCTTCTACCACCAAAGATTTGAGCCAGGATGTCACTTCTTGTTTGAGGTTTTCATTGTTTGCAAACTGTTTTCCACCCAAAAATTCTTTTAGTTTCGGGAATAAGTGAAAATCACTCGGTGCCAAGTTAGGGCTGTAAGGAGGATGTCCAAAAATTTCCCACTTAAGACGTTGAAGTTCTCGCTGTGCTCAAATTCTTAGGCACCCACCGAGTACACATTTTTTGTAGTCAAGGTGCTCTGTCACTATTTCCTGAAGGTTCTCCTCGTTCATTACACTATCACCATAAACATTCTTTATTTGCCTATAAATTTCGATAGGATGAACATTTTGTGCATTCAGAAAACGAATGACACTACTCACTTCACATTTGGCGGGATTTTCAATGGGCGCAGCCATTTTGAAAGGTTACAGAACAAAGACGCACGACCGTTCAGCAACAAAACTCGACTCACACTGAAGCGGGGGGGAAAGAGCTAACGGGCGCGCATACGATCGCGGTAGTGGGGGATCGGCGCAGGGCGTGATGCGCAATCTATCTTTACTTTCTGGATGCGCCTAGTATCTTCGCAAAAAAATCCAGTTTCTTATAGAATAAGGACATTCTTTTCAATCAGGTGATGAGAGACTTCTTTGTATACCAATACATTACATTACATTTTATACATTTTTATTTGCGGTTCCTTCGGCACGACCGTGGAATGAACTTCCAAGATTTATCAGATGTGCACTATCCATATTTACATTTAAGAGAGAATCGAAAAAATATTACATTACACCCTTTCATCTTACATTTCTACTGATTTCCCATCCTTATCCTTGAATGAATTCCTTTCCTCTAGTTCTACCATTATTGTTTAGAAAGTAGTCATTTAGTTATTTTTTAATTTGAATATATTTATTTTGCTTTGTTAAATTTGTCATGGTTTCAAACAGTTTAATGTATTCAAGTTTATCTGGTTGGTTGGAAAAAATTGCTGTGTGGCAATAAGCCCACCAGCTGTACCAGTTTAACCATGTACACAAAATAATGAAAATAAATAAGTTTGTGATAATTTATTTATCAACATCTTTGTTTTCCTTTCAGGTTATGATACCTCTCTCCCTCTATGTGACAATAGAAATGACCAAGATAGTCCAGGTTTATCATATTCATAATAACGTAGATCTCTACGACCCTACAACAGACAAGAGGATAGAGTGCCGAGCTCTGAACATAACCGAAGAACTTGGACAAATTGAGTACATCTTCAGTGACAAGACCGGGACTCTCACGGAAAACAAAATGGTGTTCAGGAGGTGTGCGATCAATGGGGTAGATTATAATCACTCATCTGCAGAGAGGACCACCACACATCCCATGGGCTCTGTGGTTAACTCTTCAGATCCAGGGACCCCTATCCAAGCCAACCCACAACTCCTGGAGGAGCTGGTTTCTGAAACTGTAATGGAAGGAAGTCACGCTTACTTTGTCAGGGAATTCCTTTTAGTTTTAGCTATATGTAATACTGTCGTAGTAAGTCACAAGCCGCATCATGACAACATGGATGCCAGTGGTGTAGTTGAAACACCATCAGCTCCTCGCATGCCAAAGTTTATAGTAAATGGTACCAAATTAAAAAATAAGCAAACTCCACTCAGCACAGAAAAATATTCCAGATTAGCTGAGTCTAGATCTGTGACTCCGTCTCCACCACCCTCCACACTTCCTTCACCTCGTTCAAATTCGACTTTACCCCCCATTCCCCCATCACCTCCAGAAAGACCAAAATTTTTGCAAATACCCTCAATATTTAATCGAGAAAAGAATGCAGAAAATGGAAAAAGTTCACTAAATTCTTCGGTCATGTCGGATTCGCTGCCATCATCTACAAAGCCAATATTTGAAGCGGAGAGTCCCGACGAGCTAGCTCTCGTAGAAGCAGCTTCAGCTTATGGATGCCGCTTGGAGAAGAGAGCTCCAAGAGAAGTCATCATAAGCATGCATGGCGAATTCATTCCTATTCCAATATTAAACATTCTTCCTTTTGACTCGACACGCAAGTGTATGTCTATCGTTATAAGACTGCCGAATTCACCGCATGTGTCAGTATACTGCAAAGGTGCTGATACTACATTATTAAATGCCTTACTGCCATCTCCGGAAGGCTCTGTGGAGAGGGCAGCCTTGATGAGAACGCAACAGCAAATAGATGCTTATGGAAGACAAGGATTACGTACACTAGTCATTGCAAAGCGTATCATAACCGTAGAGCAATATGAAGATTGGGCGGAGGAACTTAGAAATGCCGAGTTAAGTGTAGAAAATCGAGAAAGGAAAATAAGGGAGTGTTACAACAACTTAGAAACTAATTTGATTTTGCTGGGTGCTACTGGGATCGAAGATCGACTGCAAGAAGGAGTCCCCGAGACAATAGCAGCTTTGATAGAAGCGGGAATTGTGGTGTGGGTGCTGACTGGAGACAAACCCGAGACTGCCATCAATGTGGCCTATTCAGCGAAGCTCTTCCCTCCCCGAGTAGAACTGCTGAAGTTGATGGCCAGAAGCAAAGCGCAGGCAGAGTCGACAATCAAGTGAGTAACAATTGTTTTAAACATATTATATTTATTTATTTATTTTCTCAAAACAGGCTTAGCCCAATTACTTTGAAAAATACAAGAAATGTTATTAAAACATTAAAAATAAATAAAAATTATATAGAAAAAATGAAAAAAAAAAATAATGTATATGCATACATATATACACACAAACATACACATATATTCAAAGTCACTTAAGTACGTTGATGAGTGCTTTCTAACGCGCTCAATCTTAGAAGAAAATTTACTTTTGCTTTTGGTAATGTGATATGAAATATGTCAATATCCGAAGCAGTCCCGTTCATTAGAGTTAAGGCCCTTCCAATAGGCATAGCGGCTGGAAGACCCGTTCTTGCGTATGTTATTGAGAACCGTTCTTGCCGGCGCAGTCTAGTGTAATTATTAGGAACATTTAACGCTAATCTTTGTAGTAATGCTGGACAGCTCACGACTCCTCAAACGAGTTTGACAACGTATACCAGGAGACGCAGATCTCTTCTTACGCTCAAGGAGTTATACCCGAGCATGCCCAGCAGAAACTTAGTAGGATAATGGATAGACACCAAACTCACTCATATAGAGATATCGTAGATATTTTTTTTGTACCTTCTCCACCATGAGTGAGTTCTGCGCTCCCACCGGGCTCCAAATGCAAGCATTGCTTTCCAATTTGCTATGGATCAATGAATTAAACAACCTTATATTCACTATATATTCACCAGTCATCACATTTAATTTTTGGAATTCTAAGTAAAGAATTTCAAATAATTACTGAAAATATTTCTTTGATGGAAAATGTTCTAAAATTTTTTATTAAACACAATAAAACTCTGTTAATCAAAGGAATGATAATTGATGATTCGTACTTTTCTCCATTTTCTAGGTCCCGAAATGGACTTTTCATATTAAATTGTACTCTTAATTTGAAAAGCCGTGTATCATAATATAAATAGGCCAAAATCCGTACGATGGTTGTCGCCAAAGAAAAAATACGAGAATTGAATTTTGAATACAAGAGAGCGAGAGAGGAATACTTCGAAATTTGAATCTCGCTGGGTCCGTAATTTTTTAACCGGTGTAAAAGGGAACGATGCCAATTTATTTTGAATTGTAATTCATTAAATAATTCATTTATTTCTTATTTTATTGAACCGTATAATTACTTGTGTTTATTTATCTTATGCTCTTTTTTTTTAATGCAGACAATTATGTGTGGCTTTTTAAAGATGTCGGAAACGCGAAAACATTCAGGTCAATATATCTGAAACAAGTCTTCAAGGAAAACTTTATCAACGATTTAAATTGAACAGTAATGTTTATACACAAAACATCGTGTATAAAGAGATTTTTGAGAATTAAAATTCATCAATCAAGATGTACCTTTTTTTATTTTAAACTTTAAACATTAATTAACACAAAAATCTTTAAGCTGATCTTGCTCCATTCGGTATTTCAAAAATGTAGAATTTGTTTTACTTCCTTGAATATTTCACGGGCTGCAACTAGTTTTGTTAATTCATTGTTTTTTTGCCAAAAAGTATTAATGAACCCTAATAATTCGAAATGTGATTGAAGTCCATATTCACTATTATGTCTAACAAAAATATTATGACCTAACACATCGATCAATAAGTCCCGGGACTAACTACTAAAACAACATTTGTTTGCCAAAATTCTTCTTTATTCATCAACATAGTCTCCTTCAAGAGCGATACATTCATTCCAACGCTTTCCTAACTTTTCTATGCCAGCCGTGTAGAACGATTTATCTTTGGTTTCAAAATAGGCATTAGTTTTGGCAATCACTTCTTCATTGGAGCCAAATCTCTTTCCCTGGAGCATCTTTTTGAGGTCTGCGAACAGCCAATAGTCGCTGGGGGGCAAATCTGGAGAATACGGTGGGTGCGGAAGCAATTCGAAGTTCAACTCGTGCAATTTGGCCATCGTTACCATCGACTTGTGACACGGTGCATTGTCCTGATGAAAGAGAACTTTTAGCTTCTTCATATGGGGCTGGTTTTTTGCAATTTCTGTCTTCAAACACTCCAATAACGCTATGTAATATTCGCTATTGATGGTTTTTCCCTTTTCAAGGTGATCGATGAATATTATACCATGCGCATCCCAAAATACGGAGGCCATAACCTTCCCGGCCGACTGTTGAGTTTTTGGTCGCTTCGGACGACTTTCACCGGCTGCTCTTCACTCAGCTGACTGCCGATTTGATTCCGGAGTATAGTGGTGGATCCAAGTTTCATCCATTGTCACATACCGACGCAAAAATTTTCTGTTTATTTCGCATAAACAGTGCCAAACAGCGCTCTGAATCATCGATGCGTTATTGTTTCTGTTCCATTATGAGCAAACGCGGCACCCATTTTGAAAAAAGATTTTTCATGACCAAATGTTCATGCAAAATAGTGTAAACACTACCAAATGATATATTCAGGATGTCAGCTATCTCACGCAACTTTACTTTGCGATTTTCCGTCACTTTTTTTTTTTTTATGTTTTCTGGTGTAACAGCCTCATTTGGACGACCAGAGCGTTCAGCATCATTTGTGTCTGTACGACCGCGTTTGAAATCGGCATACCACCGACAAATGGTTGTTGTCGACGGAGCAGAGTCCGAATAAATAACACTTTTCAAGCCATCGCTGAGTTTGAACAGTATTTTTTCCCATTAAAAAGCAATGTTTTATCAACACACGAAATTCGGTTTTTTCCATTGTTTTGAAAATAGCAAAAGTAGCGTCACTAAAACCACCGTAACTCAATGACACAATGTCGGAATGTCATGAAAGTTTGACACGTAAGTTCTAAAGGTTGGTACTAACTGAGAATGGTATGGATTTGTTATTAGAGGCGCCATCTGTTGGTTATTTGCGGGACTTATTGATCGATGTGTTATGTATGTATAATTGGTATCTAATATGGGTAGCTCTAGGTTTGCAGGTAGCCATCGCGTGGCCATGTGCATTTTCCTATACATAATCAAATCCTGTGTTGACCCATCTAGTAGTGGCAGAACACATTTTATAAATATTTCTTTCTTTATTATTTTTCAAATATTTTTACAACCTTCCAATTAATCTTTCGGCTTCCCCTTTGACTTGGTAGCACTATGCAAATGCGTAGGTTTGCCTATGTGTATGAGGATTTATTTTGTTTTCCATAAGTGTAGTATGGAACTGAATCTCTGAAACTTTATGTTTCTAAATTAATCCTTTGAAAATTGAACATATATGAAGTAAAAACTGTATTTCAAAACAGAATTATAAATATACAAGTTATTTAAATTTACTAATTTGATTATAATTTCAGATGCTACTTAGACAGCATGGACAATATTGGTGTCAGTGAGGACGGAAACAGTATCGTAATAAGCCCGCTGCCTACCCGCTCCAGCAGGGGCCGTGCCCTCGTTGTGGACGGGAAGACCCTGACCTTCATCTTGGACAAGCGCTCCAACCTTACTGGCCCCTTCCTGGAGCTCACGCGCCGGTGCATCTCTGTACTCTGTTGCAGAGCCACACCACTCCAGAAAGCTTTCATTGTCAAGGTATGTCATATCTTCGCAGTCATCAGTTCATAAAACTTAAATTAACGCAGCAATGAGAGAAATATTTTCAAATTGTATTTCATGGTCTTCTTAGGCTTTAAGGTAATCTTTGAGCTCTGTATTTAAAATACTCGACATCGAAATTCATCACACCAACATCGAAATTCATCACACCAACATTGAAATTCATCACACCAACAATTATTCAGGTCTTCGAGCCAAACAGAGTTAAAACTGTATCTGGACTATTTGGTGGGATAAAGGGATGTATTTCATTTTCATATAATAAATTCATTGTTCCAAGAAAACAGAGTATCTGTACCTACCATTCGAGAACACAAATTCTGTCACTCCCGTAATGCAAATGGATGGAGAAACATTACCAAATTGTGACTGCTTTAAGTATCTTGGGTCACTCATCCATAGCGATGGAAGATGTGCAGCAGATGTAACACATAGAATTAGTGTGGGATGGATGAAGTTTAGATCAATGACGGGAGTTCTATGTGATCCGAAAATGCCAGTAAAGTTAAAAGGAAAAGTATACTAAACGAATTGTCAGACCCGCACTCCTCTATGGCTCCGAATGCTGGACGATGTATAACTCTTCCTCTAGGCAACTAGAAACTGCTGAAATGCGCATACTAAGATGGTCAGCTGGTGTGTCCCTAAGAGACAAAATAAAAAGCTCACACATTCGTGGAAGCCTAGGTGTTACAGACATCAACAGCAAGATGGAGGAGAGGCGATTGAGATGGTATGGGCACGTTGGACGCAGAGCACCCTATCACATTGTGAATCAGGCAATCTCCATGGATTTTCCTCAAATAACAACCAGAGGAAGACCAAAGAATTCATGGGTGGTGCAAAAAGATAACCTGATGCAGAGGCACGGCTCGGGGGACGTAGTCCGGCACAGAAGAGCATACAACCTGAGGACGAGGAGAGCTGACCCCAACAGTCTTCGCAGACAGTGAGTTGGGATGGAGCCAGGGAGAAGAAGAAATTCATTGTTCCAAATAGAATGGAGTATTATGATCGAGTTTTTGCCATTGTTGGTTTTGTGGCGTGAAATGGTCTGCCTCATAGTGTTCGAGATATGGGTGGAGTGTGCAGCTTTAGAAAACACATGAAGACAACCGTTTGGAAGGTTTTATCAAAATTTATGATTGTATATTAACACTACAACCACGAACTAGACTACACCTAAAGCCGAATCTGTTACTATCACATATTGTCTACGGTTTTCTTATCAAATATGTTTTTCTAAACATATGCAAATGCGATGAAATATCTGATATAATATGGCCGCAGCCACTACCTTCCTATCCTTACACTCAACTTATATATATTTATTTTGTAAATTTTTTAATCTGTCGATAATAAGTGGGTTTGAGTCCCGAGTTGTAGTGCCGTTGAAGGAAGTTTGCCTTCTAAACGGTGCTTTATAAATTGTCCTATTATTTATGCAAAAAAATGCTCAACCTATGATAAATATTTTTCTAGTTTGTTTCCAATAATAAAATGGCAAAGACCAATTTTGTATTTGTAAAAAAATCAATTCAATGAAATTTGTCCTCCATGGTTATATTCATTCTTGATTTTAGACTTCTTACCATTTGGTAAGAGGGTATTTGGTAAGGTAAGAGTTAATAAGACACCTGTCTTCTAGCCCGGGGGTTACGGGTTCAATTCCTATTGCAACTCAATTTGTTTTAAAAAGCATTACAGTTTGGTTTTCACTTTAGTTCTCATGACTATCAATTTCAGAACATGTAAAATGTGTGTTGTGTATTTTTTGCATATGTATGTCAACATTGCCAGTTGAATTGCGCACGGAAAATAATTTAGAGACTTTCAGTAGAAAATTTAAGATAGTTCTCTGTAAGAACGGTCATAACATTTATAATCTTAAAAAAAAAAACAAGTGCCGGATTTGGAAAACGAAATCCATACTCTATTTGTGATGATTTAAAATCAGACCACGTAGCAAGTGTTATTTAAGTTTGGTTTTGTTTTTAACAAGTGTAAAATCATTATGAATATGATTTAGTAAAAAAGGAGTTGTCTTAATTAGATTTATGTGTAACAGGTTGTGAAGGAGGAGATGGGAGTGACCACCTTGGCCATAGGAGACGGAGCCAATGACGTGTCCATGATCCAGACAGCTGATGTGGGCATCGGTAATACATTTTCGTAATCTTAAGAATATATACTTCTTTATCCGGATTTCTTTAACACAATCACTGCAAATAGAATTTTATGTAATTACATGCTGTGCTGAGGAATTTCGCAAGACACAAATATATTATCAACATAACACGCCGGCATGTTGTGTGCACTAGGCGTATGTTTGTATGGACACGCGAGGCATGTCTTCAGCACTGAGCGTGTAATTGACAAAAATAAAAGAAATAATTTTCTTAACTAAAATTAAAATATTAATTTGTGGCACCATATTTAAAAAAAAAAACAATTGTTTTTTTTAACTTTATATTTTATCATTTATACGATTTAAAGTGACTAGTTTCGAAAGGTAATCCTCTCTGTCTCAAGACACAATATTTACTAAACCAAAAACAAATAAACATCTTTATACAATACGAGTACCTTACAACATGAAAACATAAAGATAGAAGAGATGTATATGAGGGACAGAAAAGGAAAGGAAAGAGACTACTTAAGGTAATATAAATTAATTGAATGGTGCGAGAATAGGATGATGGGAACATTTTCAACATTAACTTATGTTCAACTTATATCTAATTGAATGGTGTGAAAATAAGATAATAGGAACATTTTCGACATAAACTTATGTTCAACTAACATCTAATTGAATGGTGCGAGAATAGGATAATAGGAACATTTTCAACATTAACTTATGTTCAACTTACATCTAATTGAATGGTGCGAGAATAGGATAATGGGAACATTTTCAACATTAACTTATGTTCAACTTACATCTAATTGAATGGTGCAAGAATAGGATAATGGGAACATTTTCAACATTAACTAATGTTGAACTTACATCTAATTGACATTGTATTACATGGATTGTATTATTTACACTTTTTGTTCAGCCATAACCCCTTATTTTATGTATATAGAATTTAAACACCATCTTTTTGATCCAATGTGTGGTTTTTTATATGGTGATTCACAAACTCTGAATACCCAATACTTTTAAGGCAGCTTAGATGTTCCCTTATCCTTATACGATGGATATCAAATGGTGTGGGCTTGTAGCGATAATAAACAAAGTTAATGGGGCACTAAAACATATATATTTGAACCGGACAGTATCAAAATCTGCTAAGATTATAGTTCATAATTGTATTTTGGTGCCAACTTTGATGTATGGATGTGAAAATGACTGATAGGTGTCGCTGTGATTTGTATCGAGATAGGAAAGTCTGACTCTTTGTCCTCTGCCTACCCTGACAGGGAGATGGTGTGATACAATTTAATAACACTCTTGATTTATTGATATTTTCAACTTCATCCTTCACATTGAAAATATATTGCTTTAATTTGATTTGGAAGGTAAACCTCACTTTTTATTGAATCTGATAATCCAAATAATTTTTATTTTAAATCAATACATACGTCTTATAAAAGTATTATTTTCCAGGAATATCTGGCATGGAGGGCATGCAAGCTGTGATGGCGTCGGACTTTGCCATTTCCAGGTTTAAATACCTGGAGAGATTCCTGTTAGTCCATGGCCATTGGTGCTATAACCGCTTGGCCCGAATGATCCTGTACTTCTTTTATAAAAATGCCGTAAGTAGAGTATTACCTGTCGTGGTAACTGCAATAGGTTGTAAGTCAAAAAAAATCACGTCGATGAGCAAATGGTTGTATGTCAACATAACTTCCAAAAAATACAACTTACAATAAAAAAACTAACGATAGTATTAATCCGGAGTACAATCAATCTCTCTCTTCCTTGGCATTATTATTCCCACATGGTGGTGGGGTCTGTCCTTCCAATAATTCGCCGCCACTTCGTCTGATCTCGTGCATCTTCCGGAGCGACATCGGCGTCCCTCATGTCGGTCTTCTGCTGACGTGTCTATATCATCGCAGCCTGCTCTCCTGAATCTTGTCAGAGATGTCGCGTACACCTAGACTCCCACGGATGTAGGAGTTTCGGATCCTGTCAAGCCTTGTGACACCACACATCCATCTCAACATTTTCATCTCAGCTGTCTGTATGGCACAGACATTCCTTAGGGAGGTATTCCAGGTTTCTGAGTCATATGTGAGCACAGGCCGAATGACACTCTTGTAAACTAACCCCTTGAGTTTGACGGGCATCTTTTTATCACAAGTCACACCCGCGACCTCCCGCCATTTCAGCCAAGCTGAGGATATTCGGTGCTGAATATTTGAATCTAGGTCTCCTGATAAGTGGATCATGGTCTCCAGGTACTTGTACTCCTGACACTTTTCTATTTGTTGGCCACTGATGTTGATTGGTGTTGTCTCTGTGCCAGGATCATTCAAAACCATATACATGGTTTTTGAGACGCTTAGCTTCAGTCCACCACCACTCAGCTGGTCTCTCCAGGCCTGCAGTGCACCTTTCAGCTGTGCTTTATTATCGGCGCATATTGCGACGTCATCCGCGTAAATAAAAGTCCACTGTGCCTCTTTTTGTGCCTCTTCCGTCAGATATGGACTCAATGCTGAGCCGGAGTCCGGAATCTGGAGTACAATCAATCATATTATTTAATTTATAAAATCAGCTGAGAAGATGGGGGCAAATTGGAATGTTTTTTGTCTCTCCCGTAAAGTTTGATATATTTGACATCTGACATATTACAGTTACCACGATGATATATGGAATTATTTTTTCAATAAATTACTTTCTGGTATGGTTGACAGAAATAATATAATGCTATGACCGTATTCCCACTTGACTGTGGTTATTTTATTTATTTATTATTACACATGCCAAGAAATATACATAATTTGCGAAAAAACAACAGGTAATTTAATTTGGACATACAATTTTAATGGATCTAGGTTTGTTGCCTTTCATTTGTCGTATCCCCAGTAAACTAGGCTGTATCTCACTGAGGATATTTATCATGAAAAAATAAATCGATACTTCTTTCCGATTTTCGATTACACAAAAACAAAGCCCCATTGCACGTTCTCATCAACCTGACAAACAGTGACACTCAATTACAACTGCAAACATCATGCGAAATTAAACTCCTCACACATCATCACTCCAGAAAGACCAAAAATATTCATCCCACAATATACCGCATACAATCATAAGAATAAAAATAAAAAACATACAGAAACACAAAAACAACAAAATTTAAAACAACAAGAAGAAACTCACACTCACGAGCCCACACAAATCTTTTCCACACGTCATTTATCCTGAAATCCCAAGTACTCAAAATCCTGTCGTAATAACAATCACGCTCCGATCGACTGTCTAAATGGTTTTCCTCCCTTTATCTTTATTGATTTCGGCACGCCATTGTGTCAAAGGGAGCCAAATAAGCATATTGCCATTGGGCAAAAGAGGTTTTAACTCTAGGGATGGGGAACGTTTCATTAATTGCCATGCGTGTCATGTGTCTCTGCCGAGTCTGCATCTTCCCTTCCTCTCGATATACTATGCATACTTCTTATTGTACAGGTATTGTAAAAAGAACCAATACACTTTTCTACATTATACAGAAAGTTTTTGGTCAGATGTCTCCACAAATGTTTTGGTTAGTTTATTTTATTTCTTTATTATCATGACAAGAATTGACGAATACATGGATGATGCAAAACAAGACAAATAACGAAATATATGATGTTGACTCATGGATGATGCAAAGCAAGACAAAAAACATCAAGTTTTTTGTCTTGTTTTATTTTAAGTTTATACACTTTTCAATTGAAACATAACAATTTAAACATATTTTAATTTACAAAAATGAAGAAAAATAAAAAATTCAATTTGGTATTGTAGATTTGGGCGCATTGTGTTAAACATAGACCTACGTAAATACAAATATAACGGCGGAAACTTATAGGTGTACAAATAAGTTTCCGCCGTTTTTTATCAAAAATTGGGCATTTATTGTGAAAGAACGGAACCTCATGTTTTATTCGAAGTATTGCCCATCGCTTGCCACTACTTTTTCCCATCTCTCTGGCAGCATACGGATACCGCGTCGGAAGAATGCTTCATCTTTTGAGGCTATCCACGAATCGACCCAATTTTTGGTATCTTCATATGATGTGAAGTGCTGCTCAGACAGGCCATGCGTCATCGATCGAAACAAGTGTAAATCAGAAGGAGCAATGTTTGGTGAATACGGCGGGTGGGGTAAAACTTTCCAATTGAGTGTTTCCAAATAGGTTTTGACCGGCGCCGCAACATATGGACGAGCATTATCATGCAGGAGAATAATTTGGTCGTGTCTGGAGTAGTAGTCGGCGCGCTTTTCCTTGAGTGCTCGACTCAATCTCATCAATTGTGTTCGGTAGACAGCCCCAGCAATGGTTTCGTTCGGTTTGAGCAACTCATAATACACGATACCAAGCTGATCCCACCAAATACACAAAAAGAGTTTTTTTTCATGAATATTTGGCTTAGCCGTAGATATTGAAGCATGGCCAGGGGGTCCCCATGATTTCTTCCTTTTTGGATTATCATGGTGAATCCATTTTTCATCACCAGTGACTATACGGGGCAGAAAACCCTTTCGTTTATGCCTGGCAAGCAGCATTTCACATGTGGAAAATCGGCGTTCAACGTTTCTCGGTGTCAGTTCATATGGAACCCAATTTCCTTGTTTTTGAATCATTGCCAATGATTTCAACCGATGTGAAATTGCTTGTTGAGTCACTCCTAATGTAAGTGCAAGATCTTCTTCCGTTTGGCACGAATCTCGATCCAATAATACTTCCAATTCCGCGTCTTTGTACATTTTCGGTCACGTTCTTTGTCTTCGATGTCAAATTCACCGTTCTTAAACTTTTGAAACCACTCACGACAACTTCTCTCACTTAAGGCAGCCTCACCATATGCTTCTACAAGCAATCGATGAGCCTCAGCTGCAAATTTCTTCAAATTGAAGAAGTAAATCAAAAGTTCCCGCAAATGACGCTTATTCGGCTCAAAACTTGACATTTTCGCACACAAAAGAATATATTATACTGATAAAAATTCTATAATATTTCAAGGTTATGTTGTTGACAGATGTCCAACCTTACGACAATGACGTTTTACATCTGACAATTTTAACCATAACTTACTGGTGGCACCAACTTTTGTCAAACGGCGGCGGTTTATTTGTATACCTGATAATATCGTAAATACGAAATAAGCAACACAAAACACGACCACTCACAACTGCAGGCAAATTTACAATAAATAAAACGCGAACGACTAGCTAGCATTACACGTGTTAGATAAAATTAGAACACTGCAAGTCGAGACAAGCGAGCGTGACTCGGGATAGCGGAAATTGGAACGCATTTGGCACGCGAGAGGGTCTCGTTCAAGGGTATTAAGTGGTTAATATGTATATGGATCTGGGTTTGTTGCCTTTCATTTGTAGTGTCTTCAGTAAACTAGGCTATCTATCTAATAATACATGTCAGAACTTTATTAGAATTTGGTTACCAAATAGGGAGCCCTTATTTTATTACTACTACTACCTACTACTACTACCATCACGGATAACTCTGCCACGTTCCTGATTTGGTCAGTCTACCGGGAAGGTAGTCTTCGTATTTTATATGATATCTCCACAGTCATATTCATATTCGATTTTAGCTTTTAAAAGCAAAATCATTACATATGGTAAACTTCTGATTGAAATATATTTCGTACATAAAAGACACATATATTGGCAAAAGTCTAGTTTACTGATATGACATGACAAATGAAAGTCAACGAACCCAGATCCATATAGTGAGTGATTATTTTAAATCACCTGTCTTTTTCTTCTTCTTTGTCTTATTTTTCATACTTTGTAACAAAAAATTATGTTTGCAGAACTTCTCTGCTTTAGAATTGTTTAATCGGTTAAGTTATACTATTTAAATAACTTGGTGCTTTTTTCTGTTCCAGACATTTGTGTTCCTAGTGTTCTGGTTCCAGCTGTTCTGCGGGTGGTCGGCCTGCGTCATGGTGGACCAGATGTTCCTCATGCTTTATAACCTCTTCTTCACCTCGTTACCCCCTCTTGCCATAGGTAAGTAAATGTACTACATACTATAAGTAGAGCCGGAACGAGGTGTTTGTGTGCCTGGAACACCCAAGTGGCTCCACAATAGGCGATAAGTTTTTTCTAAATTGATAAATCCTTGTTATATTTTCCCCTTATTGTAAAATGATAAACACCAACCATGCTAATAACATTTTTAGGTTTATCCCGGACAGCGCTATTATGTAACGCTAGTTACTTCTAAAGAGCTTCGAGAACTTATGTTACAGTAAAAAAATTAGATTAAAACAAGACCTCCAAGTAAAATAATTCCAGGAACTGTCAAGAATCGAGCTCGGGCAGCCTAAAATACTTTTATATTGGGTGTACAAATTAGTTCGGTCCGTATTTTTGTGTTCAAAAATGCATTTATTTCTAAACAAAATGAATGAACAGATCAATTAAAGTATTGTCCATCTCTGGCTACTAATTTTTCCCATCTCTCAGGCAATTTTCAAATTCCATCTCGAAAAATGAGTCATCTTTTGAGGCGATCCAAGTTTGGAGCCAATTTTCGGTTTCTACGAAAGAAGTGAACCGGTGACCTGCCAAATCGTGCTGCATCCTTCGGAACAACCAGTAATCAGAAGGAGCAATGTCCGGGGAATACGGCGGGTGCGGTAAAACATCCCATTTGAGCGTTTACAAATATTTTTTTACGACTTTTGCGACATGAGGCCGAGCGTTGTCATGAAGAAGAATGACTTTATCATGTCTTTGCTCGTATTCTGGCCATTTTTCTCGCAATGCACGGCTTAAACGAATTAATTGTAGCCGATACCGATCGCCCGTAATTGAATCGCCAGGTTTCAGCACCTCATAGTAAACAACACCCCTTTGGGCCATCTTTTGGAAACGGACCGAACTAATTTGTACTCCCAATACTATTTGTGCATACATTTTCAAGTAAATTTTTGATCTTTAGAGAAAATACGTATTTATGAGATACACTAGGATTGCTGTATGCTAATGATGTGGTGAAGATTAATTGTAGTGTGATGAGTAAATTTTATGAGAGATGCAAAGAGAAAGATCTGAAAATGAATGTTGTGAAATTCAAAGTAATGTTCTTAGAAAAGTGTGAAAGGAAAAGGAAATGTGATGTGGCCAGTGAAAGATTGTGGCAAGTTGAGTAATTCTGCTTTTTGGGTAGTATTTTCTCAGATATTGGAAGAGTTAAGATGGACAAAGATAGGAAACAAAGTCAATGGGTCACTAAAACATATAAACTTGAACTGGACAGTATTGAAATTTGCTAAGATGTTAGTTCACAATAGTATTTTGGTGCCAACTTTGATGTATGGGAGTGAAATGTGGATGTGAAAAAAGACTGATAGGAGTCGAATAAATTCTGTAAAAATGCATGCATTGAGAAGAATACATGAGGATTATGAATTATAAGGAATAAAGTTATTACGGATGAATGTGAACTTAAGGCTGATGTGTTGTGTAAGATGAAGAAGAGCATTCTGAGATGGTTGGGGCATGTGGAGTGAATGAATGAAGAAAGACTAACAAAACAAATATATAGTACAAATGTGAGTGAAAGGTGTGTGAAAGGAAGACCAAGAAAAGTATGGTTGGATCAAGTGAATGATATTTTGAAAAAAAAGGAAACTTAAGATGTCATAGAAATTGTAGAAGTTATGTATGTGAAGGTTTATGGAAGTGGAAGAGACTAAGAATGTATGTCGCGATAGTAGGAAAGTCTGGTGCTCTATCCTCTGCTTACCCTGACAGAGAAATGGCATGTTGGTATGTATGTTATAAGTTTTGAGAAGAGCAAACTGTTGAAGTATCGAGATTCTAGTGTCACGTACTTTGTTGGTCTGGACACATGCCTATAATACCTGAGTACAGACTACCAAGAAATGTTCTCTTTGATGAGCTGGCGGGAAAAAGTACGGTGGGTAGCGCAAGAGATATAAGGACTTACTCCATGGGATGCTTAAAAGCATTAATGCTCAGTACAACTATGAGCAAGGAGCAGCAGATAGAACCAAATGATGTAGAACTATTGCTAGTTATCAGGGACCCAATGGTGAAAGGGACCCACTGTGGCGTTCGCACGCTCGGTCAATGACCGGCGATCCGACCTTTGCATACCTTGACAATTCAAAACAAACAAAGTGCAAGGTCCACACGCCGGTCATTCAACTCACGGCCGGGCGTGGAGCGCATTCCATGTTAGAGCGAGAGGGCAGCACATCTGTCGCGCCAGTTCCCAAATCTGAATGATACCTACATACAACATTAATCGTAGTACGAATGCAGAAGCGAGACGGCGGCATATCGCGCACGCATTCCCGCACACATTCAAGAATAGTAGAAATACCTACGTCTATCAAATAAATTCCTCTTTCCGCATTGCGATCTAAACGAGTTTTATTTATCAACAAACCATCATCATCATCTCTCCTAAACCACACTTTATATTGTGTCTTCTATTATACTCGTGACGGGTAATAGGCATTCATTTATTCATTCATTCATGTATAATGACACTCTAAACTATTGTGTTTTCAGGAATTTATGACCGCGTGGCTCCAGAAGCGCTGCTGCTGGAGCGGCCGGGGCTGTATGCTTCATCGCGCCTGGGCAGCACATACAGGCCACGTTCCTTCTGGCTAGCCATGCTAGACGCTCTGTACCAGAGCGTGGTGCTGTTCTTCACGGCACTGCACGCCTATTGGGGCAGCCCTGTGGACCTGTGGGTCTTCGGCTCCACTGTCTCCAGCGCCTGCATTGTCATCATGCTGTGCCACGTGGCCATCGAGACCCGAAGCTGGGTAAGCCATGGAAATCCTGATTTTCCTTTGTTTCCCTTCCTTATCCTTAAATTAATAGTTTTTGTCTACTTCTACCATTATCGTTTACAGATTTGTCATTTATTTGTTTTTTTTTCATTTTCACAATTTTCAACAATTTTTTTGTAAAATCTATTATTAATTAAAACAATTGAATGTTTTCAAGATGAACTGGTTGGTTAGAAGAAATTGCTTTACACCCATACCTCGCTTTACGGACACTTTTTTAACAATATTTCGGTGTAGCGAAATTGAAAAAACAATCGACAAATTCACTTGACGGAAAAAAAATCGACATATGGAATATTTTAAAATTCACCTATAGTTCGGAAATTCTAGGATGAGTCCTGTGACAGCTCACAAATTTGCCCCAATACAACCTTATGTAATGTATTTACCTAAATAACTTGCTATTTATTAAAATTGAGGCTTATATTAAAGTTGATAAAATAATTAAAATTACTGAACATTGTTACAAGGTTGTATTGGGGCAAATTTGTGAACTGTCACAGGACTCATCCTAGAATTTCCGAACTATAGTCACCAATCAAAATGGACCAAGATCCACCCTTAAGTGGCAGGATAAATTTTTCATTATAAATACTGTAATTATTAATATCTGTATTTCATATTTTTACATTTTCTCTGTTCTACGTATTTTAGAATCTACATTGTCTCTATTCTACGTATTTTTCTTTACAGAACATATTATGCACTTTTAATATGTATTTATATGGAAAAAATTATTCGATATACATAATTTTAATTTCCAGACCATTTTTCAGGAATGTTTCTCTTCCGTAAAGCGAGGTATAGGTGTACTGTCTTTCATCTTTGTTATTCAAACTGCAGAATGTACAGATTGATGGAGAGGAATTGACAAGGGTTATCATGGGAGTCATGGTGCTTTAGAAATAGAGAAGAATTTTTATATTTATGTTTGAATACGCTATTGTTTTTTTTAATTTAGCCTAGTTACAACAAGCAATTAATATTTTTTAAATTTACAGACTATACTACATGTACTGTCACTTCTGGGCTCGCTGGGCGCTTTCTATGGCTTCTCCCTGCTGTACAGCGCGGCGTGCGTACAGTGTTGGGGGTTGCCCTCCAGTTACTGGGTGATGGAAACGGCTATGGGCACACCAGAGTACTGGCTGGTGATGGTTCTGAGTGCAGTGGTGGCACTTGCACCGCGCCTTGCTTGGCGTGCTCTCAGCGCCTCATTGTGGCCGGGCGCGCTAGGCCGGGCTGTTATCCAGCGGCGACGAGACAGGAAGCTTGCTAGACTACCACTCGCTGCCCACTATCACAATGCGTCGCACTCGACACACATTTATAGGTATTGTTTTGGTGTTTTTGTGGGATATTTCATGTATCAGTGCAGTAAAAATCCGTTGGTTCGAAATTCAGGAGACCAAATATCACAAAAAGAATCCTATTTTAAATCACACGAATTTGTCCTAAACTTTGAATCATAGATTATTAATATTGTAATCAAGTGTGCTGCTTAATTAAAACCAGTTACATCATCATACTTATATCACATGTGTAAACACGTATAAACATGTATTATCATTTATATGAAAAGAACACTCAAAACCCATCTTCCTCTGCCACTTTTGCCATTTTTTTTATCTGATAGTATCTTGTCTCTCATCATATTGCAATTTGTGCACTTACACAGTTTTAATAATTTCTCAGTATTTGCCCATGTATTATATATGCAAGCATTTCTATAATTGTAACAAAATTCCCCTTAAGTTATCTTTTTTGGAAGTATATACTAGGTTAGTCAATAAGTTTTGAAAGCGGAAATGAAAATACATTTTTTTTGGGGGGAAATCACTTTTATTGCTCAGTATAGTCTCCCATAAGATCAATACACTTGGTCCAACGATCTTCCAACTTTGTTGTCCCATCACGGAAGTGACTTTCTGGAAGGCCTGCAAAATACTCCTCTACGACGGCTATAACCTCTTCGTTTGATGAAAAATGCTTTCCACGAAGGAATTTTTTTGAGGTGTGAGAACAGCCAGAAGTCAGAGGGAGCTAAATCTGGCGAATAGGGTGGATGCTGCAACAATTCGTACCCCAATTCACTGATTTTCGCGATGGTTTTTTGAGCTGTGGGAGCAGGTGCATTGTCTTGATGAAAAATGATTTTTTTCTTCTGCAAACCGGGTCTTTTTTCACAATTTTTTTCATCCAACTGGTCCAAAAGGTCACAATAATAATCAGAGTTGATTGTCTTACCAGTTTGGAGATAATCTATCAATAAAATTCCTTTTGCGTCGTTTCTGTCGCACGATGTGCTATACTTGAGAAAATGTAGGATGGTTCCTGTGACATTTGAAATGTCATGTCTCAAAGGGAAGGTGGTAAAATCGTTTTTTTTTAGAAATCGAATCATTTTTTTATAAATCGAAAAATTGTTTTTCTCTAAACTGACGTTTTAATTCTTAATTTTCATTATACTGACTTTCTAATGTTTTGTATGATTTGTATCTATCTTTAAATAGGCCAAGATCCACTATGAATTAATACTAATTACGAACATTTAATTATAGGTATAAAAAAATTGAAAATCCAATTATCGTATATCCCATCAATGCAGACTAACGTAGTGACTTTTGACGAACGTCGCCAAATATTATTTGATTTTAACAAACTGCCACCTTTTTGCTAATTTGTAACAAGATGTATTAATTTGTCATTATTGTTAGTTTCATGTATTTACCTAAATAACTTGCTATTTATTCGTATCGAGGCTTATATTAACGTTGATAAAATAATTAAAATTACTGAACATCATTACATGGTTGTATTGAGGCAAATTTGTGAACTGTCACAGGGATCATGCTACGTTTTCTCAAGTATAACTACTTTATGCCATCAACATCGACAATTGAAACACAAATGTAAGAGCGACGAAAGTAATAATAAAAAGATAATTTATATAGTGCCGTTTAGAAACCAGATTCTCCTCAAGGGCACTCTAACTAAATATTCGAACCCACTCATAAAGTTTGATGTCTTCGTAAAAAGGATTGTCATCTTTAAGCTGCATACACCACTCATATCACTGACACTAAGGAGGAAGACCTTTCCACGCCACAGGACCAGCAACGGCAAAATCTCTATCATTATTAAGTGCCTGGTTCACACCACTCCTTAGCCTCTTGTTTTGATTCAGGATCATGGTGGTAGACCCAAGTCTCATCCATAGTGATGAATCGATGCAGAAAATCCTTTTTATCCTTTCGAAATTACTCCAAATGTTGCTCAGAAAGTCGCATTGAACAAATTTTTGTTGCATTGTTAGCAAATGCGGCACCCATTGGGCACACAGTTTTTTGAAACCCAAAACTTCAGCATGTTGTTCCATATGAGATGCCTATGGTGTCAGCTATCACATCCACAGTCGATCGATGATCTTCCAAAACCATATCCTGTATTTTCGCTATGATTTCTGGTGTTGATGCACTTTTTGGACGTCCTGAGCGTGGATCGTCTTCAACGCTTGTACGGCCACGCTTAAACTCCAAAACCCATCGGTGAACGGTTGGAAATGAAGGAGAAGACTCCTTTAATACTTTCACCATCTTTGCATGGATCTCAGTAGCCGATAAACCTTCCAAAACAAATAATTTAATCACTGCACGATATTCGGATTTTTCCATTGTTAAAAAATACACTGACACGTCAACTTCAAATGGCTTGTAAACAAAGAATGAATTGACAGATCGAAATGAAATTTTGAGTTCTTATAAAGGATGAAATATTAAAATAACGTAGAAATTTTGGTTTTCTACTGCTCCATAGATGTCGCTTTCAAAACTTATTGACTAACCTAGTATTGACATTAATATAAAACTTCTTTCAAAATACAAAAACTGCAGAAATGAAGTCAGTATAAAATTAATTTAAATGAAAAAATATGTTTAAAAAACATCCTAACATTTTTAATACAAATTGTTTTTAAATCATGTTTTCTTCAATTCACAGGCCAACTGTTGAGGAGAGCGCCAGAAAACGGTCAACGTTGACAGCTGTCGGATAGTGACTTAGACAGTAAATAATTATCTTGTGAATCAATTGACTGCTAATGTTCTACCCGGGGCTGTCAGCAAGAGACTTTGAGGAGCTCCTCACCTGTGAATAAAAATGGGCAACTAACCATGCCGCAGTGAATATTGTCTGTTGGTATATTCCAGTAGTCAAGCAAAGTGACAATGGTAACAAATAAGTGTTTCCGAGGCCATCGAGTGACATTAAGACGGTGCTTATTAAGACACGGTGACCTATTAAGTTGTACATAAGGCGCAGTGATACCAAATATGTGCCGTGTAATATACCTCGACGCGATTCTAAACGGCTGTGATCTCTGTTTTAGGAAAATTAGGATTTTTTACAAATGAAAGTGTAATATTTATTTACAACAGTGTTATGTAGTTAAATATTAAGCAACATTGTTAACAGTAGTAGAGGATGTGTCGCAGCATTTGCTAATCCCTCTTTGCAAATTGTTATCGCATATTCCATTTGATGTTGAGTCTATTTTACTTGTTGGAGATTGGGCGGGGACCAATGTTTTTCTCGGGCTTTTTACGCTCCGAAGCTATAGATACCTTTATTAACCCATTAACGCCCGCCGTACACGCTTGTGTACACCTGTTCAAAGCGCGAATTGGTGTTTTCTTTATATGATTATTATGGAAGTAATTACTTATTTCGAAACTATAAAATAGTAGTTAACTATAAAAAAATAAAATTTGGCAATAATGCGTAAATAAATATCATTGGTTTATCATCGCAATATGGATATGAAATAAGATTTTTTTCGTAAGATGTTTTTAACGTTTTTATTATAAATAATAAAATATTTTCTCTTGTTTTTTTATTATTAGGTATAGTTAGACTCTATTATAACGCGTGATTTTATTACTGCAACGAAAAAAAATTTTTATGGTGTGCTGGGTTATATTTTATTGCCCTGTACACAAGCGTGTACAATGGGCATCTGACTGTAAAAATGTTAATGACTCGTGGAAGCAGATCATATTCAGTTCGCTTTTGTTTCTTGCTCAGTTCATACCCTGCAGTGTGCTAAAGGCATAATTCGATAACACATATATTTGATAACCCGATAACTATAATTGTCGAATCCTGAAATCCTTAAAATTTTTAAAATGGCGGCCCGTCGTGTTTTCACAAGCCATAATACCTATACAAGACTCGAAGAAGCCCTTGAATCAATAATGTCCGATGAAAACGATGAAGTCGAATACGATATAGTATTGATTCCACCAAATCCTGATGTCCTGAGTGACGAAGAAGAAGGGAATGACGATGATTTGACGTCCTCTAATCTTCCAAAAGATGTGCCAGGTACAGTGCAAGTAATTCCACGTCGTCCTGGCCATGATATTTCGGACTGGGACTACAGTGATGATGAGCCGCTTTCTAATTATATAAGATCTTCAAAACGAGTTAAAAGTCAAGACGCACCTAAGTGGAGAAAAACTTCACCTATATATAGTACAACACATAACATTACCGATGCCATTCAGAGCAGACAAAAGACTGTTGTAGAATCCATAAAAGACCACAACCCTACAATGTTGTTTGAAAAATTCTTTGATGAAGAGGTTATGAACTTGATAACACAAAATAGTGTTTTGTACGCTGGTCAAAATAATCGACATAATTTTGAAATTAATTGTGAGGACTTGAAATCTTTTTTGGGCATATTGATATTGACTGGATATCACGAATTACCTACCGAACGTGCTTATTGGAGTTTGGATGAAGATCTTGGCATTCCATTGGTTGCAAATTGCATGTCACGTAATAGGTTTTTGGAAATAAAAAGAAACCTACACTTTGCAGACAATTCTCTAGTTGAAAATTCGAATGATAAAATGTTCAAAGTGAGACCATTGTGTAATCTCATTCAGAGAAACTCGTGCCAGTGGGGAGTTTTTCATAAAAATTTGTCTGTAGATGAGTCCATGATTAAATATTTTGGCCGTCATTCAGCCAAACAATTCATAATGGGAAAACCTGTGAGGTTTGGCTATCGGAATTGGGCAGCAACAAGTTCTGATGGCTACTGCTACACATTTGACATTTATTGCGGCAAGTCATCTACAGAAGTTTCTGCTGATCCTCTCGGCGCGAGAGTCGTAAAATCTCTGCTGGCAAAGATGCCAATTGTACCAAATGAACATATTGTGTACTTCGATAACTTTTTTACAAATTATCAGTTGTTGCATGATTTGCGACTCTTAGGCTACAGGGCCACAGGCACAATGCGAGAGAATAGAACTAAGAATTGTCCACTTACCACTGTGAAGGTAATGAAAAAGCGACCTAGAGCAGAGTATGACTACCGATTTGACACAAAAAATGAAATTACAATTGTACGCTGGAAAGATAATAATGTTGTTACAATGGGATCCAATTTTGACAGTATAGAGCCTCTGGGAAAAGTGAGAAGATGGTGCAAGGTTCAAAAGCAAAAAGTGGAAGTCAATGTCCCAAGACTGTTTATAAATTACAACAGAGGAATGGGTGGCGTCGACCAAATGGATCAGTCCATCAGTCTTTACCGAGTGTCCATAAGAGGAAAAAAATGGTGGTGGGTAATCTTTACCTACTTACTAGATATGGCTATTTCTAATGCTTGGCGACTACATGTGTTACTCAGCAAGACTGGACAGGTGACATGTATGGACCAATTATTGTTCAGACGGACGATTGCCCGAGGGTACATACGACACATAAAAACGAAAAGTCATCCGACATCGTCAAAAATACTTGGATTGGAGCAAAAAAATAATGGTCACAACCCCGAACGCATAGAAAACCCATTGCGTTGTGTTATTTGCCACAACCGAGGTCGCTGGCGATGCGGACTCTGTAAGAAAACGTTGTGTGTTGAGCGACCGTGTTTTGGACAATTTCACTCTTAAACCGCCCACTGTACACAGCCGTGTACAGCTCTTTATTTTCTAAAATATAAGTGTTTATTTAAATTTTTCTTTTCTAATAGTATTAAGTGTTCACAATGTTGTAATAAATAACAATAAAAAATAATTTTCACATGTAGTTTTCTTTTGGGCGTTAATGGGTTAAATAACAGAAGATCTATTTTTTTAAGATAAATTTTAAATAAAAGTATTTTGATGAAAGATATTTGTAGTTTTTTACTGCATAATGTGATACAAGACTGCAAAGATATTGAAGGGGGAATTGTAACTTAAATAAATATTCAGGCTAAAAATTATCTTTTTTACTTGCTTTTTACTTTAAAATTTGTATTGTTCGCTATTTTTGCGAGTGCTATTCGGTAGATCTTCAATATTTCACATTTAAATAGTGAACCTTTGCTTTTAGACATTTTTTTACTATGTAGATGAAGTCATTTAAAATATTTTGTTTATCGTAAAATTATACACCTTCCATGTTACCAAAATATATTTTTTTAGTTTATTTATATATTTTTCAAGATTTTGATTGTACAATTAAATAATTATAATAGTTATATACAGTAATCCCTACATTTAAGTGGGTAATTGGTTCCAGGTGAACAGCGCTTAAATTAAAACCGTGTAAATAGAGCTATTGAATGCCATGTAAAAAAATTCATATTTCAGAATATTGTATTCTTAGTTAAAAAAGCTTTAGTATTTTTTTTAATTAGTCCATAAAAGTGGTTACTGATAACTAATAAAACACACATTTTAAAGAGAGCTATCTGACTTATTTATATGAAGAAAATATATATATACAACTCACTGCATTTATACATTCTTTCCATTGTTACTGTTGCTCTTATAGTTGTTGTCGCTCTTGTATTTGTCGCTCACAGTTGTTTCTTGTGTCGATTTTGATAGTATATAATCTATCTTTAGTCTGCAGATTGGCTGCTCTTTTCCATTCCTTTAGTTCTAAATAGAATAAACCTCATTGAATTGAATTCATGCAAATGGAGGGATTACTGTATATGAAATACATATTTTGAATTAAATTAATTTTGATTTGAAATTCATTGACAAAATTTATTCTTTTGAAATCACTATGTGTTTTCACAATAATTTGAAATCTAAATAAAGCAATGATTTTTCTTGTAATATATTCTCTTGTATAATTTTTATTCAGATGTGCCATTCAATAAAATCATTGCTTCTTTCTGCATTGTTGACAATCTTGAAAATGTGAGAATTTATTGTTTTTTTATTTTATATTTTGGTAGTATTTGATAAATTAGTTTAACCCATTGAATAAAATACGAGTATAAGTTTGAATAACAAATATCAATTTCAAAATTGTAACAATAGGGAACATTTAAGTTTTTGTTCTTTTAATTACCCTTAATTATTATAATATTAAGAAATTTGAAGAAAATAGATTCTTTTCAATGAAGAATTTGACTCGAGAATATTTAGATATGTAAAAGGGAAGCTAATTAATTCATTAAGAGTAAATATTTGCTATGGCCATCTTCCTCGTATGTAAGTTTTGTAACTTTATTTTGGAGAATATTCGCATCTTATAAATTTACTAGGTATCTGACTTTAATAAATTACCACGCTGACGACCCAACAGTAAGATGGCTGACTTCCGACCCGGGGGTTGCGGATTTGATTCCCGTTGGAACCCAGATTTTCGGTTTTCCTTTATGACCAATTGAACATCTATCTGATTGGTTAGAAGATATTGTCACATGACAATAAGTCCACCAGGTTGTACTGTAACGGTTTTAACGAAAGTGTAATATAATATAATACATATTAAAAAATCCACTTTTCTTCTTTCAATTAAAATAAAGACAGCGTTCGAGTCAGTGAGCAATTTATAGGCAAATTTATGGAAGGAATATGAATCCTGCATTAATTACATTTCATCGATTCAAGAAAGAACCTACTTTCCATTTTATCAACTAATCTCTGGTTAAATGGGCATTATCAATTAGGATGGACCAATACCATTTACAGTAATGGGCATTATCAATTAAGATGGACCAATACCATTTACAGTAATACATTAATTTTTCTAACGCTCTCTCTTTTCTTTCATTCAGCAGATGGTAAAAATAGTTTCCATTGTTATTTAAAAATATTAATAATTGTCTTTTTCAAACTATAGAGAAACTATTAACCATGTTTTATTTATTCTTCACAATTTTCATCAGTACGTAAAATAATTGTACTCGTATCAGTATTAATAGGTTTTTTCTACTTCATTTTCAAACTAAAGAATGTTTATTCTTAAAATAACTAGTATATAATCAGTATTCATTTTGTGTTTCATCTTTATTTGAATCATTTGAAAGTAATATAAAAGGTAAAAAATATAAATGTTATTTATTTTAAGCATGACTATAACATTCAAATCATGACTATAACATTATTATTAATACTTGTTCCCTATTGTTTCTTTGACAAAATAATTCCGTCAAGTGAGTAATCCAAAATGTATGGATTGTGAACTGTTTACTTCCGCTATATTTATAAGCATATTTAATTTCGTGCCCTCCTTGGGTGAGTTAGACCAAATTACATTCTACTTACACTGTTCATTGTCTTATATGGAAGTTAATTTCGTGCCCTCCTTGGGTGAGTTAGACCAAATGACATTGTACTTACACTGTTCATGGTCTTATATGGAAGTTAATTTCGTGCCCTCCTTGGGTGAGTTAGACCAAATGACATTGTACTTACACTGTTCATGGTCTTATATGGAAGTTAATTAACATGTAATTTAGTTTACCTGATTCACCCGAAGAGACAAAGTATGTGTTAAAATTTACTTAGTGATATGCTAATAAATACAGTAGAAGTAAACAAGTGATTTATTTTATGACATTATGCATTTCCATAAAGTAACAACTGTTTAAACCAGGGGTCTTTTTAGCCTAAGGGCCACACTGACTCCTCCACTAAGTCCCAAGGGCAAAGACCTAGCTAACTCATCATACCAACATACTGTAGTTTTGAATTACACGCAAATGTTCGTATTGGTACTAGCCGGGGAGTGAGATATCTATGGCGCAGGGTGCGGGGGTGAACACCGCTCTGTTTGCAATTTCGATTGGTACTTATGGGCAAGTGTCAAGGATATTTCATTGCGGCGGAGATAGCCAATGCGCGAAAAGCGAAATATAGTGTGACTAGTGTGTTTTGTGACTATAGTTGTTAAATAAAAACATCTGATTATTATTTTGTATGGTTTACTTACATTGTAAATTTTACAATGTAATCAAAATAAAATATAACGGGCCGGATATCGAGCATATCCGGCCCGCTACCGCCTGCTGGATTGGTGGTGCTCGTGGGCCGGTGTTGGCCCGCGGGCTGTAGTTTGGAGACCCCTGATTTAAACAAATAAAAAGAATCATTCAAATATGTTTTGAGATTATCGCGGTTCTTCGTATCAGTTGTATAAAGTTTTTCGAAGGGAGTGTTGTACCATATGGTTTAGCTTATGATGCAAACGTTTTGAAAACATTTAGCAGGGCTTGTTCATAGTCAACTTCACTATAATTGGATGTGGGTCAGATACCGCTTGGCCTATTTGGTCTCGTGAGTGTATGGATATGTCTCGGTTCGCGACCGTAACGTGAGCGCATGGTTCCGTCATTACATGGGAGAACAAGCGCGCACGGTTTCCACATATGTTGAAGTTATTGTTAATTTTCGTTTAGTTGTTGTTTCGATTTGACTATGAACAAGTCCTGATGATTGAAACTACAACGTTGGCATCATGAGCTAAATCACACCGTACAACACTGAAAGATCTTATATAACTGAAGAAAGCATTCGTTCACCGAGTGGCTCATTAGAGTCTTCCTTTAATACGAAAGCCAGAAATTCACTTTCCCACGGCTGCCGTTACTTAAATCTCGTCATCTAGTATGATCGTATATGCATCCGAGATTATATGAATGAATAAAATAAAATATACTTAAAATACAAGCAGTTATGTTGGATACTTGACTGCTGTTATGACAGATGCAAGATGCTCGTGAACTATCTTTTTAAACTGTGCAACGGGGCTATGTAATTTTTTTCAAAAATCTCTCCGCTCTTGGCAGAAAATGTCCCGTGCCTTCCTCACCCCCCAGCCTCCAACCGTTGAAATGTGTATATCGGTACCAGTTCGAACAGCATTTAGTCTTGTTTGCGCTCCCCTGAAGATGAGGTGAAAGCCTTGAAACCGGTAGGGTTATACCGTCACAAAAAAGTGGAATAAACAGTGTTTGATAAAAATAAATTACAATGTCTTTAAACCTCCACAACGTTAATGCCTTAACTATAAACAACATAATATCTAAGTCATATTGTGAGGCTGTCAGCAGACATTTTTTATTATTGGTTGATTGCTATGAACTTTTCGCAAGAAAGTTTGCAGTATGACTTGATTCAAGTGGGAATCAAATCCAAAAATGAGGTGAATCCGGAACATTGACCAAAATCAGTTTTAAATTTTTTTTAAATTTTTTTTTCTATGATTTATCATGAGTACATTATTATTAAAAATCTTGTCTTTCACATAGTGTTATCACCGAGGTTTTAATTACATATTTCTTTAAAATAGTATAAATTACTTTATAAAATATATTGTTGAGATAATTTGTATGACCACTTTCGAGATTCTGGTATCGTGCCCACATCTGCCTTGGTCACGTGACTTGCAAGTCTGAGTACAAACTCCCATGAAATGTCCTCTTTGGTGAAGGCAGAAGAAAGGATGGTGGGCAGCGCAAAATATATAAGGACATACTGCGTGAGACACTTGAAAACATTAATGATCATTACAACTGGGAGCGAACAGTATCAGATAGAGCCAAATGGCGTAGAACTGTTGATAGTTATCAGGGACCCAATAGAGAAAGAAAACACAGACATGCTGCAAGTACTAGGCGCGTCCAGAAAGTAAAGAAAGATTGCGCATCACGCCCTGCGCCGATCCTCCAATACCACGATCGTATGCGCGCCAGTTAGCTCCTTCCCTCGCTTCAGTGTGAGCCGAGTTTTGTTGCTGAACGGTCGTGCGTTTTTGTGCTGTAACCTTTCAAAATGGCTGCGCCCATCGAAAATCCCTCCAAATGTGAAGTGCGTAGTGTCATTCGTTTTCTGAATGCATAAAATGTTCGGCCTATCGAAATTTATAGGCAACTTTAAGCACAGTACATGAATCTTTCCCATCAATTTCACGATGGCACCTTGGCTACAAAAAAATGTGTGCTCGGAAA
This sequence comes from Odontocerum albicorne, assembly GCA_949825065.1. Taxonomy (NCBI): domain Eukaryota; kingdom Metazoa; phylum Arthropoda; class Insecta; order Trichoptera; family Odontoceridae; genus Odontocerum; species Odontocerum albicorne. The sequence goes on from OX463842.1 coordinate 47,800,535, forward strand.
AGAAGAACCGAATCTCAACACCAGAAAAGTGATGGCAATAGTTTTTGGGACCGAAAGGGTTTGATCCACGTGGAGTTTATGCCAAGAGGACACACTAGAGGCCTATTGTGAAACTCTTCAACAACTTAGACGCGCCATTCAAAACAAGAGGCGTGGAAAGGTGGTTTTGATTCATGACAATGCGCGGCCTCGTGCATTAGCACGAACACAGCGAGAACTTCAACGTCTTAAGTGGGAAATTTTTGGACATCATCCTTACATTCCTGACTTGGCACCGAGTGATTTTCACTTATTCCCGAAACTAAAGGAATTTTTGTGTGGAAAACAGTTCGCAAACGATGAAGACCTCAAACAAGAAGTGACATCCTGGCTCAAATCTTTGGCGGTAGAAGAGTATAACACCGGAATTGAAAAATTGGTTCCACGTTACAATAAGTGCCTTGACAGCTATGGCGACTACATTGAAAAATAGAGTAAGGTACTGTGACTTTGTAAATAAAGTTTCGTGTTTAGTTAAAGATTCTTTACTTTCTGGACGACCCACGTATTAAAGCTTCTTGCCCTATATGCAACAGGATATACCTTTCACGAATTGGCTTACATTTGGTGACACCAACATCAATTACCTTGATCCACTACTTTGTATTGTGCCTTCTATTATACTCGTAATGGGTAATGGACATTAATTCATTCATGACCAAATCTAAAGTATAGTCTTTTCTTATACACCTTAATTTAAAATAATCTTTTTACTATATTTCCATCTGCTCACATATAAAAGATATTTTTATCAAATATACTAATTATCTACGCATATTATGGCTGCCAAAATTATGTTTTAAGAAAATAACATATTCATATTATCTCAGGTTGAAAATTGCTGTTATACTTTCACTTTTAATTAGGATACTTTGTCTTCAAATTGATTTCTGTACTTTATAAGTAATTTTTATTTAAAATCTGTTTTAAATTGAATTTTCTGTCATTTATAGACGTCTATGTGAGTCTATGATTACAATAGACTGCTATGGCCATTTGTCAAAACTGGCTTAACCCGGGTGCCGTGTCACATCTAGGAATAATTTTTGTAGCCCTAGTAAATGAAAGAGTTTTGTTTTGAACTATTTATTTAATATTATTAAAAAGCAAAAACAAATAATTATTTACATTAGTGACTTTTTTGTTGCTGAATTGCATTTGCAAAATTTTCAATTCAAGGTTGGTATTTCGTACATTTTAAACACAAGCAAGCGTTACAAACTTCATCAGTCAGTCGGTCTCTCTACTGAGTGGTAACTCAGAAATTCGCTTAATAATAGCATCTTCATTTTGCATATCGTGAAATAAAACTGGTGCACATCTTAGAAAAGTATCTTGAGTAAATTCTCCTTCACTGAGGGCTTCTCCATGTTGTGGGCAATGGTGAAACTTGCTGATGTTAAATTTGTAGAACCTCTTACAAACTCCAGTGCAGTCGTAAATATACGAGCGAAGAAAGCGCATCGCTCGTTCTTGGGCAAAGACCGTCCGTGAACGATGCGTGTCACCCAAAATGTCTTGGCATATCACCTCTGACACGCACACGTGTCATAGGCTACCCATCACTGCCATGTATGATATTTTGCTAACTTAATATTGCAAATATTTTAACTCAGCATTGACGGAAAAGGAAATAAATAAACCAGTTCTAAAGTAACAAAACTGCGTATGTCATTACTGTTTTTGTTTGGTATTGCATTTGCATAGACAATTTGACGTATAATCAACTTTATTTCTTATTCAATAACCTTTATGCATGTATTAGGTATCGACATATTGAAGAATTAATTTGGATGTTTCAATTTGCTTTAAGTTTGTATTCAAAGGCAAAATTCTTGTTCTTATGAAAAATATTAAATTCAACAATTTAACTATCATCTTTTGATTGAAATTTTGGATTTTGTTTTATAACAAATTAAAAAAAAATAATTTTAATTTTTTTACATGTGAGAATTATGTTTATGTTAAGGAATAAGAACATTAATTAAAGTGCCTTTGTTTCATTACATTTTCTTTTAAATTTCTATTTATTGTTTATGGTATTTTTATGCCTGTTAATTTTGAACTAGCCTATTATTTGTATTTACAGAATCACTATGTTTTTTTTTCCATTTTAAATAGCCTTAAAAATCAATATTAAAAAAATGTTAATTGATCATATCTGTTGTTTAAATAACTTTGGCATCACTTTGTGGAACTCCATAATTAATATAAAATTAAAACACGGTTACTTTGTTAAATAAAGTGGAATGAAACAAAGTAACTTTGGGGAATTTCCGATAATTTATTTATTAAATTTTACAGTTTGAAACTTTATAATCAATAAAAGCCGCAAAGATAGCTCAATTCACTTTAAATAAACTTTCTTCTACAAAATGTTATTAATATTTAACCCTTTTAATCCCACGGGGCCGATTATAGGCCCCAACTGGTGTATGTGAAAAATCCCACGGGGCCGATTATCAGCCTCAAAGTTTTCATAAAAGTTTTTATGTTGAATTTTTTATGAAATATGAAAATTACATATTATTTTACACTCTACAGGGAGTTCTCCACAAAAAAAATAGGTTTTAAAACTAAATATTAACTGAGATAAAAAATAAAATATAAACTGTTTTTTTTTTGCCAAAAAATGCTTGGGATTTTTCGCACATTTTATGCAAAATATGCTGGAATTAAAAGGCTTAAGCATTGATAATAAAAATACAAAACTCATTTCAATTTTACAAATTTTGAATAAATTTTTCATGACATTTGATTCCTGATTAATTTTTCTAAATAAGATCTTTGAAAATGAATCTAATTCCTCCTTAGAATGTGCTTAGTTTCTCAACGGTCATAATTTGATAACATATTTATTAATCTGTTTATTTATTTCCCATAAAATACAATATAATAGATATAACATTGAAAGCAGGGTCAATCCATCAGTCGGAAGCCACTAGTTAGTACTTTCCTTTTACATTTATAATGAGTTGCCTAGTTGAATTTTATCTAAAGTTATGAGAAGAGTGAATTTAAATAAAAATGTTGAAAAGTACCATTATACTTCTGTTTTACTTCCAAATTAAACCCTCTTTAAGTTGATCTAAATCTTGACACATTATCAAGACCCGACTGGAAAGACACTCTTCAGTTTTGGGAACAGATGCCTCAGGAAGATGACAGGTGACAAATGAGCTGGTTCGTCTTCAGACATTGCAGCAACCTACAAGTGTACATAATACAGGTGAGGCACTGGAGTTGATTGAGCCATGTATTGAGAATTCTGTCTGATAGTTGGTCAAAACAAGTTTTGCCGGTCACCAAACTCAATTAAATAGATTTTTTTTACAATGTACGGTTAATTTCGACTATTTAAAAATACATATTAAAATTTTAGTGCTCATCAATACAAAACACAAGATGTTACAAATTATGAATGTTAACATGATTTGTACAAAATAGTAATCAAAAGAAGCATACATATACCACCACATAGACAAGCACACAGCAGACCAAGGCCCAGGGCTGTATCTTACGCATGAAAAGACTCAAATCATTTAGAAAATACAGACAAAAATATACTTGCATAACAAAAAAATTCACTCAATGCATATAGAAAAACACAATTATATGAATCAAAACGGTAATAAAGTATCAATAAACAATAGAAAATAATAAAAGGGTAAATCTCAAGACAGTTATAAACAGTTATAAAAACTAATATTTTAAAATACCAAAATATAAAAACCATAAGAAAAAAATATTAATAGCAAATCTTTGCATCAATTTTCAATCATGCTCAAATTGTAATAAAAAAAACAATAAACTCAAGTAAATATACATATTTAATATTCAAACATTCGTGGCAATTGTTGACAAAGATCATGTTGAACAAGAGCCAATGCCTCAGCAAAGGTGATTCTGGGAAAAATATCTATGTTTCACAGTCCACCGGTAATATGATAAGCAGATTCACAGTTTTTGTCTCGTGTAAGAAGTGGAGTAATGGGATATGGTCTGACCTAAATGGATTTCTTTTCAAAAAATAATTAAATGCCTTAGGGTGAATAAGCATCATTAAACAGCAATAAAAAATCATTTTCTTTGAGTTGTAACTCTGGAAGTACAAAATATTGAGATTTCAATATACATGGTTGTAATTGAAGAGCTGAGAGAATAAAATTGATTATATTTTGTGGAGAAAATAGTTTGTATTATACAATTAACTCCTCGAATCATATAGTCAGTTTTAATATATACATTTTTTTCTAATAACTTACGTAGACTACCTTGATCAAAAAGTTTTAGGACCGGCCACCGTGTGGCGCTGTCAGTCACCCGATTGGAATTCTTTTTTTTTTATTAGGTTACCACATCTATCATTGACACTTCCCTCCAAATTTCAGCGTCATAGCTTGACATTTGTAAAAGTTACGCTGTACTGATTACATCTACCTTTGTGCGTGTTTTCGATTTTTTACAAATTTGAAAATGGCATCAACGAGTTTGCATTAAATGTTGTGTGAAAAACGGATTCAACGGTCCGCAGACCTTGGAAATGTTAAAGAAGTGTTTTTTGGTGGTACGAACGCTTCAGAAGGGGTCGTGAGTCGGTCAAGGATGACGAACGCAGTGGCAGTCGAAAACCGATGAAAACATCGATAAAATCAAAGAAATGTCCGAAAAACGTAAATTGACCATTAGAGAGCTGGCAGAGGACTTGAACATCGCTTATGGATCCGCTCAAGACATTTTGGTTAATGATTTGGGCCTCAGATGTGTCGCTGCAAAACTGGTGCCGAAATAATCAATTTCATGCAAAAAAATAACCGCGTTGAAATCGCGAACGACATGATTTCCATGAGTTTTTGACCAAAAACAACACGAATACTATCCAGCAGCCTTCGAATTCACCTGATCTGGCTCCCTGCGACGTTTTCCTGTTCAACCGACTTAAAAAACCGTTTCGCGGAACGCGTTACAGCACCCGAGAGGATGTCATGAAAAAATCGAAGACGGCTCTGATGGACATACCGAAAATTGAGTACCAGCGGTGTTTCGAGGATTGGATCAAGTGCTGACGTAAGTGCGTTGCAGTCGATGGGGAGTACTTTGAAGGGGACCATATCGGTTTTGATGAATAAACTTGTATTTTCGATTTTATGAATAAAGTCCTAAAACTTTTTGATCAAGGTAGTATTCTAAGATTCAAATTTTACCATGCAGATGATGCCGCTACCTGGTAGTTAGTTGCCTGCAAAGGAATTGACGAATTAGACGTCCTACACCATACAGCAGATAGAAAAAATTGCAGTCTTGGCCTAACGTGCAAGAAAGTGGAGGGCCAGGCTGCAAACTGACCCAGACCTTCAAATTGGTGAACACTCGGAAGAACATTTTCCCAGTTTTATGTTTATACTTTGATTTTTTTATTTAATTTAATTAGTTCTTGTAAATTAAATAAAAAATATTAAGTACAGACTGTCAGTTTTACCACTTTCTACTGCTGCACAAACATTACAATCAGAAAATAGAGAGAATTAAGTAATATCGCATTATTTTATCAAATTAAATTATCAAAAGAGGTTGCGAAAAAATTGAGTTGATCGAATGTCTTTTGAAAGATTGGCAGTGCAGTTATGGAACAGAATAGCTCAGGTAAAAAAAATTTTAGAAAAAAAAAAACAGTAACGTTTTTGGATTATACTTACAGAAATAACGTTTTATTATATTTTTTATTCGAGGCATTTGGTACACTATTTTATCCATTATTAAAAATATATTGCCATATTTTTCTTGGTTGCTTCTCAACTAAAATTCGGAAATTCTAGGATAAGTCCTGTGACAGCTCACAAATTTGCCCCAATACAACCTTGTAACGATGTTCAGTAATTTTAATTATTTTATTAACTTTAATATAAGCCTCAATTCTAATAAATAGCAAGTTATTTAGGTAAATACGTTACATAAGGTTGTATTGGGGCAAATTTGTGAGCTGTCACAGGACTCATCCTAGAATTTTCGAACTATAAGCTAAATTATTAGTGGTCGGTTTAAAAAAGAAAAACTTTTATAGATGCAGGATTTTTTATTGTCAATGAACTATACAGCTGATACACCAATAAAATAAAACAGGTTTTAAAGATATGCATAATTCACTAAATTAATATATTTTTTAACTCAAATTTATGCCTAAATATTTTTTTATGATGGGGTGGCAATTTTAAGCAAATCAAAAGTTCTATTGCTAATATATAAAATTATTTATTATACATATCAATTTTAATGGATTTCGGTATATAATTTTTTTTAAATGAATGTCACGTTAATGTTTCTTAAATTTTATGACAATTTTTATTGACTTTTAATATTACATTTAGTTCAGATTAATATGTTTATAGTTCAAACAATCATATATGTATAGTTTATAGTTCAAACAATCATATATCATCACTTGATGTGATTAGTTTGTTCTAGAGAAAAAATATCATACAAAAATAGAAAAATGCGTAAAGTGAATCGATTTTAATCTACCCGGGTGAGTTTGGTTCCAAATTAAAATAAAATTAACCCCAAAAATGATATAAAAATAAAGATCATTCTGAATTAAAAGACCTTTATACCTCCTTTCAATTGGATGAATTAAAATAGGTTATTTTTTACTGTTTTTTTTTAAAATTTTATATGGATGGCGCAGAACTACGATCTACAGTTTCCGATATCCGAGGGTTTCTGTGATGGTTTCGTGTAGTAGAGATTTGCGGAAACATCGCAGAAAGTTCATCCACAGTCAATCTGCGATCATCACGGAGCGCATTTTCGATTTTTTCCACAATTTCGTCAGTCACAATTGAAGGTCTTCCGCTTCTCTGATCATCATGCACAGACGTACGACCATTTTTAAACTCGCGACACTACTTGTACACACTCGTACGATTCATAGCTTTATCACCATATGCAGTTTTCACCTCATTATGAACCTCAGCCGGAGGTTTTCCCTTCCAAACGAGATAACGGATGACGCCGCGTATTTCGCACTTGGCGGGAGATTGGATTGACATTTTTCACGAAACGTGTTGTCGCGTCGACACTTCTCAACGTACTGACCTTGAACCGGTCTCGTTGCGGAGGGGAAGGGTCAGGCTACACGGAAATGTAGCCAACATGTCGAAAATAAAATCCATCCGGTCGTGAGAGCCTCAGTACACTTACTTTCGTACATTTTCTTTGAATATGATGCCAAATCAAAAATATTGCCAAGTGTTATAAAATAAAATAAAAAATTATTGACTGTAATCCACTTATTTGAAGAATGATATTGTTGATCAGTTTGTTGGCCATTTCTGAAAAGTAATATATTTTATTTATATAATTTCCAATAAAAATATTTAAATTAAATAGTAAAAGACAAAACAATATTTGTAAGCTTTTTATAATTCGAACGAATATCATGGCTAAACACTCAGTCACGCGTGGTATAGAGATAATGAACCAACTGAATGACACAATGGATATACTCTCGGCATTGCCTAGCAGTATGAGAAGAATCCTGGCTGATATTATTCCTAACGAATAAGCTAACGCTAGAAGCAGACCCTCTTTGTGTAACAGGAGAAATCCGTGGAAAGTGGATAAAAAAATAAAATAATCTGCTTCAAAACACATCAGCATCAACCCACCATGACTATTGGGGTAGACAGTGAGAGCAAATCTTGTTCTTTCTACCCTGGTATGCTTTTTTTTTATTTAGTCATGACAGTAGCTTTGTCACGCATGTTAAAACGTCACTTTTTTCTTTTACATATTTTATTTATTTCTGCTGTATGTGTATTATCTTCATTACTCTTTGTTCAACCTCTATCTGCACATCCTAAAGTTGGAACTACAATATAATACTTTCATGAACAACCTGTTTTCATTACCTGGAAATGCTACGATTGGTAAACACAGCATCTCATTCCAAATCATACAGGTAGTTAAATATAATACTTCTTTAATATTTATATTTCCTTTACCCTTAAATGTTACCCTTTTTCTTCCAAAAAATAAGCGGACAGTCCGCTCCGCTCTACTTGGGGTCCAAATCTTAGCCGTGGATTGAAATGCCAGCATTGAATCCATATGACTTACTTATCCATAATGCACACCTCTAGTAAATTTTTGTAACAATTTATTTTTATTTTGACAAAAATAATTGAATTGAATTTTTATTACCGTTCTTATAATTAGTCATCCAAAATATCAACACAAACAATTAAGACAAATTTTCTACAGATTGAAACATTCAAGACGTATTTAATAAAACAATACTATGCAATTTAAATGACATTGACATATGTCAAAAAAAATCTTTACAAATCACTGTTGCCTCGAAAACTAAAAATGCTACAAACTTATGCATCAACTCAATAGTTACAAAAAATATTTTTAAACAATATTTTAAGAACAAATTTTGTTCTATTGTGAATTTGAATTTAAAATTTTTCCCTGAAAATTAATTTGATTGGAAAAATGTTATTTCTATATAACATATACTCATATTGTTAAAGCAAAGGTATGTGTCTAGTCCAAGAGTGGCCAGTAACAAAATATATATAATTTAAAAGTTTTAATAGAATGGCAAATTTTATTGACTACGCAACTGTATACTTTCATTAACCATGAAAGTAGTCAACTCCGGGTATAGTGAACTCGGTAATAGTGACGCTTTGGTTAAAGTGAACCAAAATCTACTAGTTTTAGTTCACTATAACAGTGCTCCGCAACCTTTTCTCACCTGCGACACACCAAAATTCTTCCTAGAATTCCGCGGCACACCAAAAGCTAAAATATATAGTATAACGCATGCGCATGAGTCTTTAGCGACGCGCATAAGGGTCATTTTTCTTTCTCTATGACTAATTTGGTGCGGCCATGGTGTGTACAAAGCACACTACGCAGTTTTCAACAGCTGACACCAGGCGCTGGGGGACCATTGAAAAATTATTTAGTTATAATAATTATTCTGTACTACATTTTGAAAAATAGACAATATTATGAAAATTAAAATGTCATTGTGTATTAAATACATAATGAAAATTTTTAAAATGTCAAATACATTGAATTTGACCGCGGCACACCTGTATCCGGCTCACGGCACACCAGTGTGCCACGGCACACCGGTTGCGGAGCACTGCACTATAACATAGGTTTTTTCCATACATTTTTGATATACGGGGTTGGAACAGAAAATTTTAGTTCACTATAGCCGAAGGTTCACTTTGACCGAGTTCACTATAACCGGAGTTGACTGTATATGTATATAGAGAAAAATGTGTATATATGAGCAAAGTTAATGAAGTTGTTTTTTGTTCATTTAAAAATGTTGAAGTTGGCAAATTTCCCACATAACATATGATTTAAACATTTTGAATTTGAAGTTAATTTGATGTTTCAATTGATCATAAATGTATACTTTTTATTCTATGCATACAAAGAATACATTTATGATCAATTGCAGTCTTTATTACTCAATTTTAATTTCATGATGCAATTACCAATTTTCTTTATTTTGGACCCATTAAAATAACAAATAATTGAAATTATTTTTTTATTTAACTCTGAACCTATATTGTTTACAATACTTGTTGTTTTTGGACCACATTTTTGACCATTATCAATTTATGTTGGAAAGTTAATGTGTTTGATTTTATTCCATATACATATTTATATATTTAAATTAAACTGTGTTTCAATACAGATACCATAATTTTGAATGCCCAGAAAATGAGCATCATAGTTAAAGGTTAGAAAAGGGGTTTAATTTTGGAAATCAAATTATCTACAATTTCAAGCTTTAAAAAGCTTTTAATAGTAACAACAAATTGTGAGAGATTGAGAAGAATGATTAGATATGGGTTTTATAGTTAATAATAAGTGAAGAAGTTTTTTTTAACCTGGCGAGTTTATTGCCATGTGGCAATCTCTTCCAACCAACCAGAAAGATGTTTTTATAGACCCTAAGTGTTAACCAGACAGGAATCCTATTTAAAAAATCTGGGTTCCAGCGAGGATCGAACCCGCAACCTCCGGATCGGCAGACAAGTGTCTTACCACCAGGCCACGGAGGTCGTCTTTGAATACTATTTTATAAAGTGTACAAGTTTGATGGGCTTAGAGAGAGAGAGTCTAGAAAGATACACCACTGTAAAAGTTATAATAGATTAAAAGCAACAAAAAAATAAATATATTGTCACATTTATTAAAGTTGCCATCATACTAAAAATTTCTTAAAAAAAAAAATGATGTAAATATTTTTCTTGATTATTGACGATGTAAAATAATGATTATTATACATAATTTTTGTTAAGGGATTGTACATTAATGATAACGTTACAATAACATATAAAATATTTTCACTAAATCTAGTATAAAACTCTACAGAAGAATTCAGAAGTCTTTGAATACTATTTTATAAAGTGTACAAGTAGAAAGATTAGAACTAAAATACAATCAATTAATCAATACAGAGTAAACACACATACTTATAAGAAAGAGTAGAAGTTTTGAAGATAATACAATAGTATCTCTTGGTTAAAAATGTTTCATTTTTGTAAAGGATAATTTGGGCAATTTTATCCAAAATTGTGAAAAATGGACCTCTTAATATTTTTTATCATATTAAATAATATCAAGTTATTGACAACTGTGATTCGCTTCATTTTGTTATTTTAAAATAAATGAACACCGGACATTTTGCTTCATTTTGTTATTTTAAAATAAATGAACACCAGACATTTTGGCAGGTATTGAGATCTTATTTTAGAAAATGTTTAGAAGAAATATTCAACACTAATGTACTCATAGGTATACAAAAGTATTTTTTTTCCATAATTTGAAAAAAAATCTAATAAATGTTGTAAAGATTTCATTTAAAGTATGTTTATGGGCATTTCTTAAATATTTGAGAAGAAAGTTATCAATAATCAAATATGATTATTAGATTTATTTTAAATGTTTCAAAATATTTTCAAGGCAGCAAAATTTGCTATGATACACAAATATCAAACCTTTAAATGCAGAAATATTGAGAGACACCTGAAACGATGGCCTGACGATAGTTAAAAGAAGTATTTTACTGATGATGTTCATAGTATTTGATCATATTCTTGTTATATCAAGGGCACTTAATAGTTTCTGCCTATAATTTTCCCCTTCGAATAGTATTGGGTGCTTTACAGATTGGGTCATCATCAGTACAGGACACGGATTTTCTTGGGCACTGCAGTAAACACCAAATGAATTGCTTTTCGCTGCAGATGGAGAGAGGTTAATCTCTCAAACCCATTTGGAGTCAGTTTAGGATAAAACAAGTATTCCATGGCAGTTCCAAGTTAGTGGTAATGAGTCACATGTAAAATCTTATCAAAGAAGTGGAAAAAAAACAAACAAAGTGAGTTTTAAATCTTAAACTAACTAACACCTAAATTCCTAACATGGAGCGTGAGAGGCCATAAATTCCCTTCACATGACTATCAGAGGTTTTTGTGGCTGGGTGATCAAAGCTTTTAGTGGCCTTTCCGACTGGGGTAGAAAGGAATGTAATCAGCCTTATGATCTTGAGGCCAGAAAGATGTTATTAGGTCTTTTGTGAAAATATCTAAAACTAAGAAAATAAAATACAAGAACAACATACTATGACCAAAATCTAAGACTAAGAATATAAAAGAGAAGAGAGAAGAATGTATGAGTTTCTGATGTTCTCTAGAAACACCTCCCAATTCCAGAAAGAGCTGTGTTAGAGGTGTGTGCTACACTGAGATTGTCTAGCAGATGTGAACCAACTAATTGAGGTAGATAGTTGTCTCATACAGACCGAGTTGTCTCCATCAGTCTTTTGGCTGACTTTTGAGTATATAATAGAGACATTTGAGTAAGGCTTAGAGAGATTCAAGAGGCATCTTAAGTTTACACACTGAAAAATCTTACATTATGTAAACATAACTGAAGTTAGTTTTGGTCATTTAATGGAGCTAAAAAAATAAATAACTAGAATATATTGGGTGTTAACATAAGTTGAGTCAATTTTTTTCAAACTTAAAAATGAGCACCAAAAGTAAAAAAAAATGGTAAAGGTTATACGTCATTCGAAAGAAAATTTTCTGCTCTACAAGATATTGTGTTTGCTTTTATGTAACATTTATTATTTGAGCATTTTCGACACCTTCTGTTCGCGTTCAATCGTGAAAATAAAGCTGCCAAAGCTGCTTGCGATATTTGCGAAGTGTACGGTGAAGATGCTATGAATGAAAGGACAGCTCGTCGATGGTTTTTGCGTTTCAAAGACGGTAATTTCAACCTGAAAGACATGGAGCGTTCCGGACGACCAATGGACTTCGATGAGGACCTCTTAAACCATATTATTTATGAAGACCTCTTTCAAACCACCGTGAAATTGGCTGAGCAGATGAATTGTAGTCACATGACTGTATACCGCCATCTTAAATCAATGGGAAAAGTCCAGAAGTTCGGCGCTTGGGTTCCACATGTTTTGAGTGAAAACAACAAAAATCAATTGTCGAACGTGAACAGAAGGAGGTGTCGAAAATGCTCACTTTCGTCTACTTGGCATTCCATTTTGAAGACTTGTAACCAAATAAAATAATATATGTAACGTAAAAGCAAACACAATATCTTGTAGAGCATAAAATTTTCTTTCGAATGACGTATAAACTTTACCATTTGGTTTTACTTTTGGTGCTCATTTTTAAATTTGAAAAAAAAAACGGACACAACTTATGTTAACATCTAATATAATGTAAAAAACACAATCATATTTGTTGACATATCTTTCATTAAAATTAATAATTTTTGCACGAAGGTTTGACATTCTGTTTCTTTTTTGTTATACAAATATACATGCTATATAATGTTTTTATTTTTATACCTAGATTATCAAAGTTTGTTTCACGAAGTAAAAATAAAAAAAAATAATAATTGTACATAACTAAGATGCAGTCTTGTACCAGAAGAATTCCAACAACAATTAACTACATTAACAATATCACGGTTTCGCTAGTAGACTTCTACACTAACAATATACTTTATATTTACATTGTATTCTCTACCAGTTGACCAGCAACTTACAATAACAATATAGTATTAATACTTTGAGAGAGGATAATACACATTCAAAAATTATCTACCAATTTACAATAAGTTTCTTGAAACATACAATAGACACATATTTTAAGTAAGTATACGCTTCAGTTATGGAAGAATTTTTTTCAGATGAGCTGAAACATTCTGATATTTAATTATAATAGTATTGTAAATGCTCAGATTAAATCAAGACTTTACCTGAGTAATATATATGAGTATATTTACTACGCATAATTTAATAAATATTTTGGTATTAAGACATTTTTAGGAATTAATTAAATATTACTAGTTTGAAATTATTCTACACAATGTCGAGGTAATTATGCCAAAATGTTTCACATATATTTTAAATATTCCATTGAGAAAAAAAAAACTGAATTTTGACCCATGAAAGGTTATACAAGTTTTTGAATGTTCATCATTGAATATTTATTTCCAAAGAACAATTTTTGGGCATGGTGTTGAACAATTCCAAATTAGTAAAACCTTGAATATGTATTTTTTTTTCATTGTTTTCAATTTTTTATTCCACTAATAAAACCACATGTGACAGTCAGTATTGGTAGTCTAATAGTTAACATATTATGTTACATAAGCATGGGGCTAGAGTTTGATTCCTCGCATAAATATCCCACATCTGTTTACTTAAGGAGTGACCCTCATTTGAACCAGGGAACCAAGTATTTATTTATTCATACAGTGATGATGAAATGCCTTATATATTTGGGATGATGAGATTCCTTGCATTTTATTTCGGACTGGTTTTTTATATAAATTAATTTATGTACTGGTCCTTAATAGCTTCCTTACTTTTCTTGGAAAATAACCCCAAACATTTTTTGAAATTGAAAAATTTAAATCGAGTGATATAGAAGAGTTTTTAAAATGAACAAGATTGTTAATCCCATCCAAGTATTAAAATGAATAACATTGTTAATCCCATCCAAGTATTAAAATGAATAACATTGTTAATCCCATCCAAGTATTAAAATGAATAAGATTGTTAATCCCATCCTAGTATTAAAATAAACAAGATTGTTAATCCCATCCAAGCATTAAAATTAATAAGATTGTTAATCCCATCCAAGTATTAAAATGAACAAGATTGTTAATCCCATCCAAGTATTAAAATGAATAAGATTGTTAATCCCATCCTAGTATTAAAATAAACAAGATTGTTAATCCCATCCAAGTATTAAAATGAATAAGATTGTTAATCCCATCCAAGCATTAAAATGAATAAGATTGTTAATCCCATCCAAGTATTAAAATGAACAAGATTGTTAATCCCATCCAAGTATTAAAATGAATAAGATTGTTAATCCCATCCTAGTATTAAAATAAACAAGATTGTTAATCCCATCCAAGTATTAAAATTAATAAGATTGTTAATCCCATCCAAGCATTAAAATGAATAAGATTGTTAATCCCATCCAAGTATTAAAATGAATAACATTGTTAATCCCATCCAAGTATTAAAATGAATAAGATTGTTAATCCCATCCTAGTATTAAAATAAACAAGATTGTTAATCCCATCCAAGTATTAAAATTAATAAGATTGTTAATCCCATCCAAGCATTAAAATTAATAAGATTGTTAATCCCATCCAAGTATTAAAATGAAAAACATTGTTAATCCCATCCAAGTATTAAAATTAATAAGATTGTTAATCCCATCCAAGTATTAAAATGAATAACATTGTTAATCCCATCCAAGTATTAAAATGAATAAGATTGTTAATCCCATCCAAGCATTAAAATTAATAAGATTGTTAATCCCATCCAAGTATTAAAATGAAAAACATTGTTAATCCCATCCAAGTATTAAAATTAATAAGATTGTTAATCCCATCCAAGTATTAAAATTAATAAGATTGTTAATCCCATCCAAGTATTAAAATGAAAAACATTGTTAATCCCATCCAAGTATTAAAATTAATAAGATTGTTAATCCCATCCAAGTATTAAAATGAATAACATTGTTAATCCCATCCAAGTATTAAAATGAATAAGATTGTTAATCCCATCCAAGCATTAAAATTAATAAGATTGTTAATCCCATCCAAGTATTAAAATGAAAAACATTGTTAATCCCATCCAAGTATTAAAATTAATAAGATTGTTAATCCCATCCAAGTATTAAAATGAATAACATTGTTAATCCCATCCAAGTATTAAAATGAATAAGATTGTTAATCCCATCCAAGCATTAAAATTAATAAGATTGTTAATCCCATCCAAGTATTAAAATGAAAAACATTGTTAATCCCATCCAAGTATTAAAATTAATAAGATTGTTAATCCCATCCAAGTATTAAAATTAATAAGATTGTTAATCCCATCCAAGTATTAAAATGAAAAACATTGTTAATCCCATCCAAGTATTAAAATTAATAAGATTGTTAATCCCATCCAAGTATTAAAATGAATAACATTGTTAATCCCATCCAAGTATTAAAGTGAATAAGATTGTTAATCCCATCCAAGTATTAAAATTAATAAGATTGTTAATCCCATCCAAGCATTAAAATTAATAAGATTGTTAATCCCATCCAAGTATTAAAATGAAAAACATTGTTAATCCCATCCAAGTATTAAAATTAATAAGATTGTTAATCCCATCCAAGTATTAAAATGAATAACATTGTTAATCCCATCCAAGTATTAAAATGAATAAGATTGTTAATCCCATCCAAGCATTAAAATTAATAAGATTGTTAATCCCATCCAAGTATTAAAATGAAAAACATTGTTAATCCCATCCAAGTATTAAAATTAATAAGATTGTTAATCCCATCCAAGTATTAAAATTAATAAGATTGTTAATCCCATCCAAGTATTAAAATGAAAAACATTGTTAATCCCATCCAAGTATTAAAATTAATAAGATTGTTAATCCCATCCAAGTATTAAAATGAATAACATTGTTAATCCCATCCAAGTATTAAAGTGAATAAGATTGTTAATCCCATCCAAGTATTAAAATTAATAAGATTGTTAATCCCATCCAAGTATTAAAATGAAAAACATTGTTAATCCCATCCAAGTATTAAAATTAATAAGATTGTTAATCCCATCCAAGTATTAAAATGAATAACATTGTTAATCCCATCCAAGTATTAAAATGAATAAGATTGTTAATCCCATCCAAGCATTAAAATTAATAAGATTGTTAATCCCATCCAAGTATTAAAATGAATAACATTGTTAATCCCATCCAAGTATTAAAATGAATAACATTGTTAATCCCATCCAAGTATTAAAGTGAATAAGATTGTTAATCCCATCCAAGTATTATTTTTGCCTTTAACCCATTAACGCCCGCCGTACACGCTTGTGTACACCTGTTCAAAGCGCGAATTGGTGTTTTCTTTATATGATTATTATGGAAGTAATTACTTATTTCGAAACTATAAAATAGTAGTTAACTATAAAAAAATAAAATTTGGCAATAATGCGTAAATAAATATCATTGGTTTATCATCGCAATATGGATATGAAATAAGATTTTTTTCGTAAGATGTTTTTAACGTTTTTATTATAAATAATAAAATATTTTCTCTTGTTTTTTTATTATTAGGTATAGTTAGACTCTATTATAACGCGTGATTTTATTACTGCAACGAAAAAAATTTTTTATGGTGTGCTGGGTTATATTTTATTGCCCTGTACACAAGCGTGTACAATGGGCATCTGACTGTAAAAATGTTAATGACTCGTGGAAGCAGATCATATTCAGTTCGCTTTTGTTTCTTGCTCAGTTCATACCCTGCAGTGTGCTAAAGGCATAATTCGATAACACATATATTTGATAACCCGATAACTATAATTGTCGAATCCTGAAATACTTAAAATTTTTAAAATGGCGGCCCGTCGTGTTTTCACAAGCCATAATACCTATACAAGACTCGAAGAAGCCCTTGAATCAATAATGTCCGATGAAAACGATGAAGTCGAATACGATATAGTATTGATTCCACCAAATCCTGATGTCCTGAGTGACGAAGAAGAAGGGAATGACGATGATTTGACGTCCTCTAATCTTCCAAAAGATGTGCCAGGTACAGTGCAAGTAATTCCACGTCGTCCTGGCCATGATATTTCGGACTGGGACTACAGTGATGATGAGCCGCTTTCTAATTATATAAGATCTTCAAAACGAGTTAAAAGTCAAGACGCACCTAAGTGGAGAAAAACTTCACCTATATATAGTACAACACATAACATTACCGATGCCATTCAGAGCAGACAAAAGACTGTTGTAGAATCCATAAAAGACCACAACCCTACAATGTTGTTTGAAAAATTCTTTGATGAAGAGGTTATGAACTTGATAACACAAAATAGTGTTTTGTACGCTGGTCAAAATAATCGACATAATTTTGAAATTAATTGTGAGGACTTGAAATCTTTTTTGGGCATATTGATATTGACTGGATATCACGAATTACCTACCGAACGTGCTTATTGGAGTTTGGATGAAGATCTTGGCATTCCATTGGTTGCAAATTGCATGTCACGTAATAGGTTTTTGGAAATAAAAAGAAACCTACACTTTGCAGACAATTCTCTAGTTGAAAATTCGAATGATAAAATGTTCAAAGTGAGACCATTGTGTAATCTTATTCAGAGAAACTCGTGCCAGTGGGGAGTTTTTCATAAAAATTTGTCTGTAGATGAGTCCATGATTAAATATTTTGGCCGTCATTCAGCCAAACAATTCATAATGGGAAAACCTGTGAGGTTTGGCTATCGGAATTGGGCAGCAACAAGTTCTGATGGCTACTGCTACACATTTGACATTTATTGCGGCAAGTCATCTACAGAAGTTTCTGCTGATCCTCTCAGCGCGAGAGTCGTAAAATCTCTGCTGGCAAAGATGCCAATTGTACCAAATGAACATATTGTGTACTTCGATAACTTTTTTACAAATTATCAGTTGTTGCATGATTTGCGACTCTTAGGCTACAGGGCCACAGGCACAATGCGAGAGAATAGAACTAAGAATTGTCCACTTACCACTGTGAAGGTAATGAAAAAGCGACCTAGAGCAGAGTATGACTACCGATTTGACACAAAAAATGAAATTACAATTGTACGCTGGAAAGATAATAATGTTGTTACAATGGGATCCAATTTTGACAGTATAGAGCCTCTGGGAAAAGTGAGAAGATGGTGCAAGGTTCAAAAGCAAAAAGTGGAAGTCAATGTCCCAAGACTGTTTATAAATTACAACAGAGGAATGGGTGGCGTCGACCAAATGGATCAGTCCATCAGTCTTTACCGAGTGTCCATAAGAGGAAAAAAATGGTGGTGGGTAATCTTTACCTACTTACTAGATATGGCTATTTCTAATGCTTGGCGACTACATGTGTTACTCAGCAAGACTGGACAGGTGACATGTATGGACCAATTATTGTTCAGACGGACGATTGCCCGAGGGTACATACGACACATAAAAACGAAAAGTCATCCGACATCGTCAAAAATACTTGGATTGGAGCAAAAAAATAATGGTCACAACCCCGAACGCATAGAAAACCCATTGCGTTGTGTTATTTGCCACAACCGAGGTCGCTGGCGATGCGGACTCTGTAAGAAAACGTTGTGTGTTGAGCGACCGTGTTTTGGACAATTTCACTCTTAAACCGCCCACTGTACACAGCCGTGTACAGCCCTTTATTTTCTAAAATATAAGTGTTTATTTAAATTTTTCTTTTCTAATAGTATTAAGTGTTCACAATGTTGTAATAAATAACAATAAAAAATAATTTTCACATGTAGTTTTCTTTTGGGCGTTAATGGGTTAATAAGAGTTCAACTTCTTTGAAAATATACAAATTCCATCAAATAGCTTATTTATTATAAATTTTGCATTCAATGCTAATTTTTACACATATTACATATATTAATCTCTACTGAATAAAAAAATAAGTGTCTTGATTAATGTCAAGAATTGCTAGAAAAATCATTAAAATTCACATTTTCATCAGAAAATATTCTGACAATTAATTGCAATTTTTATAAATTCATTAACAATTGGTCAAAGTTGTTGAATTTTGTTTATAATACATATATTATCTATTACAATTTCATCTATGTTACTAGCTACAGTTTATACTCATTTTAATGAACTTGAAAATATATTTGCAGTTAAGTTCTATAGAATTTATATCGTGGACTAGGTAACTCAAAATTCTCTACGCTAAGAAAATGGCATTCTAAGTTTCGAGGTCCTTTTGTCTGGTAACTCCTCTTTATTATGAGGTATCACGCTATTATTTTTTATGAAACTAATAAAGGAGGTTTCAATAGATCGTAAGATGTAAGTTATATGAACTTCAGATATCTACTTTAAGCATTCTTCTGTTTCCACGCTTACTGCATACCCAATTATGAAAATGCTATATAACTCAGTTGAGAAATAATATTTTAAGATACCTATTTATAGCATTGGAAAGCCCCTTTGATGAGCAATCCATTGATGTATATAACTCAAAACTGCCATATTTCGAGTTACCTATTTTTAGTACTAAGCCCACAATATATTTAATTTAATTTACAATGAAGTGAGGGAACAAACAAATAAGGCATCTGCAACATCTGATTGTCTAAGAGATATAATCTAGAAATAACAAACACATGTGCACCAATAGCAAAGTTTAAATTTATAAGACCTGTGTCAGGCTGCTCGTGACTTATAGTGTCAAAACCTGTCATGATACGAGTACCTAGAAAATAAAGCCTTCTTTAACTATCGGTGATTATAATACTATGAACCATTGTGAGAAAATCTCTAAGATATAGGGTCAGAACTTTCACATTAGACAGATTTGCAGCACAGATGACTGTAGATGAAGCTGGAAGAACAGGCAATACTGACTGATCAAGTGAATAGAATAATCAATGACAGAACTCCATTCATATTAACATACGCGATCTCCGCAGGATATCACATTCCAGGAAGACCACCTTAAAGGTGGAGAGACAGCTGGTGTTCTACCTTCCATAAATGATTTTCGCAACAAAACTGATCTAAGATTTACATCAAGAAGAAGAAATGTGTTTTGACAGAATTCATAAAAAATAGCAACATAAATATCTGTCTGCTTTTCTTATTTGGTTCATAAATTGAGAATAAACTGTAGGAATATTTAATAATAAATATTGTTTCTTACTAAATATTAACGAATATAATAATCTTTGGTTGTTTTTACTTGTGTGGCCTCCTTAATGCATGCCACATGGTGATGGGTTTTCTCAATGATGTGATCATCTGGTTCCAGTGATTTCCAGCTTTTCCGTGAGCTTCACGACTTAATAGGATGTGGCCAACTTTCTGATAAGGGTTGCTGATATTGCCGAAATCCGATTCCAAAGGTAGGTATACCAAAGAAACGCGTAACGCAACGGATGCCAGCATATACGTAGGAACGCTGAAGATGAAGGCTTCGTTAAATGTTGAGCTCGTCTCAATACGTTTGATTGAAGATCGTTTTTTTGCAACTTTTTTACCATCTCTCAACAAATAAACCTATAAAAAAAATGATTTCATAAGCAAGTTTTTAAAATGATTTCATAAGCAT
This sequence comes from Odontocerum albicorne, assembly GCA_949825065.1. Taxonomy (NCBI): domain Eukaryota; kingdom Metazoa; phylum Arthropoda; class Insecta; order Trichoptera; family Odontoceridae; genus Odontocerum; species Odontocerum albicorne. The sequence continues at coordinate 47,821,286 of OX463842.1, forward strand.
AAGCAAGTTTTCAAAATGATTTCATAAGCATAAGCAAGTTTTCAAAATGATTTCATAAGCATAAAAAATGATTTCATAAGCATAAAAAAAATGATTTCATAAACAAACATCTTAAAAAGTTTATTGAATACACATTTGACTTCCAACTGAGGTTTTGAGTTGGATTTCATATGGTATACAAAATGAAAATAAAAAAAAGGGTCCTAGTCTGGTACAAAAGTTGTCTGGTAGCAATACTTACACACACTAAACCTGTCTGAGTGTTGTCTCCTCATGTGTGGGGTCAATAGCAAACAGATGGTGTCCCCGTGGCTGGGCTCACCCTATATTGGTGGAGTGTATCTTGACTGGGGGGATGTTATAAGATGAGCCCAGATCTTTTGATAGCTTCTGTTTTTTAATGTATTATCTTTTTAATGTGTTCTTGAAATGTATCTAAATGTATTATGTATATACTATGTTGCTATCAATAAACCTGTATTTATTTATTTATTTATAGATGTGATGAAGAACTGCAAGTTCTGTGCCTATTCAGGTTGTTCTAATTCTGAAGGCTCAATAATTGGAACTAAAAACAATGTTATCTCCTAGTCACACTTTTCAATATGTCTAAATCACTATAATTTATTGTAGGCCATACGGATGAATGAAAAAAAAGTCATGAGATGTGAATTAAAGAAGGGAATTGTTACTTACTTTGACAAAAAAATACTGATACTCCATTGGGTTGGGAAGCCTGCGAGCCCTCGTGAGGATAAGGGTCAATCTTTCAGCAGTTGGTAAGTACGACATTGACAGCCTCAACTCTCCATATTTTATTTCTCCCTAAAAACAAATTGAAACAAAAATTTAATTTTTATTTTGTAAAATTTTGGTTATGAAAATGTGCTTTAAGCCAAGTATCTATTTAAAATAAAGTCTATCATTGTGTTTTTTGCCTTTTTTCAATATTTTCTGATAAAACCACAGAAATATTGACCTCAAATAAATTATGATTTGTGATAAAATTTGCATGTAATTTTCAATTTTAATGTGGGTATACAGCATCGGTACAAAGACTAGAATATGTGGATGGTTGCCTCCTCGGAGATTCCGGTGTGACTTCAGTGAGTTACGGTGACATCTGGGTGAAGAGATTCCTTTGTTGACTGATAGAATTTTGTAGAAATAAAAACACAGTATGACGTTTCAGACGAGAATGTATTTTGCTCATTTTGCACCACATGTTGCAAGCACTGTAAGTTTTTATATTTGGAGTTCATTTTCTTTAGATAATCCTTTTTTTACTTTATTTGTCACTTCCTTTGTATTATATATGGCTAATCCTTAAAATGTTATCAACAGTAAGTCATCGATGCACATAGATAGTCTTCTTCTTGAATAATGGTTGTGAACTCCTATATACGAAGGAGTGTACCCTTGTACTAAATGACGATTCATAGACAATTTATCAGGGCTGTGGAGTCAGATGAAAATTTACCGACTCCGACTCCGGCTTTATTTTATACTCCGACACCGACTCCGACTCCGACTCCAACTCTTGACTCTGACTTCAATTTTTATTTTATTTTATAATTTCCTGCGTCTACCTAATGTATTTATATTGACTTATTAATAATGGACACAGGTATAAATAAAAAATTTATTATATTCGTACACAAATGAAACAATTTAACAAAAAAATATATAAACAATACGGATTAAGCAATATCTTCACACAAAAATAATATTAAAAGTATATATTAATATTTAAAAAAAGAATTAAATAAAACTTTTAAAATAATTAGAAAAACAACACAGGTAGGTATTAAAAAAAATAAAAAAAAACACTTTAAAATTAAAAGGTTGCTTCATTTGTTTTCATATGTTAACTAAATCTTATTTATATTGTTTATTATTTTTTTTATTCAATATTGAATACAACACAAGATTTTTGAGAACGCCCGAATGCGGCGGCATCTTCCGAAGTAATGAACGAATATCGTATGCTGATATAATACACTAACAATATTTAGGCATGGACACGCCGCGCGTGTTTTGAGCATGAAGCAGATGTTCACATGGACACGCCAGGCGTGTTCTCAGCATTGGATGAGTTAAAGAAAATGTTAAAATAATTAAACGGAGTCGGAGTCGGTCGATTTTTTCCGACTCCGCCTAAAATGTTCCGACTCCACAGCCCTGCAATTTATGTTGAATAACAGTTCATGACGTGTGATTCATGGTTTCATATATTCGTTAGGCTTTAGTTTTTAATATGAAAATGTGATATAAAATATGAATGAATTGACCTGTTCAGTGTCCGTAAGTGTAAGCCATGTGGTGACTGGCTGTTTATATGAGCTGGCATCTTGCAAAGACAGGTCTGCCTCTCCAATCAGGGTGCATGCATCATTTTCAGTCGCATATATATGGAATTTCAATATTTTTCTGTTAGATTTTCCAATGTCAACGAGGAAAGTCTCATTATAACTTGGACAGTTTGTTCCACGGCAAACCTGCAAAATAAAAATAAGTTGCGATATATACAATAGTATGCAAATTAATGTGATCAAATACAAAAAAGTTAAAACAAGTGTTTATTTACCATGCTTATATGTATATTATTTTAATTATTTAACTTAAATGCAGGGCTGTGGAGTCGGAACATTTTAGGTGGAGTCGGAAAAAATCGACCGACTCCGACTCCGTTTAAGTTTCGGTAGAGCGGTTATTTTCCGCGCTTAAAATGATTAAATCAGATTTCGGAGCTTCCATAAATCCTGACTTAATAGAAGCAATTCTTTTTTTGAGATCTAATTCCATTTAGACCACGAATAGGAAATAAGATTTATATAAAGTATATTTACTTTCAAAAATCTTATCTTGTGTTCTATTCAATATTGAATAAAAAAAATAATAAACAATATAAATAAGATTTAGTTAACGTATGAAAACAAATATACATTAGGTAGACACAGTAAATTATAAAATAAAATAAAAATTGAAGTCAGAGTCAAGAGTTGGAGTCGGAGTATAAAATAAAGCCGGAGCCGGAGTCGGAGTCGGAATTGGTAAATTTTCATCCGACTCCACAGCCCTGTATTTAAGTATGTAAATGTGTCCTTTTATTTGATTTTGTTGAATAAGTTTTTTTGTAATTTTAATATTATTTTGTAAATATTGTAAATACACTACTTTTTTAAAAATCATTTTGTAAGATACATTGTTCCGTTGATGAAATAAAAATACAATCAAATAAAATATTGCAAAACAGGATAATATTGTATTATGTGATATTAAATGCCAAATATTAAAACTGAACTTAAATACCGAACCAAAAACACAGAAATGTAATCTAATGGTAAATACACTATCTTCAAAAACTATATATGTAAAAATAGGAAACTCTTCTACATTTGCAATATTTGCTTTGCATGCAGACTGCCAATTTTAGGAACTGGAATATGCCTCACCATTATTTACATTTAATGACATTAAACATTATATATTTATCTGATAACAAATATACCTTCGATTTAAAGTGGCCTCCTTGGTGATCTGGGGATAAAAATATTCCAACATAGGTGTCCGGACAGTCTCCTGCCAAGTTTCTTGCCTCAATAACATTCACAGCTAGCAGCGAGTCATTTGAATTAATTCTGGAATATTAAAAAAAAAATGGTTTAATTTGATTTTTATCACTCAATATTTGAAACTCTAATCGATGGAAGGAAGAAAGAAGAGATTGCAAAGGATGTACAATATTTTCGTTAATTCACTATCATATTAATAAAAGTAAAAAAATTATAACACCATTTAGAGAGCAGACTCTCCACAAGGGATAAGCTAGCTCGGGATAAGAACCCACTACCATTGACAGATTAAGAATATTAAAAAAAATACATATGGTATAAGTTGATCGTAAAGATAGAAAAGTAGTGACTGCAGCCATTAGATTAAGTACTTCTCTGCATCTGCATATGTTCAGAAAAACATATTTGGTAATAAAACATAAAAACTTACTAAGGGATGATGAACTACAAAGAGTCTTTTGTAGATCTTCTGATATGTCATAGTAACACATTCAGCTTTAGCTGTAGTGTATCATCATTATTGTTTTCCTCCTCTCCATTCAGGTCAGGGTTACAGCCTCACCAGAGCAGATATCTAATTATATCAACCCTTGGCTAATTCTTCTACCCCCAGTCCAGTCCAAGTTTCAACCTGTCCACACACTTTTAGACAATCTGCTGACCTTTTTCCTTTTGTTAATTAAGAAATAAAAAATTTAAAATGAAAAAGTACCTGAAACATCGAAGAGATAAACAAAGTTGTCCAGTTATTGTCGGAGAAGGAGACTCTAAGGGCCCGAGGGAAGTATCAGAACTCACGGAGTCGCATGATATTGCCCTTTTGAAGGATCCATGATTGTTTGAGCTCCCAGATACTTCTTCATTCTCGCTTTCGAAACTATTTTTCCGCACAAACATGGCTAATTTGTGAGAGTTTTGTTGTTGTCCAGTCTTAGTTTCTATATCACTTTCATTTGTAAGCTCATTTGAATGCAACAGATTGTCATCAGATAATGATGCCTTGGAAAAGCTTGTCTGCAGATATGTGTTTTCATAAAATGGATTAAATTGACAGTTAATCTGATTACCATTTGTAAGAAAAGGATTTGTACTTATGTATTGAGGTTTTTTATAAATATTCAGATTCCTCCTCATATTCCAGTCGTTTTGGTCATTTTCATCAGTATTCAAAGCTTTCTCAATCTTCTCCAGAGGACTAAATGATGAAGTGTCTTCTGCTTCATCTGAACTGTTTTCACACTTTGGTTGCTTCATCATTTCCGAGGATATTAAAGACCTGCTCATAGCGGTGCTTATATTATAATTGTAAAAGGAGTCTGATTTCTTTCTTAATGTATTTTCATTATCTGTTGTTGTTTCATCGAAACAATTTGATTGAATGCTATCTCTGAAAAGTTATAAATAAAAAAAATATTATAACTGATTTATGAATTATAACATGAATGGTGGAAGTAAAATAGGCACTAAGTACCAAAAAATTAATTTGAAAATAAGTATGCAGTTTCGTTCTATATGCCAAGGCTATTAACCTTAACACTGCACCAAGTTCCTGCAGAGCCTCATTCTATTAAAAATACTGGTCTGAACATTGCAAGTTCGCTAAGTGCCACCCCCTATTGTCATTTTAAAAGGCACTAAATACCACGCGCGAATAACGTCAGTTTGTACTTAAATGGCTTACCAATAAGTGCATGCGTTGTGTGAACTCCCTAAAGAACTCAAGAAAAAAAAGTGTTTTAGTGAAGACAGTGCAAATAAAAGAAGAAAATCTCAAGGACTGGTATATGCTTCAACATCACAGAACATCATTCCAGCAAAAAATCCATCAGTAAACGAGGTATAATTAATTTTGTTTTAAATTAGTAAAGTTCCCTTTCGCGCCATGTTACCGTGCTAGTAGCTTTAACGTTAGTGGCACATCACTAGGCCAGTTTGACATTTGAGAATGCGCGTGGCACTTAGCTTTCATAAACCACAACTGCATTGGACTTAGTGCCGTTCATAGGAAATTACGCTTGGTACTTAGGAGTTGACCAAAATTTTGCTTTTCAAATGTTATTAGAAGAAGAACATTAAGCTTTCAGTTTTATTTTTAATGAAGAAAATAAAAGCTGGATATACTCAAATGATTTCTCTAAAAAAATCCAATAAAAGCTTTAATCTGACGTTATTATTCACAATTTCTTCTTTTCCTCAAATTGGCGGCCATGGTACTTAGTGCTTTATTTGATTCAACCATTCACATGATGTACCCAAGTTCCGTAAGTTTAGAAATATGTAAAATATGTAATGGATATTACGAAGTATAAACATTACAACAATTTCTTTTTCAAAAATCATGATTTGTTTGACAGTTTTAAGTGGCTATTTTGTAATTGCTATTTAAAAACATTATTATTACTTCAAGATTATATAAGTTACGAATCATGGGCAAATTTTTCCCTGAATGAAATTATTCATATAACTTACTCTGGACATTATAAATAAATATATGAAGGTGGAAAGGTAACCCTTTAAGTTTGAGTTCATGAATCATATGGTTTATAAATTAAAGAAATAGTTTTGACTACTGGTAAACACAATAAATGGAGGTGCATGGCTGCGCGGTAATGCACTGGACTTCCATGCAAAAGGTCGCCAGTTCAGACTCGCCCGACTCCTCGAATGCCACAGGTATTTTTCAGCCTAGTATTCGAGGGTATAAGGATACTTATGAGTCAACAATGAGATAAAAAAAATATCCAGAATGCGTTTTTCTTACTCAATGACTCATATCTACAAGTAATAATCCTCTTATTTGCAGCAAGATTTGAGGAAAAATATAATTTTTTTATTAATTGAATAACAATATAAATCTGTCATAACACTAGAAATTTTTCTTTAGAACTCTCAATGAATAATTTATTTTCGAAATGTTATTTTATGAATCCATTCCATTATTGTATTCCAAAGACTTTTCTTTAATTTGTCGCAATATGAATATAGCATCTGTAGTAGATCTGTTTCTTCAGAATCCTTGTTGTTCATCTCTACTTTCAATTTGTTGTTCTATGCGTTTAAAAGAGATATTCCTCTATAGTTACCAGGATCAGATTTTTGGTCCTTTTTTGAAGATGGGAATCGTTATTTCCGGATGTTTAAAGAACACTATCTGGAAAAACAAGTATATGAACATCCAAAGCAAGGTGAGGATATACAAGACTTGTGTCCACCCCATAATGGCATACAGCATAGAGTCCAGAGCCGACACTCTCAGAACCAAAAATCTCCTTCGAACCAGCGAAATGAAGGTACTCAGGAGTATTGCTGGCAATACCCTTCGTGATAGAGTACGAAACACAGAAATCCGAAGGATGTGCGAAGTTGAAGATATTGTCAGATGGGGACGACAGAGAAGAAGGTTCTGGAACGAACACGTATCCAGAATGGCGGAATCAAGAGCCGTAAGAATGGCCAGGGACAGTATTCCCCAAGCAAGTAGACCTCCAGGACGACCTGCTAAAATATGGAAAGACAGCTGGCAGTCGACGTCACAAGAGGGGAACAATGATGCAGGACCATAACAGGCCAACAGGCCTAAAATAAAAAAAAGAAGACTCCACTATTTTAGTATCGACTTGGATATATAGGAGGGAAACGTGGACATAGAAAAATAGTGATACAAGTCGAATAAATGTTGTAGAAATGCATGCACTAAGAAAGTGACAATATATGACAGTGTATGGAATGAAGTGATTAGGGATGAATGTAAACTTAAGGCTGATGTGTTGAGTAAGATAAAGAAGAACTCATTGAGATGGTTTGGGCATGTGTAACAAATGAATAAAGAAAGACTAATAAAACAAATATCAAGAAAAGTATGGTTGGATAAAGTGAATAATATTTTGAAAGAAAGAAATGTAGAAAAGTTAGAGAAATCATAGGAGTTGTATAAGGTGTATGGATGTGGAAGAGGAGGAGGGTCAGAGAGATGGCGGGAGGGTATGCATGAATGTATGCATTCCATGATCATTAATAATATAAAAATAATTGATGCTTACTGTAGAATAATATTCGGTGCTGGTCTCAGTGGCTGTGGAGGGATGGTAGAAATAGTTTCACAATCAGGGAAAATGGTCATCAAAGAAATCGCGGTTGTCATAGTTGTCATTGGGTACTCTGCATCTACCGAATCAAAGCGGTGGAAGTTCTCTCCTCCATATTCATCTGTTTCTGACTTCACCTGGAATTATGATGTTGATCTAAGCATCCGTGGTCTAATGGTTAGTATTCACGCCAAGCTAGCAGATGCCCCAGGTTCACTTTCGGGCTGATTTTACTCTTAGACTATTTTACATTTCATTTTGTGTATTTCTGCAACTTTTATGATGCTACTATATGCTTAATGAAAGGCTGTAGTAGATTTAACATGCTAATCGTCTTGGAAATTTAATTTTCTTGCCATTGGAACTTTGGATTTGATCCGTCTAGACTTTGTGTTTACTGAAGTGCAACAGTTTGCACAGAATAAATTAATGTACGCACAGGCGTCTTCCACCCACAAGATGACTGACAATTATACTCGATCCTGAGGGAGAGCCTATCAAATATGTAACTTGATGGCATGACAGACTGCGTAGTTCCAAAGTCAACTTGACAACTGTTCTTCAGTCAACATAGTCCTGGGCTGACTCTTTAGTTAATATCACCAATACTATATAGGTCTTTAACAGTACCATCAAGCCATTGTAGTTTAGTTCACCCTAGCAGTCTTTTTCCTTTAAGAAATCATTTCTAGCTACTTTTATACCTCTGTCCCTTCCCACTCTGCCTAGTCCAGTTCCTACTGAATCTCTTTTAATTTTATACAGCCATGATAGTAGACTGTGAATCACCATCTGTTGTCTGATTCGGAGCAAAATATTCTCCTTAGTTTTTTATTTCCTCTGATTAGAAGGGATCTTTCTTGTTTTAAGTTATCTTGCACACTTTGCTTTCATATAGACCAGGCCTGGGCAAATATTTTGGCTGAAGGGCCTCAATGAGAATTTAAATGTAAGAACAGACCACCAAATGAAATATAATTTCTTTGAAGATGCAATTATCATCACAAAAAAGAAAATTATGAAGCCAAAATAAAAACAACATGGGAAAGCGGAGGTCAAAATGACAGTGAATTGGCTATTATGGCTTATGTATAGACAACTTTATGGAAATGTAAACAAGTGCCTGCATATTATATAAGGCTACACATGTCATACTTGATGCATGTAAGATTTTTTGATAGCAAATTTTTCATACGAGTACTCTCCCAATAGTAAAATAAATTCAATCATATGAAAATATTCTCTTCGGGAACAGTTTATATCAATTATTAGCGGTCAAGACACCAGCTATAAATAAAAAATAAATGTAAATAAATAATTTAGTAGCATAATTAGAAGACAGATTTTAAATTTTATTGTTTTAAAATTATTCAATTGGTTTATTTCCATGGCATCATTTATTGATTATAGTCATTCCAAAGTGCTTTTGCTTCATTTAAATATATTTTAACCCTTTAACACGTTCACTGCGTATAAAATACTTAATGTCATACAGAGATGCTGGAAATTCGCGAATTTTTGAAAACCCATAACTTTGTTAAAAATGTTTTGCAAAAAAAAATTGTTCAACATATGAATTCAATTTGTATATGTGTGAACGACCATTTATATGAGTATATCATAAAAAATCACCGCTTTGACTGACCAGCACGAAATACTGACATAAACTGAAGCGTATATAGTTACGCTAATAACTTCCGTCAACTTTTCAAGCGATGCTGTCATATTTTCGATTCAATGCACGGTAAAGATGACATGAACACGACTCCCGTGTTCAACGCGTGGCTGTAATATTTGTATGGACACGGGAGCCGTGTTCGACGCAGTGAACGTGTTAACGGGCATAAGCAGAAATCGGTCGCATGTGCGACCACCCTTATGGTTATACATTTTCTTAATGAAACAATTTTAAGTAACACAAACGTCAAATTCGCAAATGTAGTGGATGGGCAGAGGTCTTATTTAAGACCGATCGTCGTGAAGTTAGCTGCATGTTCAGTAGCAACGATCTAAACATCCAGTCAATTACGCGACCTTTGACAGTTCCGTAAAAAAATATCCTTATATCTCATATCAGAATTGTATTTCCTAATACAACCTAAACTTAGATATTATTACCTAAACATTCATTGGTCACTTTTGCGGCCACTGACATGACCCCTGAAATGGACACAGATCTCATATGCGACTGCCTCATTTCCAAAAAAAGACTATTTTTAAAACACATTTTCGAAGAAATAAAGTTGATTTGATACACATAATAATGATTTATTCGACAAAAAACTCAATATCTCAAAAATAAAAATTTGCCCTATAAAGGGTTAAAGTATATCTTAAAATATGCAATCTTAAGAATGTCATAGTTAATACTTTTTGAATAATCCTAGTATTATTAATTTTCTTCTTCATCTAATTCTTGATGTCTTGTGGATACCATTGGAAAACCTTTCTCATCAATCTATATTCTTGCAACTTCCTTGCCCAGCATCACTTAGTTTGCCTTACCTTTACTATCATATCTTTTATTCCTGTTAGCTGTCTAATCCATGTATTTTGTTTCACATTTGCTTAAGAGCGTGTTTCGCTCCATACAGCTTAGAGTTATTTGAAGCTTCTGTATGGACCCTGCTGTCAATTACCAGGTCCCACAGCCATATACTTTTGTTGGGAGAACAATTATAATCTGTCCAAAAGTGCCTCATGCCAACTTGGCTGCTCTATATGTTTTGCCCGTTATGACGACCACAAGCAAAATAAGTTCTCCTAAGTATGTGTAGCTTTGAACCTACTCTAGTTGTATATCATCCATTTTAATTGGATTGGTCATAAAAAAGTCGCTATGTTTATGTTTTATTTTTTTTAAGTCTGCTAGTTTCTGTCAATTTATTTGAATTCTACTAGCATGTGCCAATTCTTCAACACAACTCCTTTCAGAGTTCCTTTTGATATTTATGGAGTTTATATAGTCTTTTCTCTTCTAACAAAACTTGTTTGATGATACTCATAAGTATTCCTCTATTCTCTGTTTTTTCCAACTCTCACATGTTATTTTCATGTATTCTCTTAATAATATTTTATCATTTGGATTAATTTATTACTATAGAGTTATATAGAAAAATATTGGAACGTTTTCAAAATTTTCTCAATTAAGTTCAAGGCTATGTCAAGGACAATAAGTTACAATAACAAATAAACGCAGAGAAATTGTTTACTTGATTCTTTTCTAAGTTTCATTTAGATTTTTATTAAGTGAAAATTGCTGAAACTATTTGATGGTTTAATATTCTTTCATCTTTAAACAAATATTTGATGAGTGTTGTGTTTTATTTCAAATTTAATTTAGTTTCTAATTTTGAAGCTCTATCCTTAATTTTTTTGTTACTATACTAATAATTATCAAATAATAATAGATTAATAATGTATAAAAAAAACTTGATAATTTAACTTAATTAATTAAAATAAGTTTTGAATAATTAAGTATAAAAAAAAAAAGATAAATTTAGTCCTTCTTATATTAAATTGAAAAACAATATTGTGAAATTTTATTTAATGACGAGAAAATTAGCACTTTTTGAAAAAAATAACAAAATTAAAAATTTTCTTACCAAATATCCGTTGGCATTATATATTCCACAACGAGTCAAGTTGGCTTTCTCCTCTGCAGAGGAACGAAACAATAGCAGGGTCGCAGTTCGGGACCAGAGTCCTAAAAGGCGACATACTGCAAATAGTAATGCCAAAGCCACTGCTACCCAGCAAAGTAGGCCCACAAACCAGTGCATCTTTTACCACCTGCATGAGAAAACAATAATGTTTAGAGGAAATGAAAAGGAACAGAACAGATGCAAGGTTATTGTAGATCAAAGCTTTAGCAGATGGTTGATTGTAAATAGCAACACCAGAGCAATTTCTACCCAGTATAATAAACCCATAAACCAAATGTATGACTTACAACCTGCATGTAAAAGCAAATTTTGGTAGGTTTAATCAAAATTGACCTAAGACAAATGCCATTTTGATATTTCAATTAACTATAGCCTGCTAATAATTTATTTCAAAAGACTGAAATTACATCTCGCCGAAAAATTTCAGCGTCTTTCCAATCATGGATTAGCGCTACGCTCAAACAGAAATTTTCTATTGGCCTTTTCAGTTCACCGCTCCTCTTTTTTTACGTCGTCCTTTACTATCCATACAGTGAGATTCTGGAATCAGTTACAAACTAATATAAGACTCGCTCCGTCCTTGGCATGCTTTAAGAATCGACTGAAAAAAGTCTTAATTTCTAGTCAGTAAAATAACGTGTTTAATTCCTGATTTTTCTTTTCCTTTCCTTTTGATTGATGATATCTCACTTTACATGAAAAATAATGTTCAGGTGATTGTCCGTCTTTGTGAATTTCGTGGGTATATGCTCACGTATGTGTTTATGAATTTCGTGGGGATGGATTGTCATTTGAATGATTTATGCGACCACGTAACTTGTTTCATTTACTTTTGTCTGGTTGGTTGGAAGAGATAGCCGCCTGGAAATAAGTCCGCTAGATTGTATTTGCAATAAAAGTGTTAAATAAATAAATAAAAATAAATAAATAAATAACACAATTTATGAATAAAAAATAAAGATGCAGATTAAATGAAATGTTTATTTGATTTGGACATGGATTAAATTCTTGTCTTACAACCTTTTGATTTCGAAAACTCTTGGATTTTGCATAATTGAACTATACTACATTTGAATTATTGGTAAGGTATATCATTACTCTCATTTTGCAAAGAACTGCCATCAAATTCTAACAGGATTCTTTTGATACTGCCTAAGACTAATCTGGATGGATGGAATTTCGCAAAAAGAAAAATGTTACCCCATTAAGATCGCCATTCTCAGACATGAGATGTGAACAAGTAAAATAAACTACTCGTAATTATTCCAGTAATTTGTGCAATAAGTCTTGAAGTAATATTTATTATTATAAATTATCGTATTAGCCCAAAAATAACGCGGCCTCGAATACGAGTATAACGCGACTTATATATTTGGAGCACGAATGAAAGGAAAAATTCAAATATAAAACAAAAATTAATTAGGTAAATTGTATTATAAAAAATATGAGTTTTTTATTCAGACATGTTTGAATGATCATCAGTGTTGCTTGAATGATTACTACTCGATGCATCATTTATGGCATCTTCCTCTTCCCATAAAATGTCATTCTCACTCCCATCCAGATTGTTGGAAATGCAACATTTCTTAAAACCTTTTTCAATAGACGTGTCACTAATTTTCTGCCAGGTGGTCATGATCCATTCCCTTAAGACTGGAATTGATGGTTTCTTTATTTTCTATCTGGTCGATCTCACCAATGCAACCAAAACACGTATAAACTGTGCGTGCGATAGGCGAACAGGCTTGGCTGTGTGCTGTGCGCTCATTGAACACGGCCTGAATCCCGAATATAACACGAATGTTATTTTTGGAAAAATATTTTGAGTCAAAAATATCACGTTATATTCGGGCCAATACGGTAGTTAAAATATGGAGTTTCACAAACAGAGCGAAAATTCATAATTAAAAATACCTTAGTTTGAAACTGAAATAATTTAGTTGAGAGTTAGAAAAAGCTAAAGCTTTTTTCAGCTTAAAAAATAAAATGTTATATTTGTATTAAATATATCTTCGATGACCTTTATAAAACAATATGACGCACATTTTACAAATTCAGCTGAAGAGGTATGAATAATCAATTTCAGGTATCACTATTACATTTTGATGTCTCTGCAATTCTTTCCATATTGCTAAGTGCTTCTTGGAAAGGCCATTAGTCATTTCACATGAGTAATGGGACTTTGGAAAAAAGTTAATAATTTGCATGAGGGAAAATATTCTAAGACCAAATATAGTGAGGAATTTTTTATATTATAGTAAATTGCTGAAAATACTTTCACATTAAGGATCATATTTTTTAACTCTGCTTAAAATATTTTCATCAAATTTATATTTTGCCATATTACTCTACAGAACATGGAAATTTAAGATACATAAAATCATTATCAATGAAGATATTTCATTGAGATATTTTAGTTTAAATTTATTTATTTTTTGTATTTGTCGTGTTGTATTATTGTGTAAATATGGCAGAAAATACATTATGACAACCTGGCAGGTTTTTTGTTATGTAGTAATCTCTCCCAACCAACCAGAAAGATGTTGAAATGCCTTAACCGAAAATCAGAATGGAAGCCTTTTTAAATTGAGTTCATCAGCTTGGTCAATAAGTGTCTTATAACTATACCAAGGAGGTCTACATAATTTATTGTTGCATTGTTTAATAGGTTTCTTAATTCTAACAAAAAAAGAATAAATGGAGTTTTATATTTTATATACTGGTACAATGGTTTTTATCTAATAGTGATTCATGGACCGATGATAGATGGCGGACCCAGAAAATTGTCGGAGTGATGGCCAAGGACAGGGAAAAGAAGTGTGAGAATTCACCTAGCAAGATGGTCGGATGACATTAAAAAGTTATTCAGAGCAATTGGAGACAATTTGCTCAAGGTAGGAACAAGTGTTGTAGGAGAGAGAAAAGAGAGTCATGTATTCAATTCTGGAGTCAGCTGGGCTGATGATGACGATTTTTTATTCATATGGTACTCCTTCAATAGATTCGAATAAGTGTTTCGAACATATTGAAGAGTGTGGCCAAGAAACAATATTGTCTTCAGCTCCAGTAAGCAAGCCTTCTGGTTAAGAGCATCTGGAGTAAACACGGAATTTACGGTTCATCATTGAACATGTTGGTAACACTATCCCTTGGCGTGTGGGAGTGTTGCTACAAGATTTTTTTTGGGTACCATCAGCAATCAAACCTGAATCTTCCAAGCAGAATCAAGAATGTTGCCACTAGGTTTCTCGTGTACCCAGTACACCAGTTTGCAGAAAAATAAACCAAAAAGTGCACAGACATCATCCATCAATAAAATGGCTGAAAATTATCCGTGATTGCAATCGATGGCCTATCATATCCAAGTTTTTGTTAGTTTTTAATAAAATTTTTTGATTCCCAATCATTCAATTACAATGAATATTTTATTTCTTTTACTTTTCATTTGTTGTTTTCAACAATAATTATTATTGTGTATGTTTTATTTTCTTGGTTAAATGCCAAGGAATGCTTTCTGAGAAATTAATGGTGATATAATAAAAGAAAAAAATCAGGTCGAGCTCTTCTGTACATGGCACATTTATTACTTTTCTTTTACAATGGAGCATCATTCCGATGTACTGTTTTATATACAGCTTTGTTACTACTAAATAGTAACTAATTAATTTTTCTTGTAACTTATTGCTATTTTTCTTTCTTATGTTGATAGTATTTCAAATTCAAAAGCTTTAAATTTATAAAAAAACCTTAGCATTTTTAAATCACTGGATACTTAACCTCATTTTTTTATAATGACTGTTTGGTTTTATTGGCATTATAAGTATTTTGTATAAAAATTTTCATAATAAGTTTGCATTGAGAGAAAATGTACATAACTATTCTTTAATGTGCATTGGTTAAAAGTATTATATAAAATAAAGAACGAAAAAGAAACAATCCACAGAATATTCACAAATAGTACATGTTTTCGAAAATATTTCAAGAACGAAAAACATCATATCAAGGATTTAAAGGTTTGATTGGAAATTATGGCCAATATAATATTTATAAAAATACTTCTATTGCAATTAAGAAATTTTTAAATTAAATATTCTATTCTTAAACACAATGTTTGTTTAAAGTGACCGAGAGGTTATTACTTTACCTGTAATGAGTCCAAATTGAATATCACAGCAATGCAGTTATGATTATCTATTGCACAAAGATCCATGTGTCGTTCAGGCACAAATCAGGTCAGCTTATTGACCTGCATCAGCCTTCGTTCTGTTCATTGTGGCGTATCCAAGTTGTTCACCATGTAACCAAATCAATTTACGCCACAATGTGACTAGAGCTTAAAATTACAACTATTGATAAGAGAATTCTATAGATAATTAAGCGTTTCAATGTATAAATACCCTGTGAGGGGGTTTAAAGCAATATACGCGCACCTCTGGTCACATAGTACGGGAAACAAGTCTGTTTATGTACACCGAACCACTCTCTTCATTCGTATTCTAATAGATTTGAATGTACACAACAGCATTCATAGTGAAGTGCTTCGCGGTGTTGTAACGTTACATGGATTTTTTTGCAAGTTTTTGAGATAGCCTTCAAGTTAAAATTTGTGGACTCCTGATAATATGCAAACTTTTATACACAATAAACAATAATTTTGTATTTATTGCATTATACGTTAACTGTATACAAAACAGTTTGGCGGATTTATTGGCATGTGACAATCTCTTCCAACTAACCCGAAATATGTTTAAGATGCCTTAAGTGAAAAACAAGAATGAATTGAAAAAAAAAAGATTACTAACAGGAATCGAACCCGCAACGCTCGACATTGTGCTCCATTCACGGAACCTTTTTTCTCTTCGTTTTAAGCCTTGTGGAATAATAATTTACCATTAGTACTATATATAACAGTAGAGTATGATTAATTTCTGCTGAGCTAAATGTTATTTTACTGATCGAAAAGTTTGATACAAAGTTTACTACCCCCAAACGATTGGCATCGACTAACACTACATACGATATTTGAACTGACATAGAACATTTTTTTATCAGTTTTTAACAAAGGTTCCGGTTTTAACTTTGTGGATTATTCATATTAGAATATATAACAAAATGTTCCTTTTTTATTCCACTAATTACATTAATCTCTGCTACGTGAAATTTTACGCTTGAACATTATAATATATATTTACGGCTTGATAATTTTTTTACTTCTCGCTTGATTCCTTTCCGTGAACAAGTATTTTTTTACTTTGAACTTTTATTTGTTTTAATTTTATTTATGATAAAATGATTGACGATTGAATAAATAAAAAAACACGGTAACTTAATAAAAATAAATGGCCTTACTAGATGACATTTTATTGTTTTTTTTTTTTAATATTTTATACTTAAAATTGTAACATATGTCACAGTACTTTTTTGAAGAATATAGTAAAATCTGAGGGGGTGTTGCTTTATGGTCAATTCTTCAACTCAACGAAAAATATGTTATATTTTTTTCTGAAAACGGTATCTTTAATTTTTTGTTACTATTGGGAAAGTTTCCTTATGTTATCACAATTTCAAGGAAATTATCGCGATGAACAGTTTAAACAAATCACATTGCTATCTTAAAACGAAACGTGCAAGATGTGCTAATAGTTTAAAACAAATTTGTTAGGTTCATGGCTGTTAAAATTGGCATTCAAATACGAGATACTGATTATGAACTCATTTACAGATCACTGAAACTGGTTACTTCTTCAAAAAAGGCGGGTAATATTTGATACGATAATTTTACCAGAGAATTGACGATAGTTTTATTAGATGTTCGATAAGGGCTCTAACCGTTAAAAATCAAATTAATAAATAAAATGAAAATATTTGTATTAAATAAATTATTGTTTCCTTCGAACAGTGACGTCGAGCCAGTTGCTTATGGCGCCTAATCGATCGGCGCACGCGCGCCGCTCGTGGAAACGCTTTTATTTTCCCGTACGCCCACTCCACTACACCATCTCCTCCCCATCACCACGCCCCCCCCCCCCATCACCTGCCAGCCGGGATCCCGAAGGACGAAGCCGGACCGGGAACAATACCAAATGCCTTAGGGCACCGCTTCACTGCAGCCTTCATATCCGTCATTATTCAATTTAGGTAGCGTTAGAGAACCCTTAGACAAAATGGACAAATGTTTGTAAAAGTCATACAACACGAAGGGTTTTTAGTTTTTTTTAGACATCATGGACCAATGTGTTAATTTTAGTAAAAAAACACGCTCTAGTTTTAAGGATAAATTGGGCAAATGTGTGATGAATGTCTAACTATAGTTAAAAAAATGTAGGATGAGTCCTGTGACAGCTCACAAATTTGCCCCAATACAACCTTGTAACGATGTTCAGTAATTTTAATTATTTTATCAACTTTAATATAAGCCTCAATTCTAATAAATAGCAAGTTATTTAGGTAAATTCGTTACATAAGGTTGTATTGGGGCAAATTTGTGAGCTGTCACAGGACTCATCCTAGAATTTCCGAACTATAATCAGGTAACGGAACAGTAGGGTTTCTAAAATGGAGTTTCGCAGATATTTGGGATTCTGCGAAAAAATAAAAAAAGTACACTAGAAGATATTCTAGGTTTAACTGCATGGCTTGTGAATTAAACTGTCTTTATAAATGTAATCTAGAGCCTGCATATTAAATTTACTATATACTACCGCCCCTATCTTCCTAAATACTAGGAAATGGCGCGCAAATGACTATGTTTAGTTACTATCCGTGTAATATCTGTATTTTGCATGGTGCTAAACTGCTGTTATCATAATGATACTTTAATTGAAAGTAAAACCCATATAACTTTTTTTCCAAGGGCACGGATACAGGGTGGCTGCATTTAAAGATATGACACAGGATAAAATGTGTAGTTGCTCTCCCCCTCGAAAAAGCCAAGTTTCAATTTAAAGGCATTTGTCCTTGAACTACGAAAATTTTTGTTTGTTTATTTTTTAGAGCTACGCTAAAAATATTTAAAGGGTTGCGTTATGTTTGCGTTCCCTGGCTAAATTTAATTGGGAAATCCAAGGTATCTTCTATTAGAATAAGATTTTGTTTTTTTTTAAAGAAAGAAAGGAGAAAATGAAGGAACTGTATTCATTCACGAAGGTTCTCTTTAGAGATAAGTAGAACATTGATTTTCAACCTACGTAAGTACGATCATATAACTTCATACCAGAAGACATTGAACTGGTTGAATGTTAGAAATACACGTCAAATTCACATGCTGTCTCTATTGTATAATATCCTTAACTGTCCCGCCACCCCCTCTTATCTCGCAGATAATTTTCAGCGTCTTTCCAATCATTGATTAGCGCTACGCTCAAACAGAGATTGTTTATTGGCCTTTCCAGTTCACCGCTCCTCTTTCTTTACATCGTCCTTTACTGTGAATGCAGTGAGACTCTGGAATCAGTTACAAACCAATATAAAACTCGCTCCGTCCTTGGCATGCTTTAAGAAGCGACTGAAAAACCTCTTAATTTCTAGTCAGTAAAATAATGTGTTTCATTCCTGATTTTTCTTTTCCTTTCCTCTCCACCATCCCTTCCTTTCCTTTTGATTGATGATATCTCACTTTATATGAAAAATAATGTTCGGGTGACTGCCCGTCTTTGTGGGGTTCGTGGGCATGTGCTCACGTATATGTTTATGGATTTCGTGGGGATGGATAGTCCTTTGAATGATTTATGCGACCACGTAACTTGCTTCATTTACTTTTGTCTGGTTGGTTGAAAGAGATTGCCGCCTGGCCCTAAGCCAGCCGGATTGTATTTGCAGTAAAATGGTTAAATAAATAAATAAACTTTGAGGTCAATTTCATCTTCATCTAATAAATTGATTGCTCCGAATCGATCTAATGGGGAGTGCTATTGTGACGTTTTTTTTGCTGTTGCAGCCCTGTGGCGTGGAATGGTCTACCTCTAAGAGTTTGGTGGTTTGTGCAAGTTTAGGAAGCACTTGAGGACAACGCTTTATGGGAGTTCTTATCAAAATTTATTGTTTATGGACAATAAGTACATACACTACACTAAACCTAAAGCCAAATGTGTTAATATTACATATCGGAATATGTATCTACAAAGCCAAATATGTTAATATTATATATTGGAATATGTATCTACAAATGTGTAAATATTACATATCGGAATATGTCTACAAATGTGTTAATATTAAATATCGGAATATGTATCTACAAATGTGTTAATATTACATATCGGAACATGTATCTACATATGTGTTAATATTACATATCGGAATATGTCTATAAATGTGTTAATATTAAATATCGGAATATGTATCTACAAATGTGTTAATATTACATATCGAAATATGTATCTACAAATGTGTTAATATTACATATCGGAATATGTAACTACAAATGTGATAATATTACATACCGGAATATGTATCTACAAATGTGTTAATATTACATATTGAAATATGTATCTTCAAATGTGTTAATATTACATATCGGAATATGTAACTACAAATGTGTTAATATTACATATCGGAATATGTAACTACAAATGTGATAATATTACATATCGGAATATGTAACTACAAATGTGTTAATATTACATATCGGAATATGTAACTACAAATGTGTTAATATTACATATCGGAATATGTATCTACAAATGTGTTAATATTACATATCGGAATATGTAACTACAAATGTGATAATATTACATATCGGAATATGTAACTACAAATGTGTTAATATTACATATCAGAATATGTCTATAAATGTGTTAATATTACATATCGGAATATGTATCTACAAAGCCAAATATGTTAATATTACATATTGGAATATGTATCTACAAATGTGTAAATATTACATATCGGAATATGTCTACAAATGTGTTAATATTAAATATCGGAATATGTATCTACAAATGTGTTAATATTACATATCGGAACATGTATCTACAAATGTGTTAATATTACATATCGGAATATGTCTATAAATGTGTTAATATTAAATATCGGAATATGTATCTACAAATGTGTTAATATTACATATCGAAATATGTATCTACAAATGTGTTAATATTACATATCGGAATATGTAACTACAAATGTGATAATATTACATACCGGAATATGTATCTACAAATGTGTTAATATTACATATTGAAATATGTATCTACAAATGTGTAAATATTACATATCGGAATATGTAACTACAAATGTGTTAATATTACATATCGGAATATGTAACTACAAATGTGTTAATATTACATATCGGAATATGTAACCACAAATGTGTTAATATTACATATCGAAATATGTATCTACAAATGTGTTAATATTACATATCGGAATATGTAACTACAAATGTGATAATATTACATATCGGAATATGTAACTACAAATGTGTTAATATTACATATCGGAATATGTAACTACAAATGTGTTAATATTATATATCGGAATATGTATCTACAAATGTGTTAATATTACATATCGGAATATGTAACTACAAATGTGATAATATTACATATCGGAATATGTAACTACAAATGTGTTAATATTACATATCAGAATATGTCTATAAATGTGTTAATATTACATATCGGAATATGTATCTACAAAGCCAAATATGTTAATATTACATATTGGAATATGTATCTACAAATGTGTAAATATTACATATCGGAATATGTCTACAAATGTGTTAATATTACATATCGGAATATGTATCTACAAATGTGTTAATATTACATATCGAAATATGTATCTACAAATGTGTTAATATTACATATCGGAATATGTAACTACAAATGTGTTAATATTACATATCGGAATATGTAGCTACAAATGTGTTAATATTACATATCGGAATATATAACTACAAATGTGTCGATATTACATATCGGTATATATAACTACAAATGTGTCGATATTACATATCGGAATATGTAACTACAAAGGTTTCATTGTAATTCGTCTTCTCTTGGTAAGTTTTCAGCAGTTTTCTCACCAAATATGTTTTTTTTTAAATATATTCAGCTATGAGGAAGAACCTTATCTAATGACTGCAGCAATCAACTTCCTATCCTTACACTCAATTTTTATATATTAATTTTTATAATATTTTTAATCTGTCAATAAAAGTTGATTCGAATCCTGAGTCATAGAGCTCTTGAGGAGAGCCTGCTCTCTAAACAGCGCTATATGAATTATTCTTCTGTTATTATAATAATCTTTCAGCACAGCTCAATTGATTATGCAGTATGTTGAAGAGCGTGGCCAGGAGACACCATTGTATTCATCTCTATTAATCGTGATTTCAGGTTAAGAGCTACTGAAGTAGGCACTTAACTCGTAGTTCGTCATTATACATGTTGGCAATAATGCCGCACGTATATGATAGTAGTATACTTTAGTCGCCAGAGGAACTCTTAAACCAGATAAGTACTCTTTTTAATTTTATTTTTGGGTACCATAGGAAATCCAAGCTCCAGATGAAACACAAATGTTTTAGCAATAAAGTAATAAAGCCACGGAGAACGTCAAGGAACTATATAAAATATGTGTTGAAGTCTGGAGCACTGTTCTTTTTGTCTACCATGACAGAGTACGTTATGTGTGTGATATTATTCATACTTCAATTTTATATACGTAGTTTTGAAACCAGTTAAACGTTAAAAATGATAATTTCGTGCAAAATTATTTAATAAAAAAAGTTTCATTTCCTTAACCTTTCCCTTCCAGTGCTAAAAAAAATCGCGTGTTCCGGTGCTGTGTATTCAATACACATGTAAAAATGAGCGATTTAAAATCGGAAAAATCAGAATATTCATAGCCAATCGCTTAAATTAATAAAATTTGAAGTCAAAAGTTATAATAATTAAAATTTCATTACTGAAAACATGAAAAAACATCGGTCGACGTTCACAAAACGGGAACCACCAGAGTTCAAGGTTCACAGAGACCACCTCGTTTGGATGCCCGCGAGCTACTGAGACGGGACTCGGAACACTAACACTGTGTATGTTATACCCCGAAGGAAGAAACAACTGCGAACTGAGATTCTATTTCTTGCGTTTCCATATACCGAAGTAGAGTGAGAATGAGACGTGAATAGCATCGCTCCTCACCCTTAGTGGTTTTTTAGAATGAATATACCTACGTCACACACTGGCACACGTTTGATTGTATTGGTGAATTTATTCACGATTTTCACAAAATATCTGATGTGGCCGATAAGTGCTAATTATTATTAATATTATTTCTTTCATTCAATGCGTAAATGTATTACGGAGGAATACCTAAAATCTGAACCTAGTGTAGGAACTACGGTCGTCCCTGAATATTGTCAACACGCACGGTCAACGAAACGACCTTCGGATATGTCCAAAGGTCGCATACCAGAACATTGATATTGTTTACCCGCAAATACTATTTACGATACATTCCACAGTAGAAAGAGAACGCATCGCACTGTCTCACCGTTTTCGCCAACAAATTATCTACCCACAATATTATTCGCGACGTCTGCGACCATCTCTGCACGCACAGGAGTGAGATAAAAATATATTGCGGGCGCACTCACGCGCCCCGTCCTGAATATGTATAAATACCTACTTACCGATAAATAAAGAATCATTAATCATTTGACCATTTATCACTGTTTACTATTCATTGATTATTCACTCTCACTTTCCACATTGCTAATCGACGTATTTTATTTTAAATACCAAACAATCAAAATCATCAGCGCGTCCAACAAGGACATTCGCTAAACTAGTATTCATTATATTTATAGAGATATTAACGTTTTTAGAAGCAATGTGTACTAGTTACACATAACAGGGAAGGAAGGGAAACTTATAATATGAGGGTGTTCCTTTTTTGCATTCATGATATACATCGAATTTATATCTGAATCATTCATTACATACGATTACCTGCGTGTTTCACTGATAAAAACATAGATAATGAGCTCGCTGAAATGCGTGCGCTGATAAGAATATGTGTTGTGTCGATGTGAAACAGAATACGTTTGTAGTTATCATATAAAGGATACATGTAAAGTAAATCGAAGTAGGATAAAAATAATCTCCTGAGACTGAGAATGAATACTGAAAGTTTGTCAAAATAAATCTACGATGCAGACGTGAGCAAGCGTTGGACCAAATTAATGGAATTTACCCAATGAGAGGGAAATAAACTTACAAAAGAGTTGGATAAATCGATATAACCCTTCCCTTACGGTGATAAAAATAATACGCGTGCTCCGATGTTGGGTAGTGAGTACGCAATAAAAAATTAGCGATTTTAAATCGGAAAAATAAGAACATTCATAGATAATCCCCTTAATTAATTATAATTGAAGTTAAAAATTATAATAATTGAGATTTATTTGCTGAAAACATTAAAAAACCATCTGAAAACGCTCACGGAACGGGCGTACGTCTAACCTATTTGCAAGCCTAGAGGCTACTAGTCGCGCGGAACGTCAGTCGCATACCCCGGCGCTTACGCCTTTGCTTGCGACGTTGAGACAATTCAACTCCTCGCAATTCAGTCTAGTATGCAAGAGTGAGATGCGAATATAGTGTCGCGCTTCCCGCATACTATTCACCTATCGTCAAGACGAGGCACTCGCAGCGTTTAAATGCGAATTTGTTTTCGATCTTTACAAAATACCTCGATGTAGTCGATAAATTCTGATTATTATTAATATTATTTTTTAAATCAATGCGTAAATAAATTATGGAGGAATACCTAAAATCTTAACCTTGTATTTATTATATTTATAGAGATATTGATGGTTATTAGAAGCAACGTGTAGTAGATACCCAACACAGGGAAGGAAAGGTTAATTTTATTTGTTACTCGTTTCAAATATCTTAAAGTGGCGTTACTTGGAACATGTGCTAGGAAACGATGAGTAACTGGTGTTCTGCGCTTTATGCTCAAGTTGAGGAAAGATGCGAAGTTGGTAGAATGAAGGTTTAGTGTGACATGACTGGCGCTAGAGGAGTCAAGGAATTGATTGGGTTAGTGCCCGTCTGTGATGATTGTACTAAAGTGAAAATCAACACCGGAAGGATCTTATTATGGTTGACTCAGAAAAAGTAATATACACAGATACTTTGCTTTACAGAAGAGACATGCTCCTGAAAAGTTGTCTGTAAATCGATATTACGTTTATCAAATTATTTTTTTCTATATAAATACATATGAAATGTAAATGACGTGTTCCAAGAAGAAAAAAAACATTAAAATGTTGGAAAAGTCTTATTTTAAAATATGTAGAACAGAGAAAATATAATACAATAATATACATATGTTATAAATAATTACAGCGTTTATAATGAAGAATTTAAAAATGCCATATCAGAATTTGTTGATTGGAAAGCAGGAACTGGGCGTAAATATCCATCCAAAGTTAGCTGCTTAGCACATATTTTTTAAGAAATAATTTTTGAAACATCTCCGATCATGACAACCTTCGAGGCTTAGTTGATAATGACGCCTACTTTTCAACCCGAAGGTTGCGAGTTCGATTCCCGTTGGAAACCAGATTTAAAGAAAAAATATTCCAGTCTGGTTTTTAACTTAAGGTCTCTTTAACATCTTTCTGGTTTGTTGGAAGATATTATTACATATCAATAAGCTTTCTAGGTTGTATAAAATACAACGAAAGTGTAATACAATAATTTAGGTCCTAAATTTCCAGCCCAAGGTTAAAATTAGGCCTCCAGCCGTTCTTATTTGATCTGCAAATTACGGGCAATATGAATTCATCGAATCGTTTAAAAACACATTTTATACCGTAAAACGAAATATGTATGTACTTGTGATTCAGTAAAAACACGTTTTTGTGGAGCGATATTCATTTCCAATAACAAATACAACAAATATCAGTGACTCAAAGAGACTCACAATTTTGTCCGAGTGATATTCATTTCCAATTACAAATACAACAAATATCAGTGACTCAAAGAGACTCACAATTTTGTAGAGTGATATTCATTTCCAATTACAAATACAACAAATATCAGTGACTCAAAGAGACTCACAATTTTGTAGAGTGATATTCATTTCCAATTACAAATACAACAAATATCAGTGACTCAAAGAGACTCACAATTTTGTAAAATGATATTAATTTCCAATTACAAATACAATAAATATCAGTGACTCAAAGAGACTCACAAGTTTTGGTAGAGTGATATTCATTTCCAATTATAAATACAAACAAATATCACTGACTCAAAGAGACTCACAATTTTGGATTATTTTCACAAAATGTATAGCTTTTTTCTTGTGTTTGTCGAGTTGAATATATTTTTAATTTATTTCTCAGCCTAACGTGAGAGGATAAAGAGTGCCTAAATGTAGACCAACTGAATGGAGGCGTTTCTCGCATCCCTGTGCTCTTGATGGAACGCATGGGGGGTGATGAGTTAATTTAAAAAAAACTTACATCTGAAGTCTTATTTGTTTTATTCTATTTGATACTCATTACATCCAATTTTGGTATTGATTAAAATATGGCCAGATCATAAGCTGTACGAAAAAATTATAAGAACTTTATAAGAGAGCTTTTCTTCAAATTTAATTGGG